>CP142454.1:75887500-76487500 GCA_038049695.1 Cinnamomum chago
CTCATTGGCTTTGCTCTTTATATTGGTAATTTGATCATATTGAGTTCTATAGTTAAACGTGTCTAATCCATTCCTTGAAGTTTACCCTCAATTGGTAAAACCATCTTCTTCTTGCACTACATAGTTAAATCTTTGTCAACATGTTGACAAAAGGATAGAATGGATTGAGAGGGAGTGTAAACCTTCATAGGAAGTATTAATTTTGATCAAATTCACATTTGTATTGACTTTGAACCCTTAGAGACTACTTCCATACATGATACCCTATTATGTATTTCATTTTCGATTTCTTTTGTTAACAGGTGCTTCTAAAAGGTATTTTCCTTATTTCATGTGTGTATATATCTTTGCAATTTAATGTCAAAGGGGGAGAGAATGTCCAAGTTTCCTAAGGGGAGATATCGTATGATATTCTACAGGGGGAGAGAATGCATATCTTGCGAAAAGGAGAGAGTGCATGGTCAAAGGGGGAGAGTTGAAAGAAGAGAAAGCTTGAGAGTTAAAGAAGATGCTTGGCTAATGAAAGAAAGATGAAAAAGAAGCTTGAACAATGATCAAACTCCAAGCATCAAGAAGAATGAAGAAAAAGAATTAGAGCCCAAGCTAAGTGAAGGAAGCATCTAAGAGATTTCAAGGCCTGTCCAGCTTAGGGGGAGCTGAAGACTTAGTGTTTAAATTCAGAGATGGGTGAGTTGCCATCAAATTACAAAGTGGGAGATTGTTAGGGATTTTGTGTTATTATAATTTGATTGATGCATTATCATTTTAGAATCATTCGAATTTTCACACATGCATTGATTTAGAAAATCTTAAAATCTTGATTTACACACATTTGTTTTTACTTGCAGAAATATTGATTTATGCATATTTTGATTTTAAACTTGGATGCATTTAAATTTGAAAAGAAGTTTTATAAATCAAGCTAGCAAATGTTTTAAAACTTTCAAATCATTTTAGGTTTTTTATGTTTCATGTTTTTAATCCTCTTAGTTTGATTTAAATCATGATTCCAAATTTGATTTAATGGCCCAAAAGTCCTCTCAAAGAAATACTTTGAATTATGCATTTTAGGGGAAATTGGTCCCAGGCCCGGGTCGACCTGCAGTGTGGCCGGTCGATTGGCCCAAGGGACCCGGTCGACCGGGAATAGAGCCGTTGAGCTCTGTTTCAAACGGTCAGATTTATGACAGCTAAGCCCAGGTCGACCAGGGAAAGGTGCAGGTCGATCAGGGACTCGCGGGAACTCATTTTTTTAGTATAAAAGCAAGTTCATTCCTTTGAAAATTTAGAGGAACTAAGAGCCACTCTTGAGGAGTTTGGAGACAAGGAAAAGGGGAATGAACTAAGAGAGACCAATGGGTCATTAGTAAAGCTAAAGCTTGGATCAATGAAGTTAAATCTCTAAGTAAGTTTTACTTTTTATTAATCATATGTGATATGCTTTGTTTAAATTATTGGTAAATGAATTTTAGCATGATAACTATGATGTGTTGAATCCATTCTTCATTTAATCTTTGATCTAAGTTGGATTGAATTTTTCACCTTGATTTCAAACCAAGCTTATTTTAAAATCTTCTTTAATCATGCTTAGCCAAAATCTTTGATTTCTTTTATAGCATGATTCATTTACTTGGTTGAATCTTTATCTGTTGTTTTCATTCATTTGAACCTTAGTTAAATTAGTTTGGTTTTGAAAACAACATTGCACATGCATCACATGTTTAGTGTTATTTAGTTTCATACAACTTGTGAGCCTTTGATTTTCACTTCATCAACAAGTTAGTATTCACACATGTGATTTGCATTTCACTTCAATCAAAACTTTTTATGTGCCTTAAACTTTTAAATGCTTTGAGCATATATTGATTGAGCTTACTTTTAACTTGATTGAAGTTGTCTCACACATACACACATCAATTGTATCTCTTTTAATGTTTGTGTAGACACTACTTTGAGAGAAAATATTCTTTTTGTAAAGGTTATTACTTAGCCTAGAAAAGTACATTGATAGGTTGTTGTTTAGCCTAAAAAAAACATCATTGTTAGAGGTTATTGCTTCGCACATTAAAAAGCATAAATAGTGGAAATCCGGTGGGGGTGTTGAATCACAAGCCGGTAGTGGATGTAGGCATTGAGGCCAAACCACTATAAATCATTGTGTGATGGTGTATGCTTTGTGGTGATTGTTTTTGTTTAGCTTCCGTATTTAATTTTATAATCATCACTTGTGACTAGTTAATTTTAAAGAAGTTAAAATTTGTCATAATTGGTCACTGTATGTAGCTCACCCTATTCATCCCCCTCTAGGGTTAGGATCCCGGACTTTCACTCTTAACTCTAACCAAGTATTTTGGACCCAAGGGAAGAAATTGTCCTTATGATGCCAGAAGTTCTCATAATGGAAAGCTTGTTGAGCAGGCCTCCTCCAGTTAGATGGGCGGAGAAAGAGAGGGTTGTGGTTTGAACCTAGGCGAGAATGGTGCTGAATCTAGTAGTCAAGAAAGTGGTTAAACCACTGTGTGGATCCAAGAGCTCTATCAAGGCTTTCCAGAATTGCTGAGGGGTCTTTCCTGCTATTGGTCCATGTGAATGGAGGTCCTTTGAATCCTAGATCATAGATGTTGTTAGAATCTATGAAAAGTTTGAAGTCTCTGTTACCCGCAGAGGAAGGATCTGGTCGGCCTCCTAATTTTTCGTGAGGCCCAAGAATATATTGAAGTCTCAATTGAGGAGCCAAGGGTCATGTTTAGTGGTGTGCTGGTTGTTAAATTTATTGAGAGCATCCCAGAGTGTCCTTCTTTTGACCCATGAAGGAGATGCATAAATGCATGACGTGAAGAAAGACCTAAAGGAAGGATTCGGGGCCTGGACAAGAGATGAAATGGCCTGGTCCGTGAAATCTAAGATTCTAACAGAGAGGTTTTGAGGGTTCCAAAACATCCATGGACCCCAGAATAACCATTGCCATAGATGCAAAGGAGGATGGAATGAAGGAAGATAACTAGCTGATCATCTTGTTAGCATTCATTTCTCTGGTTCGGGTTTCAACAAGGAAGAGCAAATCAAGTTGGAATTCTGTCGTCATCATTTTTGACTGGCATTGAAGATTGGTTCTAGAAGCCCCCCTGACATTCCAACTAATTGTTGGAGAACAAATGGAGTAAGGGGTGACACTGTACCTGTGTAGCAAAAGAAGGCCTCCTTAAGCTGGGCCATAGAGTTGATGTTCAGGTCTTTGAAGATGAGCTCCAGCTTGGCCTTGTTGGGAGACACCTTGAATTTCGAAACTGGTTTGGCCAGTAGGAGGCCATTGTGGTTTCTGCTGAGAGAGTGACTTCCGCAGACATGGCATCGTCTAGACTTTGAGGAAGAATCTCCCTTGTCCATGCTTCTATCTCCCCATCCTGCTCCTGATCCGAAAAAACGCCGCCTACGCTTAGTGGGCCTGATGGGGAAGGGCTCCTCTCCCCCATGTGGTTTTGCAAAAACCAACTTTGCATTTGTATTCAGAGATAGGGATAGGATTATGACCTCGTAATGCATCTCGCTGAGCATACGGGCTCTCAATATAGTAATATCATTAAACCCCAGTAAACTCATGAAGGGCAAAAAGACATAACTCATCTTTTTTTCTTTTGCTTTTTGCAGTATTTGAGACTCCAACTCACACTTTCACACAAGCATCCATATGATTGAAGGTGGGGTACAATACTCTTGTACCTTGCTTCCTAGCTCTTCTTTTGTATTTTGCCTACTCTTTTAATGAAAGCTTATGTTAACGATGCTTAAAAAACTTGTTCTCTCACACAAGCATCCATGTTCATGACTAATTAAGTAATACAAAACCATCCTATTTTCACACATTATTGTAGGTGGTTTTGAATTCCAACCTACATCATCCATATCATAAAAAAGCCTTTTGGATCATCCACTTAACTCAAATTTGAACTTCTTAATTGACGTATTGTAGGTATGAGCTTCTCAAAATGAATGCCTCCACCATGTATGAGATTTACCTTAAATAAGAGTTGAACCTATTATAATATTTGACCATATGATTGTGTTAATTTCATTATTCAACATGTGGTTTATCTTAAAGTGGGTCAACTAATGGAGTAAATTTGAAAAAAATCAATACATGCGAGATGACAATGTTCGTTTTGGGCCGCTCAAATTTCAATATGTGGTCTTACTACGGAACTTCACGTATTAAATTAGATTTGGACTCGCTTGACCATAAGGTTGCTTGTTTGTAGTCCAGGGCGAAACCAGAATTTTTTTTGTGTGTGTGTTGTTGGGGGGGGGGGGGGCTGGTTGTCAAAGGTTTTTTTTTTTTGCTGGTTGGGGGGTCAAAGGACAAAAAAACCTTTAAACAAAATAGCACAATTTAGTATTAAAATGTGCAATAATAAAAAATATTGAAGTTGTGCTCGATGTTTTTTCGTTGAGTGGAAATCATTAGTTATTGTTTTAGAAATGAATCTTTCTACAATTTATTTTTGGAAAAACTTTAAATAAGGCCTTAAGTTTTTACCTTATTTCAAAAAAGGACAAAAAAACTTTTCGAATTAGTCATTAAGTTTTCTTGTAAGTTTTCAATTAAGGACATCCGTCCATTTAAAGGCATTTTCTAACATTTTTTCCTCAATATTTAAAAAATACACAAATTACCTTTCAATTAAAGCTATCACATGGTTTTAGTAGCCCCGATTGTTGTGGGAACATTGGTTGTCCTTGATCACTTTGAGGACATTGGTGAATGAAATGAGGAGAATACGGAGGGAGTAAATGAAAGTTTTATTTCAATATAGGGCAATTTAGGTATTTTAAAAAGATTTGGAGAAAAAGTTGCCGGAAAATAGTTTTAAATGGACGGATGTCCTTAATTGAAAACTTCTTGTAAAACTTAAGGGCTAATTTGAAAAGTTCTTAAACTTTTGTCCCTTTTGAAATAAGACAGAAACTTAAGGCCCTTTTTGACAATTTTCCTTTATTTTTCAATATATACAATTAAATAATAAAAAAAAACATTCATATTTCATCCTATTGTGAAGTGCTGTTTCAACAACCTTCATGGTTGAGTCCGTAAATTTTTTTCTTCAATTCTGTTGCAAAGTGCAGTTTTAAGAATCTTCATAGTTGAGAATGCATTAGTATATTTACCATATGTATATGTATATATATATATATATATATACTAAAGTACAAAAAAAAATTCTCAAGATGGGTATCGGTCCTTTCTTGTTCAAGCTACCTGTAAGTTACAAGTTAAACATTATTATTTAAAACCCAAAGGAAAAGTAATAACAGAATCTCATATCTAAAATCTAAACTATTTTAAAGCATATATGGTTCCGCTAGTTTTTATCTCCTTAAATCAAATTTCTTTTACTGGGTTTTTCTGACATGGGCAATAATAATCAAAGGAAAAAAAAAACATAACAATATTTCTTTATCCATGATGGATAAAACTCCGACTGAGCTAATAATTAATGTAATAATAAAATGCAATCGGACATTGTTTTTAAGCGAATTCGATTTCAATATAAGCCACAAAGATTGAAAATACATAATTACATGTGGTAAAATCAGTACATCTATGCAATGTAAAAAATTTATAAAAGAGAAAGTGGGTTGGTCGTTCTTCTTGTTTATTCATGCAGTCATGCCTCAAAGTTTCTACAAGTCTTAACATGCAACTCCGTTTAAGATCTCTAACAAGAAGATGTTCTTTCTCCTCACCTCTCTTGGATCATAAGATTTTGGGACAAGTGTAAATAGGTTATAATGAAATTTGAGAATTCTCTTCTCCAATCTCCATCAAGCCTTACATATTTGTTCTCCTCTCCTTCATTTTCTTTCCTTTCTTTTTTTTTTCCTTTTTTTTATTATTATAAGTTTTCCACAAAATCAACAATATTTTTTTTCTAAGAATCAAAACCATGTTAAATAAAGTTCTAAACAATGGAGGGGCCAAAGTATTGTTTTGAGGGAGTTTTCAAGATGGGGGCCTCGGGGGCACTGGCAGTTGCCCCTATTTGTAGTCATTTACTTGTGTAAATAATTCAATAGTTGCACATCATCTCATTTATTTTTGCTCCCTTATACGCTCCCTTATACATGTGATGAGTAAAATGAGGTGTGAAAAAGCTGAAAAATGGTGTGTAAATAACACCAAAATGTTCATAGTAAGATAAGTGTGAAAACCACTTTCACATAGGGTTGCAAACGGAATGGTTCCGGGCTGGATTCGGATTCGGTTGGTTCCAAACCCAGTTTCGATAATAAAAAACCCGGATCTGGTTCCAGAATCGAATCCACCTAGAGGATTGGATCGAATCTGATTTGATACTTGTCCAAAATGACCATCTTCAATGGAACCTCCCCATTCTTCACAAGTTATGGGATGGACAAATGGCCACCATCATCCAGTCCTGATGAAGAGGAAGCTGGGAAATGCACCATTAAGGCTATCTATAAACTTATCCAACCTAGATCCACAGGGCCAAACCTGAAATGGACTCAATTTTGGAAGTTAGAGCTACCCTAAAAAATAAAGTTCTTCCTATGGAGAGTCCTGATGGACCGCCTGCCTACCAAAGATAACCTAGCCAAAAGAACGCCCAATCTCAGTCAGCAATGTAGCCTATGCAACCAAGTTCTTGAAACTTCTGATCACCTTTTTGCCAACTGCAGCTTCATAAGACTACTCTGGGAAAAATTCCCCACTTCTATTAATTAAGAACCCATCAAGTTCCTCCTCTTTCCATCATTGGTTCTGGTTTGACTCCAGACCCCATAATCAAAGGCTTGGGGCTTGGATCTCTTGGGTACATTTGGAAGGCCATAAATGAATATTTCTTTACCTCAAACCCACCAAACCCCTGGACCATCATTAGGAAAACCACTAGGGCTATCCATGAATGGAACATCACAGCTTCTCTCCCTTCCCTCTGCCCAACGATTGGCCTCCCAAGAGAAACTTGGCGCCCCCCCCCCCCCCCCCCCCCGCTCCCCGCGGCCAAATTCAAAATGAATTTTGATGGGGCAGTTAACATGAGCAGTTAGCTAGCAGGCATTGGGGGAATAATAAGATATAGTGATGGGGAAATTATAGCAGTCTTTTATGAACAAATGCTCCCAGATGACCCAATTCTCATTGAACTCCAAGCTCTAGCAAAAATGATAAAAATCCTTCTGCTGCTGGGGATCAATAACTATATTCTAAAAGGTGACAACCTCATCATATGCCATGCTCTCCAAACAAAGGGTCTTTTTTCCTTGGAGGTTGATGTTTGTTTGGCGTCGAATCATGGATGACTTAGCCAAGATGAAGTATTGGGAAGCCCATTTCTGTGAGGCCCCACCCCTTGTGGGCCCTCAATTTGATTTGAATATTATTTAATAGTATATATTAGCTAATTATACTAATTAATGGGTTAGTAAGGGCAGTTATATATTTCCTAAGTTTTAGTTAGATTAGCCTAGTTGAGTTAGTAATAGAGTTAATAAGGAGTCTTTTGGAATTTCTAGGATTAGTTAGTGAGTGGAGGCCCTAGCTAGATATTAGTGTTTACTATAGGGGGATATCCACTAAAGACTCTTCTAGAACCTTCCCCCAAAGACCTAAATGGTCTCTACCCTAACCCTAATCCTATACAAACTAGAACGGTATTTCAGTCCCTAGCCAAACCCCTAACTTATAAATAATGCACATTTCCCCATACTATACCTTAGCTACTATTCATCTTCTTCATTTCCCCTCTCCTTTCTCTCTTCTAGACCTAAGTTCTGAGTTGGTTTTGTGATTGAGAAGACCCTAGGAGCTGAGATTTCCTCTTCTTGCATTGGCTTGATTCTCTCTTCTCTCTCTCTACAACCTCTCATTTCAAACAAGGCAAGTGCAATATACATATTTAACATAGAATATATGTTTCTAATTCCTTGATTCTGCATTTTCAATTTAGTTAATGTACATGTGCTAGATCTACCTATGAGCTTAGTATTGATGGATTTGTGGCATTGATGGATGAGATTTACCTATTTGGAAGATCAATGGCCCGTTTGGGTGATGGATGGTAGTACATTGAAGTGTTTTTATGTTTTCTATTGATTTGGTGATGTTTGGGCGAAATTGGAGGAGTTTTAATAGAAAAATGGGTGGGAAGGAAGAAACCCTGGAATCTGGGTTTTTCTGCAGGATGCGTGTATTCGGTCGACTGAGCATACAGGTTCTGCAGAAAAATGACTGGGAGTTGGATTTCCCTTAGATCCAGAAATCCTTTGTACACGGTCGACCGAGCCCTGCTCCGGGTCGACCGAGCACACAGGACCTGCAATAGAAATGCCTGAGAGCTGGGACATCAATCTCCAGGATTTCAGTATACCCGGTCAACCGCCCAGGCCAGGAGGTCGACCGAGCAAACGTGAAGTCTCTGAGATCAGACCATGTCTCCCAGGGGCTTCACCCAATTTTTCCAGTGCACTCGGTCGACCGACCAGGCCAGGAGGTCAACCGAGCACACTGCACACAGGGTCGACCTGGGGGTCAACATTCAGTGTACTCGGTCGACCGAGCCCTGTGCTAGGTCGACCGAGGACACCGTGTACAGTGATTTCCCAGTTTTCAGTATTTTGAAGATGTGATCGTTTGTGGGGCCCATTGACCATCCAAATGGACTTCTATTAATGTGCCAAGCCCGAGTCAATGGTGTGGCTCAACCTTGACTCGTGGGGACCACTAAGTAGGGTTTTGATTATTTATTCTACGATGATTCGATCCCTAAATGTTGTCAACGATGCCCGTAATTTCTGGAGCACTAAACACAGTATTCATTGGCATCTGAGACTTTATTTAGAGATCAAATTACCTGAGATGGACCTGTACCTGAATGTGGTCCATTACCTAGGTTGGACTATTGATATTTCCCTATTGATTCTCATACTTGAAGTTCATAGTTCACTTAATTATTTCTGTCACTCTTATGTCTTTACTATAGCTGATAACTGTTAATTAAATGGAAATGGAGGACCTGAACCTAGAATATCTTAGGGGTGACCCAATGATGTGATTGGGAGAACACTAACCCGTGTTTGTGGCTAGGCGGACCCTTCTATGGCCTAAGTATGATATGTTATACCCTTAGAATTGAATAGGTGTATTGTATTTGACTTATAACTCATTTTAGATGAGAATGAACTGTTTATCAGTGGAAACAGATTTGTTACTTCGATTGGACTGTTTTAGACCAGGCCATGTGTTTGATGGGCGTTGGTATGGATCCAACGAGTAGGCTTAGACTTGGATGGTAATCCATGGACTGATTTGATATTGGAACCTCTTAGAGACATTGTTAGGACTTTGTTCACGCAAGGCAAAGCCTAGACAGACACAGACTTTTAGAGTTTCCTTGAGTCGGCATAGACATTCAGTCAGTTGATTTAAGCTCAGCCTTTGGACTGATCATCACTGGTAGGAGCTATTTATGAGTGTGGAGTGAGCTATCATGATGAGCTATGTTTTAGACAGACGGTGCGATACCGAATCCAGTTTCCCCGAGTGATGAGTGTGGCGAGACTGTTGAGTGATTTGCGGGGTTAGTTATCCCCAACACTGGTGAGATTTCCCCGCGGCGATGTGTTCAGTATGGGAGGGCCGCGGCATAATATCTCGCGGTATCCAGTTCGTGTGAATGTGCCATATTGTATTAGACTAGATGCTATATTTGCCCTGATTCTATATGTTTATCTTGCTCAACTGCCTAGATCTTGTATCTTGATATTCCTTAATTGTGTAACTGTCTCTACTATTTTGATATGTATGTCTTATGTTACTTGTATACTGTGACTTGCTAGATCTTTAGATCTGACCCATTTTGGCTCTTAGGGCTCGACCCTGAGTACGCGGACGATGCGCTTGCGCTCGTAGAGGCGCCTATAGCTGAAGATTACGGTTGGGGACCGGCCGACCAAGAGGTCAAGCCGGAGGTTGGAGCGCCATTACCCGGGCTTTGAGCATTATCCTTGTTTGGGTTTTTGAGCGATTTTGCAGTGAGCTGGGTAGCAGTAAAAAAATGTAATTAATCTTTGATCTTAACAGTTGATACTTTTAAACTAGACTACAGTTCTGCTCATATTTGATATATCATGATACCTATTGCTTCCGTTTTTTCTTCTTATGCTTCCGCAATTTAACCATTGTTATTATAATGTTCAAAAGTTTTAAATTGGACGTCATTGCGGACCTACGATCTTGGAAGTTCTCGGATTTTCCAAGAAGTAGCGCGCCAACTTCGGATATTCTGACGACTTTCTCGATATCCGGAATTGGGGCGTTACAATTTCTGCAGGCAAAGTGCAAATGAGGATGCGGATAGGCTCCCTAAATTTTTCCCTCCATTCCCTATCTTCTGCAAGCACCCTCTCCATATCCATCAGCCTCTTTTTTCAGACCATCGTAGTGCTAACCACTCTCACCATTCTAATGATGTGTAGGCGATAACTTCTGAAGAGATAGTCAGGATTTTGCACACGAGAACAGACAGTGGTTGGTTTTAGAGGATCTACGGCGGCTGATCTGCATTCTATTTTGTATTCCTCTTCATTTAGTATCATGTACTCTTTTCTTTGCAAAAAAATCGCCTTTCAGCGAAAAAAAAAATGCAAAGTTGTTTCTTCCATCTTTTTAATGAAGGCTAAATTCCAATACATTGCATAACATTAATTTCAGATTTGAGTACAATACCATGGCTTGTTTGTTTGTTGGAAACCCAGACTCACAAGTTGTCTCAGTGCATCCTATATTTACCTGGCCCTCAAAGTCAGACCCAGAACCGGCCCGGTATAGTTGCATCGGTTCATTTTTGTGTAAATTGGGATGGACTAGACCTAACTCTCATAATAGCAACCAACCACTTCACCCTTTAGCAGATATAGTCGTCGACCCCAGCTTGTTCTTTCATGGGGACCCATTATTGATTATTCAGGTTGGCTCAACTCAAATCCAGTCCATAAAAAGACAAAACTCTCTCCTGGGCTGTAGAGCCAATTCATCGCAGATCCACTAAACCCAGATTGTTTAACACTGGATTCAGATTGTACAATGGGTGCATTAGGGCAGATGTGAAATTAATTTTAGGATCTAAATCCTTATATTTGACCATAGTTCAACCCTATTGGGCCCAAGCCATTATTGGACCAATCAGGACTCCCATAACCCTAATTGGACATGCTCTGCTCCAGGTTCTGTGTGGCTATGATTGGAACTCTAAAGTCCTTATCAGGCCTAAGCTCAGGCCCATGTAACTCTAGTCTAAACCCCTGGCTCTCTAATGCCAACCATCTTGCAAACAAAGAGAAATTTATACAAATATTTACATCCATTCAACATCAAAGCACACTGCATGACATATAACTTAGATCATTGTAACATTGTTATAATAGCAGACTAATGACAATTAGCCATCTCACATTTAGTCTCCTCTAGGTGTGAAACATTGGAGGCGAACCATCGCCGCCACCGGCAATCTAAACCGAAAAACTCTACTACGAATCCTTCTCTCAGATATCTCAAGGCGAACTTGATTGAGAATCGACTTCGCAATATCATTAAGCTCATTGCCCACATCAACAGCAATCACCTTAGTTAGCTCATTAACCTTCTTAGCCGATCTCTTAATCTTTTCGACCACAACCACCTTCACCACATCATTAACCTCTCCAATTGACCTCATAATCTTCTCCTTAAACGTTTCCTTGACAGAGAACTGATAACTGCGGAGAAATGCTTGTCTCACAAGATAATCATGTCTGCCACTTCGCATGTGCCTGTTTTGCTCCACTAACCCATCTTCTTCGGACCAATCAAGTAGCCCGGTGGAGTCGAGCAAATCGAGCTCAACCATTGGGCGCACCCTGGTGCTTCGCATGGCAAACAGTGAAGAACAAGGTGCCCTTCAGGTGAGTGATAATCACAACCATTGTAGGTTGATTGGAGAACTATATATAAGATCAAAGTAGGTTTGATGGATAAGAGGAATTGTGGTGGTTGAACCATGTAAGAAATATACAAAGGTGGTTGGTTGGTAGATTTTGTTGCACCCAAGCCCTAACTACCAGATATATATCAAATATCTTCCACCAATCCCCTAGCTCCCTTCTTGATGGTGATAGGTTTAATTAGACTCTTTTGGTGGGCCCCACAATAAATCCCAATGGGCTTTTTGGCATGTACCCATAATGAAAGAGAGGGTGAAGATCTTCATCCTCTTCAACTCCCAAACTAACAAAACGGAAAGAAAGTCACTCGTGTTCCATGTGATGGGGTGAAACTGGGCCGAGCCAAACCCGATCCAGGATTGTGTTGAACTGGGCCGTGATTTTAGGCCAATAGGTTCGAACTGGTTCAGATCTCTTTGCCAGGTCCTTAAATGATGGGATCCTCGGTCCATGAATTATGAAGGGCCCATAATGACATATTTAGCAGAAGGGTGTATATATTTTGCAATCGGACTGGGCCTGTGATCAATTCCATACATCTGAAGCCAATAGGAGGAGATTGATTACTAAAAAGAAAACCGGTCTAGCCCGACCCAGCTTGTTTGAAAATGATTAGTCTGATTTAAGAAATAATTCATTTAAGTTTAACTCACACCTTGATTCAGTTGAGTTAAGTTGGTTTGGTAGGTCATCTAGTAAGTCAGATTCAAACTATGGTTTTGAATTGAGTATTAGCCAGGTTAACCATAACATTTGTTGGGCCTTGAAGCATATTAGGCTCAGGCCTGACCCGTTTCGTCATCAGGCCAAAATCATCACCACAGGTGAATACCATGTGTCTAAAATCTCGGCCAGAAGCTAGCCCAAAACAGCCTATGCTTGGGGAAAAAACAATGCTCTACCCAAGTTCCCTTGGCTGCTGAGAAGGACCTAGGCTAGTCCAGTCTATGCAGAGTCCTACCCAAGTGCACTTGGCTGCAATAGTTTTTTATTTTTTTATTTTTTTGATAACGGATGGTGTCCAGCCTTTTTGGGCTAGAATAATCCATCTGGACCTAGGGGGAGCCAGATTAATCTCCTGTGGCCCTAGTGTGGTAGTGTAGTTTCGTGCAAACTGTGGTCCTAGGCCAAATGAGCTACCACTCGTGGTTTGCAATAGGTTATTGTTCATTTGCAAACCTAGAAATCTCAGTCAAGAATCCAATAGGATACTGCCACTGAATGAAAAGTAGATGATATGAATTTACACATTTTAGATCAATTATATAGTGAGGTGGTTTCAAATTGAAATCAGCTCCTATTCGCTCCCATTGATTTTGACTCATGTAATCAATTTAATTTAGTTTGACCCCTCTCTTTGTCCCCACGTCTATTCTTCTTACCAGGGCTAGCAAACGGGTCGGGTCTAACTAGAGGTAGAGCACAATTTTTTGACCTCCAACCAATGACTGACCCGCATCTGAAACGGTAAACAAACCTGCAACCCATTAAGTCTCGGGTTGGGCTAACCCGTCTAGCCCGAGTAAGACCCAACCCGTGTATTTTTAATGATATGGTAAAAATTAATCATGATATGCTCTCTCTCTCTCTCTCTCTCTCTCTCTCTCTCTCTCTCTCGTGTGGTTGGAGTATTCCAAACAATGTGGGGGCTTAATGGAGGAAAGTGTTCTCTCTCGCAGATGTATGCGAGTTTGCTGAACCACGTAAAATCTTTGTGTGTGATTTCTCTTTTCTTGTGTGGTTGATTGATTGTTGGATCGCAGTGATTCACGCTTCCACACAAATGCGCACAACAAGTAGTATCAAAGCCCTAGCACTATCACCGTCCTGTAGAATCTTTGCTATAATTTTGTTGAAATTTGTTGGTCACAAAGCACTCACACTTTCACACAAATGCGCACAACAAGTGGTAAGCCCTAGCACTTTCACTGTCCTATAGAATCCTTTTTGTAATGTTGTTGAAATTTATTGGTTACAAAGCACTTTAGAAGCAAGTCTCAACTTCAACAATCCTGCTTTTATCCTATGTTCGATATCTTCATCAATCTCCCCATCTTTACAAATAACCGAACTAAGGTAACAAAATTAATCTCTTTGTGTTATCTTTCGGACTTCAATTCTCACGGTAGTTGCAGCTTTTTGTAAATGCCTACTGAAATGGTAATACATATATTATTTTTTTGTGCGACTTATTGTAAAACCTTTGGATTTTAAAGCCTCTCGTCATCTTTCAAGTTTTGCATTCACATCATCTCTTGACTAATCTACGAATATTATATCATCTCCAAACAACATATACCAATGTATCTCTTCTTGAATATGAATAGTTAATTTATTTATAATCAATATCAAATAGATAAGGGCTTAGAATTGATTCCTAGTACAAATCTATCGTCATTGAAAACTCACATATCTCTATAAGTAATTCTCACACTTATCATCGATCTTTTTAATATTTTTTTCATTAATTTCAATATAACCCTTTCAACTTATAATAAAGTGGGCTGGATTGGAGAAGGAGGTAGACATGCGCTCTTCCTAAGATACCAATGGATAAGGATGCCAGGAACGTCCCATCTCGAGTTGGCTGCCATAAGTTTTTATGCTAAAGTCTTTGTCCATGAGATATAGTGGTTATCCTAGTCATAATTTGTGGGCCAAATCAGGTGCACACGTGATCTGTAGTCTGTACCTCATTCATGCGAAGTATAGCTCTCTAGTATTCTATATTTCAAAATAGAAAAAGAAAAGAAAAGAGGGACTATTTTTGAGAAGAAAAATAAAAAAGGAGAGAAATCTTCTACAGAAAATTGAGGAGTTTCTTTTAGGGCACGTTTGGCAACCATCATCAGCGCAAAATCCTTCTCACTTTTCATTGGAATCACAAAAAATCCAAATTTAAGAAACATACCCACGTATGAAAAGAACCCTCAAAATACATAAAAGGTCTTCAAACCAAAAGAAAATGACAGTCAGACCACCTCCTATCGAATCCCAAAAGTTTGCACGTACAGAAAAGCAGATGAACAGTGTTCCGCACGTTAAATGGGTTGAACACTGATCTAAACTAAGCATGCAAATGAGAGATGAGACGATAGTAAAAAGAGACAAAGAAACAATTTTTCTTTATTAAAGTTGCTCTAAAAAAATACAATGAACTTAAAAGTAAATGAATGAGAAAAATGAAAGTTCTCTAGTTAACATAGAGAAATAGAATTATATTGGAGAAAGTAGAAAATGATGATAATAACAATGAGCTTAATTCTTTATTTAGATGGACCAATATTATTAGAGATTCTTTTGACCATTAGTTCCGCATTCTTAAACAAAGTGTACAATCAAAATCAATAGATAAAAAACAAACTAGAGAACCCAGAACCGATAGTGGATTAAATAAAAAAGACTAAGGATTAAATAAATTAGACAACCTAGAAATCGACATTTCACATTCTAAAAAAAAAAGGAAATCATATAATCAGAACAAACAAAAATACTTGAAATTCCTTAGATTAGTGACACTTGGACAGTGTGACCCATTGTCACTCAAATGCTATTACCTTGATAGAAATAGGATGATATTGGGAGTTACTTAATAGACAAAAGGCATGATGGAGAGTCCAAATTACAAAAAAAAAAAAAAAAAAAAAAAAACTTTGTTTGAAAAACTCCAGTATTTTGTATTTTTTTTATCAGAGAATCAATTTGACTGTGGAAATAACCCAGAATGAGGTAAAAGTTTGAGGTATCCCATAAATAGCAAGGATGTTGGTCTTAATGATTGTGATTTTTAATAGATGGGGTCTATCATAGTGTTCCACTTCATTTATATCACGATTTATAAAAGTTAAAGCCATATACACAAAAAGAAAAAAAGATCAGACTCCACCTTGTCTCCCTCGGCAAGCGTGTATGGTAGCACATTAGTTACATGGAAAGTTTCCCGCCTCCTCTTTAGCTCCATGCTGTTGTCACGAGTTTTTCTTTTCAATAATATTATCATTTTCTTATGGATTGCTTCCATTTGATTAGTTACAACTTGAAGGCTTTTGATTGGCTTATTTGCTTTCACATGGATTGCTTGAATTTGATTTGGAGGCTTTTCATTGGCTCCTTTATGTGGTCCTTCAACTTGGAGGCTTTTGATTGGCTTATATCCTTTTCACATGGATTTGTGCCATGACAAGCTTTGATTGGCTCATATCCTTTCACATGGAGAGGTGAGTTGGATGAGAAAAAAATTAATAATATGCAATTGTTAGAATTACCTATTCCATACCAACCCAACCTCCAACCAATACACCAACCAATCCTTTGTGTTAGAAAATGACTTCTTTCATCCATAAAGTCTTCTCCTCTTATTTTGGAATTCTTCAACACTTCCTAAGATTTCTTCATGTAATTTCTTTATTGAAATCTCTTCTTGATGGCTTGGGACACTAGCCGGAATGTTGGGATAGTCGCGGGGTCCACCTACACAAGAGAAATTACATAAAAATGCGCTACAAATAATCGGATTTATATATGATAATTCGATAATCTGTTAATGTGATAGAATGATAAAATCTCTGTCTAAAGCAAATGATATGCATATGAGATGCCGATAAAATTAGGACTAATGATGGGTACAATATGCAATATTTAACACTCATTAACCCTTCAGTGACATCCTGGCCATTTGAAGCATGGGGAATCGATATAGTTGGGCCGATTAATCCTCCGTCATCAAAGGGGCATCGGTTCATATTTGCTGTGACAGACTACTTTTCTAAATGGGCTGAAGCAGTAGCCTTGAATGAAGTTAAGACTGATGTTGTTCTTAAATTTCTCAAAACCAACATTATATGTAGGTTCGGGGTCCCGAATAGATTTGTCCATGATAGTGGACCGCAGTTTCGAGACCATCGTTTTTATAAATTCTGCGAGAAATATCACATCAAAAGTATTTCTTCTACAACTTATTATCCACCAGCCAATGGTTTAGTCGAAGCATTCAATAAGACGATATGCAAATTGTTAAAGAAAATGGTCTCTAAAAACAAAAGAGATTGGCACGAACGATTGCCAGAAGCGCTATGGGCCTATCGTACCACGGTTCGAAGAGCAACTCAATTTACACCTTTCTCACTCGTATATGGCTGTGAAGTTGCTCCACCACTCGAAATTCAAATCCCTTCACTCCGAATTGCGTTAGCTAGCGGCATGAATGAAGAAGTTAATGCGAAATTACGGCTACAAGAATTGGAATCTCTTGATGAAGAAAAGCTCATCGCTCGTCAAAACATAGAGATCTACCAATCTAGAATGGCAAATGCATTTAATAAAAAAGTACATCAAAGGGTCTTTAAAAGGGGCGATTTGGTCCTCGCTGTTAAAAGACCAATGATCATCACTCATAAATCAAAATGGAAGTTTACAGAAAAATGGGGGGGACCATTTGTTATCGATTCTGTCTACTCGAATGGCTCTTATAGTTTAATTAATCAAGATTGTGATCGATGCCTTATGCCCATCAATGACAAATTTCTTATGAAGTATTATCCATGAAAACATTCCTCTTATCATTTTCGATTTTCGATATGATGCCTCGAGTCATAGAAGTCTCGATATAATGCCTCGATAACCGAAAAGTTTTGGACCTCGACACCAAGCCTCAGAATATTTAAAAGTTCCGATATCATGCCTCGAAGTTCATGATATGTCAAACTTTGATATCCAGCCTCAGAACATTTGATGTTTTGACACCAAGCCTCAAAGTTTGCAACATGTTGTTAAGTCTCAGAACCTCAAAAGTTTTGACACTATGCCTCGGAAATCGAAACTCCAAATTTAACATTTCAATATATCATGTGAGCCTTGATTGTGGCTTTTGAAGATATGCTGCCAAATCAAAAAAAAAAAAAAAAAAAGGGAAAAAAAGGGACACACTTTAAGCTGAATTTAGCTTATCTCAATCTGTCTAATTGGTATGAAAAGAAATTCCCCAACATGAGTTACTCAGTCAACATTTTACAACAATCACTCAGACCAGGTTAGGAAGTCAATCCCACTGCCAAGCTCAAACTTGTGTGGATAAATTCTGAGTAAAACTGAGATGACATGTATACTTTGTTTTTGACATACGTGAAGGGGGAGTTGTCCAAACACAGTGTAAGTAACATTATTGGCTCCAAGTCGAAATGCATTTGTCCAATTTACTATGAAGATAAAAATGAAGGGATATAACAGAATAATATCGAACTTTAAAATCAATAGGAATCTAGTCTCTAGATCGTAATGTTCCTTTCATTTATTCACATAAAAAAATGATGATGTGCAAATGAATATAAAAAAAATGATGAAAATAATACAGGATGAGCAAAAAGGAGAATATATAGGCTTAAACTTGTAAACTTCTCAACTTTTCCTGCTGCTGTTCAAATTGACTTTGAAGATCTTCCAACGACAGAGTCTTTACCTCCACCTGGACTTCATTGGCAGCAAGTTCATCATCAATGTGAATAATCCTATCTTCAATACTTTTTTGTTCATGGGTGAGGCTAGCTAGAGTACGAGAGCTTGACTCTTCCTGATATGTCAACTTTCGCACAGAAGTGTCTACGCGTGCAAGATCCTCTTTCAGCTGACGCAACATTGTTTCTGCACTCAAAACTTCAGACAAAATCTTCTCCTGCTGCATTTTATAGTCAGATAAATTGTTGAAAAGAATTTTCTTTTTTATATAGGCTGCTTCATACGCAGTTAACACCTCATCTAAGCGAGTTTGGTATGTAACACGTGAAGTTCTGAGTTCCTTCTCTAATAACTCGCGGCCGTTCACCTTAAGTGCTTCTGAGTATTTAGTGGCAATTTCAAAAATAGCACCAAAGGTAGACTCAACCATGGACGTGTCAAGGCCAGCCTCCTGTGCATTTTGAAGCGCTATTTTCGCTATGCTAAAATATGACGAAACAACTTCTATATTGCTTGACGTGACTGTTTTGACAGTATTGCTAAGAATGTTTTTTTGCGAACATGCGGGTTGACTCCCGATATACATCTTCGGTTGTGTTGTTTTGGAAAGTGCTCTCAACTGCCAACCAAGGATTCAAGGCACCCTTACCCTCTAAGGACATAGGCGCAAAAGAAGCACCCTGATCACTACCAATCGCGATGGAAGGAGGCGTGTCTGTAGTTCCCAAACCATTTGCCGCTTCATTAGTCGATCCTGCACTCAACATAGGCTTCAAAATTGAACCCACATTTTCTCTCTTGACATTAGCAGAAATAGGTTCATTCCTCTCCTTTACTCCATGTGAGGTATGAATAATGTTTGCACTCTCTCATACAATGTCAAAAGGGGGTTCCGTAAATATGCCATGCATGGGATCTCCTAAAGCCAAGCTGGGGCTCGACAAAATCTCCACTATTCTGTCTTTCTCAATGGCAAGAGGACGAATGAGCATGGCTTCATTTAAGGAAGTGACAACGCCAGCACCCTTATCTAAAAGAGGGGAGGCGGGGGGGGGGGGGGGCGGGGCACAAAAATAAATTGACTTTTCATGCAAATTAGTGTGAAAGTAATAGAGCTGATATAACATTGAAAGTTCAATTTATTACCATGTGGCCATCAAGAATAGCAGAGCTTTGACTAGGTCGATCCTCTTTAGCCATGGCTGCACAAGTGACACCTAAGTCCAGACTCACCAATGATATCATTAAGAACAATTTATGATAAAGATAGAGTTAGACTAAGATACTTCTCTGTTCTTTGAAAACAAGGAAGATCCTATTTGTTCACATGCAGGGAGATTAGAGAATAAATATGTATCTGATTCCTACGAATAATATAATACCAAAGATGAAATCCACCTACCTTGAGATCCAGCGCTATCAGGATGAACATTGTCATGAGAAGATAGATCAGGGCAAGGCGAGTCTTCCAAAAGTAAAAATAAATAGGAATCATAAGATCAAGATGTTATTGGAGATGACAACTTGAAAGCCAAAGGTTAGACATATACATACCATAATCGACCCTATCATTATATTTGTCTGAAACTTCATGCTCTGGAGGCTCAGAAATTGCCACATCAACATTTGATATTAAGATATTAGTGTCAGTCGATACTTTTCCCTTTTGTGAAACTGCTCCTGCACTTAAACTTCCTGACGATGATTTGCTGGCACTAGTCTTTGAACGAGTTCTCTTTGCTGGCCCATGCTCATCAATAGATACCACTTCTTCTGGTTTCTTCCTTGATCGAGAAGCTTTAATTTTGATCCCACCCCCATGTGGAGGTTTTGCAGCTGCCGATACATTGGGTATAAAAGGAAACTGTATATCAGGAAAAGATACTTGAATATCGGCTCGGCCCTCACCTTCATTAATAGTATGCCTATCCATTTGAGTAGTCCCACAATTAGTAGCTTCGGCACCATTGATGTCATTGATGTCTTCATTTGTATTTTCTGCTGACATTTTTCTCTTCTTTTCAATTTTAAGAGAAGAAGTTGACAGCTCAATGCCCTTGCGAAAACTCCTCTTACTACCAATTTTTAGGTAGTCCTGGAAGACATTTTGAAACCAAGTAGTGAAGGCATGAGATGTACCTGCTTCCGGGTATGGAGTTTGGAATAAACAACCAGTGTGGAAAGCCGAGAAATCTAGCCAAACATGAAGGCCATCCAAGCTAGTCCCTTGTAATAATGGCTTCGAACTTGGATTACCCACATAGCCCTGTAAATATCCAAACTGTTGAGCAAATCTACTCGGAAGATATGACTGAAAGTTAATATAAATTCCCCTCCTATAAACAAGAGTACTGGGCCTGATACATATAAGCCATTCTCGCTCAGCTGATGTTAATGCCTTTTCATCAAGAGATCATATGTTATTTGAAGCACAATCACGTAACCAATATGAGGGGCCGTCTCCAAGCTTCGGGAATATATCAAACCTGTAATTTTTATGGTCTCGAATTATGGCGCGAGCATTTCCAAGAGTCAGATTACTAGCTTTAACCCCATGAAAATGCATTAGAAAAGGGCTTCCGTAAGCTACTTCTAGCTGATGAAGGCCATTGCAGTGACTTATGAACCAGGCATAGAAAAAGTGGGCAGGATATAAACCATGAAACTGTGCACCTGTTCCAACCAGCTCTGTATGATGTTCTAATCCTGTACACATCCAAGTAACCATGGTGGGGCATAAGGTATACTTAGTTCCTTTTGCAAGCCGGAGAGCAGGTAGAAAAGTTTCGGGTCAAATGTAATCACCATTAGTCCCAGAAAAGACCATTTTACTCAACCACATGGACAGATAAGCTACAAATGGCTTCACCTCCGTAATGCTAATGATATCGCCGCCCAACCCCATTGATGGTGTTTCAAAATCAAATAATCCTGCACTCCGCATTGGCTTTAGCTTGAAGCGTCTAATCCTCGTTTTATCAGGCCCAAATTTGTCAAGCCATGAAGAAGACACGACTTATCAATTGTTATTTGATAGTGAAGTCTATTCATGTAACAAGTCTGCATATAAGAGTCTAAAATTTTCTGGTTCTCCTTTTATGTCATCAACTGTTGGGACATATTCCTCATACAAATTCCCAACCACAAGAAGGCCTGAAATGTCAGCCATTTCATGGAGTACGAGCCCTAGTTCTCCATTTGGCACCACGCAAGTATTTGACCTTGAAAGGAAAATCTCCAACATGGCCTGGTACATTCCATCGCAGTAGTCAACGTTGTACTGAGTGGCCCGTATTGCCTTTAAGAGACCAACTTGATGTAGCCTATGTCCAAAAGCTTCAACTATTTGATCAGTCCATACCGACCAACCACGAAAAATATGATACCATCCCTTCAATTTAAATTCACCATTCCAACCTCCCATACCAATCATGATGGAAACGGCTAAGGGTTGAAGTTGTGAACAAGGCCTCATTGGATTCATCATGAGTGCTGGCTCAAGCATAGTGGTCACAATCCTTTTTGAGTCAGCTCTGGAATCCAAACCACCCTCTTTGAAAATGCCAAGTTTCATATCACGAGCACCCAGAGTCCAAATTATCCCACTATCAGTTCGTTGATAGCAAGATGAGAGGGTCTTCAACGAATTAGTCATGTGGTGCTTGCTTATTGTATTGTATAATTCTCCTTCATGAGTAAATGATATGGTTGATTTCTCTGAAAGAATGTCCTCGTTAGGATAATGGTCACCAAATAAAAATTCTGGCCTTCGAATGCTATCTATTTTATTTCGGCTCTTCCATGTAATATTGGCTGCCATAACTCTATAATAACTGATGGTCTTGGTGGCTAAGATATTAGCTCTCTCCCTCGCTAATGCCTCATCAGTTCTCTGTTTGGCTAAGTCTTGTTCTAAATGACCGTCTGGTACGAGAATCTTGTTTACTAAAAAAATATGAGAACAGTAAAAAAAAAAAAAAAAGCATCAGAATACTAAAATTGGCCTTCATGACTAGACTTGGTCAAATGAATACACGAGAGAAAGTATTGATTGGAATATATTTTTATGGTGAACCTTCACCTTATGGAAAGAACACCCCTGTTATGGTCTAAGGCACACAAAAAAACCCTTCCATCGTTGAAGACACTTACAAAAAACCCTTCCATCGTTGAAGACACTTAAACATATAGGGATACAACTATATAATAATTGTCTATTGTATCCTTGCATCCTAAAAAAAAAAAATGCACAGGTTATACATCAAGTTTACATACCCCCTTTGTTGAAACCAGTTCAACGGTTGAAACAAGAACAATGTTTGCATACCCACTTTGTTGAAACCAGTTCAATGGTTGAAACAAGAACAATAATAAAAGAAAAGACAACACTTACCCCTTGACATGAGCTTGATGTGATCTGCAATGAAAACAATCGAAGAAATGAAAAATGTTTCAATGCTTGGAGAGAGTTAGGGCAAAGAATTGCAGAGCCTCGATTTGAAGTTTTGAAGTTGTGAAATAAGAAGATTTCTCTCCACATATGTGTTTTGGGCTTAAGCTGGACCTAAAAAACGGGAGATCCAAATGGGCGGGCCCCATGAGAAAGCCCATATGGAAGAATTGTGACGCGATGAGTTCGAGGCACGCCTACTCCGGAAAACTCCTCGTCAGCGATCCTCAAAGGGGGCATTTGTTGGAAGATAAAATATATATATTCATTATCATCAATAGCATGATCTTGATCAAGTGGGATTAAGTCAATTTAGCCATTGAACCCATCCCCAAGCCAATGATTGGTGACCACTACATGGCATGGAATTGTACCTTGATGAATTTGGTGGGTCCTGTCAAAATCTCTTCAATTTACGAGGGAGATTAACATGATTAATATAGGTTCAAGCCAGCCATATCATGTCCAATGAAGCCCAAGTTAAATTTTCGGGCCTAAGTAGCGTGACCAATTTTGGTTGATTCAGGCACAAGTCAATTTATGACCCAGGCCATATAACCGATCTTGGTTGATTCAAGTCCAAGCCAATTTTTGGGCCTAAAAATACATGACCAATTTTGGTTGAATCAGGCTCAAATCAACTTCTGACCCAAGCCATGTGACCAATCTTGTTGATGATGGTCCGGGCCTGAGCCATATGAATTAATCCATGCCAATTTGTGGCCAATCCATGCCAATTTCTGGCTTGAGCCATATGAATTAGTCCATACAACCAATTTTGATTGAATAAAGGAGGGTCATTTCTGGCCTAAGTGTGTGACCAATCTTGGTCTAAGCCAAAGCTAAACTCTAGCCTAGGCCTGACCCAAGATAAAAATGACAATCTATGTGAATCATGAAAGTCCGGGGATCCGAACCCTAGAAGGGAGGGGGGTGTGAAAAGGGTGAGCTTCAATTATGACCAATTTTAACTTCTTTAAATTAAACTAGTCACAAGTGATGATTATCAAATAAAATGCGGAAGCTTAATATAAACAATCACCACAAAGCAAGCACCATCACACAAGGATTTATAGTGGTTCGGCCTCAATGCCTACATCCACTACCGGCTTGTGATCCAACACCCCACCGGATTTTCACTATTTATGCTTTTCAATAGGCTAAGCAATAACCTTTACAATATGCTTTTCAAGGCTAAGCAATAAGCTCTACAATGATGTTTTTCAAGGCTTAACATCAACTTATTACACTATGCTTTTTTTAGGCTAAGCAATAACCTCTTCAACCAAAAGGTTGGTTATTTCTCTGAGTAGTGTCTATAATACACTTGATGAAGATACAATTTATAGCACATTACAATGCCTCTTAATTAGGCGGATATGAAAGTGAAAATCTAATTCACACACACACACACACACACACACACACACACACTATGAATGCAAAGATGAATGCTCAATGTGTATGTATGATGTCCTCAATCATTTTGAAAATGAAAGCTCATAAATGTATGCCAAAGGCTTTTGAAAGTTTTAGCTCATAAAAACATTTATGATTGAGGAAAGAATGCTAATCACATGTTAAAAATAACTTGTAAAAGATATGCATTTGTATCCTAAACAAGTTGTGAAATTCTAAGTACAAAACATGTGATGCATAGGGATATCAATCAAATTAACAATGTAGCTCAAAACATAAAAATAGATTTGATTGAAATTAGGGGAAAAATCATATGTAATTATAAAATCAACTTGAAAATGATATATCTATCAAAGCAATGCAAGTTGTGAAACTTTAAAACAAAAGTACATATGATTTGTGAAGTTGTTGAATCCAAAACATAAGATAGATTTGAAAGAGATTTTCTTATGATGAAAAACAACAACCATAGATTCAACCAAGTATAGGAATCATGTTACATATAATGTCAAAGATGTTTTCATTAACATGATTTACTTAGATATACCAATTAAAGTACTACTTGGATTGAATCAATGGTGATGCATCCAAAACAATAAATCAATTCAAAACATAAACATGTTAAGGATACAACAAATCATAGTTTATCATGCTACAAAAGATTTACCAAAAATAAAGAAAAGCATGAAAACATATGATTAGAAAAAGTAACGCTTACTTAGAGATTTAACTTCATTAATCCAAGCTTTAACTTTCCTAACGACCCCTTTCATCCTTTAGCTCATTCCCCTTTCATTGGCCTCAAAACCTCTCAAGGAGGGCCTTAAAATTGCTAACTTTTGACAAAGGAATGAACTAGTATTTATAGCCAAAAAATGCCCAACGACTCTTCCCTAGTCGACCTGGCTCTTCCCCGGTCGACCTGGCCTTCAATGGTCATAAAACTGACCGTTTGAAAGAGGGCACAACGGCTCTTTCCCGGTCGACTTGGCCTTTCCCCGGTCGACCTGGTCCCCTGTTGGGCCGGTCGACCTGGCCTTTCCCCGGTCGACCTGGTCCCCTGTTGGGCCGGTCGACCTGGCCTTTCCCGGTTGACCTGGCCTTCTGTTAGGCCGGTCGACCTGGCACACTGCGGGTCAACCTGGCCTGGGACCAAAATCCCCTAAACTTGCATTTTTCAAAGTATTTTCAAGTGGGGACTTTTGGGCCATTAAATCAAGCTTGGAAACATGGTTTAAATCAAACTAAGAGGATTAAAACCATGAAACATAAAAATCCTAAAATGATTTGAAGGATTTAAAACATAGGCTTGCTTGATTTCTAAAACTTCTTTTCAAAAACAAATGCATCCAAGTTTAAAAACAAAACATGCATAAATCAATATTTCTTCAAGTCTAAAAACCAATGCATGTATAAATCAAGATTTCAAGATTTTCTAAATCAATGCATATGTGTGTAAACCAAATGATGCTAGAATGATAATGCATTCATCAAATTGCAATACACAAAATTCCTAATAAGTCACACCCCATGTTATATCCTATGGCTAGAAATAGATCTTTATCCAATTAATTTCTCATGACCCATCAAACTCTCTCACATTTATGTGATAATGTGTTGGGACCAATTAATATAAGACCAGGCTAATTTTTGTGACCATATCATGTTAGGCCGGTCTAACCCAATTTTTAGGTATGGTACCAATCACGTGATGGGGCCCAGGTCTTTTGCAAATATGTGGTCAAATGACAAATAGAGTCAAGAGGAGTACCCACTCCTTGGATGAAAATCCCACATGGGTAATACAAAGAAATGAGCTGGTGCATGAAACTGACATCAACATCCACTCCTTAGAAAAAAGCAACTACCCGTGGGAAATGGGTAGCCAACATTGCAGCAAGGTAGTTAAGAAAAGGACAGATGTTGCCCATCCATTCCAAACTACAGGAAATGTGTAGCAAAGTGGTAAACGTGGGGCAGCAACTACTTCTTGGATGGCTTCAAAAGGCCTATAAAAGGTCACTACCTGGTGAAAAAAAAAAAGGAAGAGAAAAAAAAAAGAACACCAAGAACTCTGTAGAATTTCATACAAAAAGAGAGTACTACGCTGCCATTTTCCGACTACGTGTTGCTGGGATTATTAAGCGAAGAGATCATTCCTGAAGAGAAGATTTGAAATAGGTTAAAGGCAAGGATCATGTCTCCATCAAGGGATGGAGAATGATTTCCTAGTTTTGAGTTATATCCCTACATTTTTTTTTTACTTGTCTATTTACATTTCATGTAAAGTAAAAAAAATGGGAATTGCACGTGTAGAATCTCTTTTTGAGTCTACAACTTCTTATAAATTTTTTCTTTGAATTTCATTGCTTCTAGATAATATGGCATTGTAAATTTCTTTTCATGAATAAAAGAAGAAGAAGAAGAAGAATGAATTGATATCTTTATCAGTAAATGTTCATAGCAAGTTTTCTTTTTCTTTTATTTGTGTTTGTAGCAATAACAAACTATAAGTCACTCAAGTAGGGGGCTGACACTATATAATAATAAAAAAAAAGAGTATGCACAGCACGCATAGTTTCTTATGGCCATGGGTCTTTTTGGCACTCATTTGTTTGAAACAATATGGGAGTTACAGTTGGCTTGATTCACACTTGATCTTTGAGGATGTTCAAATACACAGTCAATTTCTAAAGATTGTTTATAAACTGTTTATAGACTGTTTTGTTTATGGATCGTTTATAACACAAGAAGGTTAGCTAATTGACTCATTAAGTCGATAAAAGAACAAGTCTTGTGAGTTGATACAAGCCATTTCATCCTTAAAAAAAAATATCGATGCTTGCAGACAAATATTTTCATACGTTCCAGAATATGAAGCTCATTGGGTTCTACAAACCCAACAAACTTTCATGATAAATTTCTGCGTGTACATTCAGTGCTTTTAAATAAAAAAAAGTCATGCTCGAGGGTCTAGATCGTGTATAGCAGGTGGGCTTTGCATGGGCTAGAAAAAAGTACCCGTGCTTGGTACAGGAAATATTTATAAAAAAGTTATTATAAAATTCATTAAAATAATAAAAAAAAACAACATAGTATTTCTAATTCAAATGCCTCAAATAGGAAATCATCATATCTAGAATATATCCCCAGTGAAGAAAGAAATGGTTTATTTATTAACTCTGCAATTTCAAAAAGAAACATCAAGCTGCAACAACTAAATTTGACGATAAGTTATTTCATAATGGAAGTTAACATAAAAAAAAGAAGCATCAAAAGATCTAGTCTATAGAGTCAATTTGTCTATGTTGGCAATATTACATGAATTAGGACAAATCAAGTTTCCACTTTCGTATGTCGAAAAGCTATGATGCACGGATACTTCAAAATGGGCAACGTATCGTGTCGTATCGTATCCGATGCTTCACTTTTTATGTGTAAAATTCGTATCCCTGCCGTGTCTAAGCTTGTCCTTGCAGTATCTGTACGTCATAGTTAAAAAGGCAGAACTTCACATGTGAATAAACATAAAAATAAAAAATACATGTTAACAAAGAAAGCTTCGGTTACATATTATTGTAACCTTTTAGATTAGTGAAGAATCTAAATGGATATATTGTTGGCATCTCAAAGACTTTAAATGAATACATCATCCCACTTTTGTATCTCCAAATCCAACAAAATAATCCAATTTTAATCAACTTTTTATTCTCTCTTCTCCTCCTTTTTGTGTTAGACTTATCATAATCAAAAGCATGACACAATGTACACAATTGCACAATAAGTGGCATGGATACGGCAACAAAAGGGTGCCTTTGTCATAACTCATATTGGCTACACACAGGACATTATTAATCTTACTAAAGAAACTACTAATCTCATATTTGATTCATCCTTGGGCGCCTCTAATAGCGTGTCCCATTAAATGCATTGCCACTTATCCATTTGAGTTTGACCGTTAAAATCTCCTACAATGCAGGAATTCAATAATTTAGTAACCCAAAGGGGCTCCTAAATTGAATAGCAATCATAATTGATTGAACACATACAATCCAATGGCAACAACTACATACCAATACTTCATACAAATATTAAAATACTTGCTTTGATTTCCCAAGAGGCAAGCTCTCTCCGAAATCAAATTTGTAAATTTGGACAACCTACAGGGAATCCAAAAATGAAACCAAAATAATCTAGCAAAGTTCATGCAATGCCTTCACTGACCATTAACAATCCATGCTATACTTATTTTAGCAATAATCTAATATCCAGGACAACATTTTGATTGGAGTGCCCAATCAAATTTCTTTATTTTTGACAACATTCATAGAATAATAAGAATAATAGGTTACCAATAATCTAATACGTAGGCAAACATTTTCTTTTATTGACGGATAAAGGACTCCCAAAGACAATCACAAATCCACTGAGAAAAATGAAAAACACCAATTCTATCAAGAATAGAAATAAAGAAACAAAGAAATACTTCCAACATGTTTTCCACATCCACAAAAAAAAAAGAGTTTTCTTCAAGAAAAAAAAACCTACATGGATTTACCGATAATCATATAGTTACCCTGACTACAGGGCAATGGGCAACTGGGTTTAAATCACAATGTCCTCTCATGTAAGCACGTTGTGGATCATTAACTCCTGGAATTTGGTTGCCCTGCATTCAGGCTAAGTTGCTGCAAAGGATAAAAGAAATAAAAAATAAAAAAATAGATTTAGGTCTAATGTTAAGTTCCCCAAAGCGAGAACTGGGGTTCAAGTCTAACAAGTTTAACTCTAGTAGATAAACAAATCCAATCGGGGCGTACGGTAGTGAGTCCATTCTTGCCCTATTTGTGTGGTACATATTTCACGTGTAAGAGTAGAGAGAGAACAATTACCTTTACATTACAGGCGGGAGGGGAAGAGAAAACGATTGCCTTGGGTAGAAAGGTTGTATCATGTGTTTAATAGGAGAAAGGGGACAATTAAGAAAAAAGAGAAAGGGGGACGTCGGGGAGGGATTATTATAAGAGGGGTCAACAGAAATTAAAACAGTCAAAATCAATTGAAGGAATTGAATCTAATTTCTCAATTAGATTCAATTCGCTTCATATATAATAATTGATATTTGGTCCTCCTCGTGTTTCATCCCTCAAACCCAATTGGTACTTGTGGAGGTGATACTCAAGCAACTTTATATATATATATATCACTTTTTCCATGGTTCATAGCTAAACATTTTCCTTCCATATGAGAGGAATTAAAAAAAATCTAATTGTACCTTGCTTTGGCTCAAATAGTTAGGAAAAGGGTTGGGTGAATGAGAGTGCACAAGTTCAAATTTCTTATGCTGCCAATGAATTTTTTAATATACCTACTCAAGGTCTCTAAGATTTATAAATAGGCTCCTACGGTTTGGGTATGTAATAATACATCTTTATTTTTTCATTTTAATACATTATGTCCTCAAAATCAATAGCCTTACAACCATAATAAGTTTTTAGAGTGAAATAACATATTTGCCCATCTCTTTATTCCCATATATATAATATATATATATAATATGAAAAGCTTAGACATTGCATTTAGTGGAATATGCTATTTTTATTAATACGAGCTTATTTATTAAATTGAAATTGATCCAATCCATGCACAATGGGATTAATGAAATCTTCAAAATATGCACAATTAGTCTTCATGTGCATGATAGAAAGGGGCGGACCTAGGAAATGCACTCTGTAGGGCCATTGTAAGAAAATACAATGAGAAAATCATTAGAGTGTGTAGGCATTAGGATCACCCTCTATATATGAATGTTGATGATTTAAAACTGCACTATAACACTCGTTATCTAGAAATTTACCCGGCTACTTGAGCACAAAGGAATTAACCCATAGGCCATAGGGTTAGGACACCCTCGGTTGTTCTAAAAAAATAAAATAAAAAGAAAGAAAGAAAACTTGATCGGAAAGGTTCCACTCTGCAGAATAGAGAGATATGTTTCACTGGTGCTAATCATATTAAAACAGCACCGAGCGTGCACCCGACGTGTACAATATCAGGCAGCTAAACATATATGAAAGAAAAAAAAGACTAGAAATCTCTAGGCCTCTCCAGAGAATCGAACCGACAAGAAGGTACTCGCATCTCAAAAACCCTAAATCTCGATCAATCTCTCCTTCTTCGAAACCCTAATTTTCCCTTCGTTCTGCAAAAATCTCTTCAAACACGATAAGAATCTCCCTTTAATTTTGCGTTTTGCCCCCGATTCTCTTCGTTTTCTCTTTCTCAATTCCATCGAGATTTCCCTCTTTTGGTAGACCAAAAGGTGGAATCTTGATGCTCCAGATCACTTATATATTGATGTGGGAAAGAAAGAGAGACTTTAATCTTTTGTTCTTTTTGGTTCTTGAATTTTTGAGTGATTTTGCAGAAATGGAATCTAGGGTTTGTTTTTTTATTGCATTTAGTGAAGTTTACTTGCCACTGAAAATATGATATTGTCTGCCCAAAACCGGGGATTTTGATTCAAATCGTGCCGCATCAGTCGCGTTTTGCTTGAAAATCAAATTTAGTTTTGTGTGGATTATAACCAGTTGTTTGTAGAATTGAATTGAATTGGCATTGTTGATTGAAGTTTGATCATTGTTGATTTACAGAAAATCGCGCTTGGGGCTCTTTTGGAAGATACTTTTTTTTTTTGGGATCTGCATTTCAGTATAATTGAAGATTATACTGAAGAAAACCCTGGGGTTTGAGTTCACTTCTTTGCTTTGTGATTCATTGGATTATCAGTAATTGGTGAAGTCCGAAAACCACTATTTACCGCTGCATTAACTGAGTGAGAATCTTCAGAACTAGTTCATAAGCATTGGCGCATACAGTTGAAACTAGAAACCCCTACTCTTGAATAAGATTCAAGAGAAATTCAATCTTGCCACATTGAAGTTATTGTCGAATTGGTGCTTCTAGTATATCACAGTTAACCAAAACTTTGGTTTAATCTGGTTTGGAGGTGTATTAAGATTTTGGTGTGGATAGCTATACCATTACCCAATAAAAAAAGGAAAGGAACCTGACATGGGGAAGCCTCTATTCTATGAGATACTGCAGAAGCCTGCAACCAGCTGCATCATTGGAATCTGCAGCGCAATTTGGTTCTACATACAGAAGAAAAATATTGGGTATGCGCAAGTCGGTGTGAGCTATGATACTGCTGTTGATGGGCACTATTGGAGACTGATTACTTCTGCATTCTCCCATATTAGCGTGCTTCATCTGGTTTTCAATATGAGTGCCCTTTGGAGCCTTGGGGTGGTAGAGCAGCTGGGCCACATAGGCCTTGGTGTTGAATTTTATCTTCAGTACACTCTTGTTTTGGTGGTGCTGTCAGGTGCACTGGTATTGGGTGCCTATCATGTCTTGATTCAAAAGTTCAGGATTGATTATTTCAGAAGGGTGACAGCTGTGGGATACTCATGTGTTGTGTTTGGGTGGATGACCATCCTGGCTGTGAAGCAACCGTCTTCGAAGTTGGATCTTTTTGGGTTTCTTTCCCTCCCCATCAGCTTTGCACCATTTGAATCTCTCATCTTCACGTCGATTATTGTTCCACAAGCAAGCTTTGTTGGCCATTTATCTGGAATTGTTGTTGGGTATTCCATTGCTTGGGGTTTGATACATGGGATGAACAATTATTGGGCTGTTTCAATGCTTGGCTGGATCATTCTTATCTTTGTGTTCAGTTTGAAACGAACTGGTACTGTTGACTTTACCTTTATTGAGATCGAACCTGTAACAGATCCTTCGATGCCTACTGTGGGCTTTCTTTCTTCAGGGAACGGTAGAACTTTGCAGATGCATACACTGCCATTAGGAGGTTCTGAACTCGTTTAGTCCGCACTCCAGATGCAATTATTCTTTATACATGACTGGTTAGTTATTTGCAAGTTTATTTTCTTGGGCATACATCAAATCTGAGGAGATCCAATGTTAAGCCAGGCTATCTTGTGTAAGCTGGAAATGTCTCTACATTTTCTAGTGCCCCTCGCATTCATTGTAAGCACACAAAGTTTGTTGTAAAACCTTGGCTATGAATTGGGTGTTTCTAAATACTAATAGCCATTTGACTCATTTAACAGGTACAAATGTAAGCACACATAATTCTTGTTTGCAGTTTATATGTAGGTTTTGTGGTCTCTAGCTTGATTGATGTTTTAAGTAGGGTTTTTTAGAATATACCACTTTTAGCCAACCCATGTTGATCGGATAAGGCTTTAGACAGCGGCGAGGTGCAATTGCCCTTCCTCAATTTCTTTGTTTCCCTATAACATAGAGCAAAAGTTTGGAGTTTTTTTACAATTTTGCTCCTCATTATCTTGTTCCTTTACAAAAGGAGAGAATTGAAAATAAAAATAAAAATGGGAGGCTACTTTTGTCCTTTGCTTGCTTCTTAAAAAAGCAAGTAAATCATCTCCAAGTTTTAAAGAGAGTTTTTCTCTCCAAAAGAGTGGTTTCTTTCTCATGACACTTTGAGATAGTCTTTTTTTTTTTTTTTTTTTAATTAATTGGATTTTGGCTTATTGGCTCTCCTTTGATTGAAATAAGAGTTGGTCCCACTGTATTTACATTTAAAAATATGATGTGCTCAATCTTATAGTCAGACCAACTTCTCTTGAAGTAAAATTTGGGAAAAATCTACTTAAGAGGACATTTATTCTAAGCACCATTTTTTTATGACAATTTATTCTAAGCAACATGAATAGTTGACTGTTTACCTTTTGATGGCATTGGTTAATGGCTATCAATGGTGTGCTCACAACCATCTATGTTTGTCATAGATATCGCAGCCCAGCAAACGATCACAAGTAACTAATCAATGGATTTTAAACTATCCATATCTACTGTAGTTATTTTGGCCTATTAAATGATCACAAGTAACCAATTAACACATTTTTATTAATTTATTATGGGTAGATTGATTTACGCTTGATCAATCCGATATAGGCCCTACTGTGATTAGAGTGAGATACAACTCTTACTCTTAAAACAAGGAGTAAAAGGATAATTTAGAGTAGTTTGTATTCATTATGGTAGTCCTATTATTTTTATATTTTAATTGTCCTCAATGTTTTAAACAATTATATTTTTAAAATATTGGGGGTATTGTCAAATCTATGTTTTTTAGATATAAGTATAAAATTCTACAAAAAATTAATAAACTTATTTTTAAATGATAAGTAAAAGATAACAAATCTAAAAAATATTATCAATCACCTGCCTCTATATAAAAATCGTTCTTTTGCCCGTTGTTAGTCAACTATTGCTTGCCCCTCACGGAAGAAAACTCTGGCTTCGCCACTGGGCTTAGATGACATTGATGATGATGAATGTTTCATGAAATATGGTTAAACAAGCCATTTTTGGTAATTTTAATGTTAGGACATTACGATAGATGATTATGGAATATAAGGGATGGAAAATCTCTGAAGATTTTGATTAGGCTAACATAATTTATGATGTGATTTGACTTGCTGGGTATCTTGAATTCGCTCTTATTTTCACTCTATATATTGTTGCATAATTCTCAATGGAAAGATGCAACATTTCACAGAAAATATTTTCTGGTTTCACTTACAATAATTTTTTCCCTGATTTCATCTGTTATTGCTTGGATGCTGAAGCAGTGCATTGTGTGCTCTTTTCATATGGTGTTACTGAAAATGTTCATGCATTTTGAGGGCGTGTTATGTGAGGAATTTGGTGTAATTTTATAGTACTAGTGGATACATAGTCTCTGTGTGGTCCATTCCATTTTCTTTTTTTGCAGCTTTCTCTTGTTTTGCACCATTTTGGGAGGAGAGAAAATCGTAGTGGACTCTCTCAAAGTTGCAATGAACCAAATAAAGCCTGAAATTCACAATGTGAAAGAGAAATTATTGCTGCTGAGTAGGCTTATACAGATTCAAATCCAGAGGGAATTTGTTCACAGCAAATGGGAATTGCAGCAATGCACTTGGGGAGGAGCCTCTTGCCTAGTTGCTTCGTGTGTATTTTGGCAGCTTCTATGCTTCGGGCATGATCCCAGTTTACCTAACAAAATGGGTAGAAAAGGATTGCGTGATGTTCACCGCATTAAGTGCTGCCCTACTGGAATATGTAGATTCAAAGCAGGATATAATACTTAATTTTGCAACCATATCTACCATTTATAACTTAGAGTCATGGTGACATACTTAAGTCATCAGAAATTGATGATAGTATGAAAGACTATTTATCAGAAAATTTCCGGTTCTTACTTAAGGCAGTTGCAGACAATTTCTCTGCTGAAGTCCTACTATCTGTTGTTTTTTGTAGTTATAGCAAGGAAATTCTGATCATGGTATATCACTTTTTTCTGCATTTAACCGATTACTGATCTCATTAGCTCACTATTCATCATTATCAAGAAAAAAAAAAAGTAGCTCACTATTCACATGGAGAGTGTTAGGGTGATGAGCATCATGGACTAGGTAACCCTTATGCATTGATAAACCATGGCTCCAAAGTCGGTGTATGTTAGCTATCCAATCAGTAGTAATCAAATAGATGGTTAAAATTTCTTTCTAGAAAAGAGGTCCACATTTAACGAGTGATTGCAGTCCATTTATAGCAATTTTTATGCATTGTCTATTCATCTTGTTGCTCACTTGTGTGCTCCTCTTTTCATGGCAGTAACGGAGATTCATTGCTGTATAGTATACAATTTCTTCCACATTTTGTCACTTCTTTTTCCGCATTTTATCGCTTCTTTATCATTACTGAACTGGTTCAGTGATGGTGGAAGAAGCTCGAGTGATGTGGAACAGGTTGTCAATGCTTACATGTATAGCATCAGGATCAACAAAAATCAAATTGGCAGGCCCTATATGCACACTATCTTCTGGGAGTCATAAACTTTGATCCAACTGTCAATGACATGGAAATTTGCAAAAGAAATTTTGAGGCTGTCTGCATAGTGAAATCCCATTGTTTAGGCGGTCAAATTTAAGTTTATCGAACTGCTATTTATAATTAGTTTTGGATTTCTAGTTTCTTGTATGAAATCTGAGCTCATTGTTTTGAGTCATTGTAACATTTCTTTTATGTGTTCTATTGTATTTTGGGAGTTAAAATAGTTGTTTTCACTATTTCTATTGACTTTGCTATTTTTCACAAGTTGTAAATAAAGTCAAGAATTCAATATTGTACATTTCATTACGATTCATCTTTTTTCCTTTCTTTGAATCTGGTGGATATAGAATTCTTTGTTATGACTAGATGGATGACTCTTTTTTCTTATTTTTTCACTCACCTGCTGTGAGTTTGATAATTGTGGGATACACTATTCGGTGGCTTCCAACAACATATTTTGTAACAGTGACCTGTTTGTTTATAGGGAGACGCTCCTATTAGAGATATCTCTCATTTTATATGAGAAATAGGAGTGGGGTCACTTACATTTAAGTTGTTGGCATTGGATATGGATGTGAGGGCCGCACCTTATCTTTTATAGTAAGGTGTGAGCATCTCTCGAACATCTCCCTTGTTTATAAGAATTTTGAGATTATTGTCGTGAAATTTGGATGTGAGATTCTAAATGCAAGTGTTGTCTAGCATTTGGAAAGCTGGAATCCGAAGAAATGAAAAGTGATATTTCACATAGGGTCAGCTTTGTAAATTCTCACCACTCGAATTTTCACCTGTATCTCTGTCGAGAATCCGTGTTAGAAATGCCCCTACACAGACGGTCCAGGAAGGGTGCATTGGGAAGTTAAGCCATGAAGTGTGTGGTAGCATTTGAGGGCCTTCAAGAGGGGACAAGATTGGCGATGGGAGATACTAAAAGGCTGTTTTGCTAAGTTGATTGCAGCTTTGAACCAACAAAATCCAGATTCCAAACAACAATGGACGGATGATTGACCTTTTAAGGAGAGTTTATGCATTTATCCACTATTGCTCTTAGGAGATATATGTAACTAGGGTAATGTAAAGTTTATGTTAAATTAGTGAAAAAGGTAATGGAGGCGTAAAGAAGTATAATATATATTTTTTTGATAAAGTAAAAATGTTATTTGTTTTTATGAGATAAACTAACTAATTTGAAGTGAGATGAGAAGTCAATAAATGGTAAAGTAATTACTTTATTTGTGTTTTATGGTATAACATTTTTAGGGCAATGAGGAAGTAAAGGTAAGATCTTTTGACGGTTGCGTATTCATTTTCCCACTTGGTTGGTTGTTAAAATATATATATATATATATATTTTAGAGATTTTACTTTGATCTTTTGAAGCGCGACCATTGCTTGAATATATAAACTAAAGGGCTTGTTTTTAAGTAGAATTTTTGACGAGAAATCATGATGTCCAGAACTTCTAGTAAGGAGTTGAGTCAATGGTATGTTATATTTCTTTACTAAAATTTTAAATTTTCATGAAAAGATACAAATCATGATATCAAAAAAATCTTAGCCGTCCGTGTGGGCATGGGCATTGGGCCTAAGGATTAGTCTTGCCAAAGGTGGGGATACCCTAAGATATATGAAAGAAAAAAAAGCCAGTCACAAATCACCTTTGGGACTCTTATAACTCCAGCCTCCTTGGTATTTCAAAATTCTCCAGTCTGAAGGAGTATTTGGGAATTTCATACACATTTGGAGAATTTGCAAATTTTAGGACACAAATTCTATGAATTGTAGCAGTTGGTATAGGGTACAGATATATGAATTGTCGCAGTTGGTATATGAAACTGCACTAACATACTGGGGCCACAGGGAAATTTTACCTGGCTTTTTCTCCTGGCCCGTAGGAATTTTTTGGCCCAAAGGATGGGAACCTGCGTTATAAAAAAAAATAAAAAATAAAAAATAAAATAATAATAATAATAATAATAATAATAAGAGCAACCGCAGGCCCCCAATCGTCACTATTACGAAGGGTCAGAGTCCATATTAGTCTTTCCCGTTTTTGGCCGAAAGACTCCATAGTATTTAGTTAACCATAAATCCCACTTGAACCCAACGCCACTCATTGCACTTTTACAGCCCTCCCGGACTTGAACCCATAAGTTCCTAACCCAAGCTTGTGCTGTGTATTTAGGTTGTGTTTTAAGCCCAGGGATTCCCCCTTTTTGGGATGTTTCAAGTATAAAAGGGTGTTGTACTTGATACCTCCTAAAAAGGGGAGTCCCTCACCACACATAGTGAGGGAATCCCTCACCTGAATACCCATATATATATATATATATATATATATATATATATATATATAGGAGGTTTCAAGTGCATCTATCCCTCACCATAGGGTGAGGGGCACTTCCCCTTTTTGCACATGAAGACAAAGAAGTTTACCTCACCTATGTACTTGAAAAATAATTTTTGTACTTGAAAATTTTCAATTATGGAAGTGTCCCTCACCCTATGGTGAGGGATGGATGCACTTGAAACTTTCATATATATATATATATATATATATAGGGGCCAGCTCTCCTAAGCTCAAGCTTAGGATAAGGTAAGCTCAAGTGTGTGGTGGGGCCCACCTGGGGACCCAAATGGAGATGGGGGTGGGGGGGATTTCAAGGACTCCCTTGGATCTTCCTCTCTACAAAAAATCAGCCCCAAATGCAATTTATATCATCTCCATATGGGCCCAAAAGTTTAATGGTCAACGGTTCATTTTGATTGACACATAGTCAATCCAACGGTCCAATAAATTCGGATCTGACCGAAAGTTGGTGGACATGTGTAATTTAGGGAAGTCATGTGTTTGGTCCATTTGGATGGACCAAAGGTGGGCCCCACAAGCATGAGCTTACGAATTTTTTTTCCTAAGCTTGAGCTTAGGAGAGCCTTGCTCATATATATATATACTGAAATACACATATAATGAAAATGGGTTGAGTTGTTGGCCTAGTGGGTCCAGACTAAGTGAGTTCAGGGTCTTGAGTATTTTGGTAATTGTACCAGGACTTTCTTATTGCTTAAGATATGATTTCTTGGGAAATAATAAAGAGAACATTATATATATGGTGTAATGTGTAACCCATGATATTCTATACTGATCATACACATAGAGTGAACTCAAAGGAGAGTCGAGTTTCTTTCCCGTGGACGTAGGTAAGATTGTCAAACCACGTAATTCTCTTGTGTGTGATTGCTTATTCTTGTATAGTTGATTGATTGTTTGATCGTTGATTCACGTTTCCACATACACGCGCACAACATGAACCTGGGCATAAGCTCTTTCTGTTTATGGATGATCGTGAGTATTTCTAAGGTCTTGCACCCAACAAAACTAATTGGCAGGGTTGCACCCGCTAAATACACACAAACACACACTGGGCAATTCTAGGTTGGGTTTCAAACATAAGATATAAGATGCAAACCAAGCTGTTTCCTACTCCACCAACTCACATATGGATGCGTGTAGGCCTGTCAATGGGCCGGGCCGGGCCGGGCCTGGGCTTGGGTTGTCCAATCCCATCCCGAAAATAGGACGGGCCTACCAGGTGTTGTCCAATCCCGACCCTAAATTGAACGGGTTTACATCTAATCCCGTCCCGTACGGGCCCGGGCTGGGACAGGGCCGGGCTTGGGCTTAGCCCGATCCTGGAGATAAGTAAAACATTCTCTCATTATTCCTACTGTCACCATACACCCGGTGTGAACTTGACTTTAAACCCTCCTCTTTTTTTCAGGCTTGGGACTGGCAATGCAATGCAACAAACAACATGACGGAGTTAAAAAAGTTTTTTTTGCTAGTGACAGTAGGAAATCAGAAAATCAATAGAAATGAATGAGTATATTATAGGCTATATGGGTCAAGCAATGTAGGAATGATTAAAAACTTTTTTTTTTCCGATAAAAGTAGAAAATCAGAAAATCAATAGAAATGAATGAGAATAAGTATCCTATATGAGTCAAGTTAAAGTAATGTAGCATCAGTTAAAAACTTTTTTTTTTAAAGTAGAAAATCAGAAAATCAATAAAATGAATGAGAATGAGTATCCTATATAGGTCAAGTAATATAAAAAAGAAATCAACAGAAATTAATTTTCTTTTAATATGTCTAAAACATCAATTAGTGCATTCCCATCATTATCTAAATCACCATCACTAGTTGGGTCATGACTAAACCAATCTTGGGCAGAAGAGGCAGAGAGCAGAAGAGCGATTGAGTGTGGGATGTTTTTAGGGTTTGCAATGTCTTATAAAAGAGATGAACTGATGGAGGGCGTAGTTATAAGAATGCCCCTCCTAACTAGCCTTTTTTTTACTGCTAGTGACGGGCAGTTTAGGTAATATAAATTTTTGATCAAAATTAACTTGGAGCGGGGCGGGGCGGGCCTGAACGGGCTGGGCATCCTTTGCCCAGTCCCAGTCCCATTTTGGTCGGGCTTTAAAATTATTGACCAAGCCCAACCCACTGGCCTCAAATTTTTTTATAAAGCCCTGTATTTTCAGGCTTGGGACGGGCCGGGCCGGGCTTTCTACCCATTTCAACCCGTCCCATTGACAGGCCTAGATGTGTGGACATAGGCTAAAAGGCTATATAGTTTGTTATTTGGTATATTGCGGATAGCTCTTAAACGGTCAAAGTTTAAGTATCCCACTCGTACAATATTTTAAGGCCATGTGATATCGCACACATCATTTTATGTGATATCGTGAGACATGACTATATTGCACATGTAATCTCTTTTTGGGAAATATATAAACTTCTACGGATGTGAGGCAAATGTGAGACGTAAGAACAGTTGTTTATCGAAAAAATGAGTCATCTTCCGGTTTCGAGAAACCTTGATACTGAGTCCGAACCCGGTGGGCCAACTCACTGATCCAGTATTATAAACTTCGATCCACCCGTCCCCTTCTTACTGCGACTTGAGTAGCAGAAGAAGATGAAGAGGATACAACAGCTTCGATTCTTCTTCTTCTTCTTGTCGTTATTTTTCATCCTCTTATTCTCTTGCTCTTGTATTTCATCAGCCTTCCAATCAGATGAACTGCTCCACGATGACGATGAATTCGAAGGCGTCAGATCTCCGGATTTCGATCACTTAAACCCTAAATCCTCTCCCATCACTAGGAAGCGATCCTCATCCGATCCCGATTCTTCCTCCATCTCTTCCGATTCCAAGGTCCAGTTCTCTCTCGATCACGCCTTCGGAGCCGGATCCGATTTCTCCCCAGCCGGAACCTTCACTGCTCGCCTCAAGACCTTGAATCATGGCGGACAGGTTCTTCCATCTCCATCTCTTCCGATCTCTTTTGATTTACATCTGATCAGATTCTGCTCTGTTTCTTGGTTTTCTCTGAGCTGATTGTTGCTTTTTATTTCAATTTTGGTGCTTTCGGTGTAACTTTAATTAAGAAGCTTCGAATTGTGATGAGACTTAAAATTTACCTGGAATTGATTAGTTTGTGGCTTTCGATTCTTGGATTGGGTTTTCTTATGAAGTGAGATTCTTGCTAAGCTGAAAAAGATGTGATTTTTTTTTTTCATGGGGGAGCAGACTTTTACCAAGCTTCGATTTTCAAGGAACACTTTTACCGAGACAGAGAAGGAGAAATTCAAAGTAACATCTCTCTCCAGTTAATACTGTTGTTAGTATTATGTTGCATTATTAGGTATAAGTAATTTGTGTCTGCATCATGCAGAAGCTATTGGAAGATGATGATTTTTATAGGATAAGGATACCGTCTAGTGTATTGAATCCTCCTGGGAAGGATTATGTTATCTCTTCGGTTAAAGCAGTGAGTTCTCTTAGTTTACTTGATTCTGTTTTTGTTCAATCTGTTCTTGTACTATGTGATATGCCATATGAATTGTATTGATCTTATTTTTTTAACAGTTAAGGATAAAAGTGAATGGTTGTTTGTCACATCCGGTGCAGATGAATGCACTATGGGACCAAGGAGAATGTTGTAAAGAAACCTTCTTTTGAGACGGGTTGTAAAGAAATTTTACCCCATGACAGAATTTTAGACAATTTTCGTTATATTAGGGGCAAACCATGAAGACAGGTTCAATTATGAGCAATTTTGCTTTTCTTCTTTTCTGTTTGGGTGGATTACCATTGTTAAAGTTTCTTGCTACGGGAATTTTACTTTTATCAGTAAAATCCACATTTTGCACTATGCATTTACTGTCGGTTTCTTGCTCCTTCCATTCTTTTTAGGATGAGAAAAGAATAAGGCAGTTATGTCAATTAAACATCAGAGAAACACCTTGCTTTGGGAGATGGCTTGAACAGCAGTTTGGAAGAGAATGCTAGCATCGATCCTCTTAATTACCGTTCAAAAAAAAAAGAACTAAAACACTTGTCTGCCTGCTGTTCAAGGAAAAGAAATGCTGCTTAACCATTCTTTTTTTTTTACTAGCATAAGCATTATTTCACTCAGAATACCATACTAATTGACATTACACTGATACAAATGCCAGATAATGTATTCTAATATCAAATTTTTAGCCCATATCCTATTCTATTAAGTTACTTTGGCTTAGTCCTTATGTGCAAGGATGAAAATATCGGTATCGGCGGGCGTATCGGCCCGCCGCCAAACCGATACGAAGCGGGCGATACGTAGCGTATCGGAGATACGTATCGGCGTAGCGGTGCGATTTTAAAAAATCGCCAAAAAAATCTGAAAAAATTCCACAAAATCCAGAAAATTGTAAAATGAAAGAAAATGTGGTTCTTTTGCAAAAGTAAGTAAGAAAAGGGGGCGTATCGGTGCCCTCAATATATGATGTCCTGTATCGCTGTATAAATAGAAAATAATAGTAATGATTAGTTCTTTCACATGTATTCATGTTTCTTAGTCATGTTAACTTAAAAAGTAATGAAAAGCTCATTAAAAAAAAATTAGAACATGAAATAAAGGCATAAGAATTAAGAAGACTTAAGAGTTAGGTCATTAGTGAACATTGAACAATCAAATATCAATACTCCAGCATTCAAGGTTCAAATTCAATCAAGTGAATGAACTATGAAGTGATCAACAATCAGCATTCAGCACCAATTTAGAAATGACAAAGGGAGTAGAGAGTTAGTGAAAGAAATAGGAAATTAGGAATACCTTGATCACCACCAAAAGGGATTTGGGAGACACTTATATTCATACATTTGAACAATATGTAATGTAAACATCATGATGGTACTATTAGAGCCAAATATCAGTGTTTAATTGTTAGGGTCACTGTGGTGAGACCTAACCCTAAGCATAAAACTTTGGTGATCAAAATTAGCTTAATATGAACATAAACATTATATGTTGCATGCATTCATGATAGATCATTCAATATATGAAAAGTACTGATAAAGAGGCCGAGCCCTGGAGGGCTGTCCGACGCGGGCTGGCCCTCCGGGCCGCCGACCATAAAGGCGGGGTTCGGGGCGGCAGCCCCGATTCGATTTTTTTTTTTGAACTTACGCAAGATAGACCACAAAGAGGTGAAAACAGCAACCATAGAGGGGAAGAGATGAAAGAGAAGGGTAAAAAACCCTAAAAAGTCCAAAAAGGGGGGTTTTATAACCCCCCCCCCCCCCCCCCCCCCCCCCCCCCCCCCCCGTGTATGGGCCGATACACTAAAGTATCGGCCGATACGGGTGCGATACACCCGTAGCGCCGATAAATTCTTTGTACCGTATCGGCCTTGGCCGATACGGCCGCGTATCGGCCGATATTTTCTTCCATGCTTATGTGTTCTTTCATGGCTTAATAAATTTTACCGTTATAAAAAAAAGCTTCTTGTTTATGGTAATAGTATTATAGACTCAGGTGTTATAAGATGACTTAACTATTTGGATATATTTTCATGGAGCCAAATTGCAATTATTCAAAATAATAGCCAGGCATCAAACTTTTTTTTCTACTAAAGTTTAAACCGAGTTCATTAGTTACAATCCATCATAATAAGCTCTTTCTGACACTATTATCTGCATTTTGTGATTCAAGGTAACATATGTTTAAATGTTGAGGATTTTACCGTAAAATGAATGGTATTTGGCCGTTCACGAAATAGTGAAAAGTATTTCCCACTGCACGAGATCATTCATCCTGCCAGTTTTTTCTTCTTTTTTTTTTTTTTTTCACAAGGGACGCTAGTGTTGCCCGGCACAAGAGATTTGAGATGCAACTCTCGTGCTCCCTTCGAGCCCCTTGCATAACCCAAAAGTGAAACACCAAACACCTCACGCCTCCTCTCCTCGACCTAAGCCCCCTTTCACTTTGCAAAAACTCTCTATCTCAGCCGCACAGCCATCATTCTCTCTGCAAATCCTCTCTCACAACAAAAGACTGCATTACCCTACTTCTTTCTGCAAACTCTCTCTCTCTCTCTCTCTCTCTCATATGACTATTTTCAACTTTTGTCTCATCATCAGCAGCAATGGGCTTTGATCTCTGAAATAGGAAATCGAACTTCAAGACTAAGCCTTTCGATTGTTGCTTTACAGCTCTTCATCTATCAGCATCCTCATGCTCATCTCATTACACATCACCAAATCATCTCCCTGTTTGCAACTTAACATTCCCTTGAACCACGCACCAACTCCACCTTCATCTAAAAAATAAAAAAAATAAAAAAAATCTCCCTCATCTCCATACACGTTTTTCTCATTAGTTAGGCATATGTGCTCACTTTCTGCCGATTTGCCCTCTGGATACATGTGCAAGGTGAGTGGTTGTGCTTCTCCATATAATTTGTGCGTTGCCCGGTTACTAATTTCAATAGGCTGGGAACCTCTTCAAACAAGAAGATGCTTCTAAAGGGAAGGAAATTGGGAGTGGATTGTAATGCTTGCTTTGATTTGGCCAATGGGTAGAAAACCAGAGGCATGAATGATTTCATAACCAACCACTTTCTCGCCATGGCTAATAGAAATATCCCAAGAGTCACCCGAAAACATGATACTGAGACATACACCCTATGCCAGCAGTTTACGAAGAGCGACGCTAGCGTTGCTTCATTTTAAATCGAGCAACACTAGTGTCGTTGGTCCCAATAAAAAAAAAATAAATGAAATCATGCCTAATGGACCATGTTTGTGTAGAAGAGAATAGTTTTCACTATTTCGTGCAATGGCCAAACATGGTTCATTTTTAGGTAAAATCCTCTTAAATGTTAGTTCTTCTTTTTTATACTCACCTCCTCACCTTTTTGACATCATAATTCATAACCTAAAGGGGATACCAACTATAGATGCTTCCTTTTTCAAAATATACGTCCTAAGTACTCTTACACCTTTCCTTTTTCTGTTTCAGAGATGTCTTCCGCGGGAGAGTTTGGACGAGCTTTTTGTTATTCATATGGTAACTTCATTGCCGTTATTTGCATCTCTTTGAAGAACCATTCTAATTTCTTAGAAATTTTGATTTGTGTAGATGAGCCATCATGTAGATTTCCATAGCATTTAAACATATTCCCCCTTTTTTGCTACATGGAGGACTCAAACTTGCACACTGTAATTAACACACACACCCATGTCCCTAACAAGTTGAACTACAGTCGGGGATGGTATTTGAACATGCTTATCATGTTTCATAACATTATTCTTTTGGAACTCTTTAAATATATTTTGGGTAAAAGGAAAGATTTATAAATGCAGAAAGAATACAGAGCTTTTCCTTGATATGCCTTTTATTTTCACCCATATCCAAAATTGTTTACTCAAGTCTTTATATGGCCTTTACTTTTACTAGTTGCCTTGTATTAGTTCTTATAGTGAATGGAACTTTATGAGTTTTAATATTTAATTTTCTTTTACCATGTAATTCCGAGACCTGAGTCATTAGTGAAACTTCTCTGAAGTTACTGTGCCTGGAGTAAAACCCTGTTTCTTTCCAGTGTAAATGGTCCATGAGAAACCATTAAGGCCCCATGCTTTACATTATGCTTCGCATCATGCACTATGTCTTTTAAAATATTCTTTTACCAAAATATGGATACTGAAGTTCCATTCGTAGTAAGACCTAGAGAATAAAAATAATTGCATTAACTGTCCACGTGAATAGGGTATTAGAAATCAGCTAAGCAGATAGATCTCTTTAATGTAGAAATGTTTGATATTGTTAGGGTAAGGATCGGCTCATATAGTTTATAACTCTTACACTCCTTGGGTTGGGTTCAATCTCTTTTCTGTTCTTTGACTTCCCTACAAACACACATGGGGGAAGAGAGAAGCCTCTGACGTCTCCATCTTAGAGTTAAATTATGAAAATGCCCTCAGATTGGCAAATGAAGTAATTAATAAATGAAGGGCCTGTTTCACCTGTTTTGGCTGAAGCAGGCCCATTTTGGCCAAAGACTTTTTTTTTTTTTGGAATAATGGTAACTAATTTTAATAAAAGCAAAACATCATAAAAGGCATATACTGAGAAGTGAACAACAGAAAGACCATCCAAGAGGAGAGAGAAGTAATACCCAGACCAAGTTCTGCCTCCTAAGTAGGGATGTTCATGGGACAGGCTGAGGAATATCCAGGCCTGGCCTGATTTTAAGGAGACAGGCCCGAGCCCAACCCTAGCCAGAATCGGCCATAAGGGCTTGGTCCAAGCCCAGCATTCCTTTAAAAAATGAAGCCCAAGCCCAGATGGGTGTAGGTTTTTTAAAATAAAAATGTTCTCTGAATGTTGGGAGTGGTAGCTTAGCTGGTCATCACCTGTGTCAGGAAGCTATAGTGCATGGCATCGAGTCTTCGTTCCAACTTAAATTCTATTTTGTGCTTAATGAGGTCCTCATTCAGGTTGGGCCGGATTTCGGGCTTTGTACCCTTGAATCCAAGCCCGGCCCATATATTAGTCGAGCCCAGATTTACAGTCCAAGCTGGCCCTAGAACGAAAATCTAAGGCTCAAGCCCGGCCCACTGTGAGCTGGGCCCGGTCCATGAGCACCCCTACTCCCAAGTCCCAACACTATCCTTGGCTAGGCACTCAGCTACCTCTTTAGCCGATCTCTTCACATGTGATAAAGAAACGTTGAGCTTCGAAACCAAATCTAGAGCCGCCTCCATAACTGCCTGAATAAATGAAAAAAGGTCCCCATTTTGTGTTGACCACTTTAGTGAAACAAAAAAGTTTAGAACATTTCAGCCAAAAAGGAATAGATTCAACAACTTAGCATTTCCCTTTTCATTAAAATTTTATCTGTCAAAAGAAGCCTGCAAATATATTTGTTTAAAAATTTATAATTGGGATTTAAACAAAATGAAGAAGTGTTTTCTGCTTCCAAACCCACAAGATGAAAGGAAGCATTATATAACAATCCGCTGCATGGGTCTTTAAATGTAACTCGTCCCATGGTCCCCATGGGTCGACCTGCCAATGTGCCCAACCCATTCATTTTATGCTATTTTTATGTTATTTTCTTTGGGCCCAGCCCACTTATCTTTAGTCTATTTAGAGTCTTATTTAATTATTTACGTTTACGTTTTATGTTGGATGTTTTAATCCTAGCCATCGGTGTGTTAGGATGGTCCATATTAGATCTAGATTTGGCTTTCAATCGTAAAAACATTGTAATGCCTCTTCGAGGTCCAGTGAATGATGAATGAAAATCTTACTGAGTGTTTTTGGGTCTCCCGGAATTATCTCTTCTTCCTCGACCGTGATGGGGAGTTTGGCGTGAGGTCAATATCTAGGGTTTTCCCTGAACCTACCACCTCCACCTTTCGTCTCTAGTCTCTCCACTCTACCCACCCCATCAGTAACCAAACCATAATGTAAGTATATGATATTTCGTGGAATGTGATTGCAATCCTTTTCTACTTGACCTTAGATTTCGGGCTCCAGTGGAACAGATTGAGGACATTCATTTATGTTATAAATCTAGCTTAACTCGATGTTTGCAGGAAGATTATATATATCGAGAGGGCCGCTCGGGTGTGTACCCTTATCGTGTGTGCACCGTGCACACCTTTCTGTGGGGCCCACTTGGGTAGGGAAGGGGGGATGGAAAGGTCTTGATGGGCCCTACCTCTCTACATAATTTGAGGCCCATCACATCGTCCTAAGTTCCTAACCCCTTGATCTATGGCCCACAAATTAAACGGTTTTATATAACCTTTTTTTTTTTTTTAAAAGTTGATCCAACAAACTAGTCCATTCTAGTGCAAACCCATGGGAGGGGTGACTATCTGTGGTTTTTTTTCCTTGGGTGTTGGTATGTGTGGGCCCATCAGATGGGTATCAGCTGGGGCCCACTAGGGGGGTGTGCGAGGTCCTACACACTTACTTTTTCATTGGTAATGTGGCTGAACCCACAACCTTAAGGTTGCAATAGTGAGCACCTTCCATTGTGCCACGGTTTGTTGTCATCATTTATATATATTTTGAATCGTAACATGACTGAAACCTGCTACCCAGTGTTGCAACAATGAGCACCTATGGATCTTGACCTTTTATTTATGTGATACAATTGACTGTTCGTTGCATCCTTCAAAGTAACATTGTTACGATTTTTACCTTGTTTATTATATGTTCTTGAGATGCCTTTCTTTCTACAGCCAAATGACTCTTTGAGATCTGTAGATTATTGACATTTATTTCTTTCAGCAAGGTGTGAACATTTTGGCTGTTAATTATGGTTCAACTGGGGCATGCCAATATCCAAGACCACTGAAATTTGTAAGATGCAACCAACCAATCTTTTCTTCTAAACATTTATACTGTTGGTATTTCTGCAGTCTGCAACATGATGGTTTCTAGTGCTAACTAAAGAAAATCCGTAGTGTTTATGTGAAGGGTGCATAAACAATTCTTATATACCTGTATTCGAATTTATGTGAAGAACCCCCACTTTATAGTGACCTACTGCTGATTGTTGATCAGGCGGCTGTGTACAAACACATTCCATTACCTAAGATAAATAATATCTGCTGGTCAGAAAATATCCAACAGTCATATTTGACAATACTTGTAATATATTAAAAAAAAATTATGTCAAGCATTTTTGGACTTTATTTATGTATCATCAGTGTAGTTTTTTTAATGGCTGCTGTTTTGTGCAGTGTCTGTGACCAGGTAAAATTGTGTCACTGACATATATATTCCCTGGGGTTTGCTTTTCTTTCCATTGTCTGCCGCCCCTAGTTTTAGCATTCAAGTCCTGGACCTCATCTTGTTTTCTTCCATGAATTTTTGAGAATCTCAGTTCTTGGGTTGTCTTAGATGGAGAAACCTCTTTCCGAATTTATGACACTGTATTATCCCCTAAACCCAGCAAAGCATATCTTAAAGGGAAATTGATTTGCTGGTATAATTGAATTTCATCATTTGCTTATTTCTTGTCTTGGTTTCAGCCAGCAAAGTGGTCCTTTAAGTCAAACACACTGACGAAGAACAGTGAACTGATACCAAGGTAAGATACGACTGCAGCATTTTATCACTCTTTCTTCACTGTTTCAGGGTGTGTAGAAAAGTGACACATATCAGCTAGGTTATGACTATTGTTTGTTCTATAGAAAATAAATTATTGTTGAATGGTCTTTGATGACAAAAACCAACCTTAGCTGGAATAGGGCTCTCACTGAACATGAAGTCCAAATTGGTTTTCATTGTTTTTATTATCCTTTACGATATCACTTTTATTATTTTTTATTCTCTCTTTGTGTGTGCGGGAGGGAGGGAGGGAGGGGAACCTCGACTAATAAAAGTTGGTTGAATTGCTCAGAAATAGAACTTGTAAAACATAATGAAATTATTGTTCTTTTGCCTGGGGCCTATAGTCTATGATGCCTAGATACAGATGTGGATACAAACACTGATACGGGGATCGTGGATACGACTCCTCACTTTTGAAAATTTAGAACACGGATGCGGACACGAGTGTCCGAATTTTTTCTTTAGATTGCTTTTGAATAAATTGAAATTATCATTTGTTTTCGTACCTTTCTAGATTTTTTTTTAATTTTTTACGGTGAGAAGTAAAAATATTAAAAGAACTATATGAAATAAAGAACTTTATAAGTAGATCTTAAAAAAAGCATGTGAAATAAAGAACTTTATAAGTAAGATATGTTAAACTTGTTCCCTAGAAGTATCGGTGCAGTATTAGGTACCAATACAGGTGTCGTATCGGTTTGATACGGATACGTTGGACTTGTACAAGTATCCGGGTATCATAGCCCAGAGTATGTAGCAGTCAAGTTATTATCAGGGTTTGTTTGTTAAACTCTATGGAATCAGTCAAGTTTCTATTAATACCTATAAACTCTGAATGAAAATGATAAAATTATTAAAATGGAAGTTAGAAAACACGTGCAGTTAAAAAGAAAATCCTTCTTGAAGGTGGAAACTGTTTAATTTTCTATTGGTATGTATGTCTTGTGAATTGGTGTTGATGATTAAATCTTTGTGTACAATTTGGGGGCTTGTTTGGATTGGGATAAAGGAGGGCAAAGCATTTAAACTGTGAAAAATTCTTTTCATCAGTTCACCGTCTTTTCCTCTACCAAATCCTGCTGACATCATTTTGATTTCTTCGTTACTTCTTGGTCCTTGATCTTTGATGCCCAAACATAGTATGGATATGGCAATGACACATCTTAAACATGAGTTTTACACATAAAAATGAAATCCTGAATGTAATAAGAAATGTATATGTTATCCATTTTGAAATATCCGGGTACCATAGTCTCCTTGATGCTATTTCTTGACGAGTTTTTGTCACTTTATTTGACATTCAATTAAAGAAAAAAACTTTGGGCATCCAATCTTTATACTTTTGGAGTGTGGATCATTACCTTATATATATATGGGGGGTATTCAGGTGAGGGATTCCCTTACTATATGTGGTGAGGGACTCCCCTCTTTGGGAGGTTTCAAATACAAAATGGTGTACTCCCATCAAGTACAAAAACCCTTTTATACTTGAAACCTCCCCAAAAAGGGGAGTCCCCTCACCACATATGGTGAGGGAATCCCTCACTTGAATATACCCCATATATATTTCAGTGTGTGTCCTGATTGTTATGTTTTTGCTTTATATATTTGTTCGTTCTTGTAACGTGGTGGCCTTGGAATTTTCAGGACTCCAGCGTTTTCAGAAGAAACTTTACTTGGAGAGAACGGAGAGGGTGAAGGCATACTGCCACCAGAGAAGTCTTTCTGGTCTAAATACGTGAGTAAACTTTGCTTAAGCATTTTTCCATTTTTCTTTTATCACCTAGCAATAGCATGGGTATTTGGTGCATATCCCTCTCTCTCTCAACTTCTTTTGCTATTTTCTGGTTCTGGTCGGCCGTTATGTTATCCATGCACTAAAACCTACCTCTCTCTCTCTCTCTCTCTTTCTCCCTATGATTGTAGTGGATGTACATGATCCCACTTGGACTCATTGTCATGAATGCATTCACACAAGCAATGAACTTGCCTGAGGAGCAGGCAGCAGGGCAGGCAGCATCACAGGGACAGCAGCCAGTGGCACCACGACCTGCAAATCCTGCCCTCCGAAGGAGATGACTTTGTTAGATTCTTGACTAACCTCTCTATGGGTGGTCTCTGGATGGATTTTTCTGTTCTAATGGGTCCTTGTATCCTGCATAAATTGCCTACACTACCTTTGCCCCTATCTTTTTAACACATTTACTGTAGGATTCTTTGCATTTGAGATTACTGGAAAAAAAAAAAAAAACTAGAATTAGATGAAGTGCCATCAGGTTGCACTCCAAAATATGGACCCCTAAGGTCACTTCTATCCATGTAAAATATTATAATGCAGATCGTCCATTGTTAAAAGACAGGGCTCACCCATCAGTGAAAATCAAATTTGGAACCCCATTTACCATGAAAATCAATGTAGGGTTTATTATCTATTGATAGAGAAAAACTGCATGTCTGGAGCACGAATCTCTCAGGTGCAATGCCAATGCCAATGCCAATGCCTATGTTGGAGGATAGATCTAAAACTATGAATTAAAAGAAATTGAAGCATGCATCCAATGCTTGCCAGCTTATGCTGGCAGTACTATATTTTATGATGTTCAGATATGGATATGGATATGGATATGGATATGGATAAGGATACTGATACGAGGATCGGGGATACGACTTTTCACTTTTGAAAATCTAGGACACAGATACGGGTATCTTAATTTTTTTTTCTTTAAATCACTTTGAATCATTGAAATTATCATTGTCTTCCTCTCTTTCTAGCATATTTCACGGTGAGAAGTGAAAATATTAAAATAACTATATAAAATAAAGGACGTTATAAGTATGATATGCTAAACTTGTTGACTCAGTGCTATATTAAGTACCAATACAAGTGTCGTATACGGATATGTTGGGCTTTTACAAGTATCCGGATATCACTATATTAACACTATATTAACACACTGAGCGCTGAGTCATTCGATTTGAGCATATTTTAAACATCAGTTTTTCCTTTCCTTCCTTCCTTCCCAAATTCAGTCATTAAGTTTTGACGCTGACCAAGTACCCTAGTTATGAGATTTGGATTGGCGGCTGCTTATTAGCAACTATGAAATATGAGGTTTGCATCAGTACATGGAAAGGGAGGAGCCACACTACAAATGACAACATCAATTAGGCCTGCAACAGGGCCAAACAAGGGGAGCTGAAAAGGAGCCGTTATTTGCCACGAAGACGGATTGCAGGGGTGAAGGAGTGGCTAGTTCGATGGTTGCTGGCAAAATGGGTGGCTAAGTTTGGAGTCCTCATGCCCGCAAGCAGGGGTCAAATCTGTCAAGCTGATAGACACTACAGGTGGTTGGATGAGATTGTCCAGACACTATAAATGGTAGGGAAAAATGTAGGTGACCTTCATTCAACGCCTAATTAATTGTTATACTATTGTAGCTCATGTGGTTAGGGACGCATGTGTAGGAGAGTGTGCATTTGAGTCCTCCCAACAGTGAAAGGTTAAAAAAAAAAAAAAAGCGCCTATGTCACTATACCATTCCAATTCCCTTCCCTCGTGTTGTTTATGATTTTACAATCCATACAAAACTAAAATGGGTTCACCCGATGGCTAATCCAACCCTTCTAACTCAATTACTCGTGCAAATTTGATTTGAATGGGACTGATGATTGCCATTAGATTAAATGACCTTCAACTTCCTTACTGACGACTTGGATAACTGTTGCAGATACAATACCTTTTTTTGCAAATAAACTTCCTCTATTGATTTGGCAGTCTCAACTCCATGATCATCCATCCCATCAAAGACCCATTTTCAACCAGTCGATCGGATCTAGCATTTTTATCGTAAAACAGTGAAGATTACCTTAGATCTAACCTGGTTGGGATTAAAAGCTCACACTATCAACAAGAAAAGAGCATTAAAATAGATACAACTCGAACTAGGTTAAATCAAAGGATATTCTTATCCTTGTTTTGTCAATACATCAGATTTTGTCAATGGGTCAAAAGTCCTTCTTTACTGCCAGTTAAAATTGCCAACTAAGATTTTCAAGTTAAAAGAGTTGGTTATTTGTAAATAAAAATAGAAGCATAAAGTCAATTGTAGGATAAAAGTAGATAGAGGATTTTACTAAAAAAAATTAAAAAAATACTTTAGGCGGCCATTGTACCAAAATGATCACTTTAGCCAAACCCACACCTAACCAACCTTCCTGCCCAAAAAGCCTTTTTTTGTTAACCTTTTTTTGAGGGTCGAGGTTGACCATCGCTGTAACAAGTGAGGGTTGACGACCTTGAGCAGGCATGTTTCCTCATTTTCTTCCGTCTTCCTCACTTCACCAAACCTAATCCAATAATGGAGAAATTCGCATGAACACCTCAAGTACATTAACCAAAACCCCAAATACATCATAAGAGCCAAAGCCGAAAAAATCCGTCCAAAATACAATCGCTATCAACTTAGCTGGTTCCATAAACAACTGATAGATGGCACTTCTGATTACCAACATTAGATGGGCACCAATTTATACCGGGGAACATTAGATAGGTCTGGTGTGATTCTAACAATTCGATGGATCCCACTGTGGATTGTCAACACCAACTGGATCCTCACATGGCATGCTAACATTAGATGGATCTCAATCTGGTACTCAACAATATCGGGGATCTACATGATTTCCAAGATATGATGTTCGCCTCCAGGATAACCAACATTTGATGAGACAAAATAGAAACCACAGTCCACAGTCCACAGTCATGTTGGGAGTTGGAACTTAAGGGGAAAAATCCATGGAAGTCAAAGTCTATCTAGGGTTCCCCGAATGTTTGAAATCACAATGAACGTTTGATAATCACATCATCTGGCGGATGACGAAATTTCAAGCCAGTGGCATATTAAACAGCAGATAATGTCCGATTAAATAGTTGAATGGCCTGAGCAAGTCATAAATTTCACACCAATTAGTCTAGTGATTGTTGAGTAAAATAATTCTTAAGATCTCATTCCAATCAGGGGAGCAATGTATGAGACAAATATCAATTAAGACTCATCAATGGATTAATGTATTTGAGGTTTGGATTAATGTATTTGAGGTGTTCATGTGAATTTCACCATCATTGGAATGGGTTTGGGGAAGAGAAGAAGGAAGAAGATGAGGAAACATGCATGTTTAGGGTTGACGTCGACCCTCGAAAAAAAGGGTAAAAACACAAGTTTTTGGGTGGGAAGGCTAGTTTGGTGTGAGTTTGGCTGAAGTGATGGCCTTCTAAAGTTTTTTTTTTTTTTTTTTTTTTTGGTAAAATCCTCAAGTAGATATCTATGGAATTTCTTAAACTTTTGGGGTCCTTAAATTATGGCTATCATAAATGATTTTTTTTTCTTTTCACACAGATCGTTTTAACCTATCCTCCTATATGTTGTATGCGTGTGTGCGGAAACGTAAATCAATGGGATCGAGTAAATAATCAACCACACAAGAACAAACAATCACACATAAGAGAATTACGTGGTTCAGCAAACTTGCCTACGTCCACAGGAAAAAAACTCGACTCTCATTTCATATATATAATGCTCTCTTTCTTATCCCTGAAGAAACCCGATCTTAGTCAATAAGAAAGTCCGGTACAATTACCATAATACCCATGAGCCTGAACCCACTAGGCCAACAATCTCCCTCTGAACCCCTTTACTAGGAGTCCAATCCTGCCAACTCTAAACACAGCTCTAGCTTTCCCTTAGACATGACCTTAGTCATCATGTCCGAGGGATTATTGTCAGTATGAATCTTCTCCAACTTCATGAGATTCTTTTCAATGACCTCACGAATCCAATGATATCTCACATCAACATGCTTCGTACGGGCATGATATGTAGCATTCTTGTTAAGAATCATAGTACTCTGACTATCACAGTAGACTACATACTTTCCTTGTTTCAAACCCAGTTCTTGAAAAAAATCTCTTCAACCAAATCACTCCTTTCTTGCTTCATCAGCAGCTGTGTATTCTGTTTCGATTGTAGACAATGCTGTAAACTTCTACAATTTAGACTGCTAGGAAATAGCTCCCCCTACAAAAGTAAATAAGTACCCAGAAGTAGACAACCGACGATCAAGATCGCCTGCAAAATCAGAATCTGTAAAGCCTTCAAGTACTGGTTTTGAGCATTTGAAATACAAGCAAAAATCTGATGTACCTCTCAAGTATCTGAAGATCCACTTCACTGCTTTCCAATGCTCTTTCTCAGGATTAGAAAGAAATCTACTCACTAAAGCCACTGCATGAGCAATGTCTGGCCTTGTACACACCATAGCATACATAAGATTTCCAACTTCTGAGGAGCATGGAACATATGTCATCCATTCATTTTCTTCATCTGTAGTAGGACATAATCTCTTACTGAGCTTGACGTGACTGGCTAAATACATGCTAATTAGCTTAGCATCTTTCATGTTGAGCTTTACTAACACCCGTTCAACATATTTCTCTTGTGACAACCATAGCTTCTTAGCATTTCTGTCACGACATATTTGCATTCCTAAAATCTATCATGCGGAACCGAAGTCTTTCATGTCAAAAGTCTTTGACATGTCCATTTTCAACCTGTCAATCATCTTACTACCCTGTCAAACTATTAACATATCATCTACATATAAAAGAAGGATGATAAATTTGCCATTACCAAACTTACAAATATAAACACAGTGATTTGCATTTGTCCTCCGGTACCCTTGACTCACCATGAATGAATCAAACTTCTTGTACCATTATCTCGGCGCTTGTTTCAGCTCGTAGAGACTCTTTTTCAACTTGCAAACCAACTGTTCTTTTCCTTCTATTTCAAACCCCTCTAGCTGAGTCATGTAGATCTCTTCTTTCAGATCACCGAGAAGAAATGCAGTCTTCACATCCATCTGTTCAAGTTCAAGGTCAATGCTGGCGACCAGACCAAAGACAACTCTGATTGAAGTCATCTTCACAACTGGAGAAAAGATTTCATTGAAATCAATACCCTTCGTTTGCACAAAGACTTTAACCACTAGCCGTGCTTTGTGTGTTATCAGTTTTCCACTGTCATCTTTCTTCAGCTTGAACACCCATTTGTTCTTCAAAACCTTTGGAAGTTCCACTAGCTCATAAGTCTTGTTTTTTTTTTTTTTCAAAGAACTAATCTTTTCCTGCATAGCCTTCATCCACTCATCTTTATTTGCATGAGTTTTTGCTTCTAGGTAGCTCTCTGACTCCCCTTCATCAGTAAGTAAAATAGAATCTGCTGCAGAATATCTTGTTGATGGTTGACACTCTCGAATAGACCTTTTAACCTGAGGTTTTGTGGTTTTTGACTTAGGAGACTGCTCCCTTTGCTGAACACCCTGTTCATCTGGCAACTCCTGCTCCTCATTACGATCCAGATCATTTTGTCCACCTTCTTCACCTGTAGTTTGCACTGGAGAAGGAGTCAGTGTGAGATCAACCACTCCATCAGCAACTTTTTTAGACTTATCAGTCTTCTCATATCTCCAAAGAACTGGTCTTTATGAAACACCACAACTCTACTTCTGATAAATTTTCTTTTTTTTGGATCCCATAATCTGTAACCAAACTCAGCTCCACCATAGCCAAGGAAAATGCAACATACTGCCTTATCATCCAGCTTTGACGTTGCTCCTTTGCTACATGTGCAAAAGCCTTGCACCCAAACACCTTCAAATGAGAATAAGAAACATCTTTACCTATCTATTTTTTCTTCGGAAGGTCAAGATCCAAAGGAACTGAAGGAGATCTGTTAATCAGGTAAACAACAGTTAGGACAACTTCATCCCAAAATGGCTTAGGTAGCTGTGCCACTCTAATCATGCATCTTATCATTTCAAGAATAGTGTGGTTCATTCTGTTTGCCACACCATGGTGCTGTGGAGTACCAGGAACTGTTCTTTCATGTCGAATACCATCATTTGAGCAATAGCCTTTAAACTAGTTGGATGTGTACTCTCCACCATTATCTGTACGGACACATTTCAATAGTTTTCATGTTTTTCTTTCAACCATGACATGAAACTGTTGAAATGCCTGGAACACCTGATCTTTCGATTTCAATGCATAAACCCAGACTTTCCTGGATGCATCATCAATAAATGTGACAAAAAACTTATTGTCACCCAATGAATCCACCTCCATGGGACCATAAACATCAGAATATACCAAATTGAATACATTAGATTTTATAATTGATGTTTTAGAGAAAAATACCTTGAGTTGTTTACCAAACAAGCAATAATCATAGGGGTCAAGGGATGTACCTTTGGAGTAATGAATTCGATCTTTCTTTGCCAATAACCGCAGTCATTTCTCACTCATATGTCCCAGTCTCTTGTGCCATAGATTTGGAGAGGATCTGTCTTCAACAACATTCAAAACACCTTTGCATAGCTTCACATGTGTCTTATACAGCGTATTACACGCCTTCCCTCTAGCACCAATAAGACACTTTAGTGAGTTTCTACCTGCCATTTCCGAAATAACTCTCATAACCTGGACGGTCCAATGAAGTTCCGGAAATCAGATTCAACCGCAGATCAGGAATATGTCGCACATCTTTCAGCATCATTGTGCAACCAATATCGGTTTGAATGTAGACATCACCGATCCCAACAATAACCAAATGACTTGTGTTGCCCATCTTCACAGTGTCAAAGTCCCCTGCGATGTACATTGTGAACATTTTCTTACAAGGAGTAGCATGGTATGATGCCGCTGTGTCAACAACCAAAGCAACCTGATCATCTGCAACACTCAAACACTCTTCATCTTCATTGGCCAGTACCACTACTTCATTATCCAAAGTAGTTGTAGTGTTAGTGTCATTCTTCTGCTCATTGTTAGCTTCTTTCTTTTCCTTCAAGACAAAGCAATTCTTCTTAATGTGGCCCTCTTTACCACAATGAAAGCATTTTTCAGACTTTTTCTTAGTCTCTGATCTACCTCTAGTATTGCCACGTTCCCCCTTTGGTCTTCTACTCTTACTCCTCCCCATTTTCTCAGTAAGAAAGGCCTGTGCATTATCTATCCCTGCAGTTTTCCTTCTTTTTTCTTCATTTAACAAGCTGTTAGTACCCTGACTCATTGATAACACACCATCTGGAGTAGAGTTGCTCACGGAAACAACCAATGTCTCTCTTGTATCTGGTAAAGAGCTTAGAAGGAATAAAGCTTGCATCTCATCATCAAGGATCATCTTTATTGTAGCCAGCTCATTCACAATGCATTAGAAATCATTTATATGACCTTCAATTTTACCACCCTCCTTAAATTTCATATTCATAAGCTTTCTAATCAGAAAAGTTTTGTTCACAGAAGTTTTCTTCTCATATCTTTCTTCTAACTTCTTCCAAAGGGTATTCGCATTGGTTTCATTAGACAAGTGATGAAATATGCTATTATCCACCCACTGTCTAATGTGATCAATGGTTTTTCTATGCATCTTTTTCAAATCTGGATCAGACATCTCTTTTAGTTGGGCTTTATCCCCTTCAATGGGATCATAGAGGTCTTTGCGATAGAGTATATGGCCTCCACCTTAGGTTTCCAAATCAACCAATTGGTATGATTGAGTTTGATCATGGCAGTGTTCACAGTGTTGTTCTCCATCTCAATTAAATAATAAAAAAACAACTTTCACTAACCTCAATTTCTACACCAATTTGTAGATCTTGTCACCACGAGCACGCTGGAAGAAACGGATTTGAAATCCGACTTTGGATGGCTCCAATATAGCAAAAACAGTTTTCTGCGCTTCGATTAATCAAACTTTCCTATTTACCGTCAAATTGCCAATCTTCTTCCACAATTATGAAGATATGCTTGCAACGAGTTTGTAGGCGCAAACGGATCTTCGATCAGACACCAGATGATCAAGATATTGCGAGAACAATTCTCAACCGTCGATCCCCAGTCAAACTCCTGTTGACCATACGTTCTGCTGACGTGTGCAGTACTGCACTTGGCTTCTGCAAATGAGTCAGGCTGAACTGACCCAAACTGAACCTAGTATGGGCTCTGGGCTGATGAGCTTGTGGAATGGGTCAGGTCAAAACCCAACCTGGCCTGGGCGAAAAGCCCAGGTCGTCTTCTTCTTCAAGTTCTGGTTTCTGTAACTAGAAAACCAGTGCTTGCGTTCTTGTGCGTGAGTCTTCTCCTTCTTCGGCGATGGCGCAGCAGTAGCGGGAAGGCGTCAGAAGACTCCGGCGACACGCAGTCAACGGCGATGGTGCAGGAAGTCCGGCGATGTGAGTCCAGTTTCGATCATGCAAATCTAGAACCCAGCCGGCTCTGGTCTCCTATGCGCAGTGATGGCGGTGCGACTGAATCCGGAGAAATCCTACGACAGAGAACCCAAAAGACTCTGTCTTCTTCGTCTTCTACAGTATCTACCAGAAAACAGGGAGACTGTAGAGCCCGGTCCTCACTTCTTCTTCGTAACTGATCGTGTGGCCCTCTCAAGATCGAAGAAACCCCGATCTCGTCCTTTGTTTTAAACAGAGATCGATCTCAACTGTTGAGATCCAATCCATCGATTGTCCACTCATAATTCAATCCTAGAAACCCTAGGCTCTGATACCACTTGTTGTGCGCGCGTGTGCGAAAACGTGAATCAATACGAGCAAACAATCAACCACACAAGAACAAGCAATTACATACAAGAGAATTACATGGTTTGACAAACTTGTCTATGTCCACGGGAAAGAAACTCGACTCTCTTTTGGATTCACTCTCTGTATGATCAGTTGTGTTAGGTTACATCATGAGTTACACATTACATCATATATAATGCTCTCTTTCTTATCCCCCAAGAAACCCTATCTTAGTCAATAAGAAAGTCTCGGTATAATTACCATAATACTCATGACCTTGAACCTACTTGGTCTGGACCCACTAGGCCAAAACTATAGAATCTTCATCTAAAAGTTTGTTAAAAATATTCTCTCCACTCTTCTTTAATATCATTACCCTTTCTAAAATCTTTTTGCTTGCTCTTATAGATCTAACATGATTTAAGCCCCTACTTTTCCTTTCATTTATCATTGCAAGCTTAAGAACATCTTTCTTCCATTCCCTTGTTCCTAACTTATTAGATAGGCCATCATATGCTTTGGATTTTCCATCGCTACTTTCTTAACTTCTTTCTTTGTCTTCTGATACAATTCATAATTAATCTCTCATATTATCAATCCCTTTCAAACTTTTAGCAACATGTTTTCTCTTACACGGCTTGCCAAACCTCCACACCCATTGCTTGGTCTCTTTATTAGAGTGTATTTTCCCTTTTAATCCAACTATTCTCTTTTTTTAAAATGGTAACCCAACTACCTCTTTTGCAATCTTTCTAATATAGTTAGCTATTGAATTCCATCACTGTAGTTTCTTCCTCGAAACTCTAAGTTTCCTATTGATCACTTTATACTTAAATGCTGTTGCTCTTTCTTCTATCAAGTTCTCAAGCACCTTTTATTTACTACTTATATCTTTTTACTTCTAATGCTAACATCTAATGCTACCCTCTTAAAAAATAACCTTATAGTTCTTACAAGCTAATTGATCAATGTTTTATAAGTAGAAAAAAGTCTATTTGGTTCCGATTAACATGACTCGTATTTTGAGGTTAAATGCCAATGCAGATTCCAACATTGGCTAGGCAATCATTTACTATCTAAGAAAAGGCTATTTAATGGCGTTGGTGAAATTTATCTTTTAACTTGTCAATTTTAGGCCCTAAGATGCATGGAATTAAATATGAACAATCAAATGGATGTTATATAAAGAAATGAAAAAAAAAAAAAAAAAAACCCTGTCTTTGATGTCTTCTGCAACATGCAAGTGAGATTTGGTAGCATCTTGTTTTTCAAGCTATGTCCCTTATAGTTGCATCTAAATATGAGCCTAAACTTCTGACCCAATAACTAAAGAGAAATAATCCCATGCTATTAGGGACCTACATAAGAATCACACGAGACTCATGCTCAAATAAATCTACACATATCGCAATTATATGTAGTTGTGGAAAAATCACATAAGAATCACGCATGACTTATTTGCATAAGAATCACATAAGGAATCATATAAAAATTAATATAAAAACCATAAAAAAAACTCACATAAAATCATGCTCAAATAAACATACATATAAGGTCAAATAAATTTACATATAAAAATAAGAGGCATGGGTATAGTATTATGCATGCCTGGTCCTCAAATTAATTGGTGGGCTTGCATAAATCTTTTCCAAGCCCAACTCTCGAGCTTTCTAAGAAAAACAGAAGCCCTCACTTTGTAGGCTTTATAATGGTTGGGTTGTGCCGAGTACCCTCATAGGTAAAAGTTCGGGATCCGAACCCTAGATGTGGGGTGTGAATGGGGTGAGCTTAATTTTTGGCGAATTTCAATTCCTTTTTGCCAATTATATTTGAGTGATGTTTATGGAATCTAAAGCACGGAAGTAAATATTTTTTTTTTGCTTAAAGGGTAATTGTATTAAAAGAAGAAGAAAGAAACAGAGAGGGAATTTACAAAGGTCAAATAGGACCCCCAAAAAGAAGAGAAAGAGCACAGAAGAAGAACCAGAAGCAGAGGAAAGCTAATCAGAACCTTACACTTTCAAAAAAAGGTTTAAAGCCTTGAGCTGGGGACTGCAAAAGGATTTGGAGATGTTCTTCAGAGAGATGGAGATAGCTTCCTGTAGTTGCAAAATAATGAGATTGATGGGGAGCTTGTGGTCTTCAAAAATAGATTTGTTCCTAGACTTCCAGAGAGAATAAATAACTTCCATGAAAACCGCCGCCATGAACTTCCTGCCTGGAAAGTCATTACCCTGGGATAGAGATAACCATATTGCTGCAGCAGAGTAGAACTTAGGAGGCCTCAAGTTAGCAGCACGAAAAAGCCAAAGATGATAAGCATTCAACACAGATAACCATACACCACAACACTACGACTTATAGTGGTTTGGTCAAGTTGCCTACATCCACTCTTGTCTCTACATCCACTCCTTACACCCCGCTGGTATTCCACTGAATCAATGGAAGTTTACGGTTCACCTCAAACCTTACAACCACTTATGCTCTTCAAATGATTATCAATAACCTCTACACATGCTTTTTAAGGCTGAGCAATAACCTTTACTTCAATAAGTTTTTTCTCTAAATTGTGTCTAAGAATACACTAATAGAAATACAATTGAGTGCAAATTGGTGCCTCTAAGAGAGGCCGATTTGGAAGTGATTTCCAACTTAATGCATACATGATGATAATTTCAAATATTGCAACAAAGTATATTTGCATGCATGATACCTCTATTAATCTTGTAAAAATGTTAGCTCGTAAAAAGTAAGCCTAAGAAGATAACTTTTTAAAATGACAAATCATAAAAGTAAGACGGAGGTGTGAAATGAAAACACCTGTTTAAATGAGAAATAAACTTGATGACAGGAATATGACATTCAAAGACTATCAAGTTTGAATGTGAAACATGACATGTGGCTGTCAGGCATTGTTGTATCCAAAACACAATCCGGTTGGAAGTGATTTTCATGTTAAGTAAAACAACAAGAAAGCATTCAAACACACATAAAAACTTTGCCATAAGACAAAATCAAATATTAAGTACAAGCATGAATATTAAGAAAAGGCAACCTAACTTGTGATGATTCTAAGTTTGAAATCCATGGTTACGCATCCCTTGCCTTCTTTAGCCCCCCTCTGCTCATTCTCCTTCTTTAGCCCTCAAAATATCTCAAAAGTTTCACACCTTGGCTGAAGGAATGAACTGAGATTTATATGAGAAAGTTGCCAACGACTAGTTTTCTCGGTTGACCTTGGACTAAGGCTTGGTCGACCATGGTTGCAATGGCCGACTCATGGTTGGTTTCATGGGCGGCCGCGGACATATCCTTGGTTGACTAAGGACACTGGTTTGACCAACAAAGTTCTGAGTTTTTGAAAATTTCAAGGTGATTTACTTGAGAGACTTCTTATCCATGGAAACCATGCTTAGGTTCAAGCATAAATCGATTCAAAAGCCTTTTTCAAAGCATGAACCTAATATGCCTAAGACAACTTAAGTGAAAACTCATAGGTATGCATGATTAAAACTCAAATCGACAAACCTTTATGCATCCAAGATTTAAAGGATATAAAACCATGCATGAGAAGCTTTCAAAATTTCAAGATTTACAAAATGAATGCATATACGCAAAATTCAAGTTTTGAAAGATAAGGGGCATGCATGAAGATTTTCAAGGTTTGAAAGTTAAAAGCATGTGAGATTGAGAAATCAAGCTTTTACAAAGATATGAATGCATCCAATCAAATTGCAATATATAAAATTCCTACCGATAGGAGGGACCAACTTACGGCCCTAGAATACAAGTTGTAAATATAAATCAACAATCACATCCAATAGTCAAATAGTCAACATGTGTCCACTTACTGCGGCTCTTTTTTTTGGCATTCTGGCTCTTGTAGAAGTGAACTGTAACAGTACCTGGCAAGACCTGGCCTTGCCCTAAAATCATGCCTGGGCAATTCTAGTCTTTCACAAACGTACGCAAATAATGAGGGATTTGGCTGTATGAGACCATTCTGTATCTTTTCACAAAGGTACAAAATTACACGATATACATTGTATAGAAATGAAGCACATAATGTGCTAAGAAACTACCTTATAGGCTTTACATGCTAATTTTTCATATTTTGTAAGTAGAAAAAAAGTCTATTCGTCTCCTATTAATTTTATTATTATAAGTAAATTATTATGAGTAATTAAATGTTCTTCCCTCTTTTTAAAGAGATGCTTGGCATTAGAAGGTCAAATGACGATGTAGATTTCAACATGACAATAAATGAAAATCTCTTTACTACAATAATATTTAATTATAAGGTAATGACTAGACAATCATTTACCATCTAAGAGAAGAATATTTAATGATGCTGATGAAACTTATCTTTTAACTCATCAATTTAGGCCCTTGATAAGTTGCATTGCATTGAATTCACATGAATTAAATATGACTAATCAAATGGTTCTTATATAAAGAAAAAAATTTTCATTAATGTTTTCTATAACATGCCATTGAGATTTTGTAGCATTTTATTTTTCAAGAGATCGCCCATCCAAGAGTTAAGTCATTGGAGTTGCCTTCAAATTTGAGGATAAACTTCAGACCCAATGACTCAAGAGAAATGATTCTATTCTATTAGGAACCCACGTAAGAATCATAAACAAATAAATCCACATATGCATCAATTATATGTACTTGCAAAAAATCACATACTGGCTTATTTATATAAAAATCGCATATGGAATCATATAAAAAAATTAATATAAGAATCATATAAAAACCACATAAGAATCATGCTCAAATATACCCATGTACGTGCTCAAATAAATCCACAAATATAAATAAGAAAACAAGAGGGCTGGGCTTAGTATTAACCAAGATTGGTCCTCAAATAGGTGGGCCTGCAAAAATTCTGTCCAAGCAAAATCTCGAGCTTTTTAACAAAAACAAAAGCCCTCATTTTGCAAGCTTTATAATGGTTGGGCCATGCCAAATACCTTCGTAGGAGGGCCTGTTTGACAGCCCTAGAATAGATGCCCTAATTAAGGGCTTGTTTGGGAGGTCTAGTATATTTTTTAAAAACCATTCAAAATAGATCCATACAAAAAAGTGTCATAGAAAAAAGAGGCTAAAATAAAATGAGGTGTTTGGTAATGCAAGGGTCTATTCTAAATAAACGTTTTTATATCATTGGTTGATAGTTTTTTTACATATTTCTTGATATTCACAAAGTATTAGGTCATGAAAATTGACCACATGAACGTGCACTGCCTTCCAAAGATATCTCAAGGTTTAGATCTTGTGTTTGGGGCCCACATAGTCCACAAAATTATATCTAATGACTCACTTTTTTGCACATATCTAGAGATTGGTGATGATCCAACGGGTGAAATTTGATATTATGGTCATGTTTGATATTGTGAACATTACTAATGGTTTAGATCTTATTTTACACTCCTTTAAATAATAAAAATAATTAAAACAGTTTACTGCTCATGGACAAATGCAATATTGAGCATAATATATCAATGGTTATTTTTGTTTTGCACATATATCGAGATTCACAAGGTATTATGTGATTAAAATTGACCACATATCCATTTTTTTGTCTCCCAAACATATCCAACAGTTTTGATCTTGTATTTGGAGCCCACAGATCATAATAAATTATATCCAATGGCTCACGGTTTTTGGAACATATCTTGAGATTGGTGATAATTCAACGGTCGAAATTTGGATACGTAGCCGTGTTGGACCTTGTGGACATTTTTTACGGTTTGGATCTTGATTGGCCCTCTCAGATTTGGAGAAAAATTGAAAAAAGGGATTGTGCATGATTATGCACAAAACACTGTAGCTCCACCTCTTCCTTTTTCCCTATATTTCCCAACTACCTCATCAAGAGGGCTGTAGAAAGTAGAGCCGTTGCCTCTACTTCTCTAAAATGGGTAGGGCTGAAAGGAGGTGCCAAACACTCTATTTTTTCAAACCTCTATCCTTTTTAGAGAAATAGAGAAATAGAAGGAAAAATTAGACCTGCCAAACATACACTAAAAGGGCCCTATTGCATCCATTAGACAACATATGCTCATGCATTCAGCTAGTCCAGATGGAAAGTTGGCATATGGTGCACGAAGGGTGATTGGAGGAAGAGAAATGTGTAAGAAAATGGAACTGTAGAAAACTGTCTCAGTTTAAAATTGTACTGTCGACACTTAATTTTCTCTTTTTATTCTTTTTCTCTCCAACCAAATGAGCCTTAAAACTCAGCCTAGTTGCTAGTTGAATGGTTTGATTTCCTGTCATATAAATTGCACTTGTGGTATTCTAACTGTAAGTGCCTAAAAATTACGGACTTGATTAGGAGAGGATTAAACTCTTGGTTTGATGATCTGGAGAAGATGAGGGAAAAGGATCGGGCCTCCGAAGACCTGAGAAAGGAAGACAAAAGTCAGAGCCCCTGGCTGTAGGCAGCCAAAGGCACTCCAACGCTCAAGTCAGTGTGACAACTAAGAGAAATGGAGAAGGAGAAGTCTGGGAGGGAGATCTGTTGCGTACCTCTTACAGTTCCTTTCATGCATTATATAGACGTGAGAGTCATTATTGGACTGGATCCCTCAAGGAGAGATGGAAGTCCCATCAGTATGTACCTTTCTCTTCTGAGTGGGGGTAGGTAAAAAGGGAACGTCCTATTGGACCATCTCCCTATACCTATGAACGTGACCCTGAGATAAGACGTGCCACTTATCTAGGTCCGGCGCCCACTCTATTTGTCAGTTCGCTGTCCCTGTTACGGCAGCGCATTTATGGCTGAGTGACAGGAGACCGAGATCAGGTTTAAGGCCAAGACTGAGGTGGATACTCGCGAACGTGGCCATCGAGACCGGCTTTACGACCCCAACCGAGGTGGTGCTCCTGCCGGGCTTGTACAACACCGAGATTAAGGATATCCCGAAATCAGGGAGTGGCCCGACATAAACTTGTGATTACAAAAAGACCCCACACAATTGCCCCTAGCTCTCGACCTCCTTGGTTTTCCTCGAGGTCGGGAGCTAAGATTTGAGTGGATGGGCTGGCCCTGTCTAATCGTATCTTGTTGTTGTGCGATCCTCATCATGACGCCCTTCGGTTTGCCTTAGGCAATAAATACGGTATCATAATTGCTTCGCCAAGGTGGGCACGCGGGCGTCGTTCAGCATGCCCGAGATGATAAATGTCGTACCAGAGGCATGGTGAGATACGGACTGTCGCTACCACGTGTAACCCTTCGTTTGGCTGTTCATCGGGATTGAAGTGACGCGTGGCGAGTTCGGGGCGCTGTTTCCCGTGCGCTATAATTAAGAGGGGCGTCCCTTTATAAAATGGGGATGCCCCTTTCCCTTTCTTCCCTTACCTTTGCTCTCGTCTAAAGGAGGTTTTGCTGAAGAAGAGATCTAGCTGAGGCCATCCTGCTGAAGTCCTGCCAAAGACAGAACCTTACCGAAACCGGAGACTCCTTTCCCTTTGCTTTTCACCTTCTGCTTTTCATTCCCAGCAAATCACCACATCCTCTCTGTGAGTTTTCCTCTCTGTTACTCTTCTTTCGCCTTTTTTTCCTTTTGTTTCAAAGGGTTTCAGCCCGTCGGGTTCTTCTAGATCTTGTTCCCTCTTCTCCGCCTTCTGCTCTGCTGTTTAGCCCTTAGGAAATGAGGACTTATAGTCATTGGTTGGAGGGTCCTGCAGCCCTGGAGGGGTTTAGGGGGCGTTTAAAATTCCGGCCGACGTTCTGGTGAAGCCCCAAGACTTCCAGGGCCTCTTTGATGGCTTCACCACTTTCAAGGATTGGATGCCCTTCCTTCTGTTGTCGGTATGCGAAGGTGGGGTCAGGTTCCCTATCCACCCGCTTCTCCGATCCTGCCTCAGTTCGTGGCGGATCTGCCCCTTCCAGCTGATGCCAAATGGGTTCAAAATTATAATGGGCGTGGCAGAGTTGAACTGGATCCTGGATATCAACCTTGGCGTGCACGACATAGAGGATGTCTATGACATCTGCAAATCCGCGGGGGGGGGGGGGGGGGGGGTGGTGGGGTGAGGACTCCTATTATCTTTGGGTGAAGGCTAGGCGCCGACCTTTAGTTAACGTTCTGGAGGACTCAAGCAAATACGCAGGGGGACGACCGCATTCTGGGCTTGGGGAACTGGGAGTTCGGGGAATCCGAGACTGAGGCTGCGGGGCGAATCCAGGTCCCGCGAAGGCCTGGGACCCCTCCGAGTAAATACTCGCCTCCCCGGGCTATTTGCATTTGTCTTATATGTCGATTTGCCGATCTGATGTCCTTTGTTTTCTGCACAGGTGTTCAGCGAAGGAGGAGAGAGGTCGACTTCGATCACTGGAAGAGGAATGACGCGTGACTAGAGAAGATCTATCGCTACCACGGTCATCACGATCGGGCCGCCTTCTCTCTGCTCGGGTACAAGCCGCGGTACCTGTCTTACACCAGGAAGACCGTTGAGATCCCCCTTAAGCCGATAGGGGAGATCCTGCTTGCGCTCGCAGAGACCAGTGGCCAGGCCTCGGCGCCCCAGGGCCCGATCTTAGTTGCAGACTGCTCCCCCGACCGAGACCAAGCGGAAAAGGAGATGGACGGGGAGCGCCCTCCTTTAAAGAATTTGGGGGCCGTGATTTTCGAGGGCCGAGTTCCTCCCACCTCGAAGCGTGCCCCCGGTGGGCCTGGCGCTGCTCATAGTTCTTCAGCCAGCGCCTCCTCCGGCTCTTCGGGCGCAACAGGGACCTCCTCCTCCGCTAAATGTAAGAGCGCGAGAGGCCCCCTGCAGGAGAAGAGGGGGAGGTCAGAAGAGCCTCCCAAGGATGCCCGGTCGCCCAAAGACAGCCGACCGCTTAAGGAGTCTTGGTCGCGGGTAGTGGAGCCCGAGAAGGAGGCTCTGCCGCCAGGGGAGGCCCTGCCTCGGGCCGCGGAGGCCGAGAAGGAGGGTGAGGGGCCCCCACCCGAGAAGAGGCCCCGCGTGGGGGGCGAAGAGGAGCGGGTCCAGGAGGCGGATCTAGAGGCTCGGCCTCACAAGCCGATGCCTTGGAGGCCGAATTTTGACATCAACCCCTGTGAGCCCATGACCGTGGAGGATCGGATAGGGACCTCCTCCAGGACGATCTCGGCTGTCGCCCGGGGATGTGCTCTCCCTTTGGACATGGAGATGCATAGTAAAGCCGGGACAATGAGCCTGATCTTCTCGACGATGAAGGCGTCGCTCGAGGTGATTCCTGCTTCCTTTGCCTTTGAATTTTATGCCTTGGTTTCCCGTTCTGACCTCCGGCCCCTTTTTGTCTTCTTTTAGAATGTACAGAGGCTCCAAATAATACTGGAGACGACGGCCAGGGAAGTTCTCGAGGTGGTCGCCGAGAAGAAAAAGATGGGGGATGCCCTGGAAGCCAGCGCGACGGAAATAAAGAAGGCGGAGGAGAAGATCGCCGAGTTTGCAACGGTGCAACAAGCGGCGAAGGCCGAGATAATCAAGTTGTGAGGCGAAAATAAGCATCTGAAAAGCACAGCTGATGATAAGGCTAGGAGGGTGAGCCAACTGGAGGCCAAGCTTGCCAAGAAGGAAATTGAGTTGGCTGGGAAAGAGGCCGAGCTTGAGGCCTCCAGGAAGGAGTGGGCCGATGTCGAGTCCACCCTGCGAGCCCAAGTCACCAGGGCTTACCAGGAAGGGGTGGACTGGGCATCGGAGGAGTACGTGACTCAAATCAAGACCCTGAGCCCAATTTTGTACGAGATGGGATGCAGGGAAGCACTTCGCGAGTATGGGGTTTCTGAGGATGACCCCATATTCACGAATCTTCCCTAATTCCAGTCTGTCATACCGAGCCCAGAGTCAGAGCCCGACTCCAACCCTCCGGAAGCCCCTCCCGAAGTTCCAGGCCCTCCTCCTTTGCCCCCGACGCCCGCCGAGGGTGACAAGGCCCAGGCTTCCTCCACGGCTCTTCCGCTCGAGGCTCTAGGCGCCCCCGCCGCATTCGTCCCTCCAGAGCCGAAGAATAACCCTCAAGAGCCGAAGAATAAAGATGTGGCGCCCGAGAAGTAGAGCAATAAATGTTTGTATTTTTTCTTTTCTTTGATGTACTTCTTTTTCTTTCCCGAGTGTACAGAGCCTTGTAATTATCTTTCCTGATCAATGAAAAATAACTTTCTCTCAATTCTTCAGCTGTCTTTTCATTTCTATCTTCTTGCAATGGTGTGTGGATGTTGTAATGTTTAAACATGACCAAAACTCGCGAGTGACTGAGGTCGGCGAAGAAACTAGGCTCTGACCTTCTAGTCTCGGGACATTGAGTGAGAACGAGCCCCTTTTGTCTTTGAACTTTCGAACTAGCCCAGGTCGGTGAATCCGCAAGATTGGGTGATGACAAGGCTAACTGTTCCTTGATCGATCCTTCAAACTTTCAAGTGGGCGAGGTCGGTGAACGTCTGGCCCTAAGGCTGGGCTTTGACAACGCGCATCGACGAGGCTGCTGTGAGGCACAAAGGCAGCAGGTGAACTCGTAGTTAGTTTGGACCCAAAGGCACACCGAGCTCTGAGACTTCTGAGTGAATCTTTAGATAGTTGAGCGCTCTTGTTCCAAGGGGGGGTGGCCTGTCATCCGAACTCGACGAGGCTGCTGTGAGGCACAAAGCCCTGGCCCCGTGGCCGACTTCAAGGAGGCTGGCGCGAGGGCCGGAGCCTTGGGAGTTGGTCCTATGACCGAACTCAAGGAGGCTGGTGCGAGGACCGGAGCCTTGGGAGCTGGTCCTATGACCGAACTCAAGGAGGCTGGTGCGAGGACCGGAGCCTTGGGAGCTGGTCCTATGACCGAACTCAAGGAGGCTTATGACTTCATAGAATTCAAGGCACACTTCTTCCATAAGATCCTTCTTTTATTTATTCATTATTTGAGTACATCTAGAAGTAGTACTTCTTGAGGTGAGAGGCATTCCATGGTCGCGGCAATTCTCTGTCATCCATGCTCTCAAGTTTGTAGGCCGACCTCCCGGAGACCGAGACCACCTTGAAAGGCCCAAGCCAGTTTGGTGCGAGCTTGCCTTCGTTAGGATCTTTGCCTGTTGGAAGCGCCCCTTTTAAGACTAGTTCCCCGATCGAGAACTTCCTTTCCTTGACCTTCTGATTATAGCCTCTGGACAACTGATGTTGGTAAGAGGCCAGGCGCACGGATGCCGCTTCTCTTCGCTCTTCGGCCAGGTTGAGCTTTTTGGCGAGGTTCACTTCATTCTACCCCTGGTCGAAGAGATCCGACCTCAAGGTCGAAAGGTCGACCTCGAGAGGGATTAAAGCTTCCATTCCGTATGCCAAGGAGAAAGGGGTTGCCGAGGTAGATCGTCTCGGGGTGGTCCGGTACGCCCAAAGGACACTTGGTAATTCTTCCACCCATCTGCCTTTGGCTTTGTCGACTCTCTTTTTGAGCCCATCCAGTACCACTTTGTTCGAGATCTCTGCTTGTCCGTTGCTCTGCGGGTAGGCCGGGGTCGCATAGAGGTTCCTGATACCGAGCTCTAGGCAAAAGTTCTTGAAGAAGTTAGAGTCGAACTGGGTTCCGTTATCTGAGACCAGAGCTCGGGGGACCCCGAACCTTGTGACAATGTTCTTCCATACAAAATTCTTTGTGTCCTGTTCAGTGATGGAAGATAGGGCATCTGCCTCTATCCATTTGGTGAAGTAGTCAGTGCCCACTATCAGCCACCTCTTGTTTCCTGGAGTTCGGTGAAGGGGTCCTACGATGTCTAGCCCCCATTGAGCGAAAGGCCATGGGCTGGAAAGAGGACTCAAGTCTTGTGCTAGTTGGTGCAGAGAGTGGGAGAACTTCTGACATTTTTCACACTTCCTAGCGTAGAGCTGGGCGTCCTTTTGCATATAGGGCCACCAATAGCCCTGACTGATAGCTCTGTACGGCAGGGATCTTCCTCCGATATGGCTTCCACAGATTCCCTCGTGAATTTCAAAATGGAAGTCTTTTACCTTGCTCGGATGAACGCACTGGAGATATGGTCCCGTGTAGGACTTTCTGTAGAGCTTCTCATCTGGGGACAGCCAGAAATGGGTCGCTTTCAGTCTGACCTTGTGGGCTTCATTCGTGTCTTCTGGGAGCTTATCTTCTTTCAAGTATGCTATGATCGGATCCATCCAGCTCGGGCCGAGATCGACGCACAGGACTTGCCGAGGCGGGAGGATCTCTATGCTTGGTTTTTTCAATGTCCCCACATCGACCATCCTTTTCTTTCCTGCTTCTACGGCTGAGGCCAAGTTGGCTAGGGCGTCTGCGTGGTAATTGGACTCTCTGCCGATTTGCCTGACTTCAACTTTCTCGAACTGGGAGAGGAGCTGCTTAGTGTGGGCTAGGTAGGCCGCCATCCTCTCGTCTCGGGTTTGATAGTCTCCGCTTAGCTGGTTCGTCACCAACTGACAGTCGCTGAAGACTACTAGCCGATGTGCCCCCAGTATTCTTGCGCTAGCGAGACCCGCAATCAGCGCTTCGTACTCTGCTTCATTGTTGGAGGCTTTGAAGTCAAGGGTCAGTGCTTGCTCGATGACCAGGCCCTCTGGTGATTGGAGGACCACGCTGGTACCAACCCTTCTGGACGTCTAGGATCCGTCGACGAAGACCTTCCATTCCGACTCAAGGAATTGTTTCCAAGATCGGTCTTCCTCGGTCTCGGCTGTCTCACTATCCCTGCTGTCCCCCAGTTCGGTATCGAGTAAGGTCGGTGCCGAATTAGGAGAAGTGAATTCGACGATGAAATATGCCAGGATTTGTGCTTTGATTGCCGTTCTGGGTTGATATTGGATATCAAATTGCCCCAGTTCGACGGCCCACTTGGAGATTCTGCCGGAAAAGTCTGCCTTCCGGAAGAGGGATTTGAGCGGGTACTCCGTGACAACCACCACCGTGTATGACTGGAAGTAATGGGATAGTTTGCGAGAGGCGCTGATGAGTGCCAGCGCCAACTTCTCGAGCGGCATGTACCTGGTCTCGGCGTCTAGCAGGATCTTGCTCGTGTAGTAAATGGGCTGTTGCTGCTTGTCGTTCTCCCGAACTAACACCGAGCTCACTGCATGGTCCGAGACTGCTAGGTAGAGATAGAGGAGGTCACCTTGTGATGGAGTGGACAACAGTGGTGGTGAAAAGAGGTACTCCTTGAGTTTCTCTAGTACATGATCACACTCAGGGGTCCACTGGAATGTGGAGCTCTTTTTCAGGAGCTGGAAGAAAGGGCGACATTTGTCCGAAGATCGGTTGATGAAGCGGTTGAGTGCAACGACCATCCCTGTGAGTCTTTGGACCTGCTTGGCCGAGGTCGGGCTCTGAATTGCTTGGATAGCTGCAATCTGCTCTGGATTGGCCTCGATCCCTCTCCTGGTCACCAGGCTTCCCAGGAATTTGCCGGAGCCGACGCCAAACGCACACTTGGAGGCATTTAGTTTGAGCTGGAATTTTCTGAGGATGGCGAATGTTTGACGCAGGTCCGCCAGATGGTTCTGCGACTTCTTGGACTTGACCACCATGTCGTTAATGTAGACCTCCACTGTCTTCCGGAGCTGGCCTTGAAACATCTTCATGACCAGCCTTTGGTACGTTGCCCCAACGTTTTTTAACCCAAAGGGCATCACTTTGTAACAGTAGATGCCCTGAGGGGTTATGAACGTGGTTTTCTCCTCATCAGGTCCGTACATGGGAATCTGGTGGTAACCTCGGTAGGCATCGAGAAAGCTCATCCTATTGTGTCCCGAGGTGGTGTCGATCATTTGGTCGATCTTTGGGAGGGGGAAGCTGTCATTGGGGCAGGCTTTGTTGAGGTCGGTGAAGTCCACACAGACCCTCCACTGACAATTCTTCTTCTTAACCACTATTGTGTTGGCCAACCACTTTGGATAGTGCACCTCGCGGATTACTTCGGCCTCGAGGAGTTTGTCTACTTCCATTACTGCTTCTGTCTGCAGGACCCTTGTTCTGCGAGAGTTTTGCACTATGGGCTTGTGTCCGGGGTCAACATTCAGCTTGTGGCACATGACTTCGGGGTCGATCTCGGGCATCTCATATGGAGTCCAAGCGAAGATATCCTTGTTCTGCAATAGGAAGTCAAGCAGTTCGGACCTCTCGTCGTCGGAGAGCTGGTTCCCCAGCAGGAAATATCGCTTGGGGTCGTCAGAATTGATCCTGACCTCGGTGAGCTCTTCCACGCTCTTTTCTGTGGCTGGGCGACCGACATCCTCGAGTTCGGCCATATGCACTTGTTGTGGCTTCGTTTCGCCAGGCACTACGGCCGTGAGGCACTATCAGGCCATCTGCTAATCTCCTCGCACAATTACTATCTCGAACACCCCTCCGACCTTTTCTAGCGGAAACTTGAGTTTCCGATGAAGGGTGGAGGGTACTGCCTCCATGGCGTGCAACCAACTTCGTCCCATTATCACATTGTAAGGGGACGGCGTGTCCACTACTACAAAATCGACCATCTTCGTGGCGCCTCCTATTCGGACTTCTAGTGAGACCCTCCCCTTAGGGTACACCGGCTTGGCGCTGAAGCCTATTAAGGGGACGCGGGCTTCCTGTAGATCAGACTCAGTCAGGCCGAGCTCTTTAAAGCAGCTGAAGTAGAGGATCTCGGACGAGCTCCCAGGATCGATAAGGACGCGCTTCATGGTGTAGTTGTTCAGCCGTAAGGTGAGGGTGAGTGCATCATTGTGGGGGAGATGGACTCTCTTAGGTCCTCGTCTGAGAACCAGATCTTGGGCCTTTCCTTTCTGGCTCTCTTAGGTGCAGGCCCCAGCTCGGCCGACATCACTTGTTTGCCATGGGTAGTCCTCCTAGCTTCTGACCGATCTTGGCGACTTTCTTTATTGGGAGTGGGGGCTAGGTGAATAACGTTGATGACTCCTATTGGCCCGTCACTGTCCTGATCATCATTAGGTGGAGGCGGTGGAGCGCGCTGCTGAGCCTGGTTGACCCTCTCTCCCTCCTTGACGTGCTCCTGGAGGTGCCCGTCCTTGACGAGCCTCTCGAGGTGGGATTTCAGAGCCATGCAGCCCTCGGTCATGTGTCAGTGCTGCTTGTGATAGGAGCAGTTCTTACTTCGGTCTCGGGTGGATGGGTCGTCCCTCATCGGCTACGGCCACTGGAAGTAGGGCTCTGCCTTGATTTTGTTCAGGAGTCTGTAAATGGGCTCCTTGAAGATGATATTGACGGCCTTGTAAGGTTCTCCGGCCGGCCTGGTAGGGTTGAATTTTGGTCTCTTGTTGCCGCTCGAGATCGAGGTTGCCGAACTAGCGGTGGTCCTCCTTTTATCTGGCCTTTGTTTGGGGAACGTCCCCTCCCCTTTCGGGGTTTGGCCCTTCTGCGAGAGGCCGAACCACTCCTTGCCGTGAGCTTCGTCCTCCTCCTGTTCGATGTATTGGTTCACCCTGGCCATCAGTGCCTTCACTGTGGTCACAGGAGTTCGGACTAGGTCCTTTCGGAGTTCGTTTCCTGGGAGTAAGGCCTGCCGGAAGCACATGATGGCGACGTCATGTTGGTGTCGGTGATCTGGCTGTAAATTGTCCAGAATCTCCTGACGAATGCCGTGATACTTTCACTGTCCTTCATTTGGATCGCCATGAGGTTGCCACCCGTTTTTGGGATGACACAGTGCGCCTGGAATTTCTCGACAAAGGAACTTCGGAGCTGCCACCAGCTCGTGACTGACCCGGAAGGGATTGCGCAGAACCAACGGAGTGGGAGGTCACATAGGCTTGAGGAAAAGACCCTGCAATTCAGGTGACCGACATCCGCTGAGTGAAATGCCGTAGATGTGCTTCTGGGTCCGAGGTCTCGTCATAAAGGACGAATCTCGGGACGCTGAATCTCTCAGGGAGAGAGAAATCTTTATCTCCTGTGAGAAGGGGGACATGCCCTGGTCGTCTTCTTCGCGGTCCTCCGTCTAGTCTCGGGTGAAACCGATCTTAGCTAGTCGGGCCTGGACCTCTTGTTTGACGTAATGGTCCAGTAGTTCTTTTAGGCTCGTCGTGCTGTATGGCCTCGGGAACTCTGGCTCGCGACGTGATCCCCCGAGGTTGCTAGGTCGGTGGCTGCTGCTTGAGCCTTCCTCTTCGCAGCGGTCTCTCCTTTTATCTTTGAGGACCATCCTCAGATCCCGGCTGCCCGGACGGTTCTGCTGTCGCCTGGGAGGCGGAACATGAGACCTTCTCTCATTTGCCTTGAGCCGTTCCTGGAGATGACGAATCAACTCCTCTTTTTCTTGGAGGACCTGATTCTGGGCGTCGAGCTCTTTAAGCAGGGGGTCGTCCTCTCCTGCTTCATGGGCTTGGTGAAAAACTGGCCGTCGTCGTGAGTGCGATGATGAGAGTGGTGGGATTTTGTGTGAGGCCCCACCCTTTGTGGGCGCTCTAATTTATATTTTAAATGCTAATTAATACTAATTATTGCTAATTACTAGCTAATTATGCTAATTAGGGGTTAATCATGGTAATTAGATAGATTTTCCCTAAGTTGTAATTAGACTGGCTTAGTTGAGTTAGTAATTTGGTTAGTAGGGTGTTTTGGGTAATTCTAGGGTTTATTAGTGTAGGGAGGCCCTTACTAGGATTTTTAGTAAACTATAAGGGGGTTAATGCAAAAGCATCCTCTAGAACCTTCCAACCAAAAGACCCTAATGCCCATAACCCTAACCCTAATCCTATGCAACCCTAAAGGGCTTTTCAGTCTTTAGCCACCTCCCCCAATCTATAAAACTAGCCCATTTCCCAAGAAACCTAGCTACTATTCCTCTCATTTTCCTCTCTTCTTCCTCTTACTCATTTCTTCCCTAAGTATTTAGCTACTGTTGTGCTGGAGAGTTTGCCTTAGGAGCTGCAACACCTTCTACTTCATCTTCTTCTTGGATTAGCTTGGGTTTCTCCCTTCTCCTCTCTATCTCTACAACCTTCTACTCCATCAAAGGCAAGTGCATATTATACTCTTAACTTAGGTTTATATACTGTGCATTGGATTCCTTCCATTTCAGTTCAGTTAATTTCATTTTGTTAGAATTACCATGGAGCTTAGTTGTTTTGTTGGATGGCTGGACATTGATGGATGGGGGTTTCACCCCCCATTTGGAAGATCAATGAGTCTAAATGGGTGTTGGATTGATGGGCATTTTTGTAGATTTGTGTTTTATTTTGTTTGGACGGAGTTTGGAAGTGATTGGAGATGATTCAGAGGAAGAATGGATCAAAAAGATGAAATCTGCAGAAACTGGGTTTTCCCAGTTTTCGTGCACGAGGTTGACCTGGGAGTCCACCTGCAGCGTACCCGGTCGACCGGTCTGCAGAGCTAGGTCGACCGGCCACACTGTAACTGGGAGAAAACAGCTCCCAGTTAGTTTTCTGCAGACTGACTTTCCACGTGTACCCGGTCGACTGGCCTGTAGGGCCAGGTCGACCGGGCACACTGAAATTTGGGAAAAACAGCTCCCAGTTAGCAAAACTCTGCAGAACTGATTTTCAGTATACTAGATCGGGCTAGCCTTGCCCAGGTCGACCTGGTACACACTGTTTTACAGGATTTGACTGAAAGTTGGCTTTTTTTTCACCTGAAACTCAGATACTCTATGTTCAATTCGACCTAGTACCTAGGATTTGCAGTAAAAATATTTGAAAGCTGGGACATCACTCTTTCTAGGGCTTTTGGTGTATGCGGTCAATCACCCAGGCCAGGTTGTTGACCGGACATGCTGGGAGCCCTTAGAAACGAAATAAGTTTTCCAGGAGGCCTAAACTAGATTTTCCAGTGCACTCGGTTGACCCACCAGGCCAGGAGGTCAACTGAGCACACTGCACATCAGGTCCACCTGGGGGTCAACCCTCAGTGTGCTAGGTCGACCCAGTACCCTGGGAATCCCTGATTTTCCAGTTTTCAGCATTTAAGAGTTGTGATCATATGTGGGGCCCATTGACCATCCAAATGAACATTTATCAATGTTCTAAGCCCGAGTCAACGGTGTGGCTCAACCTTGACTCGTGGGAACCACTGATTAGGGTTTTGGTTGTTAATCTAAGATGATTTGACCCCTAAGAGTTGTCAATGATGCCCGTAACCTCATAAGCACCAAACACAGTATCATATGGCATCAGTGACTTCGTTTAGAGATCAAATTACCGGAGATTGACCTGAACCTGAAGGTGGTCCATTACCTAGGATTGGACTGTTGTTATTCCCTGTTGATTCTCTTATTGAAGTTCATACTTTACTTCTATTATTACTGTCATTCTTAGATCCTTAGTGTAGCTGTTAACTGTTAATTAAATATAAATGGAGGACCTGAACCTAGGATATCTTAGAGGTGACCCGTTAGTATGATTTGGAGAACACTGACCCGTGTCTGTGGCTAGGCGGGCCCTTATTGGGCCTAAGTATGGAGATGTGTACCTTTAGTTGGAAGAGGTAGTTTATATTGGGCTTTTAAGTCATGATGGATTAGAAGGAGCCGTTTATCAGTAGAAATGGATATGATGCCTCGTTTGGACTGTTCTAGACAAGGCCATGGATTTGATGGGCCTTGGTATGGATCCAACGAGTGGGCTTGGGCTTGAATTATAATCCATTGATTAATTGATATATGAACCTCTTAGAGACTTGGTTAGGACCTTGTTCATGCAAGGCAAAGCCTAGACAGACACAGAACCTTAGAGTATTCTTGAGTCGGCATAGACATTCACTCGGTTGATTTAAGCTCAGCCTGTGGACTGATCATCCTCGGTAGGAGCTATTATGAGTATTGAGGAGCTATCATGATGAGTTGTGTGGTTAAGACGGATGGTGCGATACCGTGTCCGGTCTTCGAATGATGAGATGATGAGTGATTTACGGGATTAGTAATTCCCAGCGTTGGTGAGATTTCCCCGCCGCAACTGTGTTCAGTATAGGAGGGCCGCGGCATAATATCCCGCGGTATTCCAGCTCGTGTGAATGTGCCATTTTGTTGTAGATTAGATGTTGTATATTTACTATGATTCCTTATGATTTTCTTGCTCAACTGCCTAGTTCTTTTACCTTGTTAATCTTTAAATTATATACCTGTCTCTATTCATTTGATATATATATCCTGTGTTATTAGTGTACTGTGACTTGCCAGATCTTTTAGATCTGACCCATCTTTGGTGCTTAGGCATTGACCCAGAGATCCCAGAGGATGCGCTTGCGCTAGTAGAGGAGCCTATTGTCCGAGATTTCGGATGGGGCTGGGCCGACCCGGATGTCGAGCCGGAGGGCGGAGATGAGTTACCTGGGTTTTGAGGGCACTTACTTATTTTGGGTTTTGAGAGAATTTTGTAGGTAAGTCGGGTAGTTATGGAAAAATGTATTAACTTTTGATGAACAACTGATACTTTTAACTAGACTGTAGTTCTGCTCACACTTTACTTATATATTGATACCAAATGATTTCGCTTTATATATTATGCTTCCGCACATTTAACCATTGAGTTTATATTGGTCAAAAGTTTTAAATTAGACCTCACTGCGGGCCTACGATCTTGGAAGTTCTCGGATTTTCCGGGAAGTAGCGCACCAACTTCGGGTATTCGAACGATTTTATCGGTATCCGGAATTGGGGCGTTACATTTTGCCCCGACAGGGGTCTTGCCCCGTCGTCGAGGGCCTGACGAGGAGACATTCTGCTGTGGGCCCCTGGGTGGCGAGGGGCCTCCTGATGGTCGTCACGACGGGGGGGTGGGGGGGGGGGTGCCTTCAGAGGTTGGGACAAGGAGTTCGACTGGGCAATACCTTCTACGTACGCGGGACCGGATTTTCCTCCAGACTTTCTCTGGCGAGGAATCCCCGACAGCCCCTGCGGGACGGGGGGGACCCCCGCTGGTCCCGGAGGGGGAAGGAGAGTGGAGCGGGCGCCAGTGGGTAGCACTGGAGGTACTGGTTGGGGCGGCTGAGGTTGCGGCTCTGGTTGCGAAAACGGTGGAAATGGGGGGTGTTCCGGCGGAGGAAATGATGATGCTCTCCGGGACTTTGATGATCCCTCGCCGCCGTATCTGGTTTTTGGAGGCACGACTTTTGCATGTTTGGTTTTGGTAGAGATCTTGTTCCCACAGACGGCACCAACTGTAAGTGCCTAAAAATTACGGACTTGATTAGGAGAGGGTTAAACTCTTGGTTTGATGATTTGGAGAAGATGAGGAAAAAGGATCGGGCTTCCGAAGACCTGAGAAAGGAAGACAAAAGTCAGAGCCCCTGGCTGTAGGCAGCCGAAGGCACTCCAACGCTCAAGTCAGTGTGATAACTGAGAGAAATGGAGAAGGATAAGTCTGAGAGGGAGATCTATTGCGTACCTCTTACAGTTCCTTTCATGCATTATATAGACGTGAGAGTTATCATTGGACTGGATCCCTCAAGGAGAGATGGAAGTCCCATCAGTATGTACCTTTCTCTTCTGAGTGGAGGTAGGTAAAAAGGGAACGTCCTATTGGACCATCTCCCTATACCTATGAACGTGACCCTGAGATAAGGTGTGTCATTTATCTAGGTCCGGCGCCCACTCTATTTGTCAGTTCGCCGTCCCCGTTACGGCAACGCATTTATGGCTGAGTGACAGGAGACCGAGATCAGGTTTAAGGCCGAGACCTAGGTGAATACTCACGAACATGGCCACCGAGACGGGCTTTACAGCCCCAACCGAGGTGGTGCTCCTGCCGGGCTTGTACAACACCGAGATTAAGGATATCCCGAAATCGGGGAGCGGGCCCACATAAACTTGTGATTACAAAAAGACCCCACACACTAACTATTGCAAACTCAGATGAGTTTTAACTGTCTAAGAAATAGATTGTTATAGGTATCAAATCATGTTCACTAAATATAAATTGGTTTAACTGAACTCAAGCTCCCCCACATGATAATAGTCTCACTTATTATTGTAAATTAAAACACCTGCTGACCATTTCATTCCATCGATGAGCTTTTGAAATCTGTTCCTTTCTGACTTGGAGGGGTGGGTCCTTTGTTTCTCATGACATTAGGTGGTTGATGCTGCACCTGGTTTAGCTGCAGAGGAGGACGGATTTGGAGCTGATGCAGTTGCTGGTCAGTGATAAGGGTGTGCAAGGCATTGTTGTAGGGATAATGTTGTTGATTAGCGTTGAAACCTGCCCCATTATTCGTCATATCTCCTCCAATGGGACTCACCGTCCCTGCCACCACTTGCAAGTGCTGTACCTCCTCCTTCAGTGCATTGTTTATAGCTGCAACAAGAAGGGGAAAAAGGTTAAAGTCAGAAGTTATCGAGCTTGGGAATGTTGAAGTTACTCTTCTTCTTCTTGTATTCTCCCTTCTCCTATAAGCAAGTGAACTTAGACTAATGTTATTGCTAGGGGTGTAAAAAAAAAAATCGAAAAACCGTCTAACCGAACCGAACCGAACCGAACCGCGGTTAATAACCGTATTTCACGGTTCGGTTACGGTCATGGTTAATGAAATAAAAAAATCGCAAGGTTCGGTTCGATTACGGTTTTCCGTAATAATTCACGGTTATTAATCGAACCGAACCGTATCGTATCATACGGTTCAGTTAACCGTATGCGGTTAACCGTATCGTTTACAAATAAAAGAAAAAATAAGGGAGTTGAATGAAATATTTCTTATCTTATTTAATTGCTCATTATGTGTCATTTTACCTTCAATCATTCACATTTATCCCCTTATGTAAGGAAGACATTCCACGGTTATTAACTGTAACCGAACCGTTTAATGCCGTTAACCGCGGTTACGATTTTTCGCAGTTTTTGTGGATACAGTTACGGTTTTTAAAGACAGAAAACCTCGGTTACGGTTCGATTAACGGTTTTTCCAAATTAACCGGTTAACCGAACCATTACACCCCTAGTTATTGCAATATGAATCAAAATATTTGAACTTAGAGCTTACATGGCGGTCTTTGTTTCCCCAAGCAGTGACGGATCCAGGATTTTTATTTGCGGGATGCAGATCTTAATAGCTATGTAGTTTAGTTTTAGGTGCAAATAGAGGATTTTCATATGGATTTTAAGAGAAGACTCACGATTTTTATTGATTTTCTTTAAGCGCGACTCGGTTTTCCGGGTGTGACTGCACCGGCGTGATTGTGTCTGGGTCCGCCCTTTCTCCCAAGTACTCATTCAAGCATTTTTCTAAATAATTGTTTTGGATACCCATGCATAGATGTAAGAAGCCGTGTACCAACCTAAAAGCTTAAGCTTTTAAAATAAGTGATTTCTATCATGGAATCAGAGCAGATTTCGATCTCATCGTTCTTAAGTAGCCTATGTGGCAAGCCTGTCCATGAAGTTTGTTGGGCCACCTGAGGGGGAGTGTTGGAAAGTCTCACATCCCACATTGCCTAAGTCTGAAGTTGGACATGTCTTCATATACTTGTTTTGACCTTTCATTTATCAACTTAAGTTTTTGGGGAGACTTTGTTTAATCCAACAATACCTTGCTGCTCAGAAATAGGAAACTGCACATATCTACAATTATGGCCAAATTTAGTACAAATTTTGATTAATTTACATTTGTAAAATATGTAATATGTACCGATCCTTATCTACATGTCACAATGATCACATTTCTGCACAATTTCTAAACCTTTGAAACTAAGTTGGAAACATATTTTACTTCTTTGATTCTTTTCTTGGAAAGTTCAAAGATAAACCCACCATTGAAAGGAAGAAAAAAATGAGGTTCAAGGATATGTCGGTGGCACTTAAGCCTTTAAAACTAAATAGAGAGCATATTTTTGTTTCTTTGACTCTCATTTGGAAAATTCCAAAGATCAACCCAGCATTCAAATTGAAACAAAAGCTCAAAGATAATGCAGCTACTACATATTCCATGATAAAAATGGAAATCACGAATATTCTTATTATCTTATTGATTGGGACTGAAAGGGAACAATTGAAATCTAAAAGGAAAGGAAACAGTTGAATCTAAAGGGACTGATTTTAATCAGACTATTATCCTTCTAAATGTTATAGTTTCCAAAATAGAAACTTCATTATTAGAATCGCACATCGGTTATGATTGAAATGAAAACGTACGGCATTTATATTTGCTTTTATTTGTGTACCTCCATATAAATACTGTGAAAGGGCATGATGGGCTTGGGCTTAGATCAATAGGACTCATTGAGAAGCCCAACTTTTTCCGATTTTGAACCCGATTTTGGCTTGACCCAATATCTATTTTAAACTCCAAGCGTCGTCATCATCATCTTGCTCAAGCTCCACCAAGCTCACCCATCCCATTTTTTCCAAGTTATAAGGGGGTGTTTGAAAATGAGATATTTTAAGAGATTTTGCTATATTATCTACTGGTTTAGAATGTAATTTATTCACCTAAAAATGAGGTGTTTGGATTACTTAAAAAGTATCTCACTTTCTTGTTGTATAATATAATCTTTAAAATATATTTTCTAAATACGAATGGAGAGTTTGAGTAAAAAGTACGATTGGAGAGTTCACGAACAACCATTAATTATAATGACCCACTATAAGTTTTAAGATTTATGAGTCTCACTATTAGATCGGCCCTACAATGCTTACAAATTTAATGTGGGGGTCCTATAGCCATATCACGACTACATTGCCCTTGTTAATTATCAACATTAAGTGGGTCTTACAAATGTCATGCTCGGGGCTATTATTGTGATTACTAACATTAGGGGGGTCCCATACTACCAAAATTAGTCGGGTCCCATAATTAACAAAATTGAATTGTGTGATTGTAATTATCATTTTACCATCATTAAATGGGTCCCACTATTTATTAGCTCTCCTAATGTTAATATGAATACCAACTTCAAATGGGTCCCACAATAATTTCTCATAAAAAAGCTAGATACGGCCATTTGTGATAATCACCGTTAGATGTATTATAGTATAGTTACCAACGCTTGGTGGACCCACCTTAATTAAACAACAATGCTTGGATCTCCTTATTTAAATTTAGTCTTATATATATATTTACAATAGATGAGTCCTACCAAGATCATTAACACATGTGATTACTAATTAGTGGGTCCCGTGTTGGGTTAATTGATTATATTCTCTCCATTTGTTATTTGGTACATCATCTTGTGACTTCTTTTTTTTTTTTTTTTATAAATTGTCAAATACCAAAGGTATATTAAAATCTGTGAAGATTACCAAACACTATAAGTGGCACAATATAATAATATGACACTATTTTATTCTATGATAATAAAATCTTACAATATTTAAACTTGTTGATATTATATTATGCACTTATCCAAACACCCCCTAATTTCTCTCCACTTCTCTCACCCTAGGTAAATGTTTCTCATTGTAGGTTATAGGGCTTCTTTTCTTATTAGTTAGAAATGTTATATGTTAGCTCAATTAGATTCTTCTCATTTGGTTTTGTGCTAGGGTTTTGAGTTTTGAGTTTTGAGTTGATTTCCAATAGTTGGGTCATCTAAAAGGGCTTGCTCCACCAAGTGTCTCTTAAATGAAGGCAAGTGAATACTTATGGATTTCCATTTATATTATTAGGGATTTTGTGTGTTGTAATTTGATGGATGCACGCTCATTTATTGTCATTTGAGTTTTTCTACACATTTTGAAAATCTTGAAAAATGAAATTACTCATGCATGGTTTGATAATTTTTAAAACTTGGTCTTACATACATGTTTTGGTTTTCCAAGCTTGGATGCATAAAAATGTTAAATTGGTTTTGATCATGGAAGCCATGTTCTCACAGTCAAATCATCTTAGGCATTGATAGGTTCATGTTTTGAAAAATAATTTTGAATTGATTTAAACATGAGTCTAAGCATGATTCCCATGGATTCGCATTCCCAATAGAGAAATACTTTTAAAAATGAAAAATAAAATAAAATCATAGAACTGGCTGTGAGGCCAATGTCCTCGGTCAACCCCATGGCTAATCGTAGAAGGCAACTTTCTCTTTTGAAGGGGAACTTTAACATAGTTCGTGAACTTAGTGTAGGACCCTTAACACTAACTAATAATGATTAAATAGGAGATAATAGTGGGCGATGTTTGAGCTGACATACACGTACATATTGTCAAGATAGATAATATATGGTACATATCACATTGGAGTATGAATAGGTTTGAAACATGCAAAAATTTAAGGGGATAGTGCATTTTGGTATGAATTTTCAAATGAAACAACGTAGTTTCTCTAGTGGAAGAAAACGAAATTGACAACTGTGTGTGGTTGCAATTACAATAGTCTTTGTAATGATGATGACAACTCATTTGGTGTATTGGTTGAAAATTATGGTTAGGGGCGGACCCAGGTATATGGATCACCCATATATAAAGAGGGCTTAAGATTTTGAAGAAACCTCCTAGAAATTATGAATTTTTTTTTATTTGCCCCTTTCCCTAATATTTCTTTTACATGGAGCCCCCCTTGTTCAATTTCCTGGGTCCACCACTGATTATGGTTGTAATGATGCCATGAAGGGAACTCCCAAAATCTCAATCAATTTTCAGTTCTTATGGCCTGGCTTAATACGTTGAATCACTAATGCAAAACACAAAGACTTTGATATAAGTAGAAGGACCCGCAAGATGTAATAGGGCGAATGTCTGAAACTAGAGCTATGTGGACATGTCAACTAGAAGTATGAAAAAATAAATGGCCAAATTAAGGAGACTTACCATCTTGTAGTTGAACTTGTTGCTCTATGGAATGCAGACGCACTTTCAGTTTCTCATTTTCAATAGTGAAATCAGTAGTGTCCCTCTGTCCAAAATATAAAATGCAAGTTTTAATGATTATAAGGACATGCTTTTCAAGTGAAACAAAAGTAAAAAGGTTAGATGGAATTATGGATATTCAACCCATTGCACTGAAAATGATACTAGCTACAAACTTAGTGCTTACTTCCCTAATTGTCTGCAAAGGATGCTTTCATCGATAGTATTGACTAAAAAAGTTGTTATTTAGGAGGTGAAACTACCTTTACCATAGCCAACCGTGTGGATAATGAGGCCACTTCTATTTCTAGGGTTTTCACTTTCTGCTCAAGATCTGATACGTAGCGCATCTTTCGCTCTTTGGACCTCGCAGCAGACTGCCTGTTTGCCCAAATCCTACCAAGTGATGTGAATTTATAATCAATGTACTATATATGGACGACATTGGGGCTAAATTCAAAACAATAACACATCCTAGAGGCAGTAGCATTTGGCCCTTCAACTTTTGCACCTTGAACTTTGATTGCAATAATTAAATTAAAAAAAACTGTACAGGTTATAATTAAAGGGAACATACATTATTGAAAAATTCAAACCTTTGATTCCAAAACCACTGCACAACTAGCTATTTAAGACTGACACCTCTGATTCAAGGTTTAAACAGTTTTTCTTCAAGAAAAACTCATAGTCAGACACTGTCGGGTTTTTATTTGGTCAGAAATTAGTTATAATCTATAGGTAATGCAAGCTCTGAGTTTAGATTTACTCAATCAACCAATAGAGTCTCACTAATAATATCATCAATACATCTAGTATGTATTGGGTACTATTGATATATTTTGAACCTTGCTCACAATAGATTGAAACTCAATTATACACACATATATGTATATATATATATATGTATATATATATATATGTATATATATGTATATATATATATGTATATATATATATGTATATATATATATATATATATATATATATACAGGAGGGTATTCAAGTGAGGGATTCCCTCACCATGTGTGGTGAGGGATTCCGTTTTTAGGGAGGTTTCAAGTACAAAAGGGTGTACTCCCTTCAAATACATAAGCCCTTTTGTACTTAAAACCTCCCCAAAAAGTGGAGTCCCTCATCACACATGGTGAGGGAATCCCCCACTTAAATATTTCCCATATATACACACATCTTTTATTTTGATTTGTATGAAACGTAAAGATGTTGATCCTACCTATTGGGCTAAAAAACTACAACCTTTTCTACCATTTAGCATTCAGAAGGCATCCGTCCTTAGACCTCTCATACCAAATTTGCAGTACTATTGACTGCATATGATCGATATATGTTGCCGACTACAAAAACATATCAAAGTTGCTTTGCTAACTAGCAATAAAGCCTATAAACGTTTAGCGAACTAGTAGCAACAATTAATAGAAAACGCAAGATAAAGGAAAATGCTTTAACAAATAAAATAGTTCAAATATGGCCCAAGCTAGTCAATATTTTTCAAATATTCTTTAACTCATTACTAGATTCAACAAATGATGTAGGACAATATAGAAGAGTTCTTAAATAGTGAGAATTTTGAAACCAGTTATCACAAGATCACTAGAAGGACCACATATTTTCGCATCAATGTATAAGGAATCAAAGCAAACATTTACCACTTCTCCCTTACAATTGTCTAACAAATTCTACCTTTTTGCTCGATTTGGGTCAACGAGGGCGATCTCAAGTAGCTTCGCCGCAGATCGTGCTTTCCTCGATTCTTGTGCGGCGGTCCATTCTGCACCTAATATGAGCAATTTGTGTTGAACCATGTTGGATCCATCCAAGGAGAGGCTCTGCTGATGCCTAACTATAGGCTTCTCACTAGGACTTTCCCACACATTTTTATTGGAAGAGGGCACCTGTGGCGTTACCTCAGCAGGCTCCTCACCCCCTTCGAAACCATACAACCCAAAAGAGGAATTCAATTTATCCATGTCCATGTACATGGAAATGAGATCTTCATCATTCTCACTCATATTCTCCTCAGAAGATGTTGAGCCATCGAAAGCACCTACAGTGTTAGGACCACTAACAAATCTAAACTTGTTAGGCAAACCAAGTGGATCTGATTGGGCTCTCTGATGGCCTATGTTGATCATCTGAGGAACATCCATCATCTGACCGAGGTCATGGCTAAACAGCTCGGACCCAAACGAGAACGCTTGTCGAAACTGGCCCAATAATTGTGACATTGCCGAAATTGGATATGGAGCAGTGGAACGCGACGTTTCACCCCTCACACCAAAAGTGGTCCCTTCAGAGCTAAAACCAGAGAAATGGGCTAACGGAGGCAGCATTCCATCACCTCCAAGATCAGTTGATATTTCCTTTTCCATATCCAATAGCAAAACCCTTTTAGAACACTAGAATCAACAAGAAAAAAAGAAAAAAGAAAAGAACACTTGATCCAGCTCAAGCTCTTACTATCAATTCTAAGACTGTCACTAACTCTAGAAATCAAATAATCAAATATAGAAGCCTTATCAAAAAATAGTTTTAGAAGAAAAACATGAACAAAAGAAAGCGATTAAAGCATCATTCTGCTTCGAATGGGAACTTGAAGAGCATGAGCGAGAGTAGATTGGAACCGTCAAAAGACATAAAAGAACTGAAGATCTACAGGCGAGAGGTAGGAGGAGAGAGGAAATTGAAGGTGGTGAGAGAGGGACAAGAGGTTTTCATATAGAACTCATATAGAACATGTGGGGTAATGAACCGGGACGCTATCTAATCTATGTTTTTAGCTTTTAACTGAGAATAGCTGGTTTGAGGATTGAGGAAAAGTTATTAGAGATTACGATGTATTTATGAGTACGTGGTTGGAAAAATGAAAATGGGAGTAGTAGGACGAGTTTTTGTAAAGTGCATAGGCATTAATTTCATTTTTATTTGGTTGTGTTGGTTTAATGTTGTGTTTTGGAGAGCCTAGTTTGAAAGAACTAAGGGCCGTTTGTAGAAAAAAGAGAGAAATGGCCCGGCCCAGCCCGGCCCAAATCTCGCCCGAATGGGCCACGGGAAGGGACGGAACGACCTGCCCCATCTAGCTAGCTGGCACGGCTCACTAGGGATTTAACCTCGCCCGCCACGGGCTGGGCCGTGCCGAGCGTGCTCGGCGTGGCTTTTTAATTTTTTTCCCAATTAATTTTTTTCGCCTTTTCAATATTAAAATTAAAAATTAAAACACAAGTATGGAAAATGACAAAGATATTTAAGTGATTCAATTAAACTCGACATATTCCACTAATAAGAAAACTATTTGGATCTTAATTTCTTGAAGGTTTGTAAATATGATTGTCTTCAAAACCTTACAATCTTTTTAGATAATGGTGGGCTTAAAATATAGAGTAAGTGATTAGATCTAAAGTCGGCAGTATCAATGGGATTTGCTCTGATAAATGTTTGTTTGACTATGAGAAATTACAAAAATCTTGAAGTACGAAGAGATGTTTTCCATTCCATGGTGAGTTTTCATTTGGTGTGGACTATGATACATAGATACTTCATAATAGATAATATATCCTACTTTATTTTACTAAAGTCGTTGTGAGACGGGATAAGGGTTAGGTGACTTAGAGTTATGTGAAAAATTCATATTTCCTCCATATAAATGACATATCCATGCTGTATTTGAATATTATAGGCCGCGACTGTGAGTAGACAATGAAAAATATGTCAAGGTGGAAGAAGATTTGAAAAGGCTTTGAGTTGAGATTTAAGATTTGCAAAACGAAAAACCAAATAAACTTTTAGCGGCCATTTTATCCACTAACTTAACATTAGTTGGAATGGGAGGTGGATTGAGAAATGAAAAACATGATATATGTAATGGGCGAGCCATGCTGAAACGGGCCGGCCGTGCCGGTTCCCTCAGCCTAGCACGGCCCATGGCACTGGCCGTGCCGTGGGCCTTTGACTAGTGGGTTGGGCCATGCCGCCATTTGACATCTCTATCCATAGTGGTCAATAACTGATTTCAGGATGGCACCTCTGTGGGGTCCACTTTTGGGCCCATTTACATTTCACAAATCTATAGGGTTTATGATCATCAATTTTGCATGGTTACATCTCATTTAGGATCTGGCAATTTTATTTATTTTGCGCCACACATATATAGGGAGTATGGTGAAAGATATCTCTCATAGGAGCATCTCCTATATATATATATATAAATTTGTGGAGCGCTAAGAAACTTCCGTCCTAGTGGCGCCTACTTTGATGAATGAAACCATGGACTGATGTTGGATGGAAAGATTTGGGGGCTCAAGATGGGCTCCATGGCCTAAAATAATAGGTGAGCAAAAATGTGGAATTTTTTAAATGGAGAGTTTTGAGACTCTCTCTCTCACACACACTCCCTTAATTTAAAAGTAGGGTCACATGGTTTCTTTATTTTTAGTCATTCTCTATTTTATAATTTCAACACCCATTCATATCCCCTGTGGGCAACTACGTATACACGTGATTTTGTGCTGATATATATATTTTGTATCAAAACAAAAGCCTTGCGTTTTCATTCATCAAGCAGAAATGGGCGGTTTTTTTTTTTTTTTTTTTTTTTGTCTTAAAGGTTAGTATGTATTAAAGAGAAAAAGAAGAGGAAAGGGTTAAGAGCCCCCAGATACAGGGAGGAAAAAAAAAGGAACAGGCTTCAGAGACCTGAACAGAGGAACTAAACAAAGCAAAAACAAAACTAAGCTGCCACCCCTAATAGGACTAAGATGGGGTGTGCAGGTATTTTAAAATTCAAAATAGACAGAGTCCTAACCATACTCTGCATTCCATCCAGAAAAAGAAGCTTAGCTTTGTGCAGGGAAGGCTTCCGATCATGGTGCTTGGAGCCATTTCTAAGGGACCAAAGAATGGAGATGGCATGGAAGAAGATGGCTGCTGTGCATTTTCTTCCTTGAGTATCTCCATTATAAGCAATAACCGTCCAAATGGAAGTAGCAGAGAGAGGTAAGGGAGGAGAAGAACCATCAAGGAAAAGGAGCCAAGACCAAAATTGTTGAGCCAGGTTGCAAGAAAAAAAGAGGTGTAAATCTGTTTCCACAGAGCTGAAGCAGGAATAGCATCTAGAGGCCATAGACATACCTCTCGAAATCACCCAAGCATCTGTTGGAGTTTACCTGTGGAGAAGACGCCAACTCAAGCATGCCAATCGAGGGTTAACAAAATTGTTCCATATCAGTCTGCCCCAATTCACTTCAGCTGCTGAACTTCTTAAGAGGTTCCAGGCCACTTTGAGGGAGAAGAGGCCTGAAGAATTACCTTGCCAAGACAAGGTGTCCGGAACAGAAAGCTCTCCTAAGGCAAAGTCCGCAGTAGAGAACTGAAGAAAGGCTTGAAGATCTGCTGGAAGGTGGTTTAGGATGTGTCAAGAGTCGGCTTTGATGATAGCAGCCACTGAGTCCTTAATTGAGAACTGAAAATTGGGAAGGCTATGGGATCATGGTCTATCTATTTATCATACCGCAGGCTGATAGAGTGCCCATTGCCTAGAATACATTTTCTGTCTCTTTGAAGGAAGAAGGACAGGGCTTTGATTCTCTTCCAGATGCAGGACCCAGCCACTGGATTCGAGGGGTTCCACATTGTGGAGCTTCTGAAATATCTATATCGAAACCACCTCGCCCAAATAGAGTCTGAAGTAGCCGCAGACCAGCCCAGGTACATCATACATGCTTCATTGAGTTCCTTAATCCTACGCAAGCCAAGACGACCTTCCAATTTTGGGAGACAGACTGTTTCCCATCTAACCATATGACTTCTCTTTCTCTCCGAATTTGCAGACCATAGAAAGTTCCTCATCAGCCTTTCAATAATGTTAATGTGACAAGCCCTTTCCAAGCTAAAGCACTGAAACAGAGTGCTCTGCAGAACTTGTTGTATACCCAACAAGAAATAAGGAAGCACAAATAATTATACTCTACAACTGTTAGATTGAGGGTAAACAAACTGTGATGGAGATCAAGTTAGAAAAATCTCAACTCAACTGATCTATCTCATTAAGATCTTGCAACAATTTAAATACACAGAGATAACTGCCCACTTCCTAACAAATAGCAATAACTCACCCACTAAGAGTTTGACCCAGTAAAAGATAACCCATTACACTAACCACTTTCTCAACACTAGAAAAGTGTAAGACACGTGCATAACAAACTAAACTTATAACTAGGAACTCAATAACAGAAGTGACTGTACCCATAAGAAAAATCTACCCAACAGATATGACCCATTATGCAGAACCCATTTCTGCATTATTTCAACAGTCCCCCATAATGCAGAAATCTACAACTCCCAACATATTTCTGACCTGCTCAAATTTAACTGAAGGTAATGGTTTTGTAAAAATGTCAGCTAGCTGTTCATTAGTGTTGCAATATACAATCTTGATGCTTCCATTCGCCCCCAACTCGTGGATGAAATGATATCGCAACTCAATGTGCTTTATACGATTGTGATTCACTGGATTCTTGGTTGTTGCAATTGCAAACATGTAGTCACAGTAGATTACAGTGCCATCCTTCTGATCTTGCTTCATGTCTGCCAAAATTCTTCTCAGCTAGATTGCTTGACAAGCAGCTGAAGTGAGTGCTATGTACTCAGCTTTAGATGATAAAAGAGTTACAGTATATGGCTTCTTTGAGCTCCATGAAATTGCACCAGAACCTAGGTTGAAGACGTACCTAGTACTGCTCTTGCAATCGTCAAGTGAACCTGCCCAATCACTATCAGAAAAACCACATAAATTAAGACTAGCAGTCTTATAAAAAATACCATAGGAGCTTGTCCCCTTTAAGTATCTCAACACCCTTTTGGCTGCAGCAAAATGGATCCAGCTTGGGCTTTGCATGAACCTTGACAATAGACTTGTAGCTTGGATAATATCAGGTTAGGTGTTTGTGAGATACAACAAGCTTCCGACTAAACTTCGATACACCTGAGCATCAATCTTATCTGCCCCATCATTTACACGAAATCTTTCATTAGTGTTCATGGGTGTCCTCATTGGGTTGCAATCCTTCATCTTAAACTTCTCAAGAAGATCATGCACATATTTTTCTTGTGAAAGAAATATGCCATCATCACATTGTTTCACTTCCAAACAAAGAAAAAAATTCATCCTTCCAAGATCAGTCATCTCAAATTCATCAATCATAATTTTTCTAAATTCCTCCATCAATTTAACACAACTACCAGTGTAAATCAAGTCATCAGCATGGAGGCATACAATAAGTACCTCATTTTCTCCTCTGGACTTGACATACAGAGTTGACTCACTTTCACTTCTTTGAAACCCATGGTTAGTGAAATGACCATCAATCCTCTCATACCAGGCCCTTGGCGCCTGTTTTAGGCCATAGAGAGCTTTTTTTAGTCGGTAGACTTTGTGTTCTTCACCAGCCACTTCATATCCCAGTGGTTGCTGCACATACACTTCCTCATCCAAAATACCATTTAAAAAGGCTGATTTTACATCAAACTGATAAACAATCCATTTATGATGGGCAACAAAGGCCAAAACAGTTCTAATAGTATCAAATCTGGACACAGGAGCATAGGTTTCAATGAAATCGATACCTTATTGCTGCATGTAGCCCTTTGCTACTAACCGTGCTTTGAACTTTTGAACCGAGCCATCTGGCTTGAACTTTGTTTTGTAGATTCATTTCAGCCCCACAACCTCTTTTCCATCAGGTAGAGCAATGAGCTCCCATGTATCATTTTTCTCTAACGCCATGATTTCTTCATCCATAGCAACACACCACTCCTCATGTTGTACAGCTTCAACAAACTGACTTGGGTCCTCAGCTTGAGTGAAATGGCAGGTTTCATATATTTCTCGTAGAGACCTCAACTTCCTAGGTAGAGTTGGAGAGGAAGAGGAAGATGAAGATGAACTTGAAGATAATAAAGGTGAGGATGCAACAAGAGTTTCACCTTCACTTGTTGGAATTTCCTTTTCAAGAACTTGAACTTAACTGGGTTGCACTACATTCCATTGCCAAATACCATGTTCATCAAACTTCACATCACGACTAACAATGAGAGTTTTTGTGAGAGGATCATAAAATCGGTAACCTTTTGTTTCAACACTGTAGCCCACAAATATGCATTTAATAACATTATCATCTAGCTTTTGCCTCTTTTGTGAAGGAACATGCACATAAGCAACACACCCAAAAACTTTAAAATGTGTTACCCTAGGCTTTTGACCATACCAACTTTCAAAAGGAGTCTTGTAGGGCAATGTTGTGGTGGGACTTCGATTGAGAATGTAAGCAGCCGTATGTATTGCTTCAGCCCAAAGTGAATTTGGAAGACCCTTAGCCTTGAGCATGCATTTGGCCATCTCAACAAGACTTCTATGTTTCCGCTCCGCTACACCGTTTTGTTGTGGCGTGTACCTAGCTGTCAACTGTCTACGCAAACCAAATTCTTCACAAAAGAGATCAAACTCCTTAGAAACAAATTCTCCACCACGATCTGTCCTCAAGGTTTTTAAGAAAAAACCACTCTGTTTTTCAGCATAATTTTTGAATTTTTTAAAGAGAGGCAATGCATCAGATTTTTCTTTGGCAAAATACACCCATGTTATTCTGCTATAGTCATCCACAAAGACAACAAAATACTTACTGTTGTTGAGTGATGGTGTCTGAATAGGCCCACACACATCAGCGTGTACCAACTCAAGTGGGCTTTGAGATCTCCAGGCCTTTCCTTTTGGAAAAACATCCCGGTGTTATTTTCCAAATGCACAACTTTCACAAATTTCACTAGCATTCTGAATTGGAGGCAAACCATGCACCATGTCCCTTTGAAACAAAAATTCCAGGCTTCTAAAATTCAAATGGCCATATCGATTATGCCAAAGCCAGTTATCATCTATCAATGACGCATTTAATGCATGCTTGTCACTGCCAAGACTAAGAGGAAAAATTTTGCTTTTTGTTATAAGAATTTCAGCCAACAGAACTTTCTTAGTCTTATCTTGTAACACACAACATTCCAAATCTTGAAAAACAAGAGAGTAGCCATCTAACAAAAATTGTCCCACACTCAACAAATTTGAATCCAAGTCTGGCATATACAATACATTTTTAATGGAATCAAAGCCACATGAGTTTACCTTCATAGTGCCTCTGCCTTGTGCTTCATGAATGTTGCCATCTCCCATCTTCACCTTGCTAGTCACAGACTTATCTAAACTGATGAAGGCCTCCAAGTTACCTGTCATGTGATTACTACACCCACTGTCCACAAACCAATCAGTTGGACCACATTCTTTAGCAGAAAAACATGCCAAAAACAAGTTTTCATTTTTAGATTTCTCCTTTTCTGTATCTTGTTCTTCAACAAACGTAGCATATTTTTCTTTAAGTCTACAAAATCTTTCTATATGACCAAACTTCTTACAATAATAACATTGAATCCTTCGGTTTTGATTTTAACCTTTGTTGTGATCTAGGGCTATGAGAAGAGATCAATCACGCACAGAAAACACGAGATTTACGTGGTTCGGCTTTTGGCCTACGTCCACGAGAAGACTGGAGAATCACTATGCAATCAGAATAGTTGTATGTACATGCTAGAGACTCTGGGTCTCTATTTATAATATCAACACCAAACCCTGTTACACCCAAACCCTACTTCTAATCTCAGTAGACTTACTATAATAGGCCTACTTTTAATCACAATACAACTTGGGCAATCCAGGAGTCCGGTTAACCAAGACTTACTAATAGTGAGTCATACTAATTAACAAATCTCCACCTTGGCGAATATTGAAGCTGATCCTTATGCATAGAACACATCTCACTGTCTCTACCTGCCCCGGAGGGCATCAAGTACCGACTACATTGATCAAGTCCAAGCAATGCTTGAACTTGACTGCTGGAATAGTCTTGGTCATCATGTCTGCTGGATTATCAGCCGTAGCAATCTTAATCATTGCAATAGCACCCTCGGTAATGACATCTCGAATGAAGTGTGCCCTAACATCAATGTGTTTGGTCTTTTCATGATACTTAGGATTGTGTCAGATCGATCGCACTCTGACTGTCATAGAAAACAGTTGTCAGCTTCTGTTCCAATCCCAGATCTCCAACCAAGCCTGTCAGCCAAATAGCTTCCTTCACTGCCTCTGTAGCTGCCATATATTCTGCTTCAGTGGTAGACAAGACAACTTTGGATTGCAATGCTGCCTTCCAACTAATGGGACCGCTAGCAAAAGTGAAGACATAACCTGTCAAGGACCTTCTTTTGTCTAAATCTCCAGCAAAATCTGAATTAACATATCCAATAACACTTCCAGAAGTGTTGTTGCTTCTGTCATACACTATCCCAACATCAGTAGTACCTTTCAAGTAACGGAGTATCCATTTCACTGCTTGCCAATGGGCTTTCCCGGGGTTATCCATGTATCTGCTAACTACACTAACCGCATGAGAAATATCCGGCCTCGTGCAAACCATGGCATACATGATACTCCCAACTACACTAGCATAGGGAACATGCTCCATCTCTTCCTCAGTTTGTGGTGATAAAGCAGCGGAAAGCTTAAAATGGGCTGCCAATGGAGTGTTTACAGGTTTCGAACTGTGCATACCAAAGCGCTCCAGAACCTTCTCAAGGTACCCATTTTGTAACAAAAATAATTTGCCCGCTTTCCGGTCCCTTCGTATCTCCATTCCAAGAATTTTCTTTGCAGCACCTAAGTCCTTCATCTCAAATTCACCATTTAACCGAGCCTTTAACCTGTTGATCTCAGACATGTCCTTTACAACAATCAACATATCATCAACATATAACAAAAAATAGACATACGAGCCATTTGAGTGCTTCTTGTGATAGACATAATTATCGTATGCACTCCTGCAATAACTGTTTCCAACAATAAAGGTATCAAAACGTTTGTACCACTGTCTAGGAGACTGTTTCAGGCCATATAATGATTTGTTCCGCAAACATATGTGGTCTTCCTTTCCATGAATTTCAAACCCCTCTGGTTGATGCATATAAATCTGTTCATCTAGCTCGCCATGTAAAAATGTAGTCTTGACATCAAACTGCTCCAATTCTAAATTCAATTTAGCAACCATAGCAAGTAGCACCCGGATAGAACTATGTTTCACCACAGGAGAGAACACTTTATTGAAGTCAATACCCTCCCTCTGAGTATAGCCTTTTGTAACCAGTCGTGCTTTGAACCTAGCATCTTCCACCCCTGGAGTTCCTTCCTTTTTCTTGAAGACCCATTTGCAACCAACAATCTTTTGGCCTTATGGAGGTTTCACCAGCTCCCAAGTTTGATTATTGTGAAGAGATTCAATCTCCCCACCCATGGCTACATCCCATCATGCTGATTCTTTGCTAGTGACGACATCCTGATATGTAACTGGCTCTTACTCAATACTCTCAGTTGTATTAAGAGCGTAGGCAGCAATATCTTCATACTCGTATCTCTGAAGTTGCTTAATCTGCATCCTCTCTCTGTCTCTGGTAAGCATGTAATCATTTGAAATTTCAGTTTCCTCATTTGAGCTTTACATCTCCTCTACATCTTGTCGAACTGGGACATCTGCTTGCACCTTATCCTTCAAGTTTCCTGAAGCTTCCTTCTCAAGCTCCACCTGTTTACTGACACCACCGTTTTTATCCCCGTCTTTTTACTGACATCATTTTTGTTTCCAACATCACGACACTCCTTTGGTTTGAACATAGCAGACTCATCAAAGGTCACATCTCTGCTTATAATGCATTTGGGAGATTTCCCATCTAGGCACCACAGCCTATATCCTTTCACACCATCTGCATATCCTAGAAATATGCACTTTCTTGCCCTTGGTTCAAGCTTTCCATCATTCACATGAGCATGGGCAGGACAACCAAATATCCGCAAGTTGATGTAATCAGCAAGAGATCCAAACCATATCTCTGTAGGAGTTTTACATTCTATAGCTGTTGATGGAGACCGGTTAATCAGATAACAAGCTGTGTTAACGGCTTCCGCCCAGAATTTCCTTGGTAACCCTGCATTGGAGCACCGGGTCTTTTCTAGAATGGTTCTGTTCATCCGTTCTGCAACTCCATTCTGTTGCGGTGTATGCCAGACTATGCGATGTCTCACAATCCCTTCATTCTTGCAGAACTCATTAAAAGCACTGTTACAGAATTTCAAGCCATTGTCAGTTCTCAAGCGCTTGATTTGTTTACCTGTTTGCTTTTCAATCATAGCCTTCCATTGCATGAACTGAGCAAAAGCTTCATGTTTGTGCTTTAAAATATACACCCATACCTTTCGAGAATATTCATCAATGAAAGTCAACATGTATAAACCACCACCAAGAGACGGAACACTAGAGGGACCCCAAAGCTCAGAGTGGATGTAATTCAAAGTACCTTTGGTCCGATGAACAACTGTCCTGAACTTGACCCTACACTGCTTTCCGAAGACACAATGCTCACAAAAGTCCAGTTTTCCTGTTTTCTGACCACACAGCAAACCCTGTTTAGTCAACTCATCCAAACCTCTTTCACTCATATGCCCAAGCCGCATATGCCATAACTTAATAGTTTCTAAATCTGAATCTAAGGACAACACAGTTGCAGCACCTATAATTGTACTACCTTGAAGAAAGTAAAGGTCATTCTACTTCAGTCCCTTCATCACTACAAGAGCACCCTTCGAAATTCTCATAACTCCACCTCCAGCTTTGTAGGTACAATCGTTGGAGTCAAGCGTACCCAAGGAAATCAGATTTTTCTTCAACTCTAGAACATGCCTAACATCTGACAAAGTACTCACAATACTGTCATACATCTTAATTTTGATTGTACCTATCCCAGCAACCTTATAGGCTGCATTATTTCCCATAAGCACTTTACCACTATCAATCGGTTGATAATTGGTAAACCAATCTCTATAAGGACACATATGATAGGAACACCCCGAATCAAGAATCCACTCAGTAGCTGAGCTACCAACAGTAACCGAAAGAACTTCTGCACCATCAGAATTACTCTCTGTTGCTTCGGTTGCAACTCTGACAATTTCTCCAGAATCAGATTTCTCCTTCCCTTTTCGCTCTGGATAATCTTTTCTAAAGTGCCATTCCTTGTGACATTTGAAGCACTTTAATTTTCTAGCTTTTGATTTTGACCTAGGTCGGCCTCTTCTATTCTGCTCTTTCTTCTCTATTCTGCCACGCACAACCAAACCCTCACCAGAATTGTCAGTATTTTCAGTGACAATTTTTTTCTTTAACTCCTTAGAGTTCAACGCCGACTTAACATCTTCCTTAGAAAGAGTTTCTCTACCATACATCATGGTATCAACAAAGTTCTCATACGAGGGTGGTAAAGAGCAGAACAACATTATAGCTTGGTCCTCATCATCAATATGAACATCTATATTTTCAAGATCCAAAACAGCTTTTGTAAAAGAATCAAGATGAGTTGAAACAGACGTACCTTCTTGCATTTGTAAGGCGAACAATCTCTTCTTCAGGTACAAGCGATTTGTGAGGGACTTCGTGATGTATAAGTTCTCCAATTTCCGCCATATGCCAGCAGCCGTTTTCTCCTGAACAACTTTTCGCAGTACACCATCACTAAAAAATATCAGAATTTGACCATACGCCTTCTCCAACAACTCATCATTCTCTTCATCTGATAGTTTGTCAGACAAAGCATTCTTTCCTTTCAAAGATTTCTGCAAATTAAGCATTCTGAACTAGTAAAGCGTGCATCTTAAAACGTTATAGACCCAAGTCATTGCTTCCGTCGAATTTTTCAATCTCAAATTTAGCAGCCATTCCATGGATCTTTCACTACACTTGCGTAGATCTCCTCGAGATAAGTTCGTAGGTTCAAACGGATCTCAAATCGGACTCCGGATCGTCAAGATATCGCAACAATTTTCAACTGTCGATCAGTCAAATCTGTCTTTGGTCGTACCGTGCTGACGTTAGCGATGACGTCAGCGCCTTGCTGCTGCTTCTAGGCCTTGCTGCACGTGGATCGGGTCAGACCTGGACTAGCCCGACCTAGGTTGCCCAAAGAATGGGCTTCTTTTGCAAACGGGTTGGGCCGACCTGAGCTTGACCCGTGCAAGAACCGGCCCAAAAGATGGTCTTCTTCCCCAAGGTCTGTAACAGAACCAAAAAAGAAGGAACTTTTCTTTTCTTTGTCACGTTTTGTAACAGAACCAAAAAAGGAAAAACTAGAAAAGTCTTCCGGTCTTCCTTCCATGCTCCGGCCACGGGATGACGGCAGCACGGGCTCCGGCGACGCGCAGCGACAGCGGCACCGGCGGTGTGGGACCCAGCCAGAAAAAAACAGAAAACAAAAAATCGCCCAAATTGCTGCTTTTCTGGGATTTTTTTTGTTTCTCTTCAACCCTTCTCCAATCAACCCAATCAACAGTCCTCAGGCGAGATCAGAACCTCCGCTCAACTTCAGCTATATACAGCGGTGATTAGTGACACACAGTAACTCGTGTGGCCCACAAGTTGATCGCCTGATCTTCTTCCTCTCCATATCTACGATCTGTCACACCCTTTGAGATCTGATTCGTCAGAACTCCTCCGATCACACCAAATCTCTCTGATACCAGTTTGTTGTGATCTAGGGTTACGAGAAGAGATCAATCACACACAGAGAACACGAGATTTACGTGGTTCGGCTTTTGGCCTACGTCCACGGGAAGACAGGAGAATCACTATGCAATCAGAATAGTTGTGTGTACATGTTAGAGACTCTGGGTCTCTATTTATAATATCAACCCAAACCCTATTACACCCAAACCCTACTTCTAATCTCAGTAGACTTACTATAATAGGCCTACTTCTAATCACAGTACAATTTGAGCAATCCAGGAGCCCGGTTAACCAAGACTAACTAATTAATAGTGAGCCATACTAATTAACAACCTTCATTGTGCTATTGATGGCTGCCTCCTGAGCGATTTTCACCTTCATTGTGCTGTTGATGGCTGCCTCTTGAGCGTCCTCCACCTCTTTTTCCTTATAGTAGCGTCCACCACGTCTTCTACTTGCTGAATTCCTGTTGCTAGAATCACCTGTACTGCCATCCTTTTCTTTTGACAAATTCAGCTTAGTATGGAAGGCACTTTCAACAGAGTTTTCATTGTGCCTTTTTAATCGCTCCATCTTGATAGCCTTTCTCCACCAAGTCCCACGGATCTTGTGATACAAACAGGGTCTTCATCTTTGTGCTCCAAATGTCATACCCACTCCCTTGAAAGAATGGGATCATTAGTTGCTGCGATGGCCCAACGCCCATACTGTTGTTCACCATTAGCCAGCACCCAGCTGAATCGGTCTTTGATACCTCTTTGTTAATATGACAAGCCCTTTCCCAGCTAAAGCACTGAAACAGAGTGCTCTGCAAAACCTATTGTATACCCAACAAGTAACAAGGAAGCACAAATAACTATACTCTACAACTGTTAGATTGAGAGCTAACAAACTGTGATGGAGATCAAGTTAGAAAAATCTCAACTCAACTGATCTATCTCATTAAGATCCTGCAGCAGTTTAAATACACAGAGATAACTGCCCATTTCCTAACAAATAGCAACAACTCACCCACTAAGAGTTTGACCCAGTAAAAGATAACCCATTACACCAACCACTTTCTCAACATTAGAAAAGTGTAAGACACGTACATAACAAACTAAACTTATAACTAGGGACTTAATAACAGAACTGACTGTACCCATAAGAAAAATCTACCCAACAAATATGACCCATTATGCAGAACCCATTTCTGCATTGTTTCAACAAATAAGACGTTTCGGGTTTTACTAGGAATGGGGATAGCAAGAGAATGTAGAGGGATGGAAGATAGAACATGCTTGACTAGAATCAGTCTCCCAGCAAAAGAAAGACATTTGGCCTTCCACCCTTCAAGCTTGGCTCTCAAGGAATCCAACATTCTATTGAAATGAAAATGTCTGGAACTTCTGAAGAATAAGGGACTCCAAAATAAGTTGAAGGAAGAGAAAGAAGCTTGAGGGATTGGAATTAGATGACCTGTAACCATGGAAGCTCTCCTGAGTCAGCATTTCCCCAGGAACAACTAGCTCTTTTAGAGGTTAAAACATTGCCCTGAAGATTTCTAATATGTACTGAGAAGGTCTAAGAGTCTTCGCAGGCCTCTCCTATAAGCCTTCAAAAAGATAAGAATGTCATCGGCATATAGCAAGTGACAAGGAGTAAGCTGGACAGGAGAGACTGGAACAATGGCTCCTTCAAGCCTTAGCCCTTCAATCTTGAGACTAGGGATCTCCTCAGCAAGATTGAGAAGGTAAGGTGATAGGGGATCACCTTGGCGAAGGCCACAACTAGAACCAAAGAAGCCACAGGGACTTTTATTAATCAGAACTGAACCTCGACTTGTGCAAACCATTTCTCTCATGAGATGGATCCAATCCAAAGAAAACTTGAAGAATTGAAGAGCTCTATAAAGGAAGTTCCACTGAAGCAGAAATGGGCGTTGGTGTGTCATTATTTACAAAAAGATTATCATTGCTTTATTTAATGTGGCAATGGTCTCTCTCTCATAAACAAGAAGTCTATTTATGTGTTTTGAAAATTTCAGTAATCAGTGTTGCTTCAATTGGAGTTAATTATAACTAATTATATAACAGGAGAGAGGATATGAGAGAGAGAGAGAGAGAGAGAGAGAGAGAGAGAGAGAGAGAGAGAGAGAGAGATGAGGGGAGTAGGGCTTAGGACTAGGGTGTGAACCAGTTATAAATAGTCAACGAGTGTTAAACTAATGGTTAGAAATATAAACAATGACAATGACAGATTCTTTTTCAAGGAGGAAGCTAATAGCTTTCGATATTGGCCTTGTACATATCGCCAAAATATATCCAAAAGGTGACGATTTCAAAATTAATGCGATATTATCCAAAACATAATTTTCTTCTACTATATATACTAGTAACAGAACACGACTACATTTATGACAGTTTTATCTACCTACACACAACAAGGGATGATACATTGGTTAAGAAAAGCTTTATAACTTCATTAAACATAGGTAGCCATTAATCAATGTTTACCTTTTGTCAATGTAAACATGTGAAAGATATAAATTCTAAATCCTCCACAATAGGGGTTGGAAATGGATATTCGATGTCTTCGACCCCACCCCCCACACAAAAAAAAAAAAGAGCTTCGAAAATAATTTTGGTTCGAATAAAAAAACAACAAAAAGGCTCTTATAGTTTTACAAAACCTCAAAAACACTGCTCTACTATATGATTTTATTTAAAGAACCCTTGACTAACAGTTAACCTTAAGAAAAAGCATTACTGTAACACCCCGACCCCGCATAAGTGTGATTAATGCCTAATTAATTTTGATTAGGTGCCTAATATTTATTTTGGTTTTGCGATGGTTTTAGGTAGATTAGTGGGGCTTTGATTGTGTCAGGTAAACTTATGAACTTTTTGAATATTTTTAGGTCGCACGTGTGATTTCAATTTTGATGAGTTTTAAAGTGCATTGCATAGAGTATTTAGAGTACATCGATTTTCGTATTTGAATACAGACCATTCAGACCTAACTCAACCCACTTACAGCCTAAATCCAGCCAATAGCCTTTATTTGTAATTCTCATAAGAAACTGGACTTGCATGCAGCCTAGCCCAAAAAAAATTCATTTAAAAACCCATTCATCCCATTCAAACGAACCCCATTTCCCCTTCTCAGCAGAAGTTTCTGAAGATTTTGCAGGACCCACTAGAATGAATGCTAGTCTAATTAATCAAATCAATGCAGCGGATGTAACTAATCAAATAAGTTAGAACTAGCAAATAAATCTACCAAGCAATCACCACAACAAGGTAGACACAAATTTAACGTGGAAACCCTTTCCAGGGAGAAAAACCACGATCTAAAAATCAAGATCTCACGAATAGTTACAAGATATACTCACAGGCTCCTTTACCTTAGTCTGTACCTCGACTTAAGGACCGTAACTGTTCTTGCACAGAAGCTCACTAACACGACTTCCACCGTGTACCGTTCTCCTTACTTGATCTCCTCGCATCTTGCCAACCAAGATGATCAATCTTCTACAAGAGAGTAGAAGCAACAAAACCTTCTAGAGCAGCCCTTTAAAACAATCTCTCAATGGCTCTAGAGAAACAAGGAAATCTCTCTTAGGATATTCTAACCTCAGATCAAGAAAGAGAATTAACTTCTTGTCTCATCATGTTTGAGTTGAGAGAATCACCCAATTTATAGGCCTAAGTTCGTGCTTTAGTCTTCTAATAATATTCCAATCAGAAAAGAAATCAGATCCAAACTCTATTTTAGAGTTCTACATGAACTGGGCATTCAACGCCATTCTCGCTATAGCGAGACACTCCTCTGTCTCAGGCCTGACAAAATTTTCTATCAAGTGACTTTTGGCCGAACAATCTCCCCCTTTTGGTAATTCTTGGACAAAATCCCCTAGAATAATACAATATGATCTACCCATAAGAAAAACCCAAAATACATTAAATTTTAAAATAAAAAAATTTCAGCACTGTAGATCTTGCATTGCCTCTGCTTGAACTTTTAGATTTCGAATTGCCTTGACTTTTATATCTCCCCCTAGCTCCATTTTTCTCCCTTGGCATTTGTCCATAATTAACAAACAAATATCTTCATGTAGCTTCTGTCAATCTAGATGCAGTAGCTCCCCCTCAATATGATCTTCGTATCATCACTGGGGCGGGGGCTTGATCATGTAGATCAGGGGTGATGAAGCTTAGGCACACACACTTGTAAATTTAAATATTTCAACAAAGTGTGTATCAATACAGAAGAGAGGTCTTCTTTCTTGACCCAGATAGCTTTGGTATATTTCTTTTTCAGCTCAGCCTTCTGCGTTTTTCATTACTTTTGATTCGGTAACGATCGTAGCTTATTGCAATGGGGTCAAATGTGTTCTTTAATTTCACAATGATGACAAGTGGGGACACGTGCAGAACGTGACACATTAAATTTCTTTGGATCTTTCTGTTAGGTCTTTTGTTTTTGCAATTTGATGGATGCATTGCATATTGGCATCATTTGTATTCACACACTAGCATTGGTTTAGAAAACCCTTGAAATCTAGTTTTATACATGCATAGCTTTTAAGATTTGGAAAAGCTTTGGTTTTATGCATGTTTTGGTTTTATACTTGGATGCATTGGTTTTAGAACCCAAACTCTTTTTGAAAACCTAATTCATTGTGCATTGCATTTGGAAAATCATGTTAGAATTTAGGTTTAAGCTTTGCATACATTCATCTCTTTAAGAATCACTTTTGTATGCATTGTTTTTGGAAAAAGGAGTTTTTCAAATCAAGCTAGCCTTTGGTTTAAAGTTTCAAATCATTTTAGGCTTTGTGTTTCCCTTGTTTTTAAACATCTTAGAATATCTCTAAAACATGTATTTAAGCTTGATTTAATGGCCCAAAAGGTCCCCCATAGATATACCTTCAAATAGGCAAAAATTGAATTTTTGCAAAATGGGGTGTCCCGGCAGTGTTGCCGGTCGACCGAGACACAGGTCTCGGTCGACCGAGACAACTGGAGGTAATTTTTACAGTTTTTGAACTGAAACCTCCAACGGTCAAAAATCCGACCGTTATGCCTTCCCGGTCGACCGAGACCTCTAGGTCGACCGAGACAACTAGCCCGTGGACTGTTTTTTGCCTATAAAGTCCATTCATTTCCAACTTCTCAAAAGTTGAAAAAATGAGCCTTTGAGAGCATTTTGGAGCAAAACAAAGGGGAAGAAGTTGGAAAGGCTAGAAGGTCATTAGGAGAGCTAAAGCTTGGATCATGAGTTAAACAACCAAGTAAGCTCTACCTTTTGTTAATCATAGTTTTCATGTTTTGCTTAAGCTATTGGTAAATGGTTTTGTACATGATAACTATGATGTGTAGAATCCTTTCTTCTTCTAATCTTTGGTCTAATTAAGATTGGATTCTTCACATTAGGTTTCAATCCAAGTTGTTTTTAAAACTTTCTTAATCATGCTTAGCCTAAAATCTTTGATTTCCTTTAATGCATGATTCTTTGTCTTGGTTGAAACTTCCTTTGTTGTTTTCATACATATAAACTTTAGTTAAATTGATTTGGTTTTGAAAACAACATTGCACATGCATCACATGTTCTAAGTTAGTCATTTTCATACAACTTGTGATTCTTGATTTTCATATCATAAACAAGTTATTTAACATACATGTGATTTGCATTAGACTTCATTCAAATCTTTTATATGTCTTAAACTTTGAAATGCTTTGAGCATACATATGAATGAGCCTTCATTTTAAAATTGATTGAAGTCATCACACACACACATCATGAGCATACACTTTTGCATACATAGAGTGTTTGTGTGAGTTTGTTTTACACTTTCAAATTAGCCTATTTAAGAGGCAATTTCATTGAGCTAAAATTGTAATCTCTTAGAGTGTTGAGTAAACACTTTCTTTGAGAAATCTTGAATTGTGTAAGGTTATTGCTTAGCCTCTAAAAGCACATTGTAAGGTTATTGCTTAGCCTTAGAAAAGCAAATAGGAGGGTTATTGCTTAGCCTTGAAAAGCATCTTGTAAAGGTTGTTGTTGAGCCTTAGAAAAACAACATTGTATAGGTTAGTGCTTAGCCTTTGAAAAAGCATAAATAGTGGAATCCGGTGGGGTGTTGGATACACAAGCCGGTAGTGGATGTAGGCATTGAGGCCGAACCACTATAAACCTTGGTGTTGTGGTGATTGCTTTGTGATGATTGTATTGTTAGCTTCCGCATTTTGATTGTCTTATCATCACATGTGACTAGTTTTTATTAAGAAGTTAAAATTGGTTTAAATTAGTCATAATTGTAGCTCACCCTATTCACCCCCCCCCTCTAGGGTTAGGATCCTCGTGGACTTTCACTTTCTTTGCAACACTAACAACAGGATTAGTAACAATTGAACTTTTAACAAAATAATTTTTACCTTTGGCATTCGAAGTGGATGCTCCGTCAGCATAGCCAATGCCATGCTTGTCAGTGTTTGCCTTTTGATTGCACAGGATGTCATCTAATTTTTTAGACCCAATATTCATCATGTTTAATGAATCTTTAGCGGTATTTAACTCAAATAGAACCATTTTGAGTCTTCTATTCATATCAAAATTCACTGCTTTCAAAGTCTTTATATTAGAATCAAGTAAGTCACACTTTTGTGATTTTGTACTCAATTTGTCAGCCAACCTATTATTTTCATCCTCCAATTTTTGTAGTTTAGCAAGTGAATCTGCAAGTTCATCTTTCAAGGAGGCATTCTGCTCTTCAGACACTTTCCAGTTGATAACAACTTTTTCATTCACTTTAATCATCTTTATGGTTTTCTTGAAAAGTGTTTCATATTGAACTTTTCAATCTGGTTCTTCCTCTGACTCAGTATCTTGATCAGTCTCAGCTTCAGAAGAAACAAGGGAAGCAGCAGAACCAAAAGTTGCCATAAAAGCAATGAACTTCCCATTGCCAATGTTAGGTTTGTCAGACTCAAGATTTTCATCATTCTCATCTGAAGTTTCATCTTCCCAAATAGTATTCAAAGCCTTCTTTTTAGATTTTTTTTGTTTCCGCAGTCATTAGCAATGTGCCCATAGCCTTGACACTCATAACATTGAATCCCTTTAAAAGATTTCTTCTTTCCAGAATTTTTGGGATCCTCACATTGGTTTTCTGCCCCTTCATAAAAAGCTTGAATTGCTTCATAAACTGTACAACAACTTGAGAATCAATTTCCTCGAAATCTGAATATGAAGCACTTGCAGCTTTCTTGTATGATTCATTGGACGCTTTCTTGTATGATTCCTTGAACGCTTTCTTGTATGATTCCTTGAACGCTTTCAAAACAATACTTTGAGATTGTGTCTTCACATAAGACCTAAAGTTTGCTTCAAAAGTTTGTAGGTTGCCAACCAACTCATCAACTTTCAGTGTTTTCAGATTTTTATTTTCTTTTATGGCCACAACCTTTCCATCAAACCTTTTTGGGAGAGACCTCAAAATCATTTTAACAATTCTGTTTTCAGGAATTGGTTCCCCCAAGGTAAAGGTATCATTGACAATTGCATTCAGCTTACCATTAAATTCATTGAAACACTCATCTTCTTCCATCTTTATGGTTTCAAAGGCTGTATACAATTTCTGAAATTTCAACTGTTTGACAGTGTCAGTTCCTTCATGTACAGTCTGTAGGATATCCGAAGCTTCTTTTGCAGCAGTGCATATAGAAATTCTTCGAAACTCAGACATATTAACTCCATTATAAATAGCATTCAAAGCCCTAGAGTTACTAGTGGCAGCCAACTCTTCTTCCTTAGTCCACTTATCTTCAAGGTTTGGGATCAGTTACCCCATCAGTAGTAATAGTGGGCAAGGAATAGCCATTCACAACAGATTTTCAAACTTTCCGATCTATGGCTTTCAAAAAAGCAACCATCCTAACTTTCCAATAAGCATAATTGTTACCATCCAACAAAGGAGGCTTATTGGTTGAAGTGCATTCGAGATAGATATCCATTCTAGCAAAATTTGGATCAACACAATAAAATAGTGTAACCCGCTCTGATACCAATTGAAGATTTTACAAGACCCACTAGAATGAATGCTAGTCTAATTAATCAAATCAATGTAGCAGATGTACTAGCAAATAAATCTACTAAGCAATCACCACAAGAAGGCAAACACAAACTTAACGTGGAAACCTTTTCCATGGAGAAAAACCACGATATAGAAATCAAGATTTCACAAACAGTTACAAGATATACTCACAGGCTCCTTTACCTCAGTCTGTACCTCGACCTAAGGACCGTAGTTGTTCTTGCATAGACACTAATACGACTTTCACCATGCACCGTTCTCCTTACTTGATCTCCTCGCACCTTGCCAACCAAGATGATCGATCTTTTATAAGAGGGTAGAAGCAACAAAACCTTCTAGAGCAGCCCTTCAGAACAATCTCTCAATGGCTCTAGAGAAACAACGAAATCTCTTTTAGTGTATTCTAACCTCAGATCAAGAGAAAGAATTAACTTCTTGTCTCTTATGTTTGGGTTGAGATAATCACCCAATTTATAGGCTTAAGTTCGTGCTTTAGTCTTTTAATAATATTCCAATCAGAAGAGGAATCAGATCCAAACTCTATTTTAGAGTTCTACACGAATTGGGCATTCAACGCCATTCTCGCTATAGCGAGACACTCCTCTGTCTCAGGCCTAACAAAATTTTCTGTCAAGTGACTTTTGGCCTAAAAGTTTCGTTTCTCCCTTCCCATCTTCATGTTTTGCTTCCAATCTCTCTCTCTCTCTCAATGAAGATATTAGCAGTTACATGTGAAAGATTCCTCTACAGCTCCAACTCCATCTTCCCTAACCAGCAGATTGTCTACTAGCACAACCATCCCCATTTCTGCTATTGGTGAGGGATCCCTATTCTACTGTCTTTAGGGTGTGAAATCTGAAGATTTGTAGTTAGATTAGTTGCATGCTTGTTGACTTCAGCCCATTTCTTGCATTCCTCCATTGTAGGATTTCTTCTTAAGGTTTTCGTTTGGGGACTTTTTCTTCTAGAGCTTGTTTGTGGAGGAAATAGCTTGGAATTGTGTAGGATTGGTCTTAAGCACCTAAGCAAGCCAAGTAATGAGCAATTTTGATATATACATGTGATTAATCCATTGATTGAGAAATATGATTTCATTGAATGTAAAATTCAGCCTTTTCATTTGAATTGGATTTATGATGTAAAATGGGTTTTATCGAAATGTGTTGATGGAAGTTGAAAGAGATATGGGATGATGAATGGAAAGTGTATGAGAGCATTGGGGGTTCAAATTGTATAGCAGATGATCATTTAATGTCATCGAAAGTACTAGGATTAGTTAGAGTAGAAAGGAGTTGAAAAGACAATGCAAGCAGAGTTAGTCAGGTGCTGCCCATGGAATTCTACTAAAATCCGGTTAACCGAACCTTGGTGTCGGTTAACCGACATGGAGTTCGGTTAACCGAACTATGACCGACACTTGACCGAATTTTGACAGAGAGCAAGAATTCTAGTTTGGTTAATCGAATCTTCACCGAACCCAAACCGAAATCAGGCAATAAGTAGAATTCATACAAAAATTGAATGGAACTGGAACTCAGTTAACCGATAGGTAACTGAGAGGTGACCGAACCCTCTCTGGGTTCCTTTCTAACTATAAATGAGGTCTTGTTTACCTAGATTTATGTATATAAGTGTCTTAGTCAGCCCTGAGGTTGACCAAGACGTGTACATCGAACCAATAGGTTCTTAGGCTGAGAAAAGACCGATCTTGTAGGTCCATAGACATGGAACCTAACTGATAATCATAGTCCGACGGGAATTATATCATATGGAAAGTCTTCGGTTGAGATCATCTCACGTGCTTATCCGACTCGTCTAAAACTTCACCATGGGTGTTTATTTAGAGGATTTCAATGCACCTCACCCATACATAAAGTGACACAAAAAAACGTAGTACGTGCATCGAATCACATAAAACTACATCGTAATTGACAGTTAGAGATGGCGGATAATTAGATTAGGGTTGGGTAGTAAATAGTCTTGACTCCATTACTCTTTTTGCATTTGCATATTGAGATGCCCTCAAATATTCAAATAATCATTATATTGCATTATTCATATTACTCCACAAATTTTATTACAATTGTCTTACAAATGTTATCGTACCTTGATGTGATATTCGAACGAAGTAAGAATATGATTCAATTCGATTGGGATTGATTCTAAATTATGAATGAAATAAATGGACTCCAATTTTTTATTATTCGACTCGATATGGTTCGGCACTACTTAGCTTCGACCTTGTGATCCCCGATGGAGTTAAAACTTGATTTAATTTTTCGAGACCACTGTAGTAAGTCGCCTGGAGTACCGGAACTCTAGAACTGGGTAGCCAAGAGAACCTTTCGCCAGGTCACTGATAACTTCCCAACTAGATTCTTTCTTTACCGGAGAGGATGAGCAAAATATAGTAGCCAACTAGAAAGTGAGTATTCGATTTACAATTCAAAAAGCATGAAATATTCATAATGCACAATGTGCCTAGCTGACATTTATTTGGCATCTCTTTAATTATTCGCCTTTAAATTCAAAATTAGAATAGCACGTGTTAATTCTTAATTCCTCATACATTGTTAAATCGTTGTATTCATGGTGCTATATTTGGTATCACAGGAATCCAGGATACCGAAGAAGATACTAATAATTCTCTAGATTAGAGTTTGGATCATTAAGGATATTGGTTATCCTTGACTATCGGAGAACGTACAAGAGTGGTAACCATGGGTTTGGGATTAGATATTGCATCTTGCACTTGTTTATAGTTATGCATATGATTAATTAAGATTTGCATTCGTAAGAAGAGCATGTTTCCTTAAGGAAAAGCATCTAGTGTTTTCTATCATTAAAGTACTTTGTACAATGCATCTAAGGGATTTAAATTATTAGTCATGTTAATGATATTGTTAGTGTATTATTGAAACTTTAATGGACTATTCAGGCTTTGATATTGATGAAGTACATGCTTTCGCAAATTAAATGTACATTGACAGGTGTTGGTGAGTAATCCTCACATATGCAAAGTTGAATTTCCTCCTTCGTGGATTCAGACACTACAAAAAAAAAGTCTTAATGAGTCACTTTTAAAGTGTCTTAAAAAGTGGTTTGTGTCGCTTTTCTGATTACTATGCAAGCGTCTTATCTGCCGGCGTTACTAAAAGTTCGTAAAAGCGTCTCAAGAAATACATTTGTTGTGTCAGTTTTTGTTATCAAAGTGACACAAAAAAAATGGTTACTTGTGTCACTTTAAACCCAAAAGTGACACTGAAATAACTTAAAAGCGTCACAAGAAAGATGTCTCCCTTTTCAAAAGCAGTGATCAATATGTTGTTTTCGGACCAAAAGTGACACAACTAGTCATAAGTTTGACAGTTTCCATAGAAGCGAGATACCATCCATTTTTTTAAAAAAAAAAATGCAATATATACATTACTAATAACATACTGCAGTATGGATACACTTTCAAATCACTAAACCTGCCTTACAAAAGATGCAAAAAAATATAGATAGCAACATTCAATAAGAACCATTTCATTAATTGGAAATTAATCACCATTCACATTAAGGAAAATACTTGATCGTCCCCGCACTAAATCAAACAAACTATTCAAAACATAGTCAATTTGAATCCATCCATAATCCAAACTATTTACATTAACCTTCGAATTCATAACCAAAGTGTCACGACATAATCCAAAACCTTCACAAAAGCATCGAAAAGAAGGCAAGCTACTTTGTAAACAATTTCCGGAAATCCCGAACTAACCAAAATTAACTTAACCTAATTAGTAGATCTACTTAGCAAAAGGCATTCCATCTCCGTTTAATTAAGTTCTTCATTCACCTACAAAATAATAACAATTTGACTATGGTAATAACAATTTGACTATGGCCCAGCAGTGTCCTGAGAAGTGCACAACTTGTAGTTATCCTTTAAACCCAACAATGTCTTAGCTTTGACAAGTCCAGCAGACGATACACCTACCATTCTTCCACAACTTGTCTGGAAAACGGAATTTGAGAAACTACATATCTAATATGTGGCATGCTGATCCATTCGGTCTGCAAAAGACAGCATTGAGATCAAGTTGTGTGCATAATGAAACCAACAAAAAAACCAAACTCAAGAACGCACAACAGATGCAGATTAGAGCTTAAACCTCTTAAACTCCAAATAAGCTACTGCAAGTTAAGATATACAGAATGAATGAACAATGCAAGGTAATAGTTTAAAGATATACATACTGTATACGAGCATAGTCCATACGGATACAGATCCAATCAGTGGACGCATGCATCACAAACTGAGTCATAGTCATGATGTAAGCTTATCAGCCAATATGCTGTATATTGGCCACAATGAACCAAAGTATCAACGACGGTATATTGGTCCAAAACGGAAGAGACAGGGAACTTGATTTGCCCCTTCACTCTTCATCTCTTTAATACTCTTATTATAAATCTCCTTTTCTGTGAATTCCTAGGAATTCAAATTACCAAATACAAGTTGGTAAAGATGTTCTTAATGTTTAGAGCATTGTTTTCTTTGTGGAGTTTACCTTGTAAAACCTACTTGAGACTATCACCAATTATAGTACAACATGAAATGGGAAAGATTCATCACGAATGAAAAGGAAGGGCGGGAGTAGGGATTTTGCTTATATGGCTGTCATTTCAAATAAAATAGGCAAGCTTAAAATGACATTAAATTCCCTGAAACACATTTGATTCATTTATTAAACATCAGAAGACTCAACAATTTAATATGAAATAGCAATACATGAGCTATAGGGATTATCAAATAAATACATGCCCAATAAGACTTTGGAGATTCCTATGTATCCTTGTACTATGGGAAGAAAAAAACGATTCTGGCATATTTTTAAATTCTAAACTTTGTGAACACCTCTTTTAGATTTTTTTTTGGGATAAATTAAAACTAATGATGAGGGAATACAATAAACAGTAACATCTGAGTATCGTCATAGCATATCGCTTTTCTAGGTTGACAACAATGCTCTCCACAACTGATATTTTGAACCATGTTTATGGGCCATGGCTATATTTTCACTTCCACGCCTACAGTTGTGACACACTTTACAAATCAATGCATGCAGTTAATATTTTTTTGGTTAGTATACACAAGTGACTACATGATGATAAATATAAATAAGTCAAAACACAGTAAACTACATTTTTTTTAAAGAGTCTTCTGCATCAAACATGCTGAATATCCATCACTTACCCTGATTTCTAATTCATACAGGATCTGGCAACACAGACCACCTTTGTAGCAGGCCACATGACAAAACTGCAAAATACCAAAGCAACACTAACTGCAAAATCCTGACCATCCAACTTTGGCCACTAAATAGATGGACATAAAATAGGGAAAAAAAAAAGAAAGATAACAGAGGCCCCATTCCACCTGTCCACAGACCAGAAAGCTTTCACCGCAACAGCTTTCCCTGATCCAGTCCATAGATCCATCAAGAACAATGAGAAGCCACCATCCAAGGAACAAATTCAAGCACTTCAAGATTATCTTGACTCTGTGAAACCATCTCCTTGATTTTCATTTGATATTAGCCTTCTTTCCACACCCATGTAATTCTATTAACTTCTTTCACCTTTCAGTTTTTCTATTTTATTTCCTTATGGTTACTGAATCATTTGGTTTTCAATTTCCAGAAAGAAAAAGAAGAAATTGAATTGAATTGTGTGTTGATTTGATTTTAAGTAGGAACTGAACACTAGGGCTTCAACTGGGCCAGGATGGTAACTGTCCAGCTCCTGCCTATGGGTTTAAGGACTACGTCACAAGCCCACCCTTCTAAGAATTTTCATCAACTTCAATGTTTACAACAAGCAACATGACAAATTCAAAAGAATTGTTTTTTATTCAGTTGGCTGATTGAAGATTAGAAGATATTTATTATATAAGAATAATAAATAATTTATATCAGAAATAAGAAAACTTCTAGCAAGCTATTTGTCACCCAAATTTACCTTGTACCCCAATTCATGTTGTCATATGTAATAAATTGGGTTTTTCAAGCATGAAGAATGCATAATTGGCAGATATTGTTTTTGCCTAGGGTAGAGGCAGCAGAAAGCATGAACATTCCTAGGTATACCTTTATAAAGGAAGAAATCCTTGGATGAAGTCGATAAACTCGAGTCGGATCTTATCTATTTCTCTGGTGGTGTATGTCTTTATGCTGGCCAACTCCTTAACCTGTTTCGAGAAAAAGCAAGTTAGTGTAGTCATTAGTGTAAGAAAACTAGCTAAGGAACTTTTACTCATTCTTTTGTGTAAGAAAACTAGCTATTGTAATTAAACTTCCATCCCATTCTTTTGTTTTTCTCTTTCTTTTTAATAGAACTTTTAATTATTGAGCAAAAAAAATATATTTATTTATTTGTGTATAACTATTTATCTCACCTTGCGTTTGAGCGATTGACCGGCATCAATAAAAAAGTGTCGCATAAAACTCATCACGTAATAACCACATACAATTCCGTCTCCTTGTTGTGGGCACTGTGGACAAATGTCATATAAACAAATGGTAAGAGTAACAAACCTTGCATCTTCATTGCATAAATAGGCATGCTTACCGTCACATACTCCTAATCTGGGTTCGGATTTAACCTTCTCGGCTTTCCAGAAGACAAGTTTGATATTTGAATTGCTCTAAAAATCCCAAGAAATTATCGTCAAGGAAAATAAAATATATACACTATGGGGAAAAAAATAAGAGATAGAGATACTTTACGTGTTCACTTCAAGTTTAAAAGTTGGATCTGGCTGCTTTCCTAACGAATCCAACCAATAGACTTGCATTTCTGTTAAGACAATGACGATCAAAACCCAATGCCCTCTACAGCCAATCAAGTGAAAAAACAAATTACGTTAATATATTTTATTATTGTACTAAAGTAAAATGATGTCTAACAAATAAATACTGAAAAGCACTTACCCTGGGTTGTAAGGAATTACAAGAGCTCTATCACCATTTTCCTGTGCCAAGGACTGGATGTATCGACTCTTATCATCTTTCTTTGTATGACGATTAAAACCTGCTGGAGATCCGAACATGTACTTTGTTCGACCAATGCAATCGGTTGCATACAAGTATCTCATGTATGTGATGATGCAACTGGCATTTAATTCTCTCTTGTAGCAAACATCTAACAACTCATCCCTTGAGACTCTTATAGCATCAATCTCGTCCAAAAATAGAGTTCCAATCATTGGAACAGTTATAACATCGTTCTTTCCCATCCGGTTTTTCACAGATTTAGCAAAACTTGAACACCGACTATTATTACCGACATCATCAAGTGAATCATCCTCTTCCTATAAAGATGAAGTTAATAAAATAAAGTAAAAGAATGCTCATTATATTGCAAGACTGTATGAATGTAAAACTATTATTGTTTCTACAAGGTACCTCATCATCCTCGAGTATAACAAATTCCTTAGGCCAAGCTACAAATGAATTGATAGCATCTTTAACATAAATCAGCCCAGCGTTGTCATTTGGAATGGGAAGAGGAGCATCATGACATATAACTGTATTGATAGAGACACACACATTTGACTCCCCTAAAGGCACGTTGTGAACATATTCTCTTGTCCCATTCCTCGGACGAATATTACCTTCAGCAACAATGTTATCTATAGACTGCAACGCTAACTTACAACGTTGGGTCTGTAACACACAAGAAAATGAAAGCTTATAAGGGATTTGTTAGTTACATAGGTTATTTACCACTTAAGTTGGATTATTGACAAACATATACCTTTCCATCTTTAGATTTAAGTGTTGAAGATGTGAGAATGCCTTTCCCTTTATCAACTATCTTTGCCTTTTGGTTTCGAGCTGCCACAATCCGTTTCTTTGCCTTTGGCTTTGAAGATACCACAATCTATTTTAAAGTCAATGACAAAAGAGTGTTATCAAAGAACGTATAAAATTGGGAACACAAAATATGGAAATGAAAATTGCTACCTGTTTTCCACATGATCTATGTGCTTCAGAAGTCATTATTACGTGCTCTCTGTTATCACTCTTAGCACTCTTAGCACTATTAGATGCCACATTTTCCGATAGTCGTGGCGTGTCCATTCCTTGTTGCCTAAGAAGCTCAATTATGGTTTCATTCAGTGCTGATGAGCCACTTGATGTTGTTTGTTTAAGCAACTCTATTACTGCTACTTTCAGTGTTTGATTCTCTGCTTCCAACTTCTCAGTATGTTTCCTTGATCCACGTCTAGGGAGATTGAAGTATGTAGTTGGAGTGTAGTACATACTAGCCCCCCTAACGCGTCCACTTTGCTCCAGAGTTCCCAAGGCCATTGTAAGTATATCATTGCTTCCTTCTGTAATCAAAGATCCTTCTTCTTTCTCTTTTTTCAGTTCATCCTGTGAGACAATTGAAAAATAAAAAGTTAAAAAACACATTACTCCAAGAGAGGTAGCCCCCACTGTTGGGTGGTTATTTTGTGAATCTTACTCGATCATGTTAATGAGTACTTACAATATAAGCAAAGAAAATGACATAGAACCTTGATATATGCTGGTATGAAGAATTATTGACTTAAACGTTAAATCCAAACTTACTATCTTTCCAGACATCTCCCTCAAAGAATCATCTGCATATTCTCCGTTTTTATCTTGTCGAGCTAACAGCCATAACTGAGACCTGTCAAGTTCTTCAATGGGCATCCCTGCATCTTTCTATGTTCAATCAAAACCAAATAATCAGATAATAATAAACTAGTTAATGTATACGTATATATTAATAAAAATAATATATAAACTTAAGAAAATTTACTACCAGCTTATCTTCAAGGCCAGCATAACCTGACTTTCCTAGTCGATGGTTGTATACGTTCACCATCCTTCTTGCTAGTTGAACCTTACTAAATTCCTAATAGTTCCATAAGTAAACGTACTAGTTAGTCATATATTATTATATTGGCCAACAAATCCTAATGAAAGCAGGTACAACAGATGATGCCTGGTTGGGGAAAAAAAAGAAAGCATGTAGAACACATATACCTGGAATTCTGCTGATAACCTCATCTGGACAAACTTTTCCCAATCTGGCTGCTTGATATCGGGATACATTTCAGGTGCTTGTACTAGCGCTTCAGGTTTGTCTATGAAAGGTCTAATAAACTCCCTTGTCAAATAATTCTTAAACTTCCTCCATATTTTACCACATTGTTTTAGAGCTGCCTTCCTAAATTTTGGATCTATAATGAACCTTCCCTACAAATAAAATGTCGTCGAACTTTGACTTACAAGTAAGAGAACACAAAGCATTTTAAACTATAAAGAGAAGAAAGTTTAAGGATTACCAGTAAGCCCTCCCATACATCAACTTTTATTCTCTTATCCACTTTTGGCCAAGTTGGCCATTCAGCAAGCGGAACATTAGCTTTCACTTGAGTGCCTGCCCAACTAGCAAAGTCTTTTCGCACCTTTTTATTTATTGGCACACCGTGTTCATCTAACGCAACTTCAACTTTCACACCATTCCAACCCTTATTTAAATCATGTTTAACTGTTTGGCCTCTAACGTTAGGCTCAACGTCATTGGCAGATTTCTTCATTCTATGTCTCCTCTTTCTTTTCTTAGGTGCTTGAATATCCCGTTCTGGATCCATAGAAAACTGTTACAAAGGCAGACACATAAGTACATAAGGCTAGAAAGAATGATATTTCCAACAAATAATAAAAAGAAATGCATGACTTAAACTTACCTATCATCAGCAAACCAAACCAAAATAATATCGGCAAAGCAAGCAACACGAATCGAGTATGCAAAAATGAGAATGTAGAGCTATCAGATATATGAAAATTATAACATAAGTAATTAATTAGTCAAGCGAAAGTCATAGCTTTTGTTATAATGGATTACCAGTAAACAATGAAACTCAAGATTTATTGTTGTCAACCCAAATCCCCTCCTCACAATCTACTCGCATGTAAGCTGACTGAGATTCATCAGTTCCATCAAAAGATTCGATATTTTGGCAATTCTTCGACACAAATGTTTTCTTCTATGTTGCCCTCAATAAGTTTGTCGTCGCCATGATACATCTTTACAGGAGATTCTTCAACAACTGACCAATCGGGATCTAGTTGATCAGCTACATAGAAAATTGGCTTTGCTTGAGATGCTAAAATAAAGGAATCAGACTTATGGCCAACTCTATTAAGATCAATCAAGGTGAAGCCCATATCATCTGTCTTGATGCCATTCTTACTGTCAACCCAATCACACTTGAACACTGAAACCTTGAAATTAGTATAGTCTAGCAGCCATATTTCATCAATTACACCATAAAACCCCATGCTGGAAAATACAGGGTTTTGATCCTTTGAACTTGCAACTTGGGGGGTTGTCGCCATCAAACTGACTCCACTGTTTTGATTAACTCGCGAAGCATCACGTTTTCTTGTGCAAAAATGATGACCTTTAATTACATACGTAGAGTATTTCAAAACACGTGGCAATGGTCCCTTTGAAATCCACCTCAAAACTTCTGACACATTGTTATTAGCCATGCCCCGCTCGTGTAAAACCTATACTGTTTAAGAAGCTCAGTCAAATTTGTTTGAGGCATACAATACATAAAAGATAATGAGGTAATCATATACCCTTCTTTTGAGCCAATCATTAAAAGAACGGTTATGCTCTTCCTGTAACCATGTTGGTTTTCTGGCCTTGCGGGGATTGTGTTCCTTTAAGTAGCTCATGTGTTCCCTATCATATATCAGTACGAAATCACATTGTTAGCTATCAAAACCCATCAATATATTATTTAATTTGTTTAATTAAAGAACTAAAAATCCTTACTCAATATAAGGTTGAACAACTCCTGTGTTTTGCAAGACATAATGATGTGCCTGCTCCAAGGCTTTGCTATCAGGTGCAATGAGTTCACCACTTGACGGATGCCTCCCATTTTCTACCAGATCAGTGGTAATAATTTCCAAGGAGGTATGAACTCCTACTGCAGATAACCCAGGTAAGAATTCACTCATAAATTCAATTGCTTCTTCAGCGATATAGTTTTCAGCTATACAAGCTTCCGGTCGAGCTGGGTTTCGGACATAACTCTTTAACACCCTCATGTACCTAAAGAGTTACTAAAGAAAATAGTGATAAATTGTGCGTAGGTTTCATGCATAATAGAAATGACCAGATAAGTAATCAATGTACCTCTCAAATGCGTACATCCATCGGAAGAAAACAGGACCACCAACTTCAACCTCTCTAACAAGATGAAGTGGTAAGTGAACCATGATATCGAAAAAAGATGGCGGGAAATACTTTTCCAGCAAACATAATGCGATCACGATATCATTCTGAATTTCAGCCAATCTTTTCACATCTATTACTCTCGTGCAAAGATCTTTGAAGAATCGACACAACCTAATAATTGCATTTCTCACATGACTTGGCAAGACAGATCGTATTGCCACAGGAAGTAGTTGCTGCATCAACATGTGACAGTCATGTGACTTCAAGCCATGCAATTTCAGTTCTTGCATTGAAACAAGGGGCTTGAAATTTGAAGAGTATCCTTCGGGGACTTTCAACTCGTGCAAGGTTTTGCATACTCTAGTTTTTTCAACTTTAGATAATGTGTAATATGCCGGGGGTAAGTATGTTCGCTTCTCACCAACCTTTGGGGCCAACTCCATCCTTAAACCCATCTCCTGCAGGTCAAGACGACTCTTAAGGTGGTCCTTTGCCTTATTTGGAATGTTGAGTAGAGTACCAATCACACTATCGCATACATTCTTCTCGATGTGCATGACGTCTAAGTTATGTGGGAGAGGTGAGTACTCCCAATACGGAAGATAAAAAAAGATGGATTTCTTGTTCCAGCATTTCATAACACCATTATCTCCTTTATTAACTTCTTGTGTTGACTTCTCTTTCCCCCACGAGACTTTGATCCCTTCAACTTTGCTTCGTACTTGCTGCCCATTCAATCGTTCAGATGCCTCCCTCAACTCCTTCTCACCGTTAAAGGCCTTTTGTTGCTTCCGATATGGATGATGCCGAGATAGAAATCTTCTAGTGGATGTGTATACATTTTTTCCACAATGTTTCAACCTATACGAAGATGTCTCTTCAGCACAAACTGGACAAGCAAAGTAGCCTTTAACAGTACACCCAAAAAGATTACCATAGACTGGAAGATCGTTGATCGTCCATAGCAATACGGCTCTCAGTAGAAATGACTCCTGCTTGTAGGCATCAAAAACCTCTACCCCCGAATTCCATAAAGTAATTAAATCATCAATTAAGGGAGCTAAATAAACGTCAATGTCTTTTCCGGGTTGTTTTGGACCTGATATCAGCATTGTCAACATCATGAACTTTCTCTTCATGTAGAGCCAAGGTGGGAGGTTGTAAGTTACCAACATCACAGGCCATAAACTGTACTTACTGCTAAGATTATTATATGGGTTGACTCCGTCCGCTGAAAGTGCAAGGCGGAGATTTCTCGATTCAGCACCAAACTCAGGCCACCTCTTGTCTACCAACTTCCAAGCTTGAGCGTCTGCTGGATGACGTAGTTTTTCAACCACCAATCGCTCATTGGCATGCCATGTCAATGACTTCGCTGTTTCCGCAGACTGAGACATCTTTTTAAATCTTGCAATAGGTGGAAAGTACCACAAAACTTTAGCCGGAACACCTTTAGTTTGGTCGGTCCCATTTTTATTTTCCTTGTATCTTGATACTCCACAAGTTGGGCAAGTAGTTCTATTCTTATTTTCATCACCCCTGTAAAGTATACAGTCATTGGGACAAGCATGGATTTTTTCGTATTTCATCCCATAAATTGACAATGTCTTTCTAACTGCGTGCATGCTAGAAGGCATCAAATTACCTTATGGAAGCATCTCTCCTAAGGCTTTCAACAAATTCGTAAAACTTATGTCAGTCCAACCACCTTTCGCTTTCAAATTAAACAACGTTACAATAGCTGATAACTTCGTAATCTTTGTACAACCTTCATACAAAGGAGTCTCAGCATCTTCAAGAAGTTCTTGAAATTTCTTAGGATTAGCCTTATATTGTTTATCTACAGCCTCTGCCATTTCCTTCATTTTTGTAGCATCGAGGGGGGTTTCATCGAGGGGGCTCTCCGTATTGTAGGGCTGATTGGTGTTCTCATGTGTAGGAACACTTGAAAAATCAGAAGCCAGATGCCTTTCCCCATGATATCTCCACAGAACATAAGTTATGTCGATACCATGTCTAAAAAGATGATTTCTGACTTCCTTCTTAGTTAACTCATGGAGATTCCCACAGTCTTTGCATGGGCAGCGTATATAACTTTCTTCATCCTTTGCAAAACTAAGAAGATTGTTAACCCCTTCAATGTATTCATTCGAATTTCTTAGCTTGGACATCCAAGACTTGTCCATTCCAAATTAACAAAAATCCTGAAATTCTAAAACACCAAAATTTTCAAGAAAATTACAGACATGTAATTCTTCGTAGCCATGACATGTAAGCACCCACCTAACATATGTACTATTTAAAATGGAAAAAGAAAAAACTGAATGTGTCTCTTGGAAAGATGTTCTTGTTGTCACATACACCAAATGCAATGGCAAAGAGTGGATTCAGATTGGATGGTTAAGTTGTAAACAATCTGAGAAAAAGACTTAAAGAAGTTCCCTCTTTATTCATCTTGCTTTTATACAAACCAAACCAAATTTATTGTATTCTAAGCAATTATTCAGAGCTGTTGGAGGTATGGACCACAAGGCTAAATGGCGCCACATTGTAGGTCGAAAGGCAGGATTGACTGGTTCAGTCATTGGGTTGGATTGACTCAAAGAACTTGATGCATCTAGTGAGTAGGACAAAATTAAAGTATTTACAACTTTATCTTTAATTATAGAGTAACTTAGACAAGTGGTTCTTCTTGGCCTACATCTCAAACTGGATTGGACTATAAATGCAAACCTAGTCAAATCATTAGTGGTTTTAACAAAAACCATATACGTTTGAGATGTAGGCCAAGAAGAACCACTTGTCTAAGTTACTCTATAATTAAAGATAAAGTTGTAAATACTTTAATTTTGTCCTACTCACTAGATGCATCAAGTTCTTTGAGTCAATCCAACCCAATGACTGAACCAGTCAATCCTGCACAAAAACCATATCATTAGTCATGAAAACAATCTTTTTATTATTGGTTTGATTAGAATTTAATGATAGAATTGGTTTTCATGACTCGAAAAAAAAAGAAGGTATTTTTAGACCGAGTTGACCAGTTGAGTTTTGAACTCTGTCACATGTAGCTTCAATTTGGTAAAATAAAGCATCCTACTAACAAAACAAGTATTAAAGTAGGGTCACATGAATCATGATATCCCAATAAGGTGACATTAGAAGCAGCTTCCCCAGCCTTTCACCACACCATCAACATGAAATTATAATGAAATGCCATTGGGGAAAGATAGTCAGTACATAAAAGGGAATTATGAAACTCAAAGGTTGTAGGACTTGGTCCCATTTTATAAAGAAGTACCCACTAGAAAAAAGAAATGATGCAGTTTAATATGATGAATTGCATTCCTTTCTATGTCATAAGAGCAATGTGGCATGTTAGTGGGATTGAATCCCTTATCCCTTAGTAGGAGATTGGTTGTGAGTGGAGTGAGCATAAAGAGCCACCCCAGACTATGAAGTCCACAGAACTCATGTCTAAGCCCACCTAAAGGGACTTGGATCCAGGCGAGACCCGCTTGTATTCATACCTACTGCAAGTCAACAACTAGATTAAACATCAAATCATCATCTGTTTTTAAATCTTTTTTTCAAATAGAAAGGCCAGGTTTTGGTTACATATATCTATCATGCCGTAACCACTACTTGAAAGTGCTGGGGCTGAATCATTCAAAGTTGAAAGTTCTGGGGCTGAATCATTCCTCACCATCTCAATCTCAACTAGTCATCTAATGAAAAGAGTGGAAGAATGATCATGATATAATGGAATGTAGAGTAGCACTCATTCCAACACGCGCTCTCCATCAAACAAGGAAACATAATAATTACCAAACAAAGGCAGTATCTGTTCTACAAAAGAGCAGGCTTTTTCAGTAAGACGAAATATAAGAATGCCAACAAAAACATCTTCTCCACTAATAAGATATGAATCTTAGACCTACATGATTAGGTCCCAACAGTCTTACAATTACCAAATAGTAATTTCAGTAGTGGACTTGGCAAAATCAGATGGGGTTCACATCCACAGTTTGGCATCTCCAGCAAATGCTTCCTCCGGGTACATGAACCATGATCTTGTGATGAAAATGACTCTACTCATTTCCCCACATCTTGAATAGTTTAAACTGTAATCGGTGAATGTAGGAATATAAACACACACTTATTTGCAAGACTACAAGGCTAGTATGACTTGATTCATGGAATACAATGTATGTAGTGGATTGTAATTGTAGGGGTAGGGGTAACCCACTCCCACAATCCACCATCGTCTACATCCCCCCTACCAAGGAACCCACTCCCACAATCCACCTCCAAAATCTCCCAGCACCATGGAACCCACTCCCACAATCCAGCAGAAACCCTAAATCCCATACCCAGACAGTAGAAACATATATAGCTGAAAGAAGAAGAAGTAGAGAGAAGAGCAGAGAGGGACAGAACTGAGAGATGGGGAAAGAGAGAGAGAAAGCAGAGAGGGAGCAGAGAGATGGGGAGCGAGGGAGAGAGAGAGAACAGAGAAGAAGGAGAGAGGAGAGGGGGAGTGGTGCATGCGCAGTGTGTGCGGAGTGCAGAAAGAGGGAGGGGTGTACCTGGTGCAGGGGCGACTCAAGGAGGCGGAAGAAGGTGCTGCGTGTGGGCCGGGGCTGCTGCTGCTTGTGTCTGGCAGAGGAAGATAATGGAGCAGAGGGTGGCGGGTTTGGTGAGGAGAGAAGAGAGAAGGAGGTTGGATGGCTGCGATGGAGATGGAGATGGGAGGCTGGCTGATGATGCGCAGGGCTGAAGGTGATCGATCGCCTGGGTTGTGTGAATGGAGACGATGCAGGGGAGGATTGGAGGGATGGGCTGCTGAGGTGCGTGAGGATTGGAGGGATGGGGTGGGGGGGGGGGTGTTTGCAGAGATGATGTCTGTCGATCGTCTCAGACAAGGGAATGAGGGTATCGCTCTGATCGTTGGGGTATTTGGGCGCCAAGGGAATGAGGGTATGGAGGGAACGAAGGCATGGGATATACGATGGAGGGAACCCAAATTATCACTTGCCCAACTTCATGTGTCGCTTTTCTTTCCTATTTCATGAAAGAAATTAACAATCAAACTTCTTGTGTCACTTTTGTTTAGTGGGGGAAAACCATAGATTAGTTTTGTATGTCGCGTTATAGAAAAGTGACCCAACAAACCTCCTCCTCGTTTACTCCTCCTCTAAAGTGACACATCAGACCATACTGTGTCACTTTATTGTAAAAGTGACACAAAAGCTCATTTCAAAAGCGAGACTAAAAGTCCTTTTTTTTGTAGTGAAACTTGGTCCAGAGGTCGTGCGAATTCTTGGGAGTAGGCGTGTCACACCTCGGGAACCGCTCTAAATGGAGAATTCTCGTACCTGGGATGTGACAATTACCGTTTCTACTCTCCCCTTTCTTCCTTCTATTTTACCATTTTTCCCTTGCCTTTATAAAAAAAACTTGATTGGACACTTTTAACCCTCGCTCTTTCTAAAGAGGAACTACTTGAGAGGATATGCACTTAACGAATGTGCCATTTAGTTGGTTTCCCTGTGCAAAACTACCTCCTGTTAAATACATGGTGGCCTCGTCGAAAATCAAAACCTCTTATAAGCCTTAACAACCACTGTGGCTATTAAGATAAATATTAGTTCTCAAATTAGAACTGTAAAGCCACAAAATTCGAGCGCCTCGAATCTCGGGGCGCTACAAGAAAGTACCCAAGAGAGGAGGAAAATCCAATAATATAATCAAGTGTAAATCTCATATGAGCAAGTAAATGGACAAAACTCTATAATTTTATTTCACTTTAAGGGATTACAAAGTACTTTCCGTAATTAAACTAACAACAATCCTAGGCCAACATGGCCAGCTGCAAGAAAAAGAAATAATAAAGATCTTTATGATAGACGCCTCTTGATGCACCAACCATATCACTCTCTGAACCCTGCGGCAACGGATCAACCGCCAAACAAACTATAAATCAAAGAAAGATGAAGAGAAGATACCTGAAAACACCAAGGATTGGGTCAAGCTCTATGAGCTAGGCAAATAGGCATGTTTAGATTGCAATACGTTATATTAATAGATAGGGAAGAAGGCCATACTTGATCCCAGTTGTACCTGTGTGATTAGTACTTCAATAATAATATAGAATATCAAAGTGCAACGGAAACGGTGTGGAGTGTAGTGTGTGAACGATAATTGAGATAGGAATATAACAGATGTTTAATACAACATATCAGGTGGATAAGAGAAGTCGTCATCATCAAGGAATCATAAACCATATAAGCACATCGGTGTCACCAGTAATAGAAAGTAACCTTATCATATCCGTAACCATCGTATCTAGATCCAACCGTATCAACGTTGACAGTTAAAGACAATAAACAACGACATCAATAATACATAATAATCATACATCCAATATACATCCACAAGAGCACATAAAGGTATGTACACATTTGAAGTACAAGGGATGTGGGGGGTCAGAGTCAGCCCATCGTCGTCGTCCCAACAACTGTCGATGGACATCAATCATGGGGGCATAGTGTAAGACCCCGTCCCGAGTGACATCGATTAGCATTAATTAAGTTGTGTTTTAGTTTTAAGCGTGTTTAGTGGATTTTGGTTAAGTTGGGAATAAAATAGATTTTGATATAGCTTTGGGGAATTTTAATAGCTTAGTAATTAGTGGGGCCCTTTGGGGGTTCCTTTTTATGACCTTGCATGTGCTTGGGGATTTATCGGAGATTCTTGCATCCATTGTTTTAATCCCATTTTATTTGTATTGTTATCCCTACGACTTTTATGTTGATCCCATGCCCGTTCAAGACCCCGAAACGGGATTAAAACAATGTATTGTTATATCTCCAAAGAAGGATTATCAGTAGATCCGTCCAAGACTGAAGCAGTTATGAGTTGGGAAAGATCGAAGAATGCGTAAGAAATCAGTAGTTTTCTGGGATTGGTAAGTTATTATCGGAGGTTTGTGCAGGGATTTTCATCGATTGCGTCACCTTTGACAAAGTTGACAAGGAAGAATGTGCTATATGTGTGGACAGATTAGTGTGAAGATAGTTTCCAAGAGCTGAAGAAGAAATTTGACTACAGCACCAGTCCTAACTTTACCATCCGGAAGCGGCGGTTTTACCATTTTTACCGATGCTTCGAATGTTGGACTTGGTCGTGTGTCGATGCGAGACGGAAAAGTGATTGCATATGGATCCCGGCAGTTGAAAGATCACGAGAAGAGCTATGCCACCCATGATCTTAAAAATGTAGAGACATTACCTCTATGAAGAGAAGTTTGAAGTCCACCCCGATCACCGCAGCTTACATTATTTATTTTCTCAGAAGGAATTGAACATGAGGCAGAGAAGATGGATGGAATTTATCAAGGTTATGATTTTCCAATCAAGTACCACCTGGGGAAAGCAAATGTAGTTGCCGATGCCTTGAGCAGAAAATCAACAGGCTTGGCAAATCTAAGTGGCACTTGTATCTTTGAGCAATTTGAAGAGTTGAGTATAGATCTACAGCCACTAAGGAAGGGTGTTTTGTTAGCTAACATGTCAGTTTCAGAGCATTCTTTCATTCAGAAGATCAAGGATAGTCAGTTGCAAGATCCAGAGTTGGCCAAGATTTCAGAGCATATAGCAGACCGTCCTGATTTCCGTTTCGTTGATGGAGTTTTGTACTACCGTGACCGTCTATGTGTACCAAATATTGAAGATTTGAGGAATGACATTATGACCGAGGCTCACAGTACGAAGTACTCTATGCATCCAGGCAGCACGAAGATCTATCAGAATTTGAAGGAACAACATGAAGAGAGAAATTACAGCGTTTGTCTCCCGTTGCATGACTTGTCAGTTGATAAAGGCAGAACATCAGAGGCCTCCTGGATTGTTACAACCATTAGAGATCCCGGAATGGAAATGGGAGCATATTACCATGGATTTTATTTTGGGACTACCGAGGACCAGCAGAGGCAACGATGCGATATGGGTCATTGTGGACCATCTCACCAAGTCAGCTCATTTCATTCCTATGAGGACAGGAAAGAAGATGCACATGCTACCTTTGACAGAGTTGTTTGTCAACGAGATTGTCAGTCGACATGGACAACCAGTTTCTATCACATCGGACAGAGACAGCAGATTCGTCTCGAAGTTCTGGAAGACGCTACATGAGTCTATGGGTACGAAACCACAGTTTAGCACGACTTATCTCACCTGCAGATAGATGGTCAATCGGAGAGAACAACTCAGACTCTTGAGGATATGCTCCGTGCTTATGTGTTGGATTTCAAGACTCAATGGGATGAGACTCTACCATTGTGTGAGTTTGCTTACAACAACGATTACCACTCGAGCATTGGGATAGCACATTTTGAGGCTTTGTATGGCAGAAGGTGTAGGACACCTGTGTGTTGGGAAGAGGTTGGAATTTGCAGTTTCCATGGACCGACCGTAGCGAGTGAAACCTGTAAGACCCCGACCTGAGTGAACCCATTAGTGCTAATTAAGTTGTGTGTTAGTGCTAAGCTTGATTAGTGATTTTGGCTAAGTTGGGTTTGGATTAGCTTTGATTCTAGTTTTGGGCTATTGTGAGTGCTTGTTAGCTAGTGGGGCCCTTTGGGGGTTCCCTTTTCGGCTTTGCATTTTCTTGTGAAATTTTTCCGATTTGTTTTGAATTGTGTTTTTAGCCGTTGCATTCATCTTGTGGATTCCTACAACTTTCATGTTGATCCCGTGTTCATTCGAGGCCCCGAAACCCGATTTACAAGCCTAGAGGCCAAAACAGCCCCTTTTAAACTAAATCTGTACCCAAAACTTAATATTCCCGAAACCCATGAAACATACACTTTTTGGAAAGTAGATATTTCGACGATCATTTCTTCCTTCTTCGTCGAATCCATCCGAGGTCCCGAATTAGATGATTTCAGCCAAACTAGTCCCTTAAGTTGTGGGACCCAACCTCTCACTTGTTAACAAAAGAGAACCCACCTCCTTCATTCATTTCACTCTCCATTGCTCCAGCACAAACCAACTGAACCTAGGGTTCCTTGTGTTTCTCTTCTTCTCCTTGCTTCTTCATTCCCAAGCCACACCAATAGTTCATCAATCAAGCAATGAAGATCACCAATCTCTTCCTCATCTTGCAAGCTTCATCTTGATACCATTTTTGGAGAAATCTTCCAACTTTGAGATCTTCTTTGAGCTAGCCCTCTTCATTTGAAGGTCATCCAAGTAAGTACTCTTCTTCATCTCCTAGATTAGTGTTCCTCTAGCCCTTGAGAAGCTACATTGGCATTATTGAAAGTTCTTTCTTCTTCATTCATGGTTTGACCCATTTTAGGGTTTGTTTTGGGGGTTTTTGCTTGTAGCTTCGATTTTGAGCTTGAGAAGTGATTAGAGACTTGGATTTGCTTGATTAGAGACAAAGGCAAGTGGATGAATGGATAAGTTTTTGAACATTTACATGTTTAATGGAAATCTCTTGTTTTACACTATTGGTTCTTAATGATTTTTACATGTGTTTTCATAGTTTTCCTTGCCTTGATTTCTATTACTTTTGAAATGCATATTGATGAGTTGATTTCTCTATTATACATCTTGATAAATGTATCCATTATGTTGTTAAAGTGTAGATGAATCTTATGGACAGTGGTTTTCTTTTCCTTGATGTTGGAATGTGAAGAAGAAGGTGTTTGGATTTAATGTTCATTGAAGTTTTGATGGGAGTTTTTATTTTAGTTTGGATGTTTGTTGAAGCAAGGAAAAGCTCAATTTGTATAAGAGTTCAAGTGGAAGAGAAAGGAGGGAAAGGATGTCAAAAAAACAGCAAAATTTCGGATGCCTGGGAGGTTTCTGCCTCCTGGCGTCCGGACGCCAGGTTTCGGGCGTCCGGACGCTAGGAGACAGAGACCTGGGTGCCCTTTTCTGCTTCCGGGCGTCCAGACGCCGGGTTTCTGGCGTCCGGACGCCGGAAACCTGCGGAAAAAAAAAGAGCGACTTTGAAACGCCTATAACTTTTGATTCCCATATCGGATTTGGAAGTTCTATATACCGTTGGAAAGCTCTTGAAGCAAGGAATCCAATGGTATACTTATCTTAGTGATAAAAGATTGAAAAGTGAAGTGGATATTTGAACCAATGAAAACTAGTATGTGATTAAGAGTTTTCAACTTGATGTTGTGCATTTGAAAATCGTAAAAGTGGATAAGGAGCCCGGAATGTCTTCAAACTCAAGGAGTACCAAGTCATTTCCATCATCGACATACGGGACCCCTATTCACTCAAATAGATCTTAAAAATCATTATCTTTCCCGAATTGGTATAGTTCATTATATTCTTCATTTCCAAGATTTACATTACATGACTTGTTTTCCCCGAAAGCATTGTTGTACACTTGAAATGGTTACTTGACCCGAAGTGCATTGCACCACATGATATGTCAGTGTGCCCTTGAGCACCCCCGTCTTGCCCGTTTGATTATATATATTTGTACTTGATTTACTTGCATTGTCTCGATTGTATTTGACCTATGAGTCGGCACTACTAAGCTTGGATAACCTCGTTGGTTTGATCCACCGACTTGGAGATCCCCCTCTTGTCCCGCCAGCTGCAGTTTGGATCCCGCTACCCGGTCATTACCGTGGTCTTGTCCCGATACCGCAGATTGCTACTGTGGTCCCCGATGCCCGGCTCGCTACCGTGGTCATGTATAGTATATGTATTTATATGAGATCTCCTGTTTCTCCTCACCTTGAGTGACTGAGATCAGGGCCTAGTTATTGCTCTATCACCTTAGTGATAGAGGACTTAGCTTCGTGTGGTCGCCATCTTGCTTGTTCCTGATTCCTTGGATACCCTATGAGTTTTATCTTGTTTACATGTTTTTTTTAACAAATGATTTATCTATTTTATGAGAATTCTTGCTTAAACAGATTTCCTTGCTTTTCGAGATATTTCATCTGTTATATGTTGTTGTATCTTCTCACTCTCTTGCCAGACCGTCGTGTCTGATCCTTTGCTTTGGTACTCAGGTCCCGTTGCCGGTTTCCTTGAGGAGGAGCCGGAGGAGGCGGTAGGTGAGCCGCAACCTCTAGTTGAGTGGCGCGCTGACGATGTCATGTAGACATCGGGTTGCTACAAGAGGCATATCATTTTGGGGAGAGCTTATTAACCATTCTTTTGGGTTATTATTTTGTATTATTGGCCTTTGTTGGCCGCTAGTTTTGGGGAATGTAACTAAATGATATTTTGTCTAACTTTAACAACCTTTGGGAAACATGCTATAGATCATTGCTCATTCTGATACAGTTTTGATATTTAATGTTAATACTTGCATGACTAGAGATAGTCTACTATTTGATTTGCTACACGCTTTCGCACTCAAAAGAAATATTCATGCAAGGTTGTGATATCCTCATTGCCGACACCTGTGGGAAATTAAATAAGTCATATATTGTTGATGTAGACCCTTCAATCATCATCCACTAATTAGTCCCGATCCCGGATTCGGATTCCCGGTCCGGGGTCGCGACAAAACCAGCGACAAAGTGAAGTTGATCCAAGAACGTTTGAAAGTAGACCGGAGTGGACAGAAAAGCTATGCAGATTCTCATAAAAGGGATTTACAGTTCAAAGAAGGAGACAAGGTTTTCCTGAAATTGTCACCTACGAGAGGAACATTGAGATTTGGACAGAAGGGCAAGTTATCACGGAGATACATTGGACCATATGACATTGTGAGCAAGATTGGTGATGTGGCTTATAGGTTAGCCTTACCACTTGAGCTATCCGGCGTACACAACGTCTTTCATGTGTCTATATTGAAGAAGTATGTCCCCGATCCTTCACATGTACTCTAGCATGAGTCATTGGCGATCAGAGATGATGCTACTTATGTTGAGAAGCCCATTCAGATCATTGATGCGAAAGAACAAGAGTTGAGGACACGAACTATTCAATGGGTGAAAGTACTTTGGGAGAATCATGGACCGGAAGAAGCAACGTGGGAATTACAAGATTAAGTGCAGAAGAAGTATCCACATCTATTACCTGAGGTGAGTTTTATGTTTCATTTGGTGGACCAAATGCCGTAAGGGGTGGAGGATGTAAGACCCCGTCCCAAGTGACATCGATTAGCATTAATTAAGTTGTGTTTTAGTTTTAAGCGTGTTTAGTGGATTTTGGTTAAGTTGGGAATATAATAGATTTTGATCTAGCTTTGGGGAATTTTGATTCCTTAGTAATTAGTGGGGCCCTTTGGGGGTTCCTTTCTATGACCTTACATGTACTTGGGAATTTATCGGAGATTCTTGCATCCATTGTTTTAATCCCATTTTATTTGTATTGTTATCCCTACGACTTTTTTGTTGATCCTGTGCCCGTTCGAGACCCCGAAACTCGACTTTCCTAGCATTGAGGGCAAAACAGTCATTATGCACAAAATCTGTACCCAAAATTTGATATTCCCGAAACCCACAAAACATATACTTTTTGGAAACTAAATACTTCGGTGATCATTTCTTCATTCTTCGTCGAATTCATCCGAGATCCCGATGGACATGATTTCAACCCTTGAATGTTTCTAGTGGTGGGACCCAACCCCATCTTCTATGTAAGGAGAACCTTTCTCTCATTTTCCCTTTTTCTAGCAAACTTCAATCCTAAGCTAGGGCTTTTCCCTTCCTTCTTCTTCTTCTTGTTTCTTCATCCTCAATCCACTCCCAAACTTGCACCAATAGGAGATTTAAGGCCATCATCTTCTTCATCTCTTTGAGAGCTTTCTCTTAATAGCATTTGTGGAGAAAATCACCTACTCCAAGACCTCCTTTGGTACTGACCTAGCTTTTTGAAGAACCCTCATGTAAGTAATCCTTCCCATCTTCTAGATTTGTGTTCTCCTAGCCTAAGGGAATCTCCATCCCTATTATTGAAGCTTCTTCCTCCCCATGCTATGTTTTGACTCTTTTAGGGTTTTATTTTTGGGTTTTTGCTTGTAGCTTGGACCATTGACTTGGAAGGCTTGTTAAAGTTTGATTTGCTTGAATAGAGACCTAAGGCAAGTGGATGACTTGATTTTTATAAGCTTTCAATGGTTTTTGTATTTTCCACTCGTGCCTATTTATTGCATTGATTTGAAATAAATGTTCATGATAGAGCATTGATAGTGCATTTATGTCATAGAAAGGTATTGGTGCATGGCATTTAATCTCTTCTTCTTTTGTCCCAAATGCACTCTTATGTGAAATGGTTTCCTTCCTTCTTTCTTCGTATCGGATGTGATGTTGATGGAGGAGATTGGAATGGATATTGTAAGAGATTTGATGTTGTTCGAATGAAGTTTTGGACTCCTCATTGGATGTATAAAAGAGGCTAGAAAGAGGTTGTGGAAGGAAGAGTTAGAGAGGAGTTGAACTGTCCCGGAATCAGTTTCTGGATAGTTTGCTCTAGCGAACATGACACTTCGCTCGAGTGAAGTGTCCAGAAAAGGGTTCGGAGCATTCCAGTAGGCAGTTCGCTCGAGCGGACCCCTTGGTCGCTTGAGCGAACATCCCACAACTCGTTCCAGAGAGTGGTTAGTTCAAACGAACCAATACTTCGCTCGAGCCAACTACCTACTGGATGAGTTCGCTCGAGCGACCTCAACTTCGCTCGAGCGAACCCACCCAGACAACCATTCCAGAGAGCTCCTCGCTCGAGCGAACTCTCCAGTTCGCTTGAGCGATGAGCTTTGTCGATCAAAGGCTATGATTGGGACAGTGATGAGTTGTTTAAATGTTTTGGGACTATTCATTGAAGACCCCTCTATGTCAGGAGGAATTTCTAAGCAATGTATGAGGCCATTTGAAAAAGAAACCACATCACGAAGATTTTAGTTGAAGTTTTGAAAATTCAAAGTGTATAAGGAGCCTAGAATGTCCCCAAACTCAAAGAGTACCAAATTGTTATTAGATCGACATACGGGATCCCTATTCACTTCAAATAAATTTTGAACCCGATACTTTACCCGAAATTTCAATTGTTTATTGTCTTTCACTGTTCCCGATATTTATACTACATGCCTTGTTTTTCCGAAAGCATTGAATTACACTTGAAATAGTTACTTGTCTTGAAGTGCATTGCGCCACATGAAATGACAGTGTGCCTTGAGCACCCCCGTCTTACCCATTTATTTACTTACATTTGGCTTACTTGTACATGTCTCGATTTGTATTTGACCTATGAGTTGGCACCACTAAGCTTGGAAAACTTTGTTGGTCTGATCCATCGATTTGGAGATCCCCCTCTTGTCCCGCCAGCTGCATTTTGGATCCCGCTACCCGGTCATTACCGTGGTCTTATCCCGATGCCGCAGATTGCTACTGTGGTTCCCGATGCCCGGCTCGCTACCGTGGTCATGTATAGTATATGTATATATAAGATCCACTGTTTCTCCTCACCCCGAGTGACTGAGATCAGTGTCTAGTTATTGCTCTGTCACTTTAGTGATAGAGGACGTAGCTTCGTGTGGTTGCCATCTTGCTTGTTTCCCGATTCCTTGGTTACCTTTACATGTTTTACAATGCCTACTTGTATTTGAATAAATGTTTTATCTTGTTTATAGAAATTGTTATTTAAACAGGTTTAAATGCTTTTGGAGGTAAATTCATTTATTATTTTATTGTCATTGTAATTTACCTATTTGCCAAACCGTCGTGTTTGACCCACTCTTTGGTACTCAGGTCCCGTTGTTGGTTATCCCGAGGAGGAGCATGAGGAGGCGGTAGGAGAACCGCTGCAGTTAGTCGAGTGGCATGTGAAAGATAATGCATATCAGGTCTGGAAAGAGATATACATGGCTGATTTGTGCTAAACCAGAGTTTTAAAAACTTAAAAACAGATTTGAAATCAGCCATTAAACCATGCATTAAAACCCATGAAATCATGACCAACATGTTCCTAAATCAAGGAGTAGATAGCAATCTATTACCTTGATGATTTGTGTGCTCTGAAACTTTGAAAAGAGAAGCTCCAAAGGTCTGAATACAACCTGCAGTAGACAGCACAGTTGCAGGAATTTCTTGTTGCAGATTTTTTCTCCTTTGGTCTTCTCTCCTATTCCACTTCCAAATCTGATTGGCTATGATGGTGGGATCAAACTATGGAATCCAAGAAGTGATTTCTGAATCACTCTTTGTGGAAAACAAGTTGCTGGTCTTCTCTCTCCAAGGAAGAAGAAGAGGGCAGCAACCAACTATGGCTGGGCGAGAATTCTGGTTTCTCCTTGTGGACGGCCAAGGAGAACTCCACTTTGTGATTCACGCCCTTAGGGTAGATCAGCACTTGGGTTTCCTTTCTCTCTTATTAGTTATTCCCCTTGTCACACGCCCAAGATAGTTCTATGCTTATATAGAGGCTACATTCCTATTTCTAATAGGAATCACCTTTCTATAATTATTAGAAACCAATCTCCTTAGTTGTGCAACACTTACTAATTTAGGAAACTAGAATTAGTAATCCTTAAAGATAGGAATTCTTACCCAAAGAGGAGTCTTTCCTTCCAAGTAAAGATGTCTAACTAAACTTGGAAACCTCACACAAGTGACCCCACATATGGCTGGCCCACAAGATTAGCTAAACACACCATGGCCCACATGTCAATAATTTAGCTAGAGTTAAATTCAAGTATGCCCACAAGAGCCTATTAGAATTAAACTCAAAATTATTCTTCCACAAATTAATTCAATCACATATCTTCTAATTAGGAAACCATGCCAATATAGGAAAGCGGCTAGAAGAGGGACCAAAAGACATATTTGCCCTTGGCTCCTAAAATGACCAAAATGTCCATGCTAACCCCATAGCAACATTAAGATCATTTTAACCCTAACTCATTCCACTAAAGAGTTAAGGTTGCACTCCAGGGACAAATATTAAATGCACAATAAGCTCGTCATAAAATGACGATTGTCTTTGACCTACCAAGTACAATGACCACAATGCCCCTCTATGTAACATCCATAATCAAGTAGGTTAACCGATGTACTATCTACCTTCTCGATTACGTCTTAACCTTAGAACTTCATACCCTTGACCTAATCATCATCCGGATATCATTCTCTTGATCCAGGGAGCGACCCACAAGTTCAATATCCATATGGAACATCCATATACTAAGATCTTAGATTATGATGATTAATCGGATAATTCTAAGGGGACGATCATTCCATCTCCCGATGGCATAGATTCCATATTGCATTTGCACGTCCCAACTAATCAAGCCCGAGCACCCAAAACACAGAGCTGTTGACCCATGTACAGGATCTCACCCACAGTGAATTAAAGCACAAGAACTTGACTTCGTCAGTTCATCCACAAATGCTCAAGATTAAGAGCACTGGTCACTCAGTAGCAAGAGGTGATTTGATCTCTCTCTGTGATAGTACTATTTTAGAGATCACACCTACAGATGGTCCGGTTCAATGCATGACACATGCACCAATGAGATAAATCCGGGAAAGACCTCCCGTGACTAAGGTAAATCACCCTGAACATAGGAGAGTTTCTCATTATAACTTATACCAAGATGAAGTGCCCAACTCCACCTTTCAGTTATGAACATATTAGTTGTTTCCAGTATCCATGACTCAGACCTTTCTGTGTGCAGCCACTGCACACCTAAGTCATTTACTTGAAAACAATGGGCCTTATACAACCATACATATACACAAGTAATAAGAGAAAGATGTCATTCCATTAAATAACCAATAAATATCCAGTTACAGAGATGAAAGTGCAGTCAGTGGGCTTTAGGGCATACACCAATCCCAACAATCTCCCACTTGCACTAAAGATCACTGCGACCTAACCTAACTCCCATAGACTCAATATGTGAAGAAAACACTTTCTCAGTAAGAGTCTTAGTAAATGGGTCAGCTAAGTTATCTGCTGAGGCAATCTGCTCTACCAGCTAAGAATGTACTGCTTCCATGGTATAGCCCCTCCTGATTGAGTAAAGACGTATCCCGAGGTAGACTTTCTGCTATCTACATCCGTCTGGAAATCAGAATCTGTATACGCCTGTGGCGTTAGATCATCTGCTTGGTAGGTTAGCATATAATCTTTCGTTCTCCGAAGATACTTGAATATATGCTTAACTGCTGTCCAGTGCATTGGTCCAGGGTTTGACTGATATCTACTAACCATGCCAACGGCAAAGCAGATATCTGGTCTAGTACACAACATTGCATACATGAGGCTTCCAACAGCTGAAGCATATGGTACTCTCCTCATGCTTTCTATCTCCTCGGGTGTCTTCGGACATTGATTCCGAGATAGTGGTACTCCATGTCTAGAAGGTAGCAAGCCCTTCTTGGAGTCATGCATGTTATACTTGACCAATATCTTCTCAATATACGAAGATTGTGATAAGGCTAACATCTTGTTCTTGCGATCTCGCATAAGCTTGATCCCTAAGACATAGCTTGCCTCACCTAAATCCTTCATCTGAAATTGAGATGATAACCAAACCTTTGTAGACGACATCATGCCAACATCATTTCCAATGAGTAATATGTCATCCACATACAGGACTAAAAATGCAACTGCGTTTCCACTCCCTTTCTTATACACGCATGGTTCATCAATGTTTTGATCAAAGCCAAAGGACTTGACTGCCTGATTAAACTTGATGTTCCATGCCCTAGATGCTTGCTTAAGTCCATAAATGGACTTCTTAAGCTTACAGACCATGTTCTCTTGGCCACCAGCAATGAATCCCTCTGGTTGCATCATATAGATGCATTCGTCAAGACTTCCATTAAGGAAAGCTGTCTTGACATCCATCTGCCATATCTCGTAGTCATAATGACATGCAATGGCTAAGAGAATCCTAATGGACTTAAGCATAGCCACTGGTGAAAAGGTTTCCTCATAATCGATACCCTCTTTCTGAGTATATCCTTTCGCCACCAGTCTTGCTTTGAGGGTTTCAACCTTCCCATCCACTCCTCTCTTTCTCTTGTAGATCCACTTGCACCCTATGGGTTTGATCCCTTCAGGTGCATCCACAAGTTCCCAGACTTGATTGGAATACAGAGAATCCAATTCAGATTTCATCGCTTGCTGCCACATGTCAGCATCTATATCCGTTACTGCTTCATCGTAACTAGTAGGATCATCAACCAAATCCTCGGAGTCTGTCATAAAAGACACTCCTAGGTATCTATCTGGTGGTCTAGAAATTCTCCCACTACGACGAGGCTCCGGAGTGTTAAAAGGAATGTCTTGATTTTCTACACTCTCAGGTTCTGGCACAGATGTTGCAGGAGTTTCTGAAAGAATCTCCTCAATGGTTTCTTTACAACCAAGCTCTTGGCGTATCATGCAATCATCCTCCAAGTATCTAGCATGAGTGCTGATAAGCACTTTTTGCTCCTTTGGATGATAAAAGATGCCACTTCTCGTTCCCTTAGGATACCCAATGAAGTAGCACATTTCTGATCTGGGTTCTAGCTTGGTAGCTTTGTCATTCAGTACATAGGCTGGACAACCCCAAATGTGGATATGTCTTAAACTAGGTTTTCGACCTGTCCACATTTCTTGAGGTGTCCTAGGTACTGATTTAGAAGGTACCAGATTCAAAATGTATGTTGCTGCTTCTAGGGCATATCCCCAAAATGATATGGGTAGGGTTGCATGACTCATCATGGACCTTACCATATCAAGAAGGGTACGGTTTCTTCTCTCCGCTACACCATTTTGTTGGGGTGTACCCGGTGCAGACAACTGAGACACAATCCCATGTTGTGTGAGGTACTCCTTGAACTCACCTAGGAGGTACTCGCCACCTCGATCAGATCGAAGAGCTTTGATATGTTTCCCTAGTTGTAGCTCCGCCTCAGCCTTGAATTGTTTGAACTTATCAAACGCTTCAGACTTGCGTCGCATTAGGTACACATATCCATACCTAGAGTAATCATCGGTGAAGGTGATGAAATACTCATAACCTCCTCTAGCTAGTTTGTTCATAGGACCACACACATCAGTGTGAACCAATTCTAACAACTCCTTTGACCTTAGTCCCTTCGCAGAGAATGACCTTTTGGTCATCTTTCCCATGAGACATGATTCATACTGAGGTAAAGGTTCGAGATCCAATGAGCTCAAAGGCCCATCCTCCACCAACCTCTGAATCCGTTTTAGGTTAATGTGACCCAAACGTAAGTGCCAAAGATAAGTGTCATTGGTCGAAGATACCTTCCTCTTTAGGGAAGCTGAGCTTTCTAGTTGTACATTGTGCAGTGAGGGAGCAATAGGATATATATAAAATAAGTTATCATGCATTCTACCGGAACATATAATATTTCCATCTCTACCGATATCAACACCAGAATGGAAAGAAACTGAATAATTAAATTCAATGAGTCTGGAAACTGAAATTAAATTCTTCCTTATGTCCGGAACATAGATAACATTATTTAAAACTAATATCCTATTTTGCGGAAAATATAAGGTAACTGCTCCCACTGCAACAACCCATATCTTTGCTCCATTTCCAACTCTAAGGTCAAATTCTCCTTTCTCAAGCCTTTTCATTATCTGAAACCCCTGCAATGAATTGCATATGTGATTAGTGGCTCCGGAGTCTACTATCCATGAATCAGTAGAATCAACCACATGACAGGTTTCAATGTAATAGGAAAGAGATATACCTTTCTTATCTGAGCCTAGGAGCTTGGGACAATCTTTCTTCCAGTGACCTTTGAGGCCGCACTTGAAGCATTTCCCTTTGGGCTTATCACCTGTACCTCTATCCTTCTTACCAGCATTGCCCTTTTTCTGCCATTTTCCCTTACCCTGCTTCTTCTTGAACTTTTTCCCTTTCGGGTTCAGTTTAGAGGAAGACTGGGAAAAATGAGCTTGGCCTTTAGGCTTCACGATGGCCTCTGCCGCCTGGAGTTCTTTCATTAACTCAGAGAGAGTCATGTCCAACTTACTCATGTTGAAGTTGAGCTTGAACTGGTTGAAAGACTCTGGTAGAGTTTCTAGAATCATATCAGTCTGACTCCCCGCATCAATCTCAGCCCCAAGGATCTCAGCTTCATTGAAACAATCCATCATCTTGAGCATATGCTCTCTGACAGGTGTTCCCTCAGCCATCCTGGTATTCATAATTGTCCTTAAAGCAGCTTGCCTAGCTGGCCTGCTTTTGTCTGCGAACATCTCAGACAAGGACAACATGATGTCTGCAGCTGTGTCCATTTGCTCATGCTGCGTTTGCAACACGTTGGACATGGAAGCAAGCATGTAGCATTTGGCCATGCTATTTGCCTTTTTCCATTTCTTTTCAGCCTCTAGCTGGTCATCTGTAGAATAATCATCAACGGTAGGACAGGGTTCCGACAGAACATACTTGTACTCCTCAGCGGTGAGTACTATGTTCAGGTTTCTTTTCCAGTCTACGTAATTAGGGCCAGTCAATTTGTTCTCACGCAGAATACTCATCAATGGGCTAAAAGAGTCCTTCCCCATCTCTCTGGATATATAACAGGTTTATAATTAGACAGGCAGTATGTATGTAACATGTATATGGTGCTTGTAATAAAAGGAAAAAAACATGCACAAGTCTTTTTACATTATTTCACCCTAAAATAATGTATCAGTGTCTCAACCTCCTCATAGACCCTCCATCGAAGGGATGGCCGAGCCTACAGTAACGTTGAGTTAAGGTCTGCTTATTTGGATCATCACTGTCTGGATACGCATACCCAGTGATGGTCCAATCACTGATTGGTTTGGCCTCATATGACAAATAACACTAACTCCTAGGGAGAGGTTATTACCGTCTTATGTCAAGTGTATTACCATCTCTTATGAACGTTCCCAGAATGTCTATGACTTAAGTCTTCCGAAGGGAAGATACTTTAATCCAACCTAGAAGTGATCTTTAGTAAAGAGCTCCACCGAAAGGATGGCCGCTCCCACCAACGCTTCATTGACATTCTATAGAAGTGATCTTTAGTAAAGAGCTCCACCGAAGGGATGGCCGCTCCCACTAACACCTCATTACGAATATTCACATTAGTTCACCTACTAATTCATCAAAGTGATCTTTAGTAAAGAGCTCCACCGAAGGGATGGCCGCTCCCACTAACACTCCAATGAGTTAGCATGAACCGAAATTGGAAGGCCGTGGGGTTTTTCCAAACCCCTCTCCCACTTGATTATTTAACACTAGGGTTTTGAAAAACACTTTTGATCGTTACTCAAACCTTGTTTAAATCTAGCAAACTTGGTTAACAATTTTCATGACTCAATTGCTTAAGTCATCTAAAAAAAATATAACCTTTGCTTTAAAACATATTGAGTAAAGATCCTGGGACCAATGGGTTATGGGCCCACTAAGGTATCAACATATTGGATTTTAAGTTGGCCTCTTATGGAAACTAAGGGTACCAAGGTAAACTAAACCCTATCCAATTTTAAACCTTAGACAAATAGAAGGTGCTGGTCTAAGAGCCGTTTAAAAACAATTTGCCAATTAAAACCAATCCAATATTGAAAGATGCCAATTTTAAGACCTAGTGGTGGCCATGTTTCTAGGTGATAAACATAGCAACTATATAAAGCATTAAACATGCATTCCATATATAAAAGCTAATTAAAGAAAGCAATCCTTGATGGCTCCCTGCTCTTCAGACTTCAAATCCTTTTCCAATTAGGAAACTTGGTAAAGAGTCCTTCCCGCACTAGGAAACCTCCATTGCCTCCATCACCATGGGACCCGGTTTGTTGCAACCTTCCTTGCTTGAAACTTTCCTTTTGTTGCTTGTTACAATAAATCAAATTTATACAAGCAACTCAATGAAAAACAAAACCCAAAATTACATTGGAGAATCCTATGCTTTTCAAGAAAGCTTACATCAAGACTAGTTGAAATAAAAGTAAGGAAATAATTACAACTTCCTATGATTGCTAACCGCGCAATCGTACAATTTCAACTAATAAAAACACATCCAAATCCACACATACATGCGAACCATCAAGGATGCATTATATGGCTGCAAACAAAGAGGTTAATGCATGCAAATATGCTTGGTACAGCACTATACAACATCCTGAAATTAATTCCAGCGATCTGGAAAAATTTCTGCACACTACAACTGCGATTCCAGCAGCCAAGGAAAATTCCTGCACACTACTAATGTGTTTCCAGCAGCCATGGAAAATTCCTGCACACTACTAATGTGATTCCAGCAGCATGCAATAGAACTCTGCACACTTTATATGCAATTCCAGCAGCCTTGCTGATCACTAAATTAATTCCAGCAGCATGCAATCGAATTCCAGCAGCATTAAAAAAAAACATTCCAGCAGTATACAAATAATTCCAGCACTCCTAATAGGCAGCCACCATGCCTTTAATAATTCTAGGAATGTAAAAAACACAACATGGGATCATGATCTCACATGGTTAGGCTCTGATACCATTGAAAGATAATGCATATCAGGTCTGGAAAGAGATATACATGGCTGATTTGTGCTAAACCAGAGTTTTAAAAACTTAAAAACAGATTTGAAATCAGCCATTAAACCATGCATTAAAACCCATGAAATCATGACCAACATGTTCCTAAATCAAGGAGTAGATAGCAATCTATTACCTTGATGATTTGTGTGCTCTGAAACTTTGAAAAGAGAAGCTCCAAAGGTCTGAATACAACCTGCAGTAGACAGCACAGTTGCAGGAATTTCTTGTTGCAGATTTTTTCTCCTTTGGTCTTCTCTCCTATTCCACTTCCAAATCTGATTGGCTATGATGGTGGGATCAAACTATGGAATCCAAGAAGTGATTTCTGAATCACTCTTTGTGGAAAACAAGTTGCTGGTCTTCTCTCTCCAAGGAAGAAGAAGAGGGCAGCAACCAACTATGGCTGGGCGAGAATTCTGGTTTCTCCTTGTGGACGGCCAAGGAGAACTCCACTTTGTGATTCACGCCCTTAGGGTAGATCAGCACTTGGGTTTCCTTTCTCTCTTATTAGTTATTCCCCTTGTCACACGCCCAAGATAGTTCTATGCTTATATAGAGGCTACATTCCTATTTCTAATAGGAATCACCTTTCTATAATTATTAGAAACCAATCTCCTTAGTTGTGCAACACTTACTAATTTAGGAAACTAGAATTAGTAATCCTTAAAGATAGGAATTCTTACCCAAAGAGGAGTCTTTCCTTCCAAGTAAAGATGTCTAACTAAACTTGGAAACCTCACACAAGTGACCCCACATATGGCTGGCCCACAAGATTAGCTAAACACACCATGGCCCACATGTCAATAATTTAGCTAGAGTTAAATTCAAGTATGCCCACAAGAGCCTATTAGAATTAAACTCAAAATTATTCTTCCACAAATTAATTCAATCACATATCTTCTAATTAGGAAACCATGCCAATATAGGAAAGCGGCTAGAAGAGGGACCAAAAGACATATTTGCCCTTGGCTCCTAAAATGACCAAAATGTCCATGCTAACCCCATAGCAACATTAAGATCATTTTAACCCTAACTCATTCCACTAAAGAGTTAAGGTTGCACTCCAGGGACAAATATTAAATGCACAATAAGCTCGTCATAAAATGACGATTGTCTTTGACCTACCAAGTACAATGACCACAATGCCCCTCTATGTAACATCCATAATCAAGTAGGTTAACCGATGTACTATCTACCTTCTCGATTACGTCTTAACCTTAGAACTTCATACCCTTGACCTAATCATCATCCGGATATCATTCTCTTGATCCAGGGAGCGACCCACAAGTTCAATATCCATATGGAACATCCATATACTAAGATCTTAGATTATGATGATTAATCGGATAATTCTAAGGGGACGATCATTCCATCTCCCGATGGCATAGATTCCATATTGCATTTGCACGTCCCAACTAATCAAGCCCGAGCACCCAAAACACAGAGCTGTTGACCCATGTACAGGATCTCACCCACAGTGAATTAAAGCACAAGAACTTGACTTCGTCAGTTCATCCACAAATGCTCAAGATTAAGAGCACTGGTCACTCAGTAGCAAGAGGTGATTTGATCTCTCTCTGTGATAGTACTATTTTAGAGATCACACCTACAGATGGTCCGGTTCAATTCATGACACATGCACCAATGAGATAAATCCGGGAAAGACCTCCCGTGACTAAGGTAAGTCACCCTGAACATAGGAGAGTTTCTCATTATAACTTATACCAAGATGAAGTGCCCAACTCCACCTTTCAGTTATGAACATATTAGTTGTTTCCAGTATCCATGACTCAGACCTTTCTGTGTGCAGCCACTGCACACCTAAGTCATTTACTTGAAAACAATGGGCCTTATACAACCATACATATACACAAGTAATAAGAGAAAGATGTCATTCCATTAAATAACCAATAAATATCCAGTTACAGAGATGAAAGTGCAGTCAGTGGGCTTTAGGGCATACACCAATCCCAACAATATGCTGATGATGTCATTTAGACATTGGATTGCTAGAGAGAGATAACATTTTGGGAAAACTTTTAACCATTCTTTTGGGGATTGGTATTTTGTTTATATTGGCCTTTGTTGGTCTCTATTTTTGGGAAATGTAATTAAATGATCTTTGTATAAACGTTAACTTACTTTTGGATAACATGCTAATGATCATTGCTAATTCTGATACTTGATTATACATGTGATTTATCTTGTGATTAGAAATGAGTTATCATTTGATTTGCTATACGCTTCCGCATTTAAACAAAAACATTTATTTTATTGATGTGATATCCTCACCGCGGACACTTGTGGGAAATTAAATAAATATTAAATAAATGTTCACACACGTCATCTTTGTGAACGTGTCCTGATCCCAGAATAGTCCCGCGGGCCCGGTCCAGGGTCGCAACACATAGCCACCCATCGCAGCCAAGTCCCAGCCATTGGCCTTACGTGCTATCTCAACCAACAATATCCATAGCTACGGCCAAGTCCCAACAATTGGTCTTAAGTGCTAGATCAACATCAATATCCATCCACACACCCGGTCTGAGCGTCGGCGGTCTCAGTACCCCTCCCACACGGTACCTACTATGTTATCCAAACCATATCTCAATATCAATTATGTCCATGCCGGCATCATATCCCTCGGCAAACTAATCGTACATCCACAAATCCTATAGACCACTACGTGGGGGGTACTCCGAACTAGATCACCTTATTGTCCTTGATACGAGATGATATTAGTCAAGGGTATGAGGCACGAAGTTCGGGTATAGCTAATCTATCCTTGTGATTCACAACAGTTAATAATGTATATCCCTGTAAACTCTGCTTTTCGATATGCATAATTAACATTGTCTCATTATACAGTATGTCCATCAATATCTACCGTTAAGTTCCCAATATTACAGGTCATGACTTTATGTGTAATGTCCTGACATCTCATCCAAAACGGGTCGTGATCATGGATCAGAGTCTAAGTGCAATGCTCTGATTTATAATACCTCTTGAGGCCTATATCCAAGGTTCGAACCTATCAGCCAGCCATAGTGTCCGTTCTCATCAACATAAGTACCCCACGTTACAACCCATCGATGATCGCTGCCCCTCTCTTTAGGTCCAGGGTCCCACTTCACCTAAGACAATGATCACGGAGTCCCAAATGCTTATTAAGTATCCTTGGTGCTCCTGTAGGTGTTTAGCATCATAGAACATCCATAACCATTGAATCGAATTCCGTTTCACAGCCCAAGATCATACTTAAGTGGCTACACGAGTCAAGGTTAAGCCCGACCCTTGACTCGTGTCTAGTGTATTCCAAACAGTTCAAATGAAAGGTTAATGAGGCCCACACATGATCAGATCATCAAAGGAAACTAAATCTGAATTTTTTTTTTTATAGTGTACCGGGTCGACATCATGAGTCCATGGGTCGACCTAGTACTCTGTGAACGTGGACAGCTAACTGGGACTCAGAAAACACAGTCCGTAGTGTCCCTGGTCGACCTGGAGGGTCCTCCGGTTGACTGGGTGAACTAGGGGCATTTCCCCATAAATCTGGCAGGCGGGATGTTCCATAGTGTGGCCAGTCGACCAGGCCTCTTGGCCGGTCGACCGTGTACATTGGGTTCTGTACCCTATGACCATTTTCTGTTCTCATCTAAGGGAAAGTCCCCTGTGTGCCTGGTCGACATGCCCGATTGACACCCTGGGTGACCAGGTGGACCGGGTACACACGAAATCCTTATTATTAGTATTATGCTCTTTTTCATTTTCCTTCAAAACTCCATCAAATGGATTCTAGATCTACATCAATCATCTCCAAACATCAAGCACACCACCCACATCATGATTTCATAAAAAATGGGCCATTGATCTTCCAAATGGGGGATTCTCATCCATCAATGGCCAATAACACATAAGAAAAGGCTTAGAACAACAATCCATGCATAATACCATCCAATCAACCATTTAAATACAGAAATCATGCCAAGTAACCATAAAAGATAGTAATCAACAATCTAAGCATATGAATCAATTTAATAGAAGAATCAAAGTATGTCTACTTGCCTAATTAGGAAGAAAGCTCCTCAAATAGCTTGGCTTTACTCCAATAGATCCAAAATCACCTCAATGGCTGAATCTACAATCTCTACACCCGCTCCCAAAGATAGAAATGCATAAGGAAGGAAATGCTAAGTGAAAGAACTAAACTACATGGGAATTGGAAAGAGGGAATAAGGATTATCTTTACTCGGAGAGGGAAGAGAGATCTAGGAGATTAGATGAGTTCCTTAGCTTGTAGATGACTAGATGTAGATGAGACTCTTGCTTCTTACAATTGGAGGGCTAAGATTTAGAGAGAAAGAAAGAAACCCTAATCTCTAACTTAGAGAGACAGAGAGAGTTGGGAGAAAAATTGTAGTGAAATGAGAGGGAGATGAGAGGGGTTTCTTTTATAGGAATTGATTGGGTTAAAGTCTAAAATGCACTCTCTTGCTAGTGTAAGTTCAGGATAAGGATGATGGTGTTTAGGGAAGGTTAAAATGGAATGACCAAAGGGTCCTTGCTTGCTAATAGAAATAAATGATAAGGAATAGGGTAGCTTTGGTATTCCTATTTAATGAATAAAGTGTTGGGATTGGTGTATGCCCTAAAGCCCACTGACTGCACTCACATCTCTGGAACTGGATATTTATTGGTTATTTAATGGAATGACATCTTTCTCTTTATACTTGTGTATATGTATGGTTGTGTAAGGCCCATTGTTTTCTAGTAAATGACTCAGGTGTGTAGTGGCTACACACAGTAAGGTCTGAGTCATAGACACTTGAAACAATAAACATGTTCATAACTGAGAGATGGAGTTGGGCACTTCATCTTGGTATAAGTTATAATGAGATACTCTCCTGTATTCAGGGTGACTTACCTTAGTCACGGAGGTCTTTCCGGATTTATCTCATTAGTGCATGTGTCATGCATTGAACAGGACCACTTGAAGGTGTGATCTCTAAAATAGTACTATCACAGAGAGAGATCAACTCACCTCCTGCTACTAAGCGACCAGTGCTCTTAATCTTGAGCATTTGTGGATGAACTGACGAAGTCGAGTTCTTGTACTTTAATTCACTATGGGTGAGATCCTGTTCATGGGTCAACAGCTATGTGTTTTGGGTACTCGGGCTTGATTAGTTGGGACGTGCAAATGCAATATGGAATCTATGCCATCGTGTGATGGAATGATCGTCCTCTTAGAATTATCCGATTAATCATCAGAATCTAAGATCTTAGTATCTGGATGTTCCATATGGATATTGAACTTGTGGGTCGCTCCCTGGATCAAGAGAATGATATCCGGATGATGATTAAGTCAAGGGTATGAAGTTCTAAGGTTGAGATGTAATCAAGAAGGTAGATAGTACATCGGTTAACCTACTTGATTATGGATGTTACATAGAGGGGCATTATGGTCATTGTACTTGGTAGGTCAAAGACAATCGTCTATTTATGATGAGCTTTATTTGCAATTTAATATTTGTCCCTGGAGTGCAACCATAACTCTCTAGTGGAATGAGTTAGGGTTAAAATGATCTTAATGTTGCTATGGGGTTAGCATGGACATTTTGGTCATTTTGGGAGCCAAGGGCAAATATGTCTTTTGGTCCCTCTTCTAGCCACTTTCCTATATTGGCATGGTTTCCTAATTTAATTAGATGATATGTGGTTGAATTATTTTGTGGAAGAATAATTTTGAGTTTAAATTCTAATAGGCTCTTGATGGCATACATGAATTTAACTCTAGCTAAATTATTGACTAGTGGGCCATGGTGTGTTTAGCTATCTTGTGGGCCAGCCATAAGTGGAGCCCCTTGTGTGAGGTTTCCAAGTTTGATTAGGTGTCTTTACTTGGAAGGAAAGACTCCTCTTTGGGTAAGAATTTCATTGATTAAAGGTTACTAATTTTAGTGTCTTTAATTAGTAAGTGTTGCACAACTAAAGGGGAAAGGTTGCTATTCTTTTTAGGGATTGACATTCCTATTAGAAAGAGCATTCCTTATTGGAATCAAAGCTTTATAAATATAGGGCATTCCCCTTGGGTGTGCAACACATCAGAAATCAGAAATCAAGTGGAATTCTAAAACCCTAGGGGCGTGAATCACTAGGTGGATACATTGGCCGCCCAAGAGCAAGGAGAAGCTCACTCACGCGCAACCCTTGCTGCCCTCTTCTTCTTCATTGGAGAGGAGATCAGGTCCTTGTCTTGATTCCACAAAGTGTAGTTCAGAAAACCCTTCTTAGGATTCCATAGTTTGATCCCACCATCAACACCAATCAGATTATGAAGTGGAATAGGAGAGAAGATCAAAGGAAAAATTCTGCAACAAATTCCTGCACCTGTATTGCTGATTGCAGGCTGAGTTCAGACCTTTGAAGGCTTTCTTTTCAGAGTTTAGAGGCACTCAAATCATCAAGGTATTAGTCCTCTAACATCTCCTTACATTTAGACACATGTTGATAATGATTTCATGGAGTTATATGCATGTTTTCATGGCTGAAATCAGATCTGAATTCTAGTTTTTTAAAACTTGAAACTCAAAGGCAGCCATGGACATCCTCTTGAGTATGAGATCAGATCAGTAATGCATTATCTTTCAATGGTATCAGAGCCACTCCATGATTAATCATGATCCCATGTTGTGTGGTTTACATTCCTAGATTAATTAAGGGCATGGTGGCGCCCTTTAGGATGTTTTTTCCTGCATAAAGTGTGTGCAGGAATTTTTTCTGATTGCTGGAATTTATCAAGAACACAGTTTAGTGCATGTTTGGAGTCAAGGGATTTTTTCCAGATTGCTGGAATAATTTCAGAAGTTGTATAGTGCTGCCGAATGCACTATGAATGCACTAAAGACTGCTGGAATAATTCCAGGATGATGAATAGTGCTGTACATAGCACTTTGAATGCACTAACCTCTTTGTTGCAGCCATATAATTGCATCCTTGATGGTTCACATGTATGAGTGTGGATTTGGATGTTTTTAATTAGTTGGAAAGTGTACGATTGCGCGGTTAGCAATCATAGGAAGTTGTAATCTTTTCCTTGTTTATATTTCAACTAGTCTTGATGTAAGCTTTCTTGAAAAGCATAGGGATCTCCAATGTATTTTTTGGTTTTTGCTTTTCATGGGTTTGCTTGTATAAATTAATTTATTGTAACAAGCAAGGAGAAGAAAGCTTCAAAGATTGCAAGGTTGCAAGTAGAGGAGGATTCCATGGTGGTGGAGGCAACGAAGGTGTCCTAGTGCGAATAGGACTCTTAACCAAGTATCCTAGTTGGATAAGGATTCCTAGTTGGATAAGGATTTGAAGTCCGAAGAGCAGGGAGCCATCAAGGATTGCATTCTTTAATTTGCTTTTATATATGGAATGCATGGTTGAATGCTTTATATAATTGCTATGTTTATCACCTAGTAACATGGCCACCACTAGGTTCTTAAAATTGGCATCATTCTATATTGGATTGTTTTTGTTTGGCAAATTGTTTTAAACGGATCTTAGACCAGCACCTTCTATTTGTCTAAGGTTTAAAATTGGATAGGGTTTAGTTTATCTTGGTACCCTAAGTTTCCAAGAGAGGCCAAACTAAAATCTAATATGTTGCTACCCTAGTGGGCCCATAACCCTCAGGTCCCAAGACCTTTACTCAATATGTTTTAAAGCAAAGGTTATTTATTTTTTGAGATGACGTAAGCAATTGAGTCATAAAAATTGTTAACTAAGTTTGCTAGATTTAAACAAGATTTGAGCAACGATGCTAAGGTCAAAAGAGTTTTTTTTCAAAACCCTAGTGTTAAATAATCAAGTGGGAGAGGGGTTTGGAAAAACCCCACGGCCTTCCATTTTAGGTTCATGCTATCTCATTAGAGTGTTAGTGGGAGCGGTCATCCCTTCGATGGAGTTCTTTACTAAAGATCACTTCGATGGGTTAGTGGGTGAACTAATGTGAATATTCGTAATGAGGTGTTAGTGGGAGCGGCCATCCTTTCGGTGGAGTTCTTTACTAAAGATCACTTCTATAGAATGTCAATGAAGTGTTGGTGGGAGTGACCATCCCTTCGGTGGAGCTCTTTACTAAGGTTCACTTCAAGGGTTGATTGGAGTCACTTCCCTTCGGAGGACTTAAGTCATAGACATTCTGGGAACGTTCATAAAAGATGGTAATACACTTGACATAAGACGGTAATGACCTCTCCCTAGGAGTTAGAGTTGTTTGTCATATGAGGCCAAACCAATCAGTGATTGGACTATCACTGGATATGCGTATCCAGACAGTGATGATCCAAATAAGAAGAACTTAACTCAACGTGACTGTAGGCTCGGCCATCCCTTCGATGGAGGGTCTATGAGGAGGTTGAGACACTGATACATTATTATTAGGGTTAAATAATGTAAAAAGTCTTGTGCATGTTTTTCCTTTTATTACAAGCACAATATACATGTTACATATATACTGCCTGTCTAATTATAACCTGTTATATATATCCAGAGAGATGGGGAAGGATTCCTTTAGCCCGTTGATGAGTATTCTGCGTGAGAACAAATTGACTGGCCCAAATTACGTAGACTGGAAAAGAAACCTTAACATAGTACTCACCGCTGAGGAGTACAAGTATGTTTTGTCGGAACCCTGTCCTACCATTGATGATTATTCTACAGATGACCAGCTAGAGGCTGAAAAGAAATGGAAAAAGGCGAATAGCATGGCCAAATGCTACATGCTTGCTTCCATGTCCAACGTGTTGCAAACGCAGCATGAGCAAATGGACACAGCTTCAGATATCATGTTGTCCTTCTCTGAGATGTTCGCAGACAGAAGCAGGCCAGCTAGGCAAGCTGCTTTAAGGACAATCATGAATTCTAGGATGGCTGAGGGAACACCTGTCAGAGAGCACATGCTCAAGATGATGGATTGTTTCAATGAAGCTGAGATCCTAGGGGCTGAGATTGATGCAGGGAGTTAGACTGATATGATTCTCGAAACTCTGTCGGGGTCTTTCAACCAGTTCAAGCTCAACTTTAACATGAGCAAGATGGACATGACTCTCTCTGAGTTAATGAAAGAACTCCAGGCGGCAGAGGCCATCATGAAGCCTAAAGGCCAACTTCACTTTTCCCAGTTTTCCTCTAAACTCAACCCGAAAGGGAAAAAGTTCAAGAAGAAGCAGGGTAAGGGAAAAGGACAGAAAAAGGGCAATGCTGGGAAGAAGGACAGAGGCACAGGTGAAAAGCCTAAAGGGAAATGCTTTAAGTGCGGCCTCAAAGGTCACTGGAAGAAAGATTGTCCCAAGCTCCTAGGCTCAGATAAGAAAGGTATATCTCTTTCCTACTACATTGAAACCTGTCATGTGGCTGATTCTACTGATTCCTGGATAGTAGACTCTGGAGCCACTAATCATATCTGCAATTCATTGCAGGGGTTTCAGATAATGAAAAAGCTTGAGAAAGGGGAGTTTGACCTTAGAGTTGGAAATAGAGCAAAGATATGGGCTGTTGCAGTGGGAGCAGTTACCTTACATTTTCCGCATGATAGGATATTAGTTTTAAACAATGTTATTTATGTTCCGGACATAAGGAAGAATTTAATTTCAGTTTCCAAACTCATTGAATTTAATTATTCAGTTTCTTTCCATTCTGGTGTTGATATCAGTAGAGATGGAAATATTATATGTTCCGGTAGAATGCATGATAACTTATTTTATATATATCCTATTGCTCCCTCACTGCATAATGTACAACTAGAAAGCTCATCTTCCCTCAAGAGGAAGGTATCTTCGACCAATGACACTTATCTTTGGCACTTACGTTTGGGTCATATTAACCTAAAACGGGTTCAGAGGTTGGTAGAGGATGGGCTTCTGAGCTCATTAGATCTCGAACCTTTTCCTCAGTGTGAATCTTGTCTCATGGGAAAGATGACCAAAAGGTCATTCTCTGGAAAGGGACTGAGGTCAAAGGAGTTGTTAGAATTGGTTCACATTGATGTGTGTGGTCCTATGAACAAACTAGCTAGAGGAGGTTATGAGTATTTCATCACCTTCACTGATGATTACTCTAGGTATGGATATGTGTACCTAATGCGACGCAAGTCTGAAGCGTTTGATAAGTTCAAACAATTCAAGGCTGAGGCGGAGCTACAACTAGGGAAACATATCAAAGCTCTTCGATCTGATCGAGGTGGCGAATACCTCCTGGGTGAGTTCAAGGAGTACCTCACACAACATGGGATTGTGTCTCAGTTGTCTGCACCGGGTACACCCCGGCAAAATGGTGTAGCAGAGAGAAGAAACCGTACCCTTCTTGATATGGTAAGGTCCATGATGAGTCATGCAACCCTACCCATATCATTTTGGGGATATGCCCTAGAAGCAGCAGCATACATTTTGAATCTGGTACCTTCTAAATCAGTACCTAGGACACCTCAAGAAATGTGGACAGGTCGAAAACCCAGTTTAAGACACATCCACATTTGGGGTTGTCCAGCTTATGTACTGAATGATAAAGCTACCAAGATAGAACCCAGATCAAAAATGTGCTACTTCATTGGGTATCCTAAGGGAACGAGAGGAGGCATCTTTTATCATCCAAAGGAGCAAAAGGTGCTTATCAGCACTCATGCTAGATACTTGGAGGATGATTGCATGATGCACCAAGAGCTTGGTTGTAAAGAAACACTTGAGGAGATTCTTTCAGAAACTCCTGCAACATCTGTGCCAGATCTTGAGATTGTAGAAAATCAAGACATTCCTTTTAACACTCCGGAGCCTCGTCGTAGTGGGAGAATTTCTAGACCACCAGATAGATACCTGGGAGTGTCTTTCATGACAGACTCCAAGGATCTGGTTGAGGATCCTACTAGTTACGATGAAGCAGTAACGGACATAGATGCTGACATGTGGCAGCAAGCGATGAAATCTGAATTGGATTCTCTATATTCCAATCAAGTCTAGGAACTTGTGGATGCACCTGAAGGGATCAAACCCATAGGGTGTAAGTGGATCTACAAGAGAAAGAGAGGAGTGGATGGGAAGGTTGAAACCTTCAAAGCAAGACTGGTGGCGAAAGGATATACTCAGAAAGAGGGTATCGATTATGAGGAAACCTTCTCGCCAGTAGCCATGCTCAAGTCCATAAGGATTCTCTTAGCCATCGCATGTCATTATGACTACGAGATATGGCAGATGGATGTCAAGACAGCTTTTCTTAATGGAAGTCTTGACGAATGCATCTATATGATGCAACCAGAGGGATTCATTGCTGGTGGCCAAGAGAACATGGTCTGTAAACTTAAGAAGTCCATTTATGGACTTAAGCAAGCATCTAGGGCATGGAACATCAAGTTTAATCAGGCAGTCAAATCCTTTGGCTTTGATCAAAATATTGATGAACCATGTGTGTATAAGAAAGGGAGTGGAAACGCAGTTGCATTTTTAGTCCTATATGTGGATGACATATTACTCATTGGAAATGATGTTGGCATCTTGTCATCTACAAAGGTTTGGTTATCATCTCAATTTCAGATGAAGGATTTGGGTGAGGCGAGCTATGTCTTAGGGATCAAGCTTTTGCGAGATCGCAAGAACAAGATGTTAGCCTTATCCCAATCTTCGTATATTGAGAAGATATTGGTCAAGTATAACATGCATGACTCCAAGAAGGGCTTGCTACCTTCTAGACATGGAGTACCACTATCTCGGAATCAATGTCCGAAGACACCTGAGGAGATAGAAAGCATGAGGAGAGTACCATATGCATCAGCTGTTGGAAGCCTCATGTATGCAATGTTGTGTACTAGACCAGATATTTGCTTTGCCGTTGGCATGGTTAGCAGATATCAATCAAACCCTGGACCTATGCACTGGATAGCTGTTAAGCATATATTCAAGTATCTTCGGAGAACGAAAGATTATATGCTAGTCTACAGAGCAGATGATCTAACGCCACTGGCGTATACAGACTCTGATTTCCAGTCGGATGTAGATGGCAGAAAGTCTACCTCAGGATACGTCTTTACTCTATCAGGAGGGGCTATATCATGGAGAAGTGTCAAGCAAGATTGTACTGCTGATTCTACCATGGAAGCAGAGTATGTGGCGGCATCGGAAGCTGCGAAGGAAGCAGTATGGCTCAGAAAATTCCTATTGGAATTGGGAGTAGTTCCTGCAGTGCAAAAACCGATTGTCATGTACTGCGATAATACTGGTGCAGTAGCTAACTGCAAAGAGCCCAGGAATCACAAAAAAGGCAAGCATATTCAGAGAAAGTACCACTTGATCCGGGAATTCGTACAGGATGGAGAAATAGTGGTAGAGCAGATTGCCTCAGCAAATAACTTAGCTGACCCATTTACTAAGACTCTTACTGAGAAAGTCTTTACTTTTGGGAAAACATTTTGGGAAAACTTTTAACCATTCTTTTGGGGATTGGTATTTTGTTTATATTGGCCTTTGTTGGTCTCTATTTTTGGGAAATGTAATTAAATGATCTTTGTATAAACGTTAACTTACTTTTGGATAACATGCTAATGATCATTGCTAATTCTGATACTTGATTATACATGTGATTTATCTTGTGATTAGAAATGAGTTATCATTTGATTTGCTATACGCTTCCGCATTTAAACAAAAACATTTATTTTATTGATATGATATCCTCACCGCGGACACTTGTGGGAAATTAAATAAATATTAAATAAATGTTCACACACGTCATCTTTGTGAACGTGTCCTGATCCCAGAATAGTCCCGCGGGCCCGGTCCAGGGTCGCAACACATAGCCACCCATCGCAGCCAAGTCCCAGCCATTGGCCTTACGTGCTATCTCAACCAACAATATCCATAGCTACGGCCAAGTCCCAACAATTGGTCTTAAGTGCTAGATCAACATCAATATCCATCCACACACCCGGTCTGAGCGTCGGCGGTCTCAGTACCCCTCCCACACGGTACCTACTATGTTATCCAAACCATATCTCAATATCAATTATGTCCATGCCGGCATCATATCCCTCGGCAAACTAATCGTACATCCACAAATCCTATAGACCACTACGTGGGGGGTACTCCGAACTAGATCACCTTATTGTCCTTGATACGAGATGATATTAGTCAAGGGTATGAGGCACGAAGTTCGGGTATAGCTAATCTATCCTTGTGATTCACAACAGTTAATAATGTATATCCCTGTAAACTCTGCTTTTCGATATGCATAATTAACATTGTCTCATTATACAGTATGTCCATCAATATCTACCGTTAAGTTCCCAATATTACAGGTCATGACTTTATGTGTAATGTCCTGACATCTCATCCAAAACGGGTCGTGATCATGGATCAGAGTCTAAGTGCAATGCTCTGATTTATAATACCTCTTGAGGCCTATATCCAAGGTTCGAACCTATCAGCCAGCCATAGTGTCCGTTCTCATCAACATAAGTACCCCACGTTACAACCCATCGATGATCGCTGCCCCTCTCTTTAGGTCCAGGGTCCCACTTCACCTAAGACAATGATCACGGAGTCCCAAATGCTTATTAAGTATCCTTGGCGCTCCTGTAGGTGTTTAGCATCATAGAACATCCATAACCATTGAATCGAATTCTGTTTCACAGCCCAAGATCATACTTAAGTGGCTACATGAGTCAAGGTTAAGCCCGACCCTTGACTCGTGTCTAGTGTATTCCAAACAGTTCAAATGAAAGGTTAATGAGGCCCACACATGATCAGATCATCAAAGGAAACTAAATCTGAAAATTTGTTTTTTATAGTGTACCGGGTCGACATCATGAGTCCATGGGTCGACCTAGTACTCTGTGAACGTGGACAGCTAACTGGGACTCAGAAAACACAGTCCGTAGTGTCCCTGGTCGACCTGGAGGGTCCTCCGGTTGACTGGGTGAACTAGGGGCATTTCCCCATAAATCTGGCAGGCGGGATGTTCCATAGTGTGGCCAGTCGACCAGGCCTCTTGGCCGGTCGACCGTGTACATTGGGTTCTGTATCCTATGACCATTTTCTGTTCTCATCTAAGGGAAAGTCCCCTGTGTGCCTGGTCGACATGCCCGATTGACACCCTGGGTGACCAGGTGGACCGGGTACACACGAAATCCTTATTATTAGTATTATGCTCTTTTTCATTTTCCTTCAAAACTCCATCAAATGGATTCTAGATCTACATCAATCATCTCCAAACATCAAGCACACCACCCACATCATGATTTCATAAAAAATGGGCCATTGATCTTCCAAATGGGGGATTCTCATCCATCAATGGCCAATAACACATAAGAAAAGGCTTAGAACAACAATCCATGCATAATACCATCCAATCAACCATTTAAATACAGAAATCATGCCAAGTAACCATAAAAGATAGTAATCAACAATCTAAGCATATGAATCAATTTAATAGAAGAATCAAAGTATGTCTACTTGCCTAATTAGGAAGAAAGCTCCTCAAATAGCTTGGCTTTACTCCAATAGATCCAAAATCACCTCAATGGCTGAATCTACAATCTCTACACCCGCTCCCAAAGATAGAAATGCATAAGGAAGGAAATGCTAAGTGAAAGAACTAAACTACATGGGAATTGGAAAGAGGGAATAAGGATTATCTTTACTCGGAGAGGGAAGAGAGATCTAGGAGATTAGATGAGTTCCTTAGCTTGTAGATGACTAGATGTAGATGAGACTCTTGCTTCTTACAATTGGAGGGCTAAGATTTAGAGAGAAAGAAAGAAACCCTAATCTCTAACTTAGAGAGACAGAAAGAGTTGGGAGAAAAATTGTAGTGAAATGAGAGGGAGATGAGAGGGGTTTCTTTTATAGGAATTGATTGGGTTAAAGTCTAAAATGCACTCTCTTGCTAGTGTAAGTTCAGGATAAGGATGATGGTGTTTAGGGAAGGTTAAAATGGAATGACCAAAGGGTCCTTGCTTGCTAATAGAAATAAATGATAAGGAATAGGGTAGCTTTGGTATTCCTATTTAATGAATAAAGTGTTGGGATTGGTGTATGCCCTAAAGCCCACTGACTGCACTCACATCTCTGGAACTGGATATTTATTGGTTATTTAATGGAATGACATCTTTCTCTTTATACTTGTGTATATGTATGGTTGTGTAAGGCCCATTGTTTTCTAGTAAATGACTCAGGTGTGTAGTGGCTACACACAGTAAGGTCTGAGTCATAGACACTTGAAACAATAAACATGTTCATAACTGAGAGATGGAGTTGGGCACTTCATCTTGGTATAAGTTATAATGAGATACTCTCCTGTATTCAGGGTGACTTACCTTAGTCACGGAGGTCTTTCCGGATTTATCTCATTAGTGCATGTGTCATGCATTGAACAGGACCACTTGAAGGTGTGATCTCTAAAATAGTACTATCACAGAGAGAGATCAACTCACCTCCTGCTACTAAGCGACCAGTGCTCTTAATCTTGAGCATTTGTGGATGAACTGACGAAGTCGAGTTCTTGTACTTTAATTCACTATGGGTGAGATCCTGTTCATGGGTCAACAGCTATGTGTTTTGGGTACTCGGGCTTGATTAGTTGGGACGTGCAAATGCAATATGGAATCTATGCCATCGTGTGATGGAATGATCGTCCTCTTAGAATTATCCGATTAATCATCAGAATCTAAGATCTTAGTATATGGATGTTCCATATGGATATTGAACTTGTGGGTCGCTCCCTGGATCAAGAGAATGATATCCGGATGATGATTAAGTCAAGGGTATGAAGTTCTAAGGTTGAGATGTAATCAAGAAGGTAGATAGTACATCGGTTAACCTACTTGATTATGGATGTTACATAGAGGGGCATTATGGTCATTGTACTTGGTAGGTCAAAGACAATCGTCTATTTATGATTAGCTTTATTTGCAATTTAATATTTGTCCCTGGAGTGCAACCATAACTCTCTAGTGGAATGAGTTAGGGTTAAAATGATCTTAATGTTGCTATGGGGTTAGCATGGACATTTTGGTCATTTTGGGAGCCAAGGGCAAATATGTCTTTTGGTCCCTCTTCTAGCCACTTTCCTATATTGGCATGGTTTCCTAATTTAATTAGATGATATGTGGTTGAATTATTTTGTGGAAGAATAATTTTGAGTTTAAATTCTAATAGGCTCTTGATGGCATACATGAATGAGTAATGCTACTTGGACAAACTTTTTGGCCAGAATTTTGGCCAACCCATATGGTTTCCATTGAATATCACTATGATATTCAATGGAAACCATATGGGTTGGCCAAAATTCTGGCCAAAAAGTTTGTCCAAGTAGACTTTTTGTACATGAATTTAACTCTAGCTAAATTATTGACTAGTGGGCCATGGTGTGTTTAGCTATCTTGTGGGCCAGCCATAAGTGGAGCCCCTTGTGTGAGGTTTCCAAGTTTGATTAGGTATCTTTACTTGGAAGGAAAGACTCCTCTTTGGGTAAGAATTCCATTGATTAAAGGTTACTAATCTTAGTGTCTTTAATTAGTAAGTGTTGCACAACTAAAGGGGAAAGGTTGCTATTCTTTTTAGGGATTGACATTCCTATTAGAAAGAGCATTCCTTATTGGAATCAAAGCTTTATAAATATAGGGCATTCCCCTTGGGCGTGCAACACATCAGAAATCAGAAATCAAGTGGAATTCTAAAACCCTAGGGGCGTGAATCACTAGGTGGATACATTGGCCGCCCAAGAGCAAGGAGAAGCTCACTCACGCCCAACCCTTGCTGCCCTCTTCTTCTTCATTGGAGAGGAGATCAGGTCCTTGTCTTGATTCCACAAAGTGTAGTTCAGAAAACCCTTCTTAGGATTCCATAGTTTGATCCCACCATCAACACCAATCAGATTGGGAAGTGGAATAGGAGAGAAGATCAAAGGAAAAATTCTGCAACAAATTCCTGCACCTGTATTGCTGATTGCAGGCTGAGTTCAGACCTTTGAATGCTTTCTTTTCAGAGTTTAGAGGCACTCAAATCATCAAGGTATTAGTCCTCTAACATCTCCTTACATTTAGACACATGTTGATAATGATTTCATGGAGTTATATGCATGTTTTCATGGCTGAAATCAGATCTGAATTCTAGTTTTTTAAAACTTGAAACTCAAAGGCAGCCATGGACGTCCTCTTGAGTATGAGATCAGATCAGTAATGCATTATCTTTCATAAAGTATCATCAAATGAGTGGTTGTAAATAAAGGAGCCTAAGGCCAATAAAGGTAGGTTATTTATAATGACAAAAGTGCACGTGTTTACTTGGTTGATAATAAAGGAGGCCAAGGTCATTTAAGGTATTTGGATTTCCAAAAAGGAGGAAAAATGTGTGGTTGGAAGGACTAAAGTACCCTCAATAATTAATGAGCTAATGGGTTAGGCCATGGGTAGGTGGGTCATTCTAAGGTTAATTGCACAACTCTTTCAGGAAAACCCAATCATAATTAGGATTACAACTAGGGCCTCTAATTGTCTAATTATTTCTAGGAAATCCAATTAAACTTCTAATAGAACTATTAATCTCACAAGAGTCTTAATCCTATAAAATGGGCTTAATTAATGGGAACAACTAACTATTCATATCAATCGCCTATTAAATAGAATAACCTAGGGTTGCCTTGGTCAAATTGGGTTCCACTAAGTATTTCTAGGGACGGATACTTACATAACCACTGTTGGATAAACCAACTCTTGAACCTGTGATTAACTTTCTTATACTCTTCTGTTTTTCTTGGGCAAAAACGAAGGGTTCTATTGTGTGAAATTTAGTGATCAATCTAGCAGTTGGCACATTGAAATCAGCTTTGACTATCTAGATATAAAGAATACAATGGGTCTTAAGGCTAGTGAATGGCTTGGATTTTCCAAAGGTGGGCCTCACCAAAGTGCATAACAAGGGTGATGCACCATAGTACAATGAGTTTTTTTATAAGTTAGTACAATGGATCATAAGACTGGTGAACGGTTTGTAGTTCTACCCCTTTTCTGTACTCAACATCTCCTTGCTGATGGGATATTGCAGGAGATGGGACAGTACCCGTCCAGTTGAACTGCCTAACTAGATTCTTATCTTAGATTATCAGCTTTGTTGTGGTTCAGGCTTGAATGCATATTGCCATATTAGATTATCTGCTTTATTGTGGTCCATGGATTATTGCATGTTGCAGCATTAGTTGAAGAATACAGACCAGTGAAAAGAAGTTGTACTAATAATATGACAGGATCCAAATCATTGATCCAATGAACCCATGATTTACGGGTCATGGCCGAGAATTTGGATTGATTGGATGGCTTACATTACTCCAGTGCCATTTTCGTTTGAAAAATTAAAATTTGATCGGACTAATCAATATAACCATGATGAGTGACGTTATATAATAGATCTAGTTATTTTCTCCATGTATTTGCTTGAGTTTATATTGATTTGAATAAGAGATTGAAATTGAGTTCTCTGATCAATTGAAGCTTACCTTTTAATTGCATCAATAAGTGGTTGGCCTGTATATTATCAATCTACCTTGATCCTTAATTTAAGGGCCTCAAAGTGTTTAAAAAACACTCACTCAGTTTATTGATTTAGTGTCAAATTGACATCAGCCCAAATTCATGGTATAAATGCTAGTGTGAAAGGAATCAGACTCATCCTAGGTGGGTCCCTCTATCAAAGTAGAAAGTGACGCTCTCAAAAGGCTTCCTCCTAGTATAGGGCTATCCTCAAATTTTATGCCAACTCGAGTTTGTTTGACCGTTAGATTGAATGTTTAATGAAAACATGATGATGAATGTGCTGAGATTGTGTTAATCACATTTCTTTATCAAACATTCTAAAATTTGAAGATACCCCATATACCTAGGGATATTTATTTTGACAGGTTTACATTTCAACCGGTGGGTCCCACTGTGGAGTTCTATTTCTTTTACCTTCAGACTTCCCTTGATTAAGCATCACTAGCACAATAACTCGTGCTAAGCATCGGCTAGGTTGCCGATTAAATCTATATCAACATAAATTCGTATCACGTAAATCATTTTCAAATATTTACTAACAATGCTTTAGTATTGATAGTGCATAAAATTTTAATTAAAGAACAAAAGAAGAGAAGATTATGATGGTACCTCTTTTCTTTAATTACAGGTACTATCAATTCAATTATTATAGACTTTTTTATACTGTATATTTGCTAATAGAAACTTCTAATATGGGTAGAATTTCATTTTTGTATGTGATCCTATAGAGATAATTTGCATGATATTTCCAACTATATCTATACAAAGCGCCCCTTTTTCATGTCATGATATTAACTTATAGCTTTCTTTTGTATGAGATGGAATGAGTATATACCTGTATTTTTTTTAATGAAAAATAACTAATAATTGTGAATGATACCACTTATAATGAGACCTAGGAGGCGAAAATTATTAGTGCTTCTGGCATTATTACTTATGAAGAAGCGAGAGAAGTTTTTATTTAAGGAGCCATGTACGACCTCAATTCTCTTTGGTCATGTTTTCGTTCAGGGATTTTTAAATGGTTACCGAATGCAATGCTTAGAGTTGTTTCACATGGAGAAACTTGTTTTCTTGTGATTGTGTGCAGTGTTAATTACAAAAAAAAAAAAAAAAAAAAGGCTTCTTGAAGACAGCATGATATGTTTGTGTGGAGGAGGAAGTAGCTATATTTTTAGTGAAAATTGGAAAAAATCATAGAAATAGGATTTTGCAAGATAGATTTCAACATTCGGGAGAAACTATATATCCATCATCACTTTCATGTTGTTTTCGTGGCAATGATTCACTTCTCAATGGATATTATAAAGCCTCTTTCATATAGCCAAACACCAAAGAAAATATTGCACAACTCTTGATTTTATCCATATTTTAAGGTATGATTTTATCATTAACTATTCATTCTGTGTGTTTTTTCATAATTAGCCTGGCGTGTTAAATACATTTTTTTTCCTTAAGGGTTGTGTTAGGGCAATAGATGGCACACTTGTGAATGTCGTGATCCCTGTGAAGAACCAAGTGCCTTAGAGAGGAAGAAAAGGAGAATGCATGCAAAATGTTTTGGTGGCTTGCTCATTTGACATGATATTCACGTTTGTTATTGCTGGATGGGAATGAACTACATATGATTCACGCATCTTACTTGACACCATTTATAAAACAGAATTAAAATTTCCACATGCCCTATGGGCATATATTAATTGAAAAATTATACTTTAAACCACATTTTCTATAATGATAGATGTTTTTTATTTTCAGGTAAACGTTATATAATTTATTTTTGGTAAATAAGGTAAATATTATATTGTTGATGCTGGGCTCACAAATATGCGTGGTTTTCTTGCTTCATACCGTAATATTCGGTATTGGCTGTCGGATTTTCGGAGTGGTGGTCGTCCTCGTAATAGGAAGGAGCATTTCAATTATATTCATTCATCATTGAGGAATGATATAGAGCGTTCTTTTGGAGTACTAAAAGCTCGTTTTCAAACTTTAAAACTGATGCATCTTTATCCATATCCTGTACAAAGAAGTATAATAACTGCCCCTAGGACGCAATAACAATGTACAACTTTATTAGAAAAAAAACTATTGCAAATATACTCTTACATCAAAATGAGAATGAAGACATGACTTTAGAGCTCAACAATAATGATGATAATAGTACCTTTGAAGCTGATAGAGTTGTGAATATTGAAGACCAAATGGAGATGTCGTTAGTTAGAGATGCAATAGCAGATGCCCTCATTCAAGATTGATGTTATGAGACTCTTTTCTCTTTTGTATTTTTGTAAACGATTGGAGTAATTTTAATCTTGTATTACCCCTTTTTGCCTTTTGATAATTTGATCATTCGAGGGATATGACCAATTTCGCTTGTTGTAGCAATATATTTAACACATTATCATCTTATGACACGTAAAATTCAATTTTTGAGTTTTACATGGGCCTTAGAGAATTTTAACAAAAAGTTATAATGAATGTCTCATTGAATTTCTCTACTAAATTATATTTTTTTTAAATGACAAGAAATGCGCCTATAATAAGATCTTATTTGTATGTTTACCAAATAAGATATTTCAAAAAGATCTATTTCATTCAGATGTACTGCATGTATTATCAAACACTCTATTTGAAACAGATCTATATCGAAGAGATTCCTGTTTGGCAAATCTTATATGTTTGAAATAGATCTGGCTCAAACAGATCTGCGAGAAATAGATCTGTGAGATATAGACTATTTTTAAATAGACTGTTTGGTAACACATGCATTATATCTAATTTAAATGGATCTATATGAAAAAATATGTTTGGTAAACTTTCAAATAAGAGCTTATTACAGGGGCATTTTTTGTCTTTTAAAAAAAAGGTAATTTATAATAGAAATTCAATTTGACATCCATTATAAATTATTATTTATCTCATTGAGGCAATGTGAAACTCATAAAAGTGAGTTCTAACTTTCATTGGGACACAAAATTTGGTTCCATTCCATGAATATTTATGGCCCAATTTCCTATTCAACACCATTCTTAGACCTTCTTTAACATGAAAAAGACTTATGAAATGCTCACATCATTTCCTTGTTTTGATTCTATCAAATAACAACTAAACTTCATACATTTCTTTTGTCATACACTTTTCTTTATAAATGATATCCTTATCCTTATCCTGATGATCGATGGTGTATAGATGAATGCACTAAGGGACATGTTAAAATCTGGGTCCACTCTGACCAGCATATGGCCCTGACAGATGAATCATATGGTCAAACAAATCGAAGCCAACAAGGGCCACAAATGAGAAGCCTTTTAGGCTAGAAGACTATTGACAAAGTCAACAGCAGGTGCACCTTAGCAGAAGTATCACAAACAGATGCAATCTACAATTAAGTTGAATGAGTTTTCTATTCCATGAATAAAACTGTTCTTAAACATCTGTGGTTCTGTGCATACAAAGTAGACCAATGGAATCATATCCTGTGCCAACCGTGAGACCGTGTGATATAAATCACAATACCAAGAAAGTAGTAGAGAAGCACGATAACCAAATGGCGGGCTCGCCAATCCTTGATTCTAAACAGTATAACCTGCATGTTTTAAGAATAACAAAGGTTATCTTATTACTCAAAACTGCAATAAAACTATTGAACAGAGCAGCAGAGAAAGAAAGATAATATACAAATCAAGTACAGTGCAGTGCTCAAAATAACAAGCAGTCATGAATGTACAAGAGTGCAAGGTACAAGTTTAGTGCAGTGTTAACATAATGACAAGCCAATTGGATTTTTGGGGCATTGCACTTGTTTTGCTTAATGCAAATTTTACCTTAAAAAAATTATAATTACAAGGAGTCAGGAATGTATATACAACGTGGCTATTCAACCAAATTGAGAGAAAAAAAACTTTTGAAAATAATATCCTATTGTATACACAAACAGAACCTGTTTTCTTCAGCAAGTGTTCAGATTTCACTACTAAGGAATAAATTTACAGAAATTGGTCTAACATGGTTTAGAAATCAATTAATACATTCATACCAGCTGATATATATCAGTTCATTATGGACCCCAAGAAAATAATTTGATATTGTCATCCAACTCAAATACACCTGTATCATACTATACAACTGGCAATCAGTTTTTCAATTTGTTTTGCAGTTTTTGCCAGAAATGCTCTTCATTTTTGCTTGTTAAGCCTAAATATATTGCAGTGTATGCATGTCCATACTTTAGTTTTATTTTTATTTTTTTCAGTGAAAATAATTCAACTTGTCTACTTTTCATCTACCTATCATGTTATCTACTTGCTTCAATTGATAAGATAATGATGCTGGTTCTAGATACTACATAGATACTTGTGGGGTATACTTCAAATGAACCCTACTGTACAAAGTTCATTTTATAACAAGATATGGAAGTTGCCAAGCAGATCCAGCCCAACATTTCAGAGAGGATAGAAGAAACAGGGGGAGGAAATCCTATACTATAAATCCAAAAGGAAAATTCTACCGTCGAAAAAAGAAAAAGTTTAAATTCATGCCTTGGAAAGATTACAAGTTTTAAAATGTTCTGCTCTTGAGTTGTTCTGAGAGAGAAAAATACATATAGCACACTTCTACTTCATAAATTGTGAACATCATGAATATAAGATGCGAATGACCACCATAAAAGAAAAGAAATTCAAGCAGTATTTCAACTCAAGTGGAAATCTAAGCCATCTATCGATCAGGTCGGACATGTCAACCCTACATGAAAATAAAAGGGGTCACCCTGATCCATGAATTTTGAGTCTGGTGCAGGTTGGGTAAGTAATTGACAACCCGGCTAAGCCACACTCCCCTAAAGAAGTATTTTGTTTTGATAGGCCTTTCAAACTGTGGGTATATCATGTGATGGCTCATGTCCTGATAGTTTCATATATGATGTGATGATAGGCCTTTAATCAGCATCCATCAAATGAACTGCCACCTTAATTACCATCCACCAAAGACTGCAAGAGAGCAATTGTGATTGAGCAGTCATGGCAATTTGGGCTAACATGGGAAATATGGGTAATATTTTAGGGAAAGGCATGTGACTTGTAAACTATATGCTGGCAGGGAAATGCCACTGGTTCAGGGAAATGCACATGTAATAAAATAAGAACAGAGGAAACCCAAATCAAATCCAATAGCAAATGAAGAAACTTTAATGTTAAACCACCTAAAGACACATCATATACATAATGTCAGTTCAAAAGCATGAAAATGTACAAATACCACTCTTAATCTCAAAACAGCTTATGTTAGATTATATGAAACTTAAAACAACTATATTATACTATCTGACTTCAAAACTTTTATGGTGACAGATTCACAGTGATGTTGCAACTCAGGTGCCCTGTTCATATGATGTCCATAAGATGACCAATACAGCAGTTTGTGAAGAGTCATTGCAGTAGTTCCCAGAAGTAAACATGCTTAATTATTTGTTTTCCCTCCTCCTCCTTACTGTTTACAGTGCAATTCTAGAGTTCCTAATTGCTAAATTCTGCAGCAAAGCAAGGCAGCACTTGTATTTGGAGTTGTATCTCCATCTTATTTGATTGGGAAGTGCAATAAACACAAAGTTTACGGCAATCATTATGTATTCAAGTTAGACTAGCAAGATGACTTTGGAATGATGTTAAGCCTTCCTAATTAGGTAACTCGTACATAAGTTTATCATCACATCATCATATAAAGGTTAAAACAAGTATGAATGCTTAGAAACAGAATGTCAAGGCATTATGCAAAGAATGGACTGTTACAATGACATCGTAAATCAAAAGGTTTTCTAGATTATCCATGTATTTTTTAATTGTGTTACACCATTTGATGTGAGAATCATTAATTAGGAACCCCATTACAAGACTGTGTCACACCACTTAAAGAAATTGCAACTGCTGGTACCCTATAGACATTTTACAAATTATTAACATAAAACTAAATAGGACTCAATCAATATACAGATATCTAACTACATGTAATGAAATGTGTATGGCTATTCATTGAGAATAAAAAAAGAAAAAAGAAAAAAATAGTCCAAATTTGAGTCTATTCAATTCAATTCAATAGCTGTATATGAATTGCATCATCTGTTATGAATTCCATCCTTTTGCTCAATGCAATGCACCATATTATTTGCTACAAAGATTCAATGTAAACCATTTGAAAATAAGGGGGAAAGATTCTAAACCTGTAAATTATAAGAAAGACTTCAGGTACAGTTCCTACCAGAGAACCAAATATGTAAGGACCATAGTTCACATCTGTGGCAAAATTATAAGAAAAATCTTCATTATCATGAGAGAGGGGGACAAAGCTTACTTGAGGTGTAAAGAGCAAGAGCAAGGGCTGTCGAGGAAAGAGACAGAGCCTTAGTTGGATCTCCATACTATCATTATCTTTCTTCATCCTATCAACCTCCATGCTTAGATACTGCCGAACTATTTTCAAATCAAGAAACATCTATAGAAAGAGCCAGGAAAATGCAAAAAATTCTCCAATATTATATTAGACCAATGGACTGAGAACTTTTGCTGAAAGTTCATTGTAACCACTAATAACTCTCCAAAGAGTCTAATTAAAATTCTAAAGTTCTTACATCTAAAAGTGATTCCATACTCCTCCAAAAATCCCATTATATTCAAATAAAACTTATCAAGGCCCATGTTTCAGTATCATATTCAGCCAATACATGCGAGCATCATCACTCTCAAACGACATGAAAATATTTCTATTGTCCTTATCCTTAAATGCCCTTGTACCAAAAAAATACGACTCTGAGGTCTCTTTGATATTTGGTATCAGTTTTAAAGTAGCAATACATTCTTGCATTGTAGGACCTTGCTTCATCTCTTCCACTTTCCTCTCTTTATCTTTTTCTTTCATCTCTTCTTCTTTCCTCTCTTTCTCTTTTCTCTCTTCTTCCATCCTTTCTTCATCTTTCCTCTCTTTTTCTTTCTTCTCTTCTTCTTTCCTTTCTTTCTCTTTTCTCTCTTCTTCCTTCCTTTCTTCATCTTTCCTCTCTTTCTCTTTCATCTCTTCTTCTTTCCTTTCTTTCTCTTTCCTCTCTTCTTCATTCTTCTCTCCTTCAAGTATAATGACTATGCGCTCAAGACTCTCATCAAACTTACTGATCTTAGCATTCTTCCTGCTTCGTGAAGGACCGGGTCGTTTTCTCCTCACATTTGACATTAGCATTAGCTCTTCCATTTCGACATCCTCATAAGTCTCTTGTTCAACAGCATTTTGAGTATTGCCTATATCGGGTAAATGAGAGGCCATTTGCATACTCAAGTCTTCTGGAAAAGAACCTGAAGACGGTGTCCAAGCATCTTCTCCCCTAGCTTGGGTTCCACCAAAGAGAGTGGTCATTTCATTGGTAAATGACAAAGACTTAGTCCTAAATATCTTTGCATCAGGGTGTCCCTACATCAAATTATATAAATTTAGTTAATATAAAAGAGGATTTTACATACTATAAATTCTATAAAATGTAAAAATATATTACCTTTAGATATTCATCCCATCTCTCAGGTTCCATTGTAACTGTCTGAGTTGCTTCGTTATAACCTACACCAGTTTGCCCACATAAGGTTGTCCAAGCATTGTACTGTTTTCTCATTAGATCCCATTGATTCTTTAATTGCTTTTGTCCATACAATAGCCCGGTTTTCACCTTAAAACCCTCGATAATCTTTGTCCATGATTGTGCTTTAAAATTTGAACCTGGTCTTCCACCTTGCAATACTTCTTCAATACATAGATCCAAGAAAATCTTCTTCATATTTTCTGACCAAACAGCCCTATTGGTCTCAGCTTTTTCCTTACCCTTATGAGATGGAGCCATTCTTTCGGCCATCTAAGCGTGCCTAAAAAAATGTGTGTTTATTAGTCATATGATTTTACAAATACTTCACACTAGTCAAACATTCAGATGCTTTACTCAAAATGGTAAAGTAGAGCCTATGTTAACACATGTAAGTAACTAGCTATATCCTAAAAAAAAAATACAAGTATAGTTGTTCCATTGACATATAAAAATCTAGTTAATATGTTGATCATAACAGTTTTTCCTAGGCCATTGAGAGGAGAACACCATGAAAAATATAATAATAAAAATGAAAATTATCAAAACATCAAGAATGCTAAAAGAATTATGGCTTATATATGCATTAGATAAGTAGTATTAGAAAAAGCTACTGAAAATGAAAAAAAATCTCAAAAGCTCATCCAGGCCTTATTATCACAACAAATCTCAAAAGCTCATCCAGGCACTGTTAACTAGAATTTCCAATTAATTGAGTAGTACATTCAGGACAAACCTATTAAAGTTTTAGATCCTCCTATGCTCAAGCCTACCTCACCGACAATCCCAAATCTCGGATCGTTAATGCTCCATCCCATTTAATCTATAATTTCCCTGCAAGTTCGACTTTTATACTCAACTTTATTTTAAATCATCATCTCTCGTCTCTGACTTTCTGTAACTTCACAATTCCATTTTTTTTTTCTTTTGATAGTTGTCTGTAACTTCACATATTTTCTCACGCTTCATTCAAAGTCTTTAATTTAAGGGCATCCCCTTCTCCTAAGAACACTTTCATGCTTTGTTTAGAGGCTGGTCGAGGTTTTTTATTTATGACTCCAAAAGTCCAAACCATCTTCAAAAGCATTTCTTGACTCTCTTTCCTTGGAGATACTAAACATAGTACATGCATATTCATCAGATCACCCCAGTACAATGAAAAACTGAACTTGGGTCCTGCTCCAACCACAGTACTATCCATGCTTCAGAACTTAACTCAGGCCCTGAGCAAGGGAATGTGTTCATGCACAGGAAACTCGTTTCTGTGCCCTTGTATGTATACTTTTAATTCAATTGTCTATAATCAAATTGCATAAAATTTTTAGTTACATAAGGCTTGAATTATTTGCATCTGGTAATCCAAATTACATGTTCCTCACATTTGTACAGAACATTTTCACAGAAAATGAAAATGGTTTTCAAGAAAGACCTATTTTCCATCACTCCATGTCAACATTTTCCACGGTTTATGAAATTTCAAGATAAAATCATTCTCCACAATCTTGCAGAAATCAGATTAAAACCCAAAAACCATTCAGTCTTTACACAAGAAGGAGAAACATTTTCAAATGTAGAAAATGTTTTACCATAGAAACAAGCCATCCCAGAAAATGAAAATATGAACTCTGCATCAATTCTCATTTTACCCCAGAAATGAAATCAATGTGAAAATAAGGATGATTGATTTCCTAGTATCCAAACAACCCCTTTGGAATTATATTGTTTCTCTGCAATGAATGTACCCCTAGCCAATGCAGGGCCTCATCTGATCATCCGGACCATCCAAATGCTGGCCCCTCCAAGGATGATGATTGTCCAAAAAACAAGACCTTCAAGAAGCTTCACTCATGAACCGAAAAACCAACCTTAGGAACCACCCAGCAAATGAAGTTGCCACTCTCTTTTGTGGAGAAGGGGAAAGAAAGAAAAATATCTAAAGTTTTTGCAATATATGATTCACATAGTGTTTAGAACACATTGGGAGACACACATTGAAAAAACTCATGAGCAAACCAAAATGCACAAAGAACAAGCAGTGTCAATTCAAGGGATCTCCATAAACAAAATAATTTCATTTGTAATTCGGAATCAAAACCCTAGATGAGGGACGCTTGTGAAAAATGTGTTTGAATTAGTACCTGGAAAGAGAGACAAGTATTTGAAGATGATGAAACCTTTGAATCCTTTCTTCTATTGTGTAGGGAAGAAGATCCAAGGAAGAGATATGTTTTTTTCCTTGTTCACTGGAAGAGGAGGGAGAGCTTTTCGTTTATGAAGAAACACAATCGAAGTTGAGAAAAAGAAGACCCTTACACATGGGTAAACTTGTCATTATCAAAAAAATATAATGGCAAACTTGTCCAAAAAAATTCATGGGATGTCTTTCCGCTTCAGACAAACCCATCGATTCCAATTATCCCATTTTAGGAGGATTTTTGAAACAGACCATTTTCAACTTAAAATGGATTGAAATGGTCCCAAACAAAAAATTCCCAAACGAACTATATGAGGATTGAAAAGGTTTTAAGCTAAATAGAGGTAGTAAATAGAGTATCCAAACTGAACCTTAATTATCTCAAATAGATAAGACTTGCTTAACAAGGCCTATTACTTTGGATTTTCCCCTCATCGAATTATACCACTCTCTAAGCTCCTTCCGAGCTCCTCTAACCATAACAACATGGCATCTTGGGACTGACCATCATCCATACACATTGACCATATTAGGAGTCTAAGATCTGGTCAATGCTAAGGTGAGAACACCGCGGACATACAGAGCAGGAATTGTTCGCAGCGAAAAGTTCGCGGCAACCGCAGCCGTGGTAGAAGGCCTGAGGCAAAATCCTGCCTTGCTAGGATGTAAGCAGGTATTGGCAGCATTAGGCACACATGACATTCTACCCTATACATCATTTTATGCTAAAATGTTGTTGGCCTTTCCTCTCTCAAATTTCCGGGCACCTTTTAGTTACTACCCATATCTTTCTACTTTTAATGCAAACATATAAAATTATTGTCATATATGTTGTTTGGTCAGACCATCTTTAGAAATTACTTAGTATTAACAAACCTAATTGGTCATATTTTATAAGTAGAAAAAAGTCTATTTGGCTCCTATTAGTTTCATTATTATAAGTAATTAAATGCTCCTCTTTTCTTTTAAAAGGAGATACTTTGTATTAAAAAGTTCAAATGCCGATATAGATTCCAACTTGACAGTAAATGAAAATCTCGTTACTATAAAATTATTTAATAAGGTAATGACTAGACAATCATTTACTATCTAAAAGAAGACTATTTGATGTTGTTGATGAGACATATGTTTTAACTCATCAATTTTAGACCCTTGGTAAGATGCACATTGTATTGAGTTTGCATGAATTAAATACGAACAATCAAATGGATCTTATATAAAGAAAAGACAAATTAAATATGTTTTCAGTGTCTTCTGCAACATGCAATTGAGATTTTGTAGCATCTTGTTTTTCAAGCTAGTGTGTGTGCATTTATTTGAGCATGATTCTAGGGACCCATATAAGAATCACAGAAAGTCTGAATGGCCTGACTGGAAGACCGACCCATGCCGTTGGGATCCAACGGCCTGGCTGGGAGACCGGGCTATGGGTCGGTCTCCCAGTCAGGCCAAGTAGCAGGGCTGTAAGAATCATGCTCAAATAAATGCGCGCGTGCACAAATATATATATAGCATATGTACTTGCAGAAAAATAGTAATAAGAATCATCTTTGACTTATTTACATGAAAATCACATATGAATCATATAAGGAATCAGATAAAAATCATATAAAAACTCACATAAGAATCATGCCCAAAGAACCCCAGATACATGCTCAGAAAATATCCACACATAAATAAGAAAAATAGGAATGGTAGGCCTAGTATTGTCCAAGCCTAGTCCTTAAATTGGCTTGTAAAAATTTTGTCCAGGCTCAACCCTCAAGCTTTTTAAGAAAAACAAAAGACCTCATTTTATGAACTTTATGATGGCCGGGCTGGCCCAATTACTAGCCTAATCGGAGGGCCAGATTGAAAGCCGCGCCCTAGAATACACCCCCTAATTAAAAGGACGCAATCACATCCAACAAACCACTTGCTCTTGAATTCAGCTAGTCCAGTTGGAGAACTAGCAAATGGAGCTCTAAGGCTGGCGGTTTGAATAAGGAGAAATGTGGCCAAAACGGAAGAGCAGAAATTAAACTGTCACAATTTAAATTTGTGCCGTGGGCACTTTTCTCCTCTTTTCTTCTCCACCCAAATGATTAAAACTCAGCCCAGCCGCCAGTTGAATACTCAGATTTCCTATGATACTTCACATGAGGTATTCTAACTATTGCAAACACAGATAAATGGTAGTTTTACTGTCCTAGAAATCAATTATTATAGGTGCCATATCATGTTCGCTAAATACAACTGATTTAACTGAAGTAAAGTTCCTTCACTTGATAATAGTCTCACTTATTTAGACTAAATTAAAACACCTGCTGACCCAGAAAACCATTTCATTCCATCAAAAAGCCCTCGAGATCTAGTCCCACGTGATTTGGAGCTACCCGTCCCACGTTTTTCATCAAATTAGGTGACTGGCACTGCACCTGGTTTGGCTGCAGTGGTGGACGGATTTGGAGTTGCTGGGTAGTGATAAGGTGGCACACCTCATTGTTGTAGGGATAAAATTCTTGATTAGCAATGAAACCAGCCCCATCATTCGTCATACATCCTCCATTGCGATTTTCCATCCCACCCAAGCGTTGTACCTCGTCCTTCAGTATATTGTTTACAGCTGCAACAAGAAGGGGAAAAAGGTATTGAGCTTGAGAATGTTGAAATAGTTCTGTCAGGAAGAAAAGAACAAACGATGCAAGCAAACACACACATGACAAACAAATTTATATAGTTTCTTCAATCTTGAGGTACATCCATTGATCACACCGATTCCACCATGCTCAAAGACAGAAGATGAAAACACAAGATACAACTTCTCTAGCGGCTATGCTAAGGTTACATAATAGCACAGGATAATATTACGAAAATACTCCTACAATTGGATCCACAACAATGGACCTGAATTAACAGTATGGCCCGTGTGAAATCAAGCTCCACACATAACAAGTTCTTCCTCTCTCCCTTCTTCAATAAGCAAGTGAACTTAGACCACTGCTATTGCAATATGAATAAAAAAAAATTAAACATAGCACTTACATGGCAGTCTGTTTTTTTCTTTTTACCTAGTAATCAGTCAAGAATTTCACCTTTTTAAAAAGAATATATTTCTGAACACTTCTAACAATACTTCAAATCTTGAGAATAAATCTCCTCATTAAGGAAGTTTCTCTTTCTAATAAGCAGACACTGCCTATTGTACGTGGCTACTTTACTACAAGCTTCTGAAAGGAAAAACTCAGGGAGGGTAGACTATGTTTTAGTTCATAAATAATCCTAAAAACAAATACAAAATATCAATAACAGTTTCTCCTTGACAACCTTTTTGTTAAATAGCTAAAAGCATGCTCTTTGCCTGTGCATGGGTTTTAGATACCCATGCACAGATTATTCTGATGTTGCTCATATGTAATCAACTATTATGCATTTGTCTGATATATCTGCACAGAACCTAACACTGCTCAGGTAACAATGTTAAAACGGAGACTTTGTTTTAGTCCAATAATACATATCTCCTCAAATAAAATGGAAACTTGAGTAAATTAAAAGGCAAGCTTCCCAGGTCTTTTTCCTGCACATACCTACAATTATGCCCAAATAACTACATACAAATACAGGAATGAAGTTAGAATTTATGGCCCGTTCATGGGACCTTCTGTGCCTACTGTAATTAAGTACAGATTTTGATTCATGTTTGTAAAATATATAATATGTACCCATCCTTATCTACATGTAGCACTAATAACATTTCTGCACAATTTCTAAAAACAAAAGTACATATAACCATGGTATTTAAACCTTTGAAATTGACACGGAAACATATTTTACTTCTTTGATTCTTTACTTGGAAAATTCAACGATAAACCCACCATTCAAAGGAAAAATAAAAAATTGATTCAAAGATAACCCTGTGGAATTTGAACCTTTGAAATTAACTAGATAACATCTTTTTGTTGCTTTTACTCTCACTTGGAAATTTCCAAAGATCATCCCAGAATTCAAATTGAAAAACGCAAAAAGGATAATGCGGCCGCTGCTAAGAATTCCATCATACCAAGGAAATGACGAATATTTACATTATCTTATGGAATGGGATTGAAAGGGAGCAATTGAGATCTAAAAGAAAAGGGAAAAATAGAACCCTAAGTGATTGATTTTGATCGGACTATTATCCTTCCAAAGTAGTTTCTTTTTCATTACAAAATGAGAGAGTAATCACGTATTCTCAGTCATCTATATATATATATATTCCCTTTTCTTTCTCCTTCTCTGTTCCCTACCTTTCTTTTTTATAGATTCAGTTTGTTGGAAACTATAATTGGGTGCAGATCCTCAGAGAATAAATTCAATCAATTAAAGTCCAATTTTTTTTGCCTCACCGTTGAATGGACCCACTATCCATTGTGATGTTCTCACCCAAATATGATTCAAATTGAAGCAGTATTCATTCTAGGGTTTTGACTTATTTGTCCTTAAATCTATTTTTTCTCAATTTCATAACCAAAATTTAGATAATGTCACAAGAGTCGCTTGACTATGGTCAACTCTTTTTTAAAACTTTTTTGCCCCCAGATCCCATGATATCACAAGAACAGTGTATAGCGTAGTAACTTATAAATCCCATGATATCATAGGTTGTCCCATGATGTCATGGCTTTTAATCAACATCTTTGGAAAAGTTTTTCTAAATGATCGAACTTGAGAAATCGTTGTCAAATGTGTATTTACTTTTCCCAAAATGTCGTTTTTGTGTTTTATAAAAAAAAAAAACAATTCATTTGCTAATTGTAGGAACAGAAATTGATAAATCATATGATATCATGCGATATGGTGTAAAAAGGATTTTAAAAAGTAATATTGACTAGAGTCAAGCAACTCTAGTGACATTATCTGAACTTGGGTCATTAAATTGGAAAATCCAGGTTTAAACATTATCTGAATTTGGGTCATTAGGAAATCCAAGTTTAAGGAGGACTAATATGTCAAAACCCCTTCATTTTATGCTGAGGAAGATGTCAAAACCCTTTCCTGCATGAATATCACTCTGATGATCCAAGTAATATTCCCGCATTTCGTTGTTTCATTTTGAATCTTGTAGGTGCAAAAAATCTCGCGGACTTACTTAGATGAATGTAGAACTTTTGGGAATGATTAGCTGCCTGAAAACCTGAAAGGCGAGGAGAAGCAATGGTCAAAGACCCTAGCTGCAGTCAGCACAAGGCCCTCCGACGCCTGAGTTAGTACTGTCACTGAACAAAGGGTGAAGTGAGGTGAAGAAGAAGAGAGAGAGCTTAGAGTAAGGGGGGTCCTTATGTACCTGAACATCTTCCCCCCCTTCTGGTGTTTACCTTTCACATAATATAGAGGTGGGAAAGTCCCATCAGAAGTTTCCTTAGTGGAGGTAGGTGAAAAGGGGACTGCCCATACCTCGATCTCTGGTGGATGTGACCGTTCGGCACCCATCCTATCTGTCAGTTCATACTGCAACGTGGTTGTCTTGTCATCTGGCACTGCTACCTAGATGGAGCACTTGGCCGAGGTGAGTTGTCTTGCCGAGGTGAGCTTTCTGGCCGAGGTGGAAAGGTGAGCTTTCTGGCCGAGGTGAAGGTGTCTGGCCGAGGTGCCTTTTTCGAGGCCTAAATGATGGAATTCAGCCTAAAAACAAAAAGTTCATTACATAGTAATGGTCGCCGTTTCCTTTCCAAAATGGGATTTTGTTCGTAATTCTAACTCCGGAACCCTAATTTCGCCTAGTATCGTTAGGGCGAGATGGGTTGAGCCGAGGTGCCGAACTGGAACTCTTACCGAAGCTGGAACGACCTTGGCGCTGCGAAGGTGTCCCTACTGGCACTGGCTCTGTTGCCGAGATGCATAAAGCCGAGACCAGGATATGCCTAGTTGGTACTCTTACCGGAGCTGAGCACGGCTTTGGTATTATGAAATTATCCCCACACAATAGCCCCCCAGCTTCTGACATCTTAGAGCTCTAACTCTTTGAAGTCGGGAGCTATTAAGATGAGAGGTCTTTCTGAACATTGAGATCGAAGCTCACACTATATCTCGGTGTCGATTGGCGACGTGCGACCTCTCTTTTGGGCTGAAGTTGTTCAAATTGAAGCTGGTGTTGCTACAGAGCTTATGCAGTAACCGAGCTGGTGCTAGCGAGCTGACGCTGTAACCGAGCTGGTGCTGTCACCGAGTTGGAGTTGTCCGAGCTGATGCTGTCACCGAGCTGGAGTTGTCCGAGCTGGTGCTGTCACTGAGTTCCGTAACAAGGTGTGCCTTAACTATTTAAGGACTTACTTAGCTGGTTCTGTAACAGAGCTCATCGCTTAGCAGGTTCTATAACTGAGCCGTAGCGGACACCGAGTTCTGCAACAAGGTGTGCATTAACAATTTAAGGGCTTACATAGCTGGTTCCGTAACCGAGCTCCTAGCTTAACTGGTTCTACAACCGAGCCGCAGTGGACACCGAGTTCTGCAACAAGGTGTGCCTTAACAGTTTAAGGGCTTACATAGCTGGTTCTGTAACCGAGCTCATTGCATAGCTGGTTCTGCAACCGAGCTGCAGCGGACACCGCGGTCGCCAAGGATGACGGTAGAGGATCGTGCCACCGAGGCTGAAGCTATTATCGAGCTGGTGTAGCGACCGAGCTGAAGCTGTAACCGAGCTGGTGTTGGCACCGAGCTGGTGCTGCGACCGAGCTGAAGCTGTGCAGTTCGAGGCTGGAGCTATCACCGAGGCCCCGAAGCTGTTGAGGTACCCACCAAGCTCTCTAACCTAGTATTTCGTCTGTGCCTTCTGGAGGCAAATAAAATCGAGCTGCTCTCAGCTTGTTTTTTGAAAGTCGAGGATCTGTCGATGAAGACCTTCCAAGATGAACCAAAGAATTGTCTCTATGGTTATTCTTCTGTCTTGGTGACTTTTTCTTTATCTTCTGCCCCACAGTTTGGCTGCGCCTAGGGGGCGAAATTGGAGTTGCCGCCCTTTCTCGTAGCTGCTGCTGGAGGTGACGAATCAGCTCGCCTTACTCTTGGATAACAAGGTTTCGGGCCCTGATACCTGTGAGGAGAGAGTCGGCATCATCATCTTCACTGACAATCCGGATGGGACTGACGAGATTTGGATGGCACTGAAGTTTTATTTAGCCCAGGAGGCTCCAGTTGAAGATCGTCTGCCGGGGCTGCTTCAGTTGAAGGTTATTTTGCCTGGGAGGTGCTATCACCACCCTTGAAGGCGAACCTAACTGAGACACAGGCCCCTCGACGCCTGTTGGACCAGATCTTGCCTGGGATCTCCTCTGGCGAGGGACCGGGACCGACGGTTGCTCTGGCAACACAAGTGGTGGTGGTGGTAAGGCCTTTGATGATTCACCGCCCTTCTTAACTCTTGGAGGCAAAAAATCTCGCGGACTTACTTAGATGAATGTATAACTTTTCGGAAGGATTAGCTGCTTGAAAACCTGAAAGGCGAAGAGAAGCAACGGTCAGAGACCCTGGCTGCAGTCAGCGCAAGGCCCTCCGACGCCTGAGTTAGTGTTGTCACTGAACAAATGGTGAAGTGAGGTGAAGAAGAAGAGAGAGAGCTTAGAGTAAGGGGGGTCCTTATGTCCTGAACCTCTTCCCTCCCTTCTGGTGTTTACCTTTCACATAATATAGAGGTGGGGAAGACCCATCAGAAGCTTCCTTAGTGGAGGTAGGTGAAAAGGGGATGTTCCATCTGCCTATACCTCGATCTCTGGTGGATGTGACCGTTCGGCGCCCATCATGTCTGTCAGTTTGTACTGCAGCGTAACTGTCTTGTCATCTGGCACTGCTGCCTAGATGGAGCACTTAGCCGAGGTGAGCTGTCTTGTCGAGGTAAGCTTTCTGGCCGAGGTGAGCTGTCTGGCCGATGTGAGCTTTCTGGCCGAGGTGAAAGTGTCTGGCCGAGGTGAGCTTTCTAGCAGAGGGGAGCTGTCTGGCTGAGGTGAAAGTGTCTGGTCGAGGTGAGCTGTCTGGCCGAGGTGGAAGTGTCTGGCCAAAGTGAGCTTTCTGGCCGAGGTGAAAGTGTCTAGCCGAGGTGAGTTGTCTGGCCAAGGTGCCTTTTTTGAGGCCTAAATGATGAAATTCAGCCTAAAAACAAAAGGTCCATTACATAGTAATGGATTTTGAAGATCTCGTCGTTTCCTTTCCAGAATGGGATTTTGTTCGCGATTCTGAGTCCGGAACCCTAATTTCGCCTAGTATCGTTAGGGCAAGATGGGTTGAGCCGATGTGCCGAACTGGAACTCTTACCAAAGCTTGAACGACCTTGGCGCTGCGAAGGTGCCCCTACTGGCACTGGCTCTGTTGCCGAGATGCATGAAGCCGAGACCAAGATATGCCTAGCTGGTACTTTTACCGGAGCTGAGCACGGCTTTGGTATTATGAAATTATCCCACACAAATCCAAAATGGTTTCGTTGTTCCAAATGGATTCTTAGTCGAACCTGCACATATTCAAATGTTAATACATCCTCCATTTCTGGGAAAGGTTTGTGGATCAGATCCGTGAAGGCAAGCTTTACTTTACTGGTACCCCTAGTAAAGCAAAAAAAGGTGGACATAGAGTCCTAGAATGGCAAGAGGGGATTTCAACTGGAAGGGTACTGGAAGAAAGTATTCTTCCACTCCTAATATCAGCTAATGTGTCCCGACTTAATACATTACATCATTCATGGACAATCAGAAGACTTTGATAATGGTAGGAGGACCCGCAAGATAGAATAAAGTGGATGTCTAAAACTCAAGAGGTATATGGTCATGCCAACTAGAAGTTTGAAAGAATAAATAGCTAGCCTAATGAGACTTACCAACTTGCATCTGAATTTGTTCCCCCATTGATTGCAGACGCTCTTTCAATTCATTGTTTTCAGCCATGAGACCAGTAGTGTCCCTCTATCCAAAATAGCCAAATATAAAAAGTGGGTTTTAATGATTTTAAGGATAAGCTTCTTCAACAAAAAGGTGAAATGTGATATTGACTGAAAATGATACCGACTATAAACTTGGTGCCTGCTTCTCCACAAAGCCTGCTTTCCTCAATATTAACTGAAAAGTTCAATATTCAGGAGGTGAAAATACCTTTGCCATCATCAACTGGGTAGACAATGTGATTTCATCTGTTTGCAGGGCTCTCACTTTTTTCTCCAGCTCTGATATGTAGTGCGCTTTTCTCTCTTCAGACCTCACAGCAGATTGCCTAGTTTTCAAAATCCTAAAAGTGATGTGAATTCATAATCATTGTTACATGTATGATATTGGGGTTAAATTCAAAATACTAACATATCTTGGAGTCGGTAGCACTTAGCACTTCAAGTTAAAAACAAAAATAAAAAAACAGACAGATTGAATAGTTTACAGAGGGAGCAAACCCACTATACTACTCTGCCTATCATGTTTCAGCTAGTGCCAACATTATACATTGGTTTCATTAGTTGTATCTATGTTTTACTTATATAGGTTGATAGGGCCAATGGGCCATTAGATGTGAATATGTTTGGTGCCTTTATTGTGTTGTTTTTAAACAATATAAGGGAGGGAGAGCATTTCTCGAGGACACTAGCTTTTGATTTGATTTATTTATTTATTTATTTAAAAGCACTAAGAGGCAAGGAAGTGAGGATCAAAATCAAGACATGAAACCAATACACAAGGGGTTTTCGGGGTATTTCTATTGAAGTATTATTTTTAAAGAAAAACTCAAAGTCAAACAGCATGGAGTTTTTATTTGGTTAGAAATTAGTTGTAATCTTCAAGCAATGCAAGCTTGGAGCTTAGATTTACTCAAATAACCAATAATATCTCACTAATAACATCATCAATGCATCTATTTTCTGTTTGGTTCTTTACTTAATTATTTTAGTTTCAATAAAATCCCACCTTTCTAGAAAGAAAGAAAAAAAAAATAGACCATCTAGTATTTTGAACCTCTCTCCCAATAGATTAATGTTAATTTGTGTGTCTGTGCAGATCTTTTGCTTAGTTTTATTTGAAGTCTGAAGATGTTAAACTTGTTGACAAGTCAGCTGCTAACCAAACAGAGTCATCAGTAACTGACTAACTGAGTCGTTGGCTGTTGTAATGAACTAAGGTCATGCCGGTCCTGTTAAGACATAAATTAATTAACGATTAGTTATTAATCTCTAACTAATCCATCATTAGAATGTATATATAAACAAAGATGCTTCTGTAATCGTTTACGATCATGAAATTAGAATCTCTATTTCTTCTCCCCTCTCTTTTCGTTTCTCTTCTGTCTTCATCTTCTTCTGTTCTTCTTTGGTTATTGATTTGTAAAGATGGTATCAGAGCTTCCAATTGACAAATGTCAATCAGATCCATCCTTTCTTGCGCTTCCCCTGCAAATCAAAGCTTATTCTTCATGCCTCTCATTTGCAGATCAAAGCTTGATCTTCAAGCTTCTTCTTCAAGATTTGGTTTCCTTTTTCGGAAGATCAGAGAAAATTGTGTTCTTCTACAATCTTGATCAATAGCGGATCAAGATTCTCTTTGATCTTTGTTCAGAAGCAGCTTCCAACAGCAAATCATCTTCGGTCTTCATCAGCAGCAAATCAATCTTTATCTTCATCAGATCGTTGTTTTGAGATCAACAAATCAAGTTCGTTTTCATCAACTGTTGATCGTTCTCTTCTACTGGAGTTCCTCATGAATGGTTCGTTTGCTTGATCTTAGTTCTCTCATCTCTTGGAAAATCTTGTTTAATGTCTGCTTTTTCATCGGTTATGCCTTCTTTTAACATTTCTTCATCATTTTTTATTTCAAACATCGGTAGCTTGATCTTGTCACGACCCGAACCCGAGATCAGAGTCATTAGGGTTAACTCCGGGTCGCGATGCTCATACTTACTCCCGTAAACCCGAATTAACCGAAGTTAAAACGAATCTACAAGGGATCTTGCATACGTACCTGTCAATGTACAATTGTGCGGAATATACAAATAATATACATTAACAATCATTTAATCAAAACGAATCAAATACTTTACTTTGAACAGTAAAATTACTTTACATCATTTCAATTCTACTATTATCAACCACTGCATATTCAAAATACAATGCAGGGGACATCATTTACAATACCTACAATACCAAAACGAATATATTAAAAAGTTTATAAAAAGTTTCCAAAAGGTTATATGTTATCCTCTCTCAGATCGCGTCCATTCGGCTAGATCTCCTGGAGGTGTAGAATGGGCCTCCTCCGCTGGCGGGACGGTCTCGGAGGGACCGGCACGGGCAACTGAGCCTGTAATATCATCAGTAATACCGTGAACACGACGGTTCAACAAGGTATACATACATTTATGGCAATTCATAATTCCTAGCAATTCACTGTTTAACAGTGCTAAACAATCCATAATAAATACCATTAATAATGACAATAATACTGGAACTACACTAGCACGGGTTTCAACTCTATTCAGTTCTTCCTAAAAGGAAGCATTTCATACTCATTTATTCATTATGTTCAATATTTATTAATGGCTTTTCAGTGTATGACTTTTCAGTCAATGACCTTTCGGTCCAGTGTTCTGACTTTTCATTTCATATTTATTCAATTACTTACGTTCAGCATTGATTAGGACTCGTCAGTCCTATGACCTTTTGGTCCAATGCGGTGAGATCTCCCAGTGTCTTGATCAGAGATCACTGGTGTCTCACGGAGCTCCGGACGCTCCCAATCCCCTCTACTGAAGTAGGAATAGTCATTTCAGTTACTTTCGTAATTGTTCATTCATCCATTAATTCATTTCAATTCAATAATGAGTTCGGAAACCACTAGGTAGTGCCAGACCTGTTAATAATTCCTATTCATCTCATTCTAATCCTAAACTAACCATTTAACCAACCACTAAGTGCACGGTGGTTATTAATGCATGTATTACTGTCGATGACATTACTTTTAGTGAAATGGATGCATTAAAATAACTCTCGTAGCACCTAGGAAGGTTTAGAGATCACTAATATTAGTCACACTTCCCTCACAACTCATCTTAACTATACGAGAAGTATTTATGACCTCATAAGCGATCTTAGTTCTCGTAAAATCTAAAACTCACTGCCCAATCGCGAGGACCATTAGGTCCTCGCGATTGGCCAAACTTTTTACTTACTATGCATAATCTGGTCAACCTCTAAGCTTAAACTCTTAATCCCGACATTTTGGACACTAAAATACATTTTCCAAAGAAGTTTCAGTGATCCGGGTCGACCTCGGTTTGGGTCGACTTGGGTCCGGGTCGACCTGGAGTTGTAAAGAATAATTCGGTGAACAATAATTTGGTCCGGCCATTTCGGGCCTGACCCAGTGTTCCCGGTCGACCGGGCCCTGCTGGCTGGTCGACCGGCCACACTGCAGAAACCGAACAGAAGTTCTGTTCTGCAGTGCAGTGAAAGGACTTTTCAGCCCTGTTTCTTCCTGATGTCTACTTAACCTAATTAACTAGTAAAACATGAACTTAACAAAGAAATACAATACTAACAATCTACCTAAAATAACCATACTCATCATTAATTATACAACCTAATTTAGGGTTTTAAAATCCATAAATCACCCCATAAACCATCCTAATAGCAGATTTATCATTGCTTTCCACTAAAATCAATGGAAACTCATTCATAAACATTAACATATGTATAACTTGCCTTTGTTTGAAGATTAGTCTTTGCTTAGCTTGGATTTAAGATAAAAATCCACTCTTTGAAGCTCTAATCTCAAGAAAATTCAAGAAGATGATGAAGATGATGTGAATGATGAATTCCTTTCACTTGAGTCACCTCCAATTCTCACTTGAGGAAGAGAAAAATCCAAGAAAGAAGAAGAAACGGCTGGAGTCTAGGGTTGCTAGAGATGAATGAAGGCATTTAGCTTATATAAGCTTTCTTTTTACATTTCACCCCCCATTCATTCTTTCATTTACATTTTGAGTCAATTAACGGTCCATTTGATCCGATATTCGTCCAATCAACGCACTGCTTTTATGCAAATCATCGTACTCGTCGAGATACACATGTTGGTATCAAGACTTTCCGAAGTCGACAAAATACGTATAAATCCGTATTTATACATAACCCTCAATTTGCTCATTTGAGCTTCATTTTCCATTCAATTCTTTTCAATTAATTTCATAAGCTTAATTACCATTTCATTAAGCCTAATATAGGCTAATTCAACTTCATTTGGTGATAAATCACCATTAAATCATTTAAACCGGCTTAATTAGTCTTAAGTGCAATTAATTAGAGTTAATCGTGATTAACTTGGGACGAAGCCTAACATTCTCCTAAACTTTTAGAATCATTCGGTCCTCCGAATGCTATACAAATCAAATAAACAATTCAAATAAAAATTACCCAAACAATAGCTCTGGATACTTCTGAGTCATTTGTTCCTCAAGTTCCCATGTAGCTTCATTGGGTGTGTGATGATCCCAAAGAACCTTGACCCACTGGAAGGTCACGACGATAAGCTACATTTCCCAGTTCGACTCAAGATTCTGAAAGGGCCAATAAACCTCGGGAAAAGCTTTCCTTTTTGCCGAATCGGATCGCATCCTTCATCGGTGAAGTCTTTAAAAAGACTAGATCATCAACGGCGAACTCTAAATCACGCCGACGATTGTCAGCATAGCTCTTCTGCCGTGATCTAGCAACTTTTAGCCTATCCTGAATCTTTCGTACATTTTCTGTTGTTTCAGCGATGATGGTAGGACCGTGGAAACTTCTAGTTCCAACCTCTTCCCAGCTGACTGGGTCCTACACCGACGACCATACAGTGCTTCAAACGGTGCCATTTCAATGCTGGAGTGATCACTATGGTTGTACGTAAATTCGTACAATGCCAAATGGTCATCTCAATCACTCCCGAAATCAACTACACTGGCACGAAGCAAATCCTCCAAAGTCTATATAGTCCTCTCTGATTGTCCATCTGTCTGTGGCTGATAAGCAGTACTAAACCGAAGTTTGGTACCCATCGAATTCTGAAATGACCGCCAAACTGAGGACACAAACCGACTAGCTCGATCGGAGACAATCGAGACCAGTGCTCCATGCAATCGAGTCACTTCCCTGACAAACAATTTGGACATATCGCTGAATCCCATATCTTTCCGAAATGGAAGGAAATGTGCGGACTTCGTAAGACGATCCACGATCACCCATACGGCATCGTGTTGTTTCCTCGTCCTCGGTAAACCCGATACAAAGTCCATCGTGATATGATCCCATTTCCACTTGGAAATATCCAGTGGATGAAGCAACCCTGGCGGTTTCCGATGTTCGAATTTCACACGCTGGCAAGTCAAGCAGGAAGACACATAACCTGCGATCTCCCACTTCATATTATTTCACCAGAATCTGCCCTTGAGATTCCTATACATCCTGGTACTCCCTGGATGCATAGAATATCTGGTGTGATAAGCCTCAAACATCATTGCTTGCTTCAAATCCTCCTGTGCTAGTATACACAATCTGTCCCTGAAGTAGAGGACTCCTTCTACCCACACGAAATCTGGTCTCTGAGCAATGTTGTCCCTGATTTTGGCTAAATCAGGGTCTTCGAACTGCCGCTTCTTAATTTCCTGGATAAAAAGGGGTTCGAATACTGACATCGCTGCAACCACTCTTCTGTTATCAATGATGTCAACAGCGACATCTGAATCTCTGAGTCCCTCTAGCAGAACCCATCCATCTTCTAATGAAGCCAAATATGCTACTTTCCGACTCAGAGCATCAGCAACTACGTTACCCTTTCCAGGTACATACTTGAATGGAAAGTCATAGTCTTTGATCAGCTCCAGCCAACGGCGTTGCCTCAGATTGATATCCTTCTGAGTAAACAAGTACTGAAGGCTCCTGTGATCACAGTGGACTTCAAAAGTCTCTCCGTATAGATAATGCCTCCATTGCTTTAATGCAAACACAACAGCTGCGAGCTCGAGATCATGAGTAGTATAATTCTTCTCATGGTCTTTTAACTGACGCGAACCATAAGCTATCACCTTTCGGTTCTGCATCAATACACATCCCACTCCCACATCCGAGGTATCTAAGTAAATCTCAAATCCTCCTCTTCTTCGGGTAAGGATAAAATCGGGGCTGACACCAACTTCTGCTTCAAAGTCTGGAAACTAGACTCACATGCATCATTCCTTTGAAATGGAACATTCTTCCGAGTCAGTCTCGACAGTGGTGTTGCTATCTTCGAAAAGTCCTTTACGAACCTTCTGTAATAGCCTGCCAACCCTAAGAAGCTTCTGTAACGCCCCACCCTTCACACATGCATGATATTGTCCGCTTTGGCCCGCGTACACGCGCGAGGACTTCCCAGGAGGTCACCCATCCTAGTACTGCTCCAGCCCGAGCACGCTTAACCTCGGAGTTTTTTACGTTTTTCCGGGGCCGCACGGTTTTAAAAGGCCTCATGCAAGGTAAGGGTGTAAACTTTACATATAACCCCATTCACTTTCCTCTCTATAGTCGATGTGGGACTCCGGGGCGTCACATTCCACCCCCCTTAGGGCTGCACGTCCCTGTGCAGTAGCCTGCCAGTCCCTGTAGCCTGTCAGCCCTCTTGGCCCGCCCACATGGAGACCCGCCCACTTGCACCAGACCACGGCAGGGGACCCACACTCGAACTAGTCGAGAGTCGGCTCTGATACCATTGTAACGCCCCACCCTTCACACATGCATGATATTGTCCGCTTTGGCCCGCGTACACGCGCGAGGACTTCCCAGGAGGTCACCCATCCTAGTACTGCTCCCGCCCGAGCACGCTTAACCTCGGAGTTTTTTACGTTTTTCCGGGGCCGCACGGTTTTAAAAGGCCTCATGCAAGGTAAGGGTGTAAACTTTACATATAACCCCATTCACTTTCCTCTCTATAGTCGATGTGGGACTCCGGGGCGTCACAGCTTCTCACCTCTGGCACGTTCTTCGGACTCTGCCACTTGGTAATGGCCTCAATCTTAGCTGAATCAACAGCTAATCCATCTCTGGTAATGATATGACCCAGAAATGCAACCTGCTGCAACCAAAAGTTGCACTTTTCAAGTTTTGCATATAACTGATTCTCTCTCAGTATCTGCAAGGCTGTTCTCAAATGATGTGAATGCTCTATCTCTGTCCTTGAACAGACCAGGATGTCATCAAAGAAGATCACGACGAACTGGTCCAGACACGAAGCAAACGCCCTATTCACTAAAGTCATAAACAATGCAGGTGCATTTGTTAGACCAAAAGGCATTACGAGGAATTCATAGTGCCCGTAACGAGTTCTGAATGCAGTCTTCTGTACATCTTGATCTCTCACTCAAATCTGGTGATATCCAAATCGAAGATCAATCTTTGAAAGTACGCTGCACCCTGGAGTTGATCAAACAACTCATCGATCCTAGGCAGAGGATACTTGTTCTTCACTGTTAATTGATTAATCTGCCTATAATCGATGCACATGCCAAGCATGCCATCATTCTTCTTTACAAACTGTACAGGTGCTCCCCATGATGAGACACTAGGTTTGATGAAACCTTTGTCGAGCAAATCCTGTATCTGTCTCTTTAATTCTTACAACTCAGATGGTGCCATACGATAAGGTGCCCTGGATATCGGTGCTGTACCAGGCACAAGCTCAATAGTAAAGTCCACTTCCCTAGCTAGAGGTAGACCTGACACCTTATCTGGAAACACATCTGGAAACTCACAGACTACAGGAATATTTTTCAACTCCTGTACAGGCTTCTTCTCTGAGATGAAGGCAATATAGCCTTCACATTTACTTTACATCAATCGTTCAGCCTTAAATGCTGAAACAAGCCTGGTATCATAGCTCTTCCTGACTCCCTCAAAAAGTACACTGGCATTGGCTTCATCAACCCTGAAGGTGATGGTTTTGCGGAAACAATCTAAACAAGCCCTGTACTTCGCAAGCCAATTCATGCCAAAGATCACATCGAAATCATTCATGACTCATACGACCAAATCTGCTGGCATGGACACCTCTCTAATCCTAACAGTGTACTGAGGTATATCCAACTCACTACTACGTGTCTCCCGAAAGGAGTAGACACTGTGAAATCATATGCTAACTGCCTGATCCGGTTTTGCATATCACAAGCAAATGCAGGTACAACAAACGAATGCGTAGAACCAGAATCAAAGAATGCAATAGCAGGTTTATCATCAATAAAATCATACCTTCAACTATAGTGGCTGCAACATCAGCCTGTTCTCTGTTGACGGCACAAGCCATCCCAGCCATCTGTGGTCTCTCGGCCTGCTGCTGCTTGAAAGTCCAAAATCGAATCCTAGAGGGGGGGGGGTGAATAGGGTGAGCTCAAAGTCTTAGACCAATTTTAATTCTTTTAGCTTTTAAGTCTCTTATGCTTTGAAGAAGAATAATGAAATCAATCAAAAGAGCATAATCCATAAAATGAAAGCATAAAGCCAATCATCATAACACAAGTACATATAGTGGTTCGGCCAAATTGCCTACATCCACTCCCGGTACACCTACCGGTATTCACTAATCTTCAATTAAGGTTTAGGATCACCTCAAACCTTACAACTAACACTATGCTTTTCAAGGCTAAGCATAAACCTTTACAACATATGCTTTTCAAGGCTAAGCATGAACCTTTACAACAAGGAACTTTTCTCTTAAGAAATATGCCTAAGAATGCATGGATCAAGAGAACAATGAAGTGGAATGGAGTGCCTCTAAATAGGCTAATTAGAATGTGAAAACTCAACTCCTAGAAATATGCATAACTATGACAAAGTCTATGAATGATGCATTTTCTAGAAATAACTCTTTCTCTTTGAAAAGATAAAAACTAGAATGATGCAAAGATGTTAATCAATTATTTGAGAAAGAGTTGTATGTCTAACACATGATTAACAATGAAAAATAACTTGTTTTCAAGAAAGATGTTCTAAAGTCTAACAAGTTGATTTTTGAAACAAGAAAGTAAAATCATGTGTAACATAGACCATATGTTGCATCCATAAAGCTTATGAGATTTCTAAAGTACTAAGCATGTTATGAAGGTCAACATTTTAATAGGAAAGCAACTTGTTAATCATGTATTGAAAGAGATCAAAGATTTGAAACAAAACATGATTTTAAAAAGACTAGCATTAAAGAAAGCACACCCATTTGAAGATCAAAGATTGACTTAATGGAATGGCTTCATAATCCCTTTGAAAATGCTCTTGAGAAGTTGCTAATCCTTGGCCTCAAAAGTCCCTCTAATGTCAGCAACTTTCTTCAACCAAAAAACCACTTTTTATAAAGAAAAAGTTGCCAACGGCTGGTCCTCGGTCGACCTGCACACAGGCCTCGGTTGACCGGGAAAGCATAACGGTCATATTTCTGACCGTTGGAGCTTCAGGTCAGAAACTGCACTAAAAAGCTGCAGTGATCCCGGTCGACCGGCAACACTGGCAGATGCCCAGATTTTTGAAAAAATGTGAGAAACATGCAACTTTTGATGGCATCTTCCAGGGGACTTTGAGACACAATAACCAAGCATTAAATCATGACTGAAAGAAGATGAAAACTGAATTTTTTAAAGCCATGAAAACTCCAAATCAAAATAATAATTTTAAAGATAGAAACTATGGAAAGCTTGGATGATTTTTGAAACCAAAAACTCCATGATCTTAAGAGATAAACTGAAATGAAAACCATGCATATCAAATGAAAAATACAAAGATCAAGAATGAGAAATATGCATGATGATCCTATGAATAAGACCATGAATGAATGAGAGGACAAGCTTTATGAAATTGAATGCATCCTATCAAATTGCAACAAAACAAAAACTCTAACAATCTCCCCCTTTGCAATTTGATGGCAACTCTTGAAGCTTGAACTCTCTCTCAATCTCCTTTAAATCTTGAACAGCAACAACTTTGGATATTTAAGGAGCTTTGGATATTTAAGGAGCATTTGGATATTTTGGAGCTTTGGATTTTCCTTGCGAGAGCGACGACAAAAACACCAACCTAAACAAGATAACACTCTAGCCAAAGCTACTCCCCCTCAACTTAAGCAACCCTTGAATCTTCTCCCCCTCAATTGGAGAACTCTCTCCCCCTTTGACATCTAATTGCAAAGGAGCCTGCCCATCAAAGATAAAACACATAACCTTGTTAGTAGCACCTGCTTATAAGAGATATAAAATTAAGATGTGGAACAGGTGATTAGCCAACAAGAATTTAAAAAACAGGGCAAGGGCCAATGCCCAATTGATGTCTCAAATTTATGAAACGATCATTTCCAAGGGGTTTAGTAAATAAGTCAGCCAATTGGGTATCCGTAGGAACAAACAATAACTCAATGGTGCCTTGGTCGGCATGATCACGCAAGAAATGATAGTGAATGTCAATGTGTTTGGTGCGAGAGTGCTTAACAGGATTTTTTGAGATACTGATGGCACTAGAATTGTCACACATGATAGGCATGCATTGTTGTGGAACATTATAATCTAATAAAGTTTGTTTCAACCACAACAGCTGGGCACAGCAGCTACCTGCAGGAATATATTCGCTTCTGCAGTAGACAAGGATACAGAATTTTGCTTTTTACTATGCCAGGCTACTAAGCAGTTCCCTAAGAAATAGCAGCAGCCACTAGTGCTCTTCCTATCATCTACAGATCCTGCCCAATCTGCATCACTATATCCAATTAATTGCAGAGTTGAGTCATGAGGGTACCAGATACCATAATGAGAAGTCCCATTAATATATTTTATGATACGTTTAACAGCTTTAATGTGAGACTCTCGGGGGTCAGATTGATACCTAGCACATATTCCAACGCTAAAAGAGATATCAGGGCGGCTAGCAGTGAGATAGAGAAGGCTTCCTATCATGCTCCTATAAAGTTTTTGGTCAGCTTTCTTACCCTGAAGGTCTAGATTTTAGTAGTGGATCCCATAGGATTGCAACTAGTCTTAGATTCTCCTAAGCCAAACTTTTTCACTATCTCTAGAGCAAACTTGGATTGACTAAGAAAGACACATTGATCAGTCTGACTCACTTGTAATCCTAAAAAGAACTGAAGGGGTCCTACCAAACTCATTTCAAAGGTGGAGCTCATTAACTTAGAAAATCCTTGAGCAAGATGATCAGATGTTGATCCAAAAACAATGTCGTCAACATATATCTGAGCAATGAGAATATCTTTATCAACCTTTTTAATGAATAGAGTCTTGTCCACATTCACACACTCATATCCATTTTCAAGTAAGTGACTTGTCAGCTTTTCATACCAGGCTCTTAGGGCTTGTTTCAATCCATAAAGAGCCTTTTTCAACTTAAAAACATATTCTGGGTGATGAGGATCCTCGAAGCCTTGAGGTTGAGTAACATACACATCTTCCTCAATTTCACCATTTAAAAATGCACTCTTCAGATCCATTTGAAACAGTTTAATCTTCATGCTGCTGGCATAAGCTAATAGAATTCGAATAGACTCCAATCGAGCTACTGGGGCAAAGGTTTCCTCAAAATCAATTCCTTCAACTTGAGCATACCCTTTGGCTACAAGTCTAGCTTTGTTCCTTATAACATTTCCTGATTCATCCAGCTTGTTCTTGAAAATCCATTTGGTGCCAATTTGGCTTTTGCCTTCAGGAAGAGGTACAAGATCCCACACATCATTCTTTCTAAACTGATTTAATTCATCTTGCATGGCATCAATCCATTCAGACTTGGTTTCTGCTTCAGAGAAGTTCTTGGGCTCAATTTGTGAAACAAAGGAATAGTGAGCACACAGATTATGAACCTGTCTTCTTGTCATGACTCCTTTTGTGATATCTCCAATGACATTATCCAAGTTGTGATTTCTTAATAGCTTTGTGGGCATAGTGGGGACTGAGGGAATCTCTTCTTCAATTTCAGATGAAATAGGCTGCTCAACTGAGGTCTCTTCTTCATCATGAGGAGCTTTCTTAATTTGATTAGTCTCATCAAAGACAACATGAGCTGATTCCATATCAGCCATTGATCTGAGGTTGAACACTCTATAAACCTTGCTTTTATCAGAATATCCTAAGAAGATCCCTTCATCAGATTTGAAATCGAACTTTTCAAGCTGCTCTCTATCTCTTAAAATATAGCACTTGCTACCAAACACTTTAAGATAACCCAGATTTGGTTTTCTTCCAAAATACAGCTCATAGGGGGTTTTGTTAGTGTTCTTTGTCAAATAAACACGGTTAGTAAGGTAGCATGCCGTATTGATAGCTTCAGCCCATAAGTTGCGCGGGAGATTTTTCTCATTAAGAAGGGTTCTGGCCATTTCTTGAATAACTCTGTTTCTTCTTTCAACTACTCCATTTTGCTAGGGAGTTTTTGGAGCAGAGAATTGATGACTGATCCCATGGCTTTCACAGAAGTCTGCAAATATTTCATTTTCAAATTCGCCTCCATGATCACTTCTTATCATCTTAATTTTGCAGTCCTTCTCAACTTGAATTTTCTTGCAAATCCTTATGATATTATCTACTGCATCTGATTTTGCATGAAGAAAGGCTACCCATCCAAATCTCGAATAATCATCAACCATCACTAGGATATACTTTCTCCCACCAATACTCTGAACAGGTGCTGGTCCAATGAGGTCCATATGAATGAGTTCAAGAGGACGAGCAGAGGATATATCTTTTATACCTTTAAAACTTTTCTTGATCTGTTTACCCATTTGACAAGCCTTGCACAATTCAGATTTGTAGTCATCTAATTTGGGTATTCCACTAACAATTTCTTTCTTTGATAAGATCCTCATCAGTTTGTAATTTATATGTCCCATTCTTTGATGGCACAACTGATTTTCTTGAACTTTAGACATTAAACACATGGATTCATTCTCACAACATTCTTCTATGGTGTAGATGTTATCTTTAGTACGTAATCCAGTGAGTAGTACTTTGTGAGATTTCTCATCCAGAACTTTGCAAGATTTGCTATAAAAAACAACTTTGTTTCCTTTGTCACACAACTGACTTATGCTCAAGAGAAATTGCTTTAAACCATCCACAAGGAAAACATCTTTTAATGTAGGCATTTGATCTCCTCCAACACAGCCTTTTCCTATAATCTGAGCTTTTCGATTGTCTCCAAAAGACACATTACCTCCATCATAGTCCTCAAGAGTGATAAATCTAGAACGGTCTCCAGTCATATGCTTGGAGCAACCACTATCCAAAAACCATCTAGAGTTTTCTTTAACTTTAAGAGCGGTTTGAACTAAGAAATTCTTGACGCTTTCCTCTTTTTCAATCCAAGTAGCCTTAATGAAGGTAGAGGTAGAGGTCTTGGGAACAAACTTGAAATGAGCTCTAGAACTATGATTTTGAGACATCCTAAACTTAAAAGGACAGTTTGGAACTAGATGACCTATTTGATTGCAAAAATGACAAGTCCATCTAGAGGAAAAGAAGATTTTACCTATAGGTTTGAGATGAGTCCTAGTATTATGATGAAAGTTATTCTTCTTGCTACTAGAGGAGCATTCAAAACCTATACCATTCTTGTTACCAAAGACTTTATTCAAGCCTAACATTTGATAGAATTTGTCATTGCCTAAGGTAAATTTTTCAACAACATGTTTTCCCTTTTCAAGTTTCATTTGAAGATATTCTGATTCTTGTTGACTAGATTCTAGCAGACATTGTAATTTATGAGTTTCTTTATCAGCTTTAGCCAGATTGTCATTAGAGGTAGTCAACTCAGATTGAACATTTTTTAACTCATTGTCTTTCAAGATTAATTGATCTTTTAAAACATTTAGCTCATTCACAAGCCTTTTAGATTCACTTTTTAAGCTTTTATTTTTCTTGGTTATGACTTCACATAGTTCATATAGTTCCTCATAGGCTTGATGAATATCATTGTCACTATTCTCTTCATTTACTTCTTCTATTAACACATTATGATCATTGTTTTCTTCAATTGGAGTGAAGAGAAGCCAAGAAGTGGAATTATCATTATCTTCATCATTTTGAGGTTCATTATTGTCACTACTTTCATCTTCATCATCATCCCAAGTTATGTTCAAGACTTTCTTTCCTTTCTATCTTTCTTTTCAGATTCTTTAGGGGAGGGACAATTTTGAGCGATGTGACCAAAACCTTTACAGTTGTAACATTGCACATCCCTTTTGGTAAAAGATCCCCTTGAGTTTCTTTGAAATTTTTCATTTTTAGAATCTTCAGAATATTTATAGTTCTTTTTGTTCTTAAGGAGATTCTTGAACTTCTTAGCAAGCAAAATAGTGTTTTCATCATCACTCTCACTCTCATTGTCATTTTCTTTATGTTGGGAGCTAAGAGCTACACCTTTCTTCTTGCTAGGGACTTCAAAATCTAATTCATAAGTGAGAAGATTTCCTCTAAGTTCTTCTATTTTGATCTTGTCAACATCTTTTCTTTCAGTTATAGCTACTATCTTAGGTTTGAACCTTTTGGGGCGAGATCTTAATATTTTACTAACAGCTTTGGACTCATCCATCTTCTCTCCTAGACCTATGAGGGAATTAACAATCTCCATGAATTTAGTATAGAACTCGTCAAAGGTTTCTTCCTCTTGCATTTTGAGTTCTTCATACTTAGTAGACAACATTTGGATTTTAGCTACTTTGACTTGATTGGTCCCTTCATGAGTGGTCTCTAAGGTATCCCACACTTCCTTAGCAGTAATACAATTTACTACCCTATTGAGCTCTTCTTGGGACAAGGCACAAAATAAGGCATTTTTAGCTTTAGCATTTAGATTTGCCCTTTCTTTCTCTCCTTGAGTCCAATCTTTCTTAGGCTTATCCTTGATAGCTATGACATGTCCTTCCGAATCTTTTTCCGTGAGAATGGGTTCATGATACCATTCTTCAATGATACTCCAAACATCTAGACTTTGAGATTCTAGAAAGACTTGCATCATAATCTTCCAATACCGGTAATGCCAACCATTAAACAAAGGTGGTCTATTAGTAGCATGACCTTCTCCTAATTGGGATTGCATGGTGACAACAAAAGCAAAAACTCACTCTAAGGATTCTAACTCTAGGTTGTTAGACCTAAACAAGAGCACCTAGGCTCTGATACTAATTGAAAGTCCAAGATCGAATCCTAGAGGGGGGGGTGAATAGGGTGAGCTCAAAGTCTTAGACCAATTTTAATTCTTTTAGCTTTTAAGTCTCTTATGCTTTGAAGAAGAATAATGAAATCAATCAAAAGAGCATAATCCATAAAATGAAAGCATAAAGCCAATCATCATAACACAAGTACATATAGTGGTTCGGCCAAATTGCCTACATCCACTCCCGGTACACCTACCGGTATTCACTAATCTTCAATTAAGGTTTAGGATCACCTCAAACCTTACAACTAACACTATGCTTTTCAAGGCTAAGCATAAACCTTTACAACATATGCTTTTCAAGGCTAAGCATGAACCTTTACAACAAGGAACTTTTCTCTTAAGAAATATGCCTAAGAATGCATGGATAAAGAGAACAATGAAGTGGAATGGAGTGCCTCTAAATAGGCTAATTAGAATGTGAAAACTCAACTCCTAGAAATATGCATAACTATGACAAAGTCTATGAATGATGCATTTTCTAGAAATAACTCTTTCTCTTTGAAAAGATAAAAACTAGAATGATGCAAAGATGTTAATCAATTATTTGAGAAAGAGTTGTATGTCTAACACATGATTAACAATGAAAAATAACTTGTTTTCAAGAAAGATGTTCTAAAGTCTAACAAGTTGATTTTTGAAACAAGAAAGTAAAATCATGTGTAACATAGACCATATGTTGCATCCATAAAGCTTATGAGATTTCTAAAGTACTAAGCATGTTATGAAGGTCAACATTTTAATAGGAAAGCAACTTGTTAATCATGTATTGAAAGAGATCAAAGATTTGAAACAAAACATGATTTTAAAAAGACTAGGATTAAAGAAAGCACACCCATTTGAAGATCAAAGATTGACTTAATGGAATGGCTTCATAATCCCTTTGAAAATGCTCTTCAGAAGTTGTTAATCCTTGGCCTCAAAAGTCCCTCTAATGTCAGCAACTTTCTTCAACCAAAAAGCCACTTTTTATAAAGAAAAAGTTGCCAACGGCTGGTCCTCGGTCGACCTGCACACAGGCCTCGGTTGACCGGGAAAGCATAACGGTCATATTTCTGACCGTTGGAGCTTCAGGTCAGAAACTGCACTAAAAAGCTGCAGTGATCCTGGTCGACCGGCAAGCTTGGCCCGGTCGACCGGCAACACTGGCAGATGCCCAGATTTTTGAAAAAATGTGAGAAACATGCAACTTTTGAGGGCATCTTCCAGGGGACTTTGAGACACAATAACCAAGCATTAAATCATGACTGAAAGAAGATGAAAACTGAATTTTTTAAAGCCATGAAAACTCCAAATCAAAATAATGATTTTAAAGATAGAAACTATGGAAAGCTTGGATGATTTTTGAAACCAAAAACTCCATGATCTTAAGAGATAAACCGAAATGAAAACCATGCATATCAAATGAAAAATACAAAGATCAAGAATGAGAAATATGCATGATGATCCTATGAATAAGACCATGAATGAATGAGAGGACAAGCTTTATGAAATTGAATGCATCCTATCAAATTGCAACAAAACAAAAACTCTAACAATCTCCCCCTTTGCAATTTGATGGCAACTCTTGAAGCTTGAACTCTCTCTCAATCTCCTTTAAATCTTGAACAGCAACAACTTTGGATATTTAAGGAGCTTTGGATATTTTGGAGCTTTGGATTTTCCTTGCGAGAGCGACGACAAAAACACCAACCTAAACAAGATAACACTCTAGCCAAAGCTACTCCCCCTCAACTTAAGCAAGATGTTGATAAGGAGGTCTGTCATCTCTCCTAGCTCGTGGACATAATGCCATTCTGTGTTCCAAAGAACCACAGACTAAGCAAGCTCCGGTCGTCCTCCAACATAACTCAGTCCTGTGAAATTTCCCACAAGTAGCACAGACTGATATGTTTTCTCTCCTCTCATTCCTATCAGGTCTAGGAATGAATCTGTGTCTCTGCCTCTTGGGCCTAGATGGTCCTCCCTGGAACTCATTGACTCCTCTCTTACGAAACCGCTCAAAGATAGCATGAGGATCCCTATCCTTGTACTGTAATACCAATTGTGTCTCAATATGCGGCTGTTGGACTGGTAATAAGGGTGGAGATTGCATCTGAGCCTGCATCTGGCTCTGCACTTGCAACATTGCAGCCATTTGGGCTTGTATACCCATCTGAGCTTCATGGCTGCGGGCTAACTGCTCATTATTGCGGGCTAACTGCTCCAGAATAGCAGTAAAGCGCGCATCACTATCCGAACTAGGAGGGGAAGGTGGGACAATATCTACGAAATCATCATGTCCTGATCCCGATCCCGATCCAGATGTCATACTGTAAACAATAAGGAAGGTAAGAATACACTTCCATCTCAGTTATATCACATATATAGCACATATAGTGAAACCAGTAAACACAAATCCATAGTTGGATTTGTTCGAAACACACACTTCTCACTTCGTTCCTAGCATTGCTAAGTACTTTTTAAGTTTTCTTAACTTAGTCTTTTAGCTAGACGCTGATACCATACAATAAGTATGTCACGACCCGGACCCGAGATCAGAGTCATTAGGTTAACCCCCGGTTCGCGATGCTCATACTTACTCCCGTAAACCCGAATTAACCGAAGTTAAAACGAATCTACAAGGGATCTTGCATACGTACCTGTCAATGTACAATTGTGCGGAATATACAAATAATATACATTGACAACCATTTAATCAAAACGAATCAAATACTTTACTTTGAACAGTAAAGTTACTTTACATCATTTCAATTCTACTATTATCAACCACTGCATATTCAAAATACAATGCAGGGGACATCATTTACAATACCTACAATACCAAAACGAATATATTAAAAAGTTTATAAAAAGTTTCCAAAAGGTTCTATGTTATCCTCTCTCAGATCGCGTCCATTCGGCTAGATCTCCTGGAGGTGTAGAATGGGCCTCCTCCGCTGGCGGGACGGTCTCGGAGGGACCGGCATGGGCAACTGAGCCTGTAATATCATCAGTAATACCGTGAACACGACGGTTCAACAAGGTATACATACATTTATGACAATTCATAATTCCTAGCAATTCACTGTTTAACAGTGCTAAACAATCCATAATAAATACCATTAATAATGACAATAATACTGGCAACTACACTAGCACGGGTTTCAACTCTATTCAGTTCTTCCTAAAAGGAAGCATTTCATATTCATTTATTCATTATGTTCAATATTTATTAATGGCTTTTCAGTGTATGACTTTTCAGTCAATGACCTTTCGGTCCAGTGTTCTGACTTTTCATTTCATATTTATTCAATTACTTACGTTCAGCATTGATTAGGACTCGTCAGTCCTATGACCTTTCGGTCCAATGCGGTGAGATCTCCCAGTGTCTTGATCAGAGATCACTGGTGTCCCACGGAGCTCCGAACGCTCCCAATCCCCTCTACTGAAGTAGGAATAGTCATTTCAGTTACTTTTCGTAATTGTTCATTCATCCATTAATTCATTTCAATTCAATAATGAGTTCGGAAACCACTAGGTAGTGCCAGACCTGGTAATAATTCTTATTCATCTTATTCTAATCCTAAACTAACCATTTAACCAACCACTAAGTGCACGGTGGTTATTAATGCATGTATTACTGTCGATGACATTACTTTTAGTGAAATTGATGCATTAGAATAACCCTCGTAGCACCTAGGAAGGTTTAGAGATCACTAATATTAGTCATACTTCCCTCACGACTCATCTTAACTATACGAGAAGTATTTATGACCTCATAAGCGATCTTAGTTCTCGTAAAATCTAAAACTCACTGGTCGCGAGGACCGTTAGGTCCTCGCGATTGGCCAAACTTTTTCCTTACTATGCATAATCTGGTCAACCTCTAAGCTTAAACTCTTAATCCCGGCATTTTGGACACTAAAATACATTTTCCAAAGAAGTTTCAGTGATCCGGGTCGACCTGGGTTCGGGTCGACCTGGGTCCGGGTCGACCTGGAGTTGTAAAGAATAATTCGGTGAACAGTAATTTGGTCAGGCCATTTCGGGCCTGACCCAGTGTTCCCGATCGACCGGGCCCTGCTGGCCGGTCGACCGGCCACACTGCAGAAACAGAACAGAAGTTTTGTTCTGCAGTGCAGTGAAAGGACTTTTCAGCCCTGTTTCTTCCTGATGTCTACTGAACCTAATTAACTAGTAAAACATGAACTTAACAAAGAAATACAATACTAACAATCTGAAAGTCCACGAGGATCCTAACCCTAGAGGGGGGGTGAATAGGGTATGCTACAACTATGACCAATTAAGACCAATTTTAATTTCTTGAACTAAACTAGTCACATGTGATGAATAATCAATCAATATGCGGAAGCTAAATAAAATCAATCACCACATAGCAATCACCACAACACAATATTTATAGTGGTTCGGCCAACGAGCTTACATCCACTACCGGCTTGTGTATCCAACACCCCACCGGATTTCCACTATGTATGCTTTTTACTAGGCTAAGCAATAACCCTTACAATGTGCTTTTCTAGGCTAAGCAATAACCTTACAATATGCTTTTCTTAGGCTAAGCAATAACCTTACAAGATGCTTTTCTTAGGCTAAGCAATAACCCCACACAATGCTTTTCTTAGGCTAAGCAATAACCTTTACAAATATAGAATTCTCTAAGAAGGTGTCTTTACAAAAGATCACTCTAAGAGATTACAATATAAGCTCAAATAAATTTGCCTCTAAATAGGCGGATATGACAGTTTAAAACAAATTACAAACATACACTCAAATAAGTTAAAGTGTGTGCACAAGTGTATGAATGCTCTACTTCAATCTATTTTAACAATGAAGCTCATAAATGAATGCATGATGCATTTTAAAATCAAAGCTTATAAAATGATGATTGAAGAGAAAAATACTAATCACATGAAAGATTCACACAACTTGAAGAAATGATCTAAAACATGTTGTATGAATATAAAAGTCTAAGAACACATGTGATTTAGGTGAGAGTGATTGCAAACCATTCTAATATACCAATGAAGATAATGAGTTTGCAAAACAACTCTTGAAATCATGCACAAGTGAAAAGCAAAGATTTAAACATGCATGGATTTCATTTTAATGAAAATCAAAATACAAGTAAAGTGTACCTTTTTAAGAACTCATGTATTTGATTTCCAAATGGCCCTCTAGCCTTTCCAACTTCTTCCCCTTTCCTTGGCTCCAAAATGGTCTCAAAAGTTCATGTATCAAGCCTTGAAAAAGGTTGGAAATGAATGGACTTTATAGCCAAAAAGTGCCCAACGGCTAGTCCTCGGTCAACCGGCAAAGGGGTCTCGGTCGACCGGGAATACACAACGGTCATATTTCTGACCGTTGGAGGCTTACAGTTCAGAAACTGTACAGGGGCCCTGCAGTGTCCTCGGTCGACCGAGACACAGGGCTCGGTCGACCGGCGACACTGCCGGGCGAGTCCCTGGGGCCAAAAATCCAACTTTTTCTCTTTTCAAAGTTTTTCTTTGGTGGATCTTTGGGCCACTAAATCAAGCTTAAATAACATGTTTTAAGACATTCTAAGATGTTTAAAAACATGAGAAACACAAAGCCTAAAGAGATTCACAAGATTAAAACCAAAGGCTAGCTTGATTTGAATACAACTCTTTTCAAATGAAAATGCATACACAAATGATTCTTTTTGGGTTGAAAGTATGCAAAGCTCAAACCTAAATTCACAAGATGATTTTCCAAATATAATGCACAATGAATTAGGTTTTCAAAAGAGTTTTGGGTTCTAAAACTAATGCATCCAAGTTTAAAACCAAAACATGCATAAAACAAAAGCTTTTCCAAATCTTAAAAGCTATGCATGTGTAAAAAGCTAGATTTCAAGATATTTTAAATCAATGCATGTGTGTGAATTCACATGATGCCAATATGCAAATGCATCCACCAAATTGCAAAAATAAAATACCTAACACAATCTACCTAAAATAACCATACTCATCATTAATTATACAACCTAATTTAGGGTTTTAAAATCCATAAATCACCCCATAAACCTTCCTAATAGCAGATTTATCATTGCTTTCCACTAAAATCAATGGAAACTCATTCATAAACATTAACATATGTATAACTTGCCTTTGTTTGAAGATTAGTCTTTGCTTAGCTTGGATTTAAGATAAAAATCCACTCTTTGAAGCTCTAATCTCAAGAAAATTCAAGAAGATGATGAAGATGATGCAAAGGATGAATTCCTTTCACTTGAGTCACCTCCAATTCTCACTTGAGGAAGAGAAAAATCCAAGAAAGAAGAAGAAACGGCTGGAGTCTAGGGTTGCTGGAGATGAATGAAGGCATTTAGCTTATATAAGCTTTCTTTTTACATTTCACCCCCCATTCATTCTTTCATTTACATTTTGAGTCAATTAACGGTCCATTTGATCCGATATTCGTCCAATCAACGCACTGCTTTTATGCAAATCATCGTACTCGTCGAGATACACATGTTGGTATCAAGACTTTCCGAAGTCGACAAAATACGTATAAATCCGTATTTATACATAACCCTCAATTTGCTCATTTGAGCTTCATTTTCCATTCAATTCATTTCATAAGCTTAATTACCATTTCATTAAGCCTAATATAGGCTAATTCAACTTCATTTGGTGATAAATCACCATTAAATCATTTAAATCGGCTTAATTAGTCTTAAGTGCAATTAATTAGAGTTAATCGTGATTAACTCGGGACGAAGCCTAACATTTCTCCATCAAGCTTGAGAACCATAAATATCTGTTATTGAAATCATAGTTTTTGCTTGTTTTTAGAGCTCACAATCTAGTGGGATTTGTTGATGGTTCATGTGTTTGTCCCTCTGAATTCTTGTTAGATTCGGATGAGCATGCAACTATGGAGATCAATCCTCGATTTTCTCAATGGATCCAACAAGATTAAAATATTATGTGATGGATTAATGCCACTCTCTCTGCTAGTGTTCTTGGTCATGCAGTTGGCCTGAAAATATCAAGAGACAATATAGCTAGCCTTGGAAAGGAGATTTGCCTCTTTATCTTGATCTCATATTGTGCAACTGAAAACTCAACTCCAGACGATCGAAAAAGGTTCTTCATCAATCACTGAATACATTCAAAAGATCAAGCATATATCAGATAGTCTGTGAGCAGTTCTATGTTCAGTTGACAATGAAGATCTTGTCATCTACACACTTAATGGTCTCCCTCTTGGATATAGATCATTCAAGACATCAATTCGAACCAGATCTGCTCCAATCACCATTGAAGAATTGCATGACTTATTGCTCTGTGAAGAATTCAATCTTGAATCTGCTCAACAAACAATTTCTGATTCTAGTTCCATTGTCTTGATAGCAACTAAAGAAGGTGACAAAAAGGGATCATCTGGCACTTCATATGGCAATAATCCTTCATTTAGCAGTGGTGGACCTGGAGCTTGAGGTCGTGGTCGAGATAAAGGTGGCAAGAATAATGGCAGAGGCCGTAATGGTTATCAAACCCGTGACGTTTTGGTATTATATATATTATTATTATTATTATATTATTATTATATAATTGATTGTATTTTAATTAAATACGTGATTAGCCTAAGTGGGGACCACGCTAGGCTTAGGTTGGTGAGTTAGGCTTGTTGGATTGGTGTCTTACCCATAGTTAACTCGGGCCCAATTTAGTGGAACAATTTTTCTCAAACCAAAACTCTAATCCTTCTCTAATCCAAACTCCTATATTTTTTTAAAAACCCAAACTCTATTTTTTTAGAATTTTAGTTAGACTTCAACTCTTATTTTTATTTCCTATTTATACACCACCACACTCTTTTATTTTCACACACAACTCTCTCTCTTCCAACTTTTCTCTGGGTTAGCACATTTGGGCTTTGGCAGTAGGATCTCTAGACCGTCTCTTTCAACCGCGGATTTCAGGCAAGTACCTAATCATAATTTATAAATTTAATGCTTGTGTTTCTTGTTGATTCGAGTATGGATGCATGTAGAAACCCCTTTTTGCCCTTTAATGTTTGATTTCTCTATTGTTTCGATTATTTGGATGAGACTGTGAATATGGACGATGTTCCTCAAATTTGGTAGAAATGGCAGCCCTTATCTTTCTATTTGAAACCCTTTCTTTAATGCCTTTGGATTCATGAAACCCGGTATATCACTTTGAGGTGATTAGGGAGTGCCTTTTTCAACTCAATCCTTCCCCAGACTTTTGATGGAAGAACCTGAACGATTTCGGACTTGGAACCGCGGACCCGGTTTGGACCATCTTCTTGTAGACTTATCAGAGCGTGCTTAAGGGGGGAGATTCAGTTTGGGCAACAAATGGTTGTGAGACCCATTGGTTGATCCAATCAAAGATCTGGTCCGTCCATTGGGCCGGACATGGTGGGGCGACATTAGGGATGTGGACCCGTGAGAGGTGGACCCTGTTTGATCCACCATCCAAACACCAAAAAGGGGGGCATGACGATAGTGAAGAAGAAAGAGGGATTTCCATTTTTTTTAGCTTGTGGGGCCCAGGTGGGTCACCAATGGAAATCGAGGCCATAGATCTGATAGTAGGGCCCTGGGTGATGTTGTTGGTGAGGTCTGATCTGGTCCTTGATCAGTGGAGCCCACGATGTTAGAAGACTTAACACCCAGGCGAGAAACCTTTATCAGTCTATGGAGGCGTTCTGTAACTTTTGTTACAGGGCATGCGCTGATGTGAAGATAGGGAGAAGAGGTTCGGTGGTCCATGAGTGCATGGAAAAAGTGAGGGATTTTGTGGGGATAAGTGAGAGAAAAAGATTGGTGATGTGTGAGGATGAGAAGGAGATTGGTGATGACGTGGTGGGGCAGAGATGACTTCATTTATACAAATTGACTTTTAACACCTTCGGCCATTAGATTTTAGAATAAACGCCCATTGTAATTTTCATGAAACCAAATTAGACCTTGGGTCTGTATTATAAAAAATTGAATTTGGAAAAATGTTATAATTGGAATCCTTGGTTTTTCTCAAATCATAAACTAAGATTGTTATTTATCAATATTATTTGCAAAATCAATATTTAATGATATCTTTGGTTTTAATATGTTATTTTGTGCTTTATTGATTAGACATTTGGACCGAGTAAATACCGTTCGGGCAAACGGTATATTACTAACATGGGGTTTAGTACTTCATATGACCTCGGGAAATCCTAATGGATCGGGCTCAACCCATCTCTATTGGAAAACCCTTAATTGGGTCTATGCACCATTGATTGAGAAGGGATGTGTTGATCTTTTATTTATGAGAGATTCCTGTGGTTATCGGGTACAATACCTTATGTTTGACCTTAGGATTGGCTTGTGATTATTCCTTTGACATTCGGGTTTGCATACATGATTGAGTTTTGATATTGGTCTATTAGTTGCATACCCTATTATTGATTGGATATGGACCGTGATGTGGCGTGGCAATCGATTGAGATATTGTAGCGGTTTATTCGAATGATTTGTTTAGTATTCAATTATGGATTGTTGTGCAACCAGCCCTTCACTTTGACTTAGGTTTCTATGTCAAGAGCATTACTGATCATTAGGTCTATTCTACTATGATATGTATATATATGTATATTGATTTGGTCATATTCGAACGACTGCAGTTGTATGTGGACGGCTGATCACCGATGTGTACGGACACTCTAATATCCGAATTTCGAACCGGTTTACCCGGCCTACGATTTCGATTACGAACCGGTTAATGACCGCCGACCTTCGAACGGGTTTTCCCGCTTTAAAGTTAGGGCTGACCACCCAAAGCAGTAGCAGTGCTTCTGTGTGATTATTGTATTGTTCTTTTGTGTAGAATGGATTTAAGTTATACATTCTTTTCATCATTGTTCCATTGTTAATCTCTTATGATCATTACCTGTCTTTACTCACATTTATCTTGTATTTTATTTATGAATTATGCTTTCGTACTTGCTGTTTACTTTGTTTATTGGTGCATAGGTACCAACCCTTACCCTAATGTGGAGACGGAGGATGGTCAAACGTTTCAAGCGTTTGAACCAGTTGACGAACCTGAGTGGAGAGCCGGAGATGGCTACGGAGCTGTCTAAGCCTACCTAAGAGAGAACGTCATCGTAGAACTTCTTTAGATGAATTTTCTTTAATGATAAACTTTTCCTTAGTAAATGTTTGATTTATTATGCAACTTTAATTATTATTTCTTCATCTGATGATGGTGTTGGATCTTAATTATGAACCTTGGATACCAATTGAATAACGCTTCCGTTGAATTTAATGAAATTTATTTTGACTCACCACGGTTTGCAATATGTGGGTCCACTTTTGGAAGCTTGTGTTGTATTAAACACAAGAAATGAATATTTATTCTTATTTTTCACGTTATCCCATGGTTGTATTTTTTGGGACGTGACAAAACCCCTCCAATACATAGTTTGAATATCGAAAGCCATATTTTCAGATTTGTAATAGAACAGAACATCTGCCTCATTTAATCCTCCTACAGAGCAAAACCGGCATGCTGATTCAGGAGCCACTAATCGCATTACTAATTATTAAAATAACTTGTCTATGCGTTCAGGTAATCAAGGGAATGAGCAATAGCGATTGGTATTGGACAAGGTTTGCACATCATAAGCACTGGATCATCCATTGTTCACACTTCTCCCACTACCTATTTCAAACTTAATCACACATTACAAGTTCCTGATATCTCCTCTAACTTGTTGTAAGTTCACAAATTTAGCAAAGATAACAATCGTATCTTTGTATTTGAGTCAGATGGTTTTTCTATACCGGATCGAACAACAGGGAAGACTCGTTTTCAAGGATCGAGTAGGAATGGGTTGTATCCATTTCCACTTTCTACTTTCGCAGCCACTTTCCCCGTTACCTCTTCAACTGCATTCTTAGGAGTTTAAGACTTCTACTGGTATATGGCATCAATGTTTGGGACATCCATCTATTTCTACATTTCTCAAGCTTCTTGTAGGTCTTCCATTTAGTGGCTCAGTGTCAGCTCCATTTTGCAAGTCATGTCATTTGGCTAAAAGTTGTAAACTTTCGTTCTCTTCATTTGACTATGTCACAAATAAACCCCATGAACTCATTCATTGTGAGGTTTGGGGGCCCTCTCCTCTTTCCTCTACATGTGGCTTCAAATACTATATGGTTTTCATAGATGATTTCTACAAATACACTTGGTTCTTTCCAATGCATTGTAAATTAGATGTTTACTCTGTGTTTGTTGATTTTAGATTACAAGTTGAGAACATGTTGTGTTGCAAAATAAAATGCTTTAGATATGATGGTGGATGTGTGTTAGTATTTTTATGTTGGCTAATTCATGGGTTGGACAAAACTCTGGGTCCATTGAGTTGTTTTTTCTATTTTATTTCAGAATGGATTGTGGTTGTTTTGCCTAAAGAGCTAAACAGAAGAAAGGAATAAAAAAGGGAAGATCGAGCGAAACCACCGAGGACCAATTGATCGGAGCCTCTATTTGATCGATCGGAGGTCTGACGTGCCCCAGTTATTGGGTTGGTCCGGTCGATCGAAACCATTGTCCAATCGATCGGACAGGCGCAAGCTATACGAAAAAGTCTCCTAAACTGTATAGGAGTTGTTTCCTTTTGAGACTTTGTTTCCCACTTTAAGTCCTTCTTGTGTTCTAACTACAAGGCACGAATTTGGGGTTATAAATAGGGTGTTGCTCTCAACCCTAAATTTATGGTTGTGCATATTGAAGATTAGAGACACCACCTCTCTCATCAATCTGAGTAAGAGATATCTTAGAGAGAGAATTATTCTCTAGAGTCATTGAGAGATTGTTCTGAATGGTTGCTCTAGAAGGTTTTGTTGCTTCTACTTTCTTGTAGAAGATAGTTCATCTTGACTGGCAAGGTGCGAGGAGATCAAGTAAGGAGAATTGTGCACGTTGGATGTCGTGGCAATGGATTTTGTGCAAGAACAACTACAGTCCATGGGTCGAGGTGTAAACTAAGGGAAAGGAGCTATGGGTATATCTTGTAACTGTTCGTAAGTTCTTGATTTTTGGTTCGTGGTTTTTCTCCCTGGATATGATTTTCAAGCTAAATATTGTGTCTTCCTTCTTGTGGTGTGTGATTGGTAAATTGCTAGTTGTATTATGTTTATTTGGTTATATCCGCTATGTGTTGATTGGTTAAATTAGAACTAATGTCCATTTTGGTAGCCCCATAAAACTTTCAACGTGAATTTGTATATGCAAAGTCTAAGCAACTATTTAGAAATTGTGGCATTGTTCACCAAATTTCTTGTCCTCATACCCCTTAACAGAATGGGTGTGTTGAAAGGAAGCATTGGCATTTGGTGGAAATTGGCTTATCCCTTTTGTTTGTTGTTATGCCCCTTAAATATTGACCAGATGCTTTTTCAATTGCCATTTATCTGAAAACAAATTACCCGTAAGGGTGCTTGGCTATGCTTGTGACCCTTGGCTATGGCTATACTCTTCTCACAAATTTAAAACTCACACTAGACAGTGTATTTTTCTAGGTTATAGTCTAAATATAAGGGGTATAAATGCCTAGATCTTTCTTCAGGGGAGATTTGTATGTTTAGACATGTGGTTTTTTATGAAAGTTCCTGCCACTTTCAAACTTCTTCATTGTACTCCTCTCCCTCAGCTAACTCTCCCTTTACTTTGCTTATTCTAAATGGCTCACCCCTGGTTCTCCCATAGTTCCGGTCATGCCTACTACATCTATTTTAGGTCCTTATATATCCAGACCTAAAAATCTATTTTAGGGCAAGTTCTATCTCCTTCAGCTTTAGCTAATAACACTTCTTGTCCCTCTTCACCTTCTTTCTCTCCTACTACTCAGTCTACTACAACACCCCTCCTTACTTCCATTGTTGAACATAATGCTAATTCCTCTCCAGTCACCTCCTCACCTCCCCCTTCACCTATCCTACCCATCACTAATGGCCAGTCACTTCCTCTAATACTACCACTCCATTTATTCTACTAGTTTCCTCTTCCACAACACATTCTCCTTCACCACATGACATCCCTCCTCCTTCACCATCAGTTCCTTCCTTACCCTCAGGTTCTTCCAACCTTCATCATATGGTGACATGTTCTAAATCAGGAATTAATAAGAAAATTACCATTTTAGCAACAAAACATGTTGTTTCTCTGCCTTCTCATGTTTACTTTGATAGCATTGAGGCTACTTGCTTCATTGAAGCATCAAGCATGAACATTGGAGAAAAGCAATGTCAGAAGAATTTAGTTCATTGAAAAGACAATGAACATGGTCTCTTGTTCCCTATTCACCCTCTCAACACGTAAATTGTAGATGGGCTTACAAAATAAAGCATCATCTTGATGGCTCCATAGCTAGATACAAAGCTAGGATGGTAGCTAAAGGTTTTCATCAAGCCTATGGTATAAATTACACTGATACTTTCAGTCTAGTGGTGAAGCACTTCACCATTAGAGTGGAACTTGCATTGGCGGTTCATTTTATGTGGCAACTTCATCAACTAGATGTCACCAACACCATTCTTCTTAGCATTTTGAAAAAAGACATTTATATGACTCAACCTCAGGGCTTTGTGGATAATTTCTTTCCAAATCATGTGTGCAACTTACATAAATCCATTTATGGTCTAAAACAAGCACCAAGGACCTAGTTTGGCCAATTTTCTAGTTATCTAGTCGGGACTGGTTTTAGTCGGACACACAGATTCCTCTCTATTTGTTCGATTTTATAAAGGCTCGGTTACTATTCTTCTTTTATATGTGGAAGATTTGGTTATTACTGGAAATGATTCAAGCTGCATTTATTTTCTCATTTATCAACTTAGTACTATTTTTTAGATGAAGAACCTTGAACGCCTTCACCATTTCTTAGGTGTTGAAGTGAATCAACATCAACATGGGTTGTTTCTTTCACAAGTTAGATATGCTAAAGATTTCTAGGTTTGCACCTCTATGCTTGATGCTAAACCTTGTAGCTCTCCATCCAGTCACAAACAATAATTTCAAACTACTGCTTCTACCCTACTAGCGGATCCCACATTCTATCGAAGTATTATAGGAGCTCCTCAACACCTCACCCTAACCAGACCAGATTTAGCCTTCATTGTCAATCAACTAGGCCAACATATGCAACAGCCTTCTGCAACCAATTTTACTGCACTCAAACGTGTTCTGCGCTACCTCAAAGGCACCATCACGTATGGCATTTACTTTCTGAGACGTTCACTCCATCTTATAAGGTATTCCGATGCTAACTGGTTTGGGAATTTCTTAGACTGACAATCTACATCCGGCTTCTGCATTTTTCTAGGTGGTTCCCCTGTCTCATGGAGTTCCAAAAACGCAACCTACAGCTGCAAAATCCCCCACTAAACCAGAATATCGTTCCATAGCATACACCACTATAGAAATGTGCTGGATTCGGATGCTACTAAAAAATCTTCATGTGTTTCTCTCTAATCGCCCTGAGAAGTGGTGAAACGTTTGTAAGGTCTTTAGAGTGTTTGCATATTCATGAGATTGCAGAAAACCTGGGTTTGACATTATTGTATTTTCTTCTTTATTCTAGAATGGATTGCAGAATCCTTTTCGATGTGAAGTCTACAAAGTATTTCGAGGAGGAACGGAAGCTTGAAAACCCAAGATAGACTAAATGAGGTATGCTCATTTGAACGCATGTTCGAACAAGGCTGATTCGAGCTGGAAGCAAAAAATCCTGAGAGGCTTAACGTTCGAACGCTCTTCATTCCCATTCGGATGGATCTTAGCATCGTCTCAAACCAGAATTCGAAGAGCCTTAACATTCAAAAGGACCACTTTAGCTTTTAAAACCAAGAATCTAGAGAGCTTCGGATTTCAAATGCCTATCTTGGCCGTTTGAACGGTCTCGACATGGGTGTGCCCAGTCGGATTCACGGACATTCGAACGAACCCTAGTTCCGTTAAAACGAACTGCTAGAGTTATTGGGTCCGAATTTTGTTTGTTTGAAACCTTCCAAATCTAAAAACCCCCGCGGGCATCCACAAATTAGGGCATAAAGAATCATCCTTTTCTTGGCCCTAAGGGGTTCTCTCTAGCACCAATAATTCTAAGAGATTAGAAGAGAAAAATTATCATCTTCTCTAGAGCCTCCTCCATTGAAGTGCTGGAGTTTCTATCTCTAGAGACTCAATCATCATCTCTCATTTCACAGATTCGTCTCGAAGTGGCTTCATTGTGGAAAGCGGCGATTCAAGCACGGTTGATGGTGAACAATGAGTGGCCGACGAGAGGATTTGCAGTCCCTTAGGTTGAGATGCAACCGAGGAAGGGTTGTAAGTGACTCTTGTAGCCTTCTTTTGAATAATTCTTAGTTGTTTTCCTAGACAGGTTTCTAGGATCCGTGGTTTTTTCCCAAAATTTGGTTTTCCACCTATATCGTGTGTTTTTGTCTATGTGTGGATGATTGATGCATGTTTGATTGTTGTTCCAAGTAGCAGTTCTTGAATTGTATATCAAAGATTTGATCAGGGACCTTATCTCGAGTTAGGGTTTTAAACCTTCAATGTCTCTACTCTCTCCTTAGCCTCCAATCATGTCTTCCATGCGTGGACGAAACATGTCGAAGTGGATTATCACTTTGTGCATGAAAACATGTATCAGAGCCGAGGACGACTGGGCTCTCCAATGGATGACATTCATTGAGGGACATTCATCATTTGACTAAGGTCGACCCAATTTCGGCATTACTGGCATTGACACCAGAGCGAGGTTTCACCTCACACAGAAAAAGAGCTTCCCATAGGGATAAAACCAGAGAAATGAGCTGAAGGAGGCAGCATTCCACCACCTCCAAGACTAGTTGATCTTTTCTTTTCCATATCAACTAACAAAATACTATTAAAATCCTAGAATCAACAAAAGGAACTTGAACCAGTTCAAGCACTTTACTGAAAGAAGTTGCTAGTTCCAGATGGGTGTTAGAACCGAACTCGCCAAGAACCTTCTACGTTCCGGTGTGAGGTAGACCTACGAGGTTGGTTTTCTCTTGCACATGCGTAGTCCTCAGTGGAACAGCCAGTGAACAGCTGAATACATGATGACACCTCTGTGGGGCCCACTTTTTGGCCCACTTGCCTTTTTTACCCATGGATGAAAGATCACTATATGTGGGCTCATAGCAAGGAATTTGAGTGTTTGACATGTTACATTTAAGACTATATATAGGGTTTCTGACCGTCGATCATTTTGTATGGATATATCTCAAGTGTGATATTATTTAATTTGAGCTTTTTTATTTTCTATATACACCCTATGCCTTTTTCTTTTTCTTTTCTTTTTTTTTTGTTTGGATTTTAAAGTAGGATCTCGTGGTTTCAATATTTTTCATATATCTCCTTTTTATTTTAATACCCTTTTGTATCACCGGTAGCAACTACCTGTGGTTTACTGTTGAATTTCTTTTATCAAAATGAAAGTTGTTCCCTTACATCCAGTGGCGGATCCAGGATTCAAAATCACTGGGGGCACGATTAAGTAGTAGGGGGTCCGGGGGCAACGCTAGATTGCAAATGATTTTTTTTTGGGTTATTTATAGATTGCAAATGATTTTTTCTTCTTTTTTTCTTCATGCTTGAGAAAAAAACAATACACCAAAAAAGTAGTGGACCTTTTACATATACTATCAGTAACTAATACAAAGAAAGGTGCATTCAAAGACAGATAGTTTGTAGATTTCCACTGCATTGCAAATCATGCCCAGTAAGGACAAATAGTGTGCAGATTTACCCCAAACCTTTTATATGGAACAAATCTAATATAATAATTTCAAGCAATAAAACAAGACATATTTATTTATCACAATTGTTCTCTACAAGTTTTCATATTCTGAAAAAATTCTATTACAATATCATTAGTAATTGTTCCAAGCAACTCTTTTTCTATAAAACATACAATACAATCATTCATAAATTGGTCATTGGGGGGCCTGGTTCAATGTCACTGGGGGCCCTAAAAATTCATTGGGGGCCTTATGGAAAAAAATTAGTGGGCCTCACCAAAATTACAAGTAAAACTTAGAAATATTGATGTGTATAAAGAATGGGCTGATAAGTGATAAAATTTCATTGGGGGCCTGCTTCAATGTCACTGGGGGCCCAAAAAATTCATTGGGGGTGGGCCTCACCAAAACTTAGAAATCCACTGGGGGCCCAGGCCCCCAGTGGAAACATACTGGATCCGCCTCTGGTCATTGGGGGGCTGGTTCAATGTCACTGGGGGCCTTAAAAATTCATTGGGGGCCTTATGGAAAAAAATTAGTGGGCCTCACCAAAATTACAAGTAAAACTTAGAAATATTGATGTGTATAAAGATTGGGCTGATAAGTGATAAAATTTCATTGGGGGCCTGCTTCAATGTCACTGGGGGCCCAAAAAATTCATTGGGGGTGGGCCTCACCAAAACTTAGAAATCCACTGGGGGCCCAGGCCCCCAGTGGAAACATACTGGATCCGCCTCTGCTTACATCCATCATGTACAAATGGGTACTGTTAATATGTTATTATTTATAAAAACACCATTGCTTAATATCAAGTGGCAGTTCTCTCTCTCTCTCTCTCTCTCTCTCTCTCTCTCTCTCATGTGAAGATGAAGTCGATTTATTTGTTTTGAAATTTTCATCAATCATCAGTAGGTCATGTGTAGATTGGGGTTAATTATAACCAATTGTACATGGCTGATTGTCATTATGATCGGCCTCAATTTGACTAAAAGGGTTTTTTATTGATAAAAATGAATTTATGTAGGTTGCCCAAACCACTAAATATACTACTATTTGGTAATTAAGTTGAGAAAATAGATAAAAATTGTCTCTTGAGAAAATAGATAACAATTGTCTCTTGTTTTTTATGATATATATAGGAGATAAAGTTTTGAGAGAGAGAGGGAGAGATTGAGATCGAGTAGGTGGAAAAAGTAACAAACTTCAGAGAAAAAACAAGTGCAATCAAGAACCAATAATCTATATACCTCACATATTCAATCCATATATAACTCATAAACCTGGACCATGGGTGGACCTAAGTACATGCTTTTAGAGTCAGTTACCCTGTGAAAACACTGTATGCTGCCAAAACCCATGTGAAAACTTTGGGTCTACTTCCAAAATCAACATAGAGATTCTGGGCCTATTCCCCAGTTTGTGGTTTGACAGGTAGCTGGATGATGACCCTATTGCTCTTAAGTTTTCTCGTTTTCAGTTCTCCAAGTTTGAGACAGTTGCTACCATATTCAATGGAAGTTCTTAGACCATTCCCGACTACCTTTAGCAGGAAATCAGGTTTTATTTGCAACAGCTAGTCAAAGGCATTCAACTTTCCCCTGTTTCAACTTCAGACTCTTTGCTATGGACTGGCAACAACATTGGTCTTTTCTCTCTCAGTCAAGCTTGGAAGCTCATCCATTCCCGTGCGCTATTTGTTACTTGGGCTGCTCTTGTTTGGACCCCTTTTGTTTCTCCTAGAGTTAATTGCTTTATATGGAGGCTTCTCCACAAGAGAACTCCTACTGAAACTTGGCTAAAACAAAAGGGGTTTCGCTACCTTCGAGATGCTTCATTTGTCACTATCATGAAGAAACAGAGGCCTACCTATTCTTCGATTGTCATTTGTCTTCATCCCTTTGGACATGGCTTCTTTCTATCAATGGATCATCTACCACAACATCCGATCTCAGCTATTACCATTTGGACATCTCCAGTGGCGGATTCAGGATTCAAAATCACTGGGGGCACGATTAAGTAGTAGGGGGTCCGGGGGCAACGCCCCGAAAAAAAAAAATTTGGTTATTTATATGATTGCAAATGATTTTTTCTTCTTTTTTTCTTCATGCTTGATAAAAATTAATACACAAAAAAAATAGTGGACCTTTTACATACACTATCAGTAACTAATACACAGAAAGGTGCATTCAAAGACAGATAGTTTATAGATTTCCACTGCATTGCAAATCATGCCTAGCAAGGACAAATAGTGTGCAGATTTACCCCAAACCTTTTATATGGAACAAATATAATATAATAATTTCAAGCAATAAAACAAGACATATTTATTTATCACAATTGTTCTCTACGAGTTTTCATTGGGGGGGTCTGGTTCAATATCACTGGGGGCCTAATTGATTTGGGCCTAACTTAGTATACATATTTTTTTTTTCCCAAAATTCACTGGGGGCCTTATGGAAAAAATTAATGGGCCCCACCAAAATCAGAATTGAAACTTAGAAATCCACTGGGGGCCCAGGCCCCCAGTGGTTCTACACTGCATCCGCCTCTGGACATCTCTATCATCTAATAGTGATGGTTCTGGAAGAAATTGTGCAACTGCAATCTTCTTCCACCTCATCTTTATCATCTAGACAGCTAGGAATGGCTCCAAGTTCAACAACAAGAGGACCTCTCTTCACAGAACAAAAACTCTTTTGGCCAACTGTCTTTCAGATGTGATCTACAGTTTACCAGATCGGCTTCAGGCTCAATGTCTTCATCCAATTCTATATGTTTTGGGAGTTGTGGCTGATTAATTTATTGCTCTTGTTTGGTTGCTTTTTTGTGATTTTTTTTTTTTGTATTTTAGCTTCTTTGGCTCGTGGGGGCTTCTGCCCATGTTCTCTTCTCTTCTTTTCAATTCAAATTTACCTTTTAGCAAAAAAAAAAAAAAAACATAAAAATTATGGGCCCGCCTCCAAAATCCACATGAAAAATCTGAGTTTTCCCACAAAACCCAACTAGTTATTTGGGTTTGCCCCCCCTCAAATGAAAATCCTGTGTCCGCCACCGCCCTGAACCATTCCAATAATTCAGATAGCTTCTTAGTTCAATCGCAAATGGGTAGTAATCATTGTTCAAGTATTTACTGTACAGAATACTTAAAAAAAGTAAAAAGAAAAAAAATTGGTTTCATATACTTGAGTCAAATATTCAACCTTCTATATTGTGCGTGCGCGTGCGGAAGTGCGAATACCTACAATCGAACAATCATGCCACACAAGAGAGAGATGAGGATTTTACGCTGTTCAACAAAACCACCTACATCTACGGCAAGAGAGCAACGATTCACATCTTCATTCTCTTCATAGTCTAGGATTACAAATTACATTTTATATATATAATCTCCACTTTATTGGACTCTAAAAAAAGCCCCAGTACATAAACCAAAATACTATTGACCCAGAACACGGTCATTAGCTAACCCAATGGACCATTCTGGTAAATCCGGAATACAAGACATAAACCTAACATTCTAAGTATTTATTTATATTATCATTCTAAGTTTTTAATTTATTTTCTTCATGCAAAACATTGTCATTGGTCATACATATGTGTAAACCATTTACTATCACATTATGCATTAATAAAATGCACACAATCATAGATGAAAGATATAAAATATCATATTCAGCTGGTGCCTTACAATGTATGCAATAAACAATTCGATTTTATGAAAAGACTATTTTCTTCAGGTTTATATGCCATCAAGCATACAAAGGCATCCCTTGTGTTTAAATTCCCCTTTTTTGGTGAGATCAAGTCAATCTATCATATTTGGAGTGATGGGACCACATATTAGAAAGCATCTCTTTCTTAATGGTGCCATAGCCCCTTAAAATCTCTGAAATCATTCAAATCATCCAAACATATAATCAATCACCCATTCTCCCACAATGATAAAACATAAAAAAGCATATTTCTATTCCAAGGGAAAAAATAAAAAATAAATATGAAATTTACCTTAATGTTGGAGGATGAGGATGTCCCTAGTTGCCAGTTGCAAGAATGTCGTCGTTGTACAGTTGGCCGCCAAACAATAAACAGTCGAATGATGAGGAAGCAGCAACTGAGATAGCATGTTGGTGATGCCATTTTATAGTTATGCTGAAAGGGACAAATGCACAAGCAAAGGTGTCATTAATTCCACATTCAAATCTAACAGTGGTCGTCCATTCTTGTTAGGACTACCGATTTTGTGCATGGTATTAAAATGATAAGGTAGGGAGTACGACTAAATACTAAAACCACAAGGTCCTAGTAATAAATTGGGGAAACCTTAGGATGTATACAAAAACTCTAGTTGAAAATGTTCAAGCTCATTGGCTAAAAGGCTGAAACCCACCATCTCCATTGGAACAATGACCACTGCATCACAGTCGAATATATCATCTATTTCTTATCTCAAAAGATATATTTTGAACATGGAGCTTAAACGTTGTTTGAATCCCTAGAACTTTATTTCTGATATTATTATTGCTGCCGAACATGCACTTTGCTTGTCACAATCCAAGTCCCTCTATCTTTTACCAACAAGAGGATAAAAACCAAACACTCATTTCGCTATATTACTCTGTAAGCCGCCATTTAGATCACATACCTAACCTTTGACCACAGATGTGTAAAGATGAGAAGATGGGCTTCTCATTCAAACGAAGAATCTCTTGAGGTTTTTCCTTTTTATTTTCAAGAACTTTGGTTCTTCATCACAACTCTTATATATTCCAGAAGAAATCTAGTTGACTGTAGTGTCTCCTCCTCCTCCTCCTTCATCACAACTCTTATTCCAGAAGAATTCTAGTTGACTGTAGTGTCTTCTCTAACTCTCGATAATTTATTGTTTCAAAATAAAACCTTGAAAGACTTTCAGATGTTTGGTTTTTATGGGAATAGTATAATCAATAACAAAATGAAATTGGAAAAAGAAGAATGCTCTAAAAATAAATTATATAAATATAATAAACTAATAGAAGTTATTAATAATTTCATATTTGTCACAACTTGCAATCATTACAATCCTAACTTTCTAAACATTTCCTCCAAATTTTTATGGTTAATGGCTCTGTAAGGTTTTTTGAGTCTTGGAATATTCATGGGATTGGACAAAACTAGGATTTGCGGTATTGTAATTTTTATTTTTCTATAATGGACTGCAGAATCCATTTGAAAAAAGAAGTGAAGTCTACAAAGTGTTTCGAAGAGGAACGGAAACATGAAAAGCCAAAGAAGATCAACTAAGGTGTGCTCGTTTGAACTCACATTTGAACAATGTTGTTTCGAGCTGCAAGACAAAAACCCGAGAAGTTAAACGTTTGAACGCACTACACACCGGTTCAAACGGATCTGAACATCTTCTCCAGCAAAAGACCAGTGAGCCTCAACGTCGGAACGCAGGTCTTGCACGTTCGAATGGACCTCTACAACTTCTCAAGCCAAGAATTTAGGAAGCTTCAGAGTTCGAGCGCCTATCTTAGTAGTTCAAACAGTCTTTGAGTGCGTGTGCCCAGTCGGGTTCATGGACGTTCGAACAGACCGTGAGAATTCTTAGATCTGACTTCAATTTGTTTAAAACTTTTCAAATCTCAAAACCCTAGTGGGCACCCACAAATTAGGGCATATAAAATCATTCTTTTTTATGGGCCAGGCCCAAGTGATTCAGTCCATGATGGTGGGTCAGGCCTAAGTGACCCGAGTCCGTGATAAGCCCAGGTCCAAATCCATCCATTGAAGGCCGAGTCCAGATCCACGAAGTGACCAAGTCAAGGCAACCACGTCGTTCATTTAACCCGCTTTTACTGAGTCCTGTGGAGAAGATCCTACATGCCTCGTCCGTCGAGGGCAGTTTGAAGACTCCGCCAAAGTAGAGCGCCCATTGCTGAAGAGTCGGCCCCATCTGTTAGGGGAAGACTATAAATCAAAGAGCCCCAACAGCACTTGGAGGAAAGTAACATTTATCTATGTTTGCACATTTCTTGTGTTCTCCTAATCTGTAATCTCTACACATCGGAGAAGTAAAATCACCGGCAATCTCTGCCTTTCTGGAGTGGACGTAGGTCATATTGACCGAACCACTATAAATTCTCCCTCTCTTCTTTAATTTCCACATTAATCACTCATTACTTGATCGGTGGTGTTCGAAAACCCTTTTTGGCATCATCAGTTTGGCGCCATCTGTGGGAACGAAGAAAATTTCCTTTTTCGAAATTATGGTGATCACCACAAGATTAACAAGACGACAAGATGGCAATCCCTTGTGGGAAGGCGAGGGTAATCCTATACCGACTAACCCTGCACCGAGTACTCCTGCTCCCTCTCCTAAACAAATGCTGGAAACCATGCAGCAGCTGGTGACCCAAAACCGGCAGATACTGCAACTCATGCTCGCAGGGCAAGGAGGAGCACAATTTGGTACAATACTGCAGGAAGTACCGCGCCCGGAGCATCCGACTGCTCCACGCAGGGGAGCACCTCACCTGGGCGCCCATCCCCATGGCGCCCGTCCTCATCCTCACCTGGGCGCCCATCCCCATGGCGCCCAGGGCGCCTCTGCTGGAGTTCCCCAGGTCGCCCCACACGGAGTACTCCTGGTCGACCCTCAAGGTCGCGCCCATCACGAGGTGCCTCCACCCCCGGGTGGAGCCCCATATGGAGGACCTTTAGGAGGGTCGAATCGCAGTGGACTTATGATGAGGATCCTCATTTCCAGGAGGGGGGGAGGGAAAATCACAGCATGGAAGATGGGAGTTATTTCCCTGGTCCGTCCAAGGAACCCAGCAATCGCTGGGAGGAAAAGATCAAAGAAATGCAGAATCAACTGGGTGATGTCTTCAATGCCATAAAGGCGCAGGCACCGGAGACGGTAGATTATCTGGTCGGGCGAACGGATACACCGTTCAAGCTTGACGTGGTGAACTACCCACTCCCTCGGAAGTTCAAAATGCTATCCGTGGAGACCTTTGATGGAACGAAGGATCCATTGGACCATCTGGAGACTTACAAAACCAAAATGCAGCTGCATAATATCCCTGACGAAATAATGTGCAGGGCGTTCCCAACTACATTGAAGGGTTCCGCTCGGCAATGGTTTCACAATCTCTCCCAAGCATCCATAGCCACCTTTGGAGAGTTGAGCAAATCTTTTGTCTCACACTTTATCGGTGGGCGCCGCCACCAGAAGCCTGCCACACACCTGCTCAGCATAAAGCAGGATAAATACGAGAGCCTCAGAAGCTACCTCACTCGTTTTAACGAGGAAGTACTTCAGGTTGAAGAGCCCGACGACAAGGTCTCCATGACAGCCTTCCTAGGAGGCCTTCGCTCGTCGAGCTTCCTCTTTTCAGTGATGAAGCGCCACTAAAGAGCTTTCCGGAACTGCTGGCAAAAGCCCAGAAGTACATGAATGCTGAAGACATCACGAAGGCCAAGCGAGGAGAGTTCTCCAGACCAGAGGACAAGGGGAAGGAGCGAGACAGAGACGAAAAGAAGGAAACAAGCAACAAGCGAATCAGGACTAAGAGGGTGCCTGTCAGGGACCGACTCGGTCCTGCCCCGCAAAGAAACAGACAAGTGTTCACCCCTCTCAATGCTACTATTGAGCACATCTTGTTCCAGATACAAGATGACCCTGCCATAAAATGGCCTGGGAAGATAAAATCTCCTCCAAACCGTCGGAACCCGACCAAGTACTGTCGCTTCCATCGCGACCATGGCCATGACACTGATGACTGTTATGACCTCAAGCGGCAGATTGAGGATCTCAATCAGCGTGGCCACCTGCGCCAGTATGTTACTGGTAGGGGGCAAGCACTACCACCACTACCACCTCGCAATATGGAGGACCAGCAACCGATCGGGGAAATCCGAACCATCTCGGGAGGACTGGCAGAATCGCTCTCGGCCATGAAGGCCCATGCCAGAAAGGCAAGGCATCCTGATGAGGCACGCCCGTCCAAGGCGCCTAGGCTTGGCACTAACGAAGTCATATCCTTTTCAGATAAGGATTTAAAAGGGATCCAGCACCCCCATGATGACCCTCTGGTGCTCACAATGACCATCGCCAATTTTCAGGTACACAGAATCTTGGTAGACAGTGGTAGCTCTGCAGATATCCTATTTGCAGAAGCTTATGACAGGCTGAAACTGGGCCGGGAGAGGCTGCAGCCTGTCAAATCCTCCATCATCGACTCTTCAGGGGAGAAAGTGTATCCCTTAGGGGCAATCACACAGCCAGTCACAACCGGGGCAGTACCCCGAAGTTCCACTACAATGGTCAACTTCCTAGTGATAGACTGCCCCTCAGCCTATAACATCATACTGGGACGGCCTACTCTTAATGCATTAAGAGCCGTCCTCTCCACCCACCATCTTATCCTCCGTTTTCCAACCCCGAATGGAATCGGGGAGGTAAGGGGGGACCAGGTAGCAGCAAGAGAATGCTACGTCTCCTCAATGAAAACCAAGAAAAAGCAGGAGGCGTTGCAAGTTGGAATCTTGGACCCGAGAGACGAAGCCACTACAGAGAGGGGAGAACCAGTTGAAGCACTCACCCCTGTGGTCTTAAATGAAGACCTCCCTGATAGAAGAGTATACATTGGTTCTTCTCTTTCTGAGGATCTGGTCCGCCACTTGACAAACTTTCTGAGGAATAACATGGACATCTTCACATGGTCACATGCGGATCTCGAAGGGATTGATCCTGAAGTCGCCACTCACCGCTTCAATGTCGACCCTCGCCACAAGCCTATCCGACAAAAGCTAAGGGGCGCCTCCACTGAAAGGGCCCAAGCAATGGACAAGGAGGTCGGGAAGCTAATAGAGAATGGGGCTGTCAGGAAAGTAGCATACCCTGAATGGCTCTCAAATGTCGTGATGGTAACGAAGGCGAATGGGAAGTGGCGCCTATGCGTCGACTTCACCAACCTTAACAAGGCATGTCCAAAGGACTACTACCCGTTGCCAAGGATTGATCTCCTCATCGACGCCACAGCAGGACATGAACTGCTCTCCTTCCTGGAAGCTTATTCTGGATACAACCAGATTAGCATGCATCCCCCAGATCAAGAGAAGACGTCGTTCATCACCCTGAAGGGGACCTATTGCTACAGGGTCATGCCTTTCGGGCTAAAAAATGCAGGTGCAACCTACCAACGCCTAGTAACAAAATGTTTCACTCACAGATTGGGCGGACCATGGAGGTTTATGTGGACGACATGTTGGTGAAGAGCCTCGCCGCTGCAGATCACATCGACCATCTCCAAGAAACTTTCAATATTCTCAAGCTCTATCGTATGAAGTTGAATTCTGAGAAGTGCGCCTTCGGCGTGGGGTCGGGAAAATTCTTGGGCTTCATGGTCAACCAAAGGGGAATAGAGGCGAACCCCGATAAAATCAAAGCTATACTGGACATGAGGTCGCCCACTTCCACCAAGGAGCTGCAGCACCTCAATGGAAGGGTTGCAGCACTTAACAGATTTGTTTCCAAGTCTGCAGATAAGTGCTTGCCTTTCTTCAAAATCCTCAGAAAAATTTTCGAATGGGGACCCGAGGCCGAGGAGGCATTCCAGAAGTTTAAAGCCTACTTTTCCGCTCCCCCTCTTCTTTCACATGCTGCACCCGGCGAGGTGTTATATTTATATCTCTCTGCTTCCCCCTCAGCAGTCAGTTCTGTCCTTATCAGAAATCATGATGGAGTGCAAAAGCCCATCTATTATGTAAGCAGAGCATACCGAGGGGCAGAGCCCAAATACTCGAAGTTGGAAAAACTGGCGCTCGCCCTCATCTCGACGGCAAGGCGCCTATGACATTATTTTTAGAGTCATACAATTGTTGTAGTTACCGATCATCCTCTGAAGAGAATACTAGGAAAACCGGATGTATCCGGGAGACTCGTCAAGTGGGCAGTAGAACTAGGCGAGTTCGATGTCCAATACCAGCCAAGGGCGGCCATCAAAGCACAAGCCCTGCCCGACTTTGTAGCTGAATTTACATACTCTGTCGACCCCGGCGCACAAGTTGATCTGCCACCTACTGAAGACATCCAAAGGGGCACCCAGGACTCCCAGCCTCTTCCACACGCTGAGGCCCCGGACGCACAAGACCCCCTGGGCGTCCAATCTGTTCCTGGCGCCCAGGTGGCCTCCCCCTCAGGCCTCGGCGCCCAAAGCTCTTTGGGCGCCCAACCTCTTCAAGGCACCCAGGGGACCTCCTCCTCAGGCGCCCAAAGGCCCCTGGGTGCCTAGGCCCTTTCGGGCGCCCAGGGGACCTCTTCACCAAACGCCAAAGACCCCCTGCGCGTCCAGCCTCATCCAGGCGATCAGATTCTCTCACCACAACCGCTTTGGAGACTATATGTTGATGGCTCGGCAACCAGTGAAGGAAGTGGAGCTGGCTTCATCCTAATCAGCCCTGATTGTACACCCATTAAGTACGCAGTAAAACTCTATTTCATTGCCTCTAACAATGAAGCAGAATATGAGGCCCTCCTCTCTGGTCTGAGATTGGCGATAGAGATGGACGCCTTGTCCCTTGTTGCTTACAGTGATTCAAAACTGGTGGTCAATCAAGTAAATGGGGAGTTCGAAGCAAAAAAGGAAAGAATGCAGGAGTACCTTGGCATGGTGAAAAGATTGATCCCGCGTTTCCAATGCTTCCAGATCTGTCACATCCCTAGAGGGGAAACATGGCAGCAGATACACTCGCCAGGCACGCCTCATCGTTGGAGGCCTCATCTGTCGAACCAACATTCATTGGGCACCAGTTGGAGCCGAATAAGTAGATGTAAATACTACAAACTTCAACTGTACAACGGATGAGTCAAACTGGATGACCCCCATAAGGGCGTACCTCCAAGAAGGTACAGAGCCAGATGATCCCCTCGAGGCGAAAAAACTTAGGATGAGGGCTTCAAAGTTCACTCTCCTGCAAGACACACTCTACAAGAAAGGTTACCGCTTACCTCTATTGCGCTGCCTTTCACCTGAGGAAGCTGACTACGCCCTCCGTGAAATTCACGAAGGAATCTGCGGGAATCACTCTAGAGGAAACTCCCTTGCCCACAAAGCACTAAGGCAAGGATTCTTTTGGCCTACCATGGTGAAGAACGCCAAAGAATTTTCCAAAAAATACGACAAGTGTCAACGCTTCGCCACTGTGCCAAGGCAGCCACCGGAGGAGCTGACTTCAATTTTGAGCCCGTGGCCTTTCTCCAAATGGGGCTTTGATATCTTGGGCCCCCTTCCATTGAGCAGAGGACAGTGCAAGTTTGTAGTCATCGCCATTGACCACTTCACAAAATGGATGGAGGTAGAACCCTTAGCAAAAATAACAGACTCAAAGGAAAAAGACTTCATCTGGAAAAACCTAGTCTGTCGCTTTGGGATACCTCACGCCATTGTTAGTGACAATGCCAAGCAGTTTGATAACAAACTCTTCAACACCTTCTGCTCCGACCTCCATATAAAGCAACCTCATTCTAGTCCGGCACACCCACAAGCAAATGGGCAGGCAGAAGTCATGGTAAGAACGTTCCTTCGCAACCTAAAGACAAGGCTCGAAAGAGCGAATGGTCTTTGGGTTGACGAGCTCCCAAGAGTATTATGGGCCTATCGAACCACGCCGAGAACTCCCACTGGGGAAACCCCTTCTCTCTCGCTTTTGGGACTGAGGCAGTCATCCCTGTCGAGATAGGAGTACACTCTTCAAGGGTCCATCTCCATGACCCCATCACCAACGAGGAAGGACTCCGCATCAACCTCGATTTGATAGAGGAGGCAAGGGAGATGGCTATGGTCCGTAACATGGAGTACAAATGACGCATGGCAAGGTACTACAACTCGAGGGTGAAGCCTCGTTCCTTTCAACCGGGAGACCTAGTCCTCAAAAAGGTGATCCTCGCCACAAAGGACTCTCGCGAAGGAAAGCTGGGACCAAACTGGGAAGGGTCGTACCTCATAACAGATGTAGTAAGGCCAGGCACCTACAAAATCCGAAATTCTGAAGGAAAGGTCTTACTCCATCCATGGAACGTGGAACATTTGAAGAGGTACTATCAGTGACATTCTAAAAGAGCCAAAGTAGTGAGGGTGTGGGGTTTAAGTTGATTTTTTTCTATTTTCAATTGACATTGTTCAAGCAGTAAGAAATGGAGGAATAAAACACTACATTTTGTGAAAAAAGATCCTTGCATTTTTATTCAATTACCAAAAGTTAGGCTGTAGGTTGCCTTTCTAAAAAAATAAAAATAAAAGAGTACAGCAAAAGCCCCCTGCCCCTTAATCACTCTCAGAGTTGTCCTCTTCATCCTCGTCATCATCCTCGCCATCATCCCCAGCGTCACCATCATCATCCTCGTCAGAGCTGCCACTGCTATCATCAGGCACCTCAGTCGGCACGAAGCCTGAGAAATCAATATCTGGAAAAGCAGTAGAGATCTTCCCTCGGAGCTCCTCGTAGCCATCAATAAAGGCATCAGCGAGACCATTCGCTAACTCCTTCTCAGCCTGAGAAGCTCTATCATGTGCCGCCTTCATCTCTGTCTCCACAACAGTCTCTCTGAGCAATGCCCTCTCACGGGTTTGTGCAAGCTCAGCCTCACTGAGCGAAGCCCTCTTGCGGGCCTTCACTAGCTCAGCTTCACTGAGCGAAGCCCTCTCACGGGCCTTCACTAGCTCAGCCTCACTGAGCGAAGCCCTCTCACAGGCCTTCACTAGCTCAGCCTCTGCCTTGGTCGCCCTCTCGCGAGCTGCTGAGAGCTCAGTCTCAAGCCTGGTCGCCCTCTCGCAGGCCGTTGTAAGATCAGCCTCGGGAGCTCCTCTAGCAGCTTTAAGAGCAGCAATCTTCCCTTGAGCAATGGAGAGCTCTTTTTGCATATTCTCATTGTCCTATTTCAGCTGACTGCTATGTCGGGCCCTTGATAACAAGCAGACGGACGCAGTAGAAGCCTGAAACAATAAGAGACAAAGAAAATGAGAGTACACATATATAAAAAAATGAAAGTCTGGAGAAAAGGGAACAGTAAGCATTTACCTGAGCCAGACCCTCTAGGAATGTGCCAATAACCCCCTCGGTGCCCAAAGCATTAATCTGCGTAACCTCAGGAGGAAACACAAATCTCCCGAGCTTTTCCCAAATCACCAGCGGATTGCCCAGCATGGGACCAGCCCAAGTTGGTGCCCCTGCAGAAGCCCCCGAGCGTGAAGGACACGAATGAGGGGCAGAAGGTATAGCCAGAGAAGAAGACTCCGGAGTAACAATCGTGGCGGAGGAGATCGCTGGCTGGGGAGACACTGCAGGAGAGGCCGCCCGATGGGAACACAGTCGTGCCCCCGCTAAAAGGGTGGATACGAGAGAGCTCGCCTTGAAAGTTACTGGTGGAGAGTTCCCTCTTGAAGTGTTGTCTACCATTGCCGCCTTGGAAGAGGGGCAGTCCTACTCGAAAGGCGAGCCCCAATCACCTCTCTGTCTACTGCTGCAGAAGCAGAAGTATTACTTAGGTATGGAATATCAAGAAAAAAAAAAGAGGAAGTGATGTACCTTTTCTTTTGGAAGAAGTCCCCGGAGAGGGTCCATCAGTCCTACCAATGTTACAAGGATTCGGAGGGGGTCCACTAGTCCTACAACTCTCTTTAGGGAGGAGGACGCCCAAATCTTTATAAGGATGCGCCCTCACAGCCTGCAGTTTCCGCTCCTGATCCGAAGAGAGCACTAGGGGCTCTGAGAAAAAAAATGAATGAGCATGTGTATGCATAAAAAGGAAGGAGCAATCAGTGAAGTACCGAATCTTTTTGCCTCAACCCATCGTATGGGCACCAAAGCCTGGTCTATCTCAGAGGCCCACTCTCCACCAATAAAGAAGAAACGGGATTTCCAACTGTGGCAATTGGAACGCAAACCCGTGAGCAGCTTGCCACCCCTAGGGGTAAGATAGTACCATCCCCTGTTAGGGGCCGAAGACTCAATCAGACTGTAGGCAGCATGGAACTCCACAAGAGAAGCATCCTCGTGATGAACCCTCCTCCATAATGCAAGAAAGCCGAGCAGAACTCTCCAGCCATTGGGTGCTAACCGCCCCGGGGTCAATGAGAAGTAATGAAGAATGCGGCAAATAGAGGAGGGCATGGGGAACCTCAGCCCGGCTTCGAGCATCTCTTCATAAATGGCAATATCACCCGAGGAGTCGTCGCAAGCAGGCTCGACCGTTTCAGCCCGGCGACATAGCACAGTGGGAGGAATATGATAAGAAGAAGCAGTCTTCAAAATCTCACCGTCAGTGTTGAACACACTAAAAATAGTGCTCACCTTGGATTTGTCGTCATCAATAGCAACTTTGCTCCGGTACTTTTTCGGGTGAGGACGCAAAACTCTATTTGGTGTGTTGGCAGAAGAACTGTCCCTTCTTTTATTTTGCTCGCCTGGGTCGCACCTGTCACTCTCGCCGCTGCCACCAGCAGTAGAGGCGCCCTTTCCCCTCCCATCACCAGCACCAGCAAAGGCACCCAGGGTGGAACCCCTCCCTCTCCCATCTCCAGCGCCAGCAGTAGGGGTGCCCCAGCCTCCTCCATCCCTAGCGACAACAGCAAGGGCGCCCCTTCCCCTTTGTTCCTCAGCGCCACAAGGGGCGCCCCCAGCCCCTTCCGTCGCCCAAAGCAGCGCCCAGGGCGGTGCCCGCTCCCCTTCCGTCGCCAGCAGCAGCGCCCAGGGAGGCGCCCGCTCCCCTTCTGTCGCCCACCGCGGTAGCAGCGCCGCCCGTCGCAGCAGCCTGGGTGCCCCTTCCGTCGCACACCGCCGTAGCAGGCTGGGCGCCACCTCAGCCCCTTCCGCTGCCATCTTCCCCGACAACAGCAGGGCTGGCCACTTCGCCACTGACGCAGACGCCCTCTTCTGCTTCTTGTTGGTCCGGATGCTCCATCGTGTTTGCCTTCTTTCTCTCTTGAACAAAAAGAGAATGACCCTTCAAAGCCTCAAAGAGGGATATCCAATTTCAAAGGAGAATGGGGGAAAGTAGTTCCTATTTATAACCTAGGGTTTTCAAAGAGGGAAAGAACCCTGAGCCAAAAGAACTCTACTATGAAACCCAAAAAGAAAGGGCAGGGACGGGCAATGTCTGGGAAGGCTACGAATTCTCGGAAGGGAGGAGAGACCTAGCTATTTGAAATGCCCCCCTTTTTAAAGCTTCTTTGAACGCGGGGCATTGAGGGGCAAATGATGGGTCAGGCCCAAGTGATTCAGTCCATGATGGTGGGTCAGGCTTAAGTGACCCGAGTCCGTGATAAGCCCAGGTCCAAATCCATCCATTGAAGGCCGAGTCCAGATCCACGAAGTGACCAAGTCAAGGCAACCACATCGTTCCTTTAACCCGCTTTTACCGAGTCCTGCGAAGAAGATCCTACCTGCCTCGTCCGTCGAGAGCAGTTCGAAGACTCTGCCAAAGTAGAGCGCCCATTGCTGAAGAGTCAGCCCCATCTGTTAGGGGAAGACTATAAATCAAAGAGCCCCACCGGCACTTGGAGGAAAGTAACATTTATCTATGTTTGCACATTTCTTGTATTCTCCTAACCTGTAATCTCTACACATCGGAGAAGTAAAATCACCGGCAATCTCTGCCTTTCTGGAGTGGACGTAGGTCATATTGACCGAACCACTATAAATTCTCCCTCTCTTCTTTAATTTCCACATTAATCACTCATTACTTGACCGATGGTATCCGAAAACACTTTTTGGCATCATCACTTTTCTTGGCCTTAAGTGATTCTCTTCGGCACCAATAATCCTAAGAGATTAGAAGAGAAAGATTGTCATCTTCTCTAGAGCCTCCTCCATTGAAGAGCTGAAGTTGATACCTCTAGAGATTAAATCTTCATCTATTATTTCACGAATTTGTCTCGAAGTGGCTTCGTGACGGTAGGCGGTGATTCAAGCGCAGTTGAAGGTGAACAGCGAGTTCCTAGTGAGAGGATTTGCATGCAATCTCTTAGGTTGAGATGCAGCTAGGAAAGGGTTGTAAGTGACTCTTGTAATCTTCTTTTGAATAGTGCTTGGTTGTTTCCCTGGATCGGGTTTCAGGATCCGTGGTTTATTCCCGAGATCGGGTTTTCCACATATATCGTGTATTCTTTTTTATGGGTGGATAATTGATGCATGATTGATAGTTGTTTCTAGTTGCATTTATAGAAATGCATATCAAAGATTTGATCAGGGACCTTAACCCGTGTTAGGGTTAGAAACCTTCGGGCTCCTATCTAAATAATCCATTGCATATGAAAAAAGAACATAGCTTCTTCTTCTTCTTTTTTTCCCCTCTTTGAATTGCAAATGTAAAAGATAGAAACCCTAAATATTCGATCCAAGAAATTCATCCACTAGAAATATAATATGCCAATGGCAAGAGACAGAATCGCACAAGCTCCAGAGAAGGATAACATATAATAAAGATTAACCCTTTAACTGATAAGTCCTCTTCTACATATCCAAGATTGAAAAGAAGACAGTCCGATGGAATAATGAGGATTGTAGGTCAGGGAATTTAGACTTAAAGTTAGAGTCTTAAACCACTTGTAAAGGGTTAGTGAGTTTTAAGTTAATGGTTAATGCATTACTAAGGGATGTAATGACGTTGTCTTTTTTTTTTTTTTTTTTCATGATAGTGGTTGATAGCTTCTGATATCTTCATTGTGTCTATATCATGGTTTAAAATCTCAGTCTCCGTATCGGCCGGGCCGAAAAACCGATATGATATCGGTATCGGTCTCGGATATTTGTCTATCGCGGTCATCGCGGTGTGAATTTTTTTTTTCAAAAAAATTCGTAAAAGTATCCAAAAATATCCAGAATATTAGAACATGCTGGAAAATAATATTTTTTTCCATTGGTAACAACAATAAATCAAAATATCGATCACCCTAATTTATGAGTCATGTCTGTGTCGCAATTCACTGTCTTCTCCAGTATTTCATATAATGTAACCATTATTGATGCTCATGATTAAGAAATAGATATGGGATTTGAAAATATGCAAGAGGGATGTGTGATGGAGTATGGCTGCTGCTCTAAAGAGTAAGGAGATATATAAGAGGGAAGATGAAGATGGGGAAAAAGATACAAAAAATAGGTTTTGACACTTTCTATGAGATCTCGGCCGATATATTGAAGATATTAGCCGAGATCTCGGAAAAATCGAGATTAAGGATATCTCGGCCAATATGGGCCGAGATATGGGGGATATTTGGCCTCGAGATACCGATACCGATATCTCGAAGCCATATCGGATTGGTATGGGCCAATACTGGTTCATATCGGCCGATATGAACTGGTATTGGCCGATTTTTTCAACCATGGTCTATATACAATCAAAATATAATTTAAAGGTGATAGTTTTTCAGATACATATATATAAGATCCAGATGTTTTGAGATTCAGAATTGGATCCCTGCATATTCCATGGGTCATAAAGGGAGGGAAAGGAGGGGGGATAAGGATTCCATAAATCAAGTTTCCAATAAAAACTACATATGGAAAAGATAGAAACCTTTAATGGCTAACAATAGCAAGTGCCATAGCTTCTAAAATTGTCGTGCCAAAATATAACTTTACGAATATAGTTTTAGAAGTAGTGTGATTTTAGCCTGAAAATAATATTCTTTTTCTATAACCTTGCACAATATTTATACAATATCATCTACTTCTATAATATTGCTCCCTACCAACTTATGAAGATATATATTGACTCACAAAAGAAAATAATAGGGTTTAGCTCTTGCCAATGAAAACTATATATGAATGTTGGAAACCCAAAACTCTTAGTCCTCAATTTATGCAAGTAAAGAACTCATCCATTAGAAATATAAATATAAAAAATTATTCATGTTTGGCAATAGTAAATCTTTAAGGTCACGTTTGGCAACCAAATCTTTAAGGAAAAGATTTTCAGTTTCCCTAAAGTTGTGGTAAATCCGTATTTGGCAATTATAAATTCGTGAGGATTTGGACGAATGGAAATCTTCATTTGTTATGGTTTTTTAGATCTGAACACCCTCCATACGACTTGAGAATCCTCGCTTAACTAGATTTGCACACCAAACCCTATTTTTTTCAGCTATATGCATCAATACACACCAATATAGATGTGAAATCTTCAACTCTACAAATCCCCAACGAGGAATCCTTGTTCAAGTGGTAGTGGAGAATCATCAGATCTATAGATTCCTCGCTTGGTACTAAATATGAAGGATTTGGACCAATGAAAATCCTTATTTTTAAGGATTATCAGGTCCAGTCACGCATAATAGGATTTGAGGATCCTCACTTTTGTAGATTTGCACACCAAAACCAATTTTTCTCAGTTATTTCATTGATAACCCACCCCTCCTCCCCTACGCGTGATATCGATGTGAAATCATTGGCTATACAAATCCTCAGTGAGGAGGCCTTATTCCATGGTCAATGAAGAATCCTCAAATCTATAGATTCCTCATGGATCAATTTCTCACCTATTACCAAACGTGCTTTGAATCTTTAGTCCACATCTATGCAATTAAAGAACTCATCAATTAGAAATATATATAAAAAAAAAAAAAAACATTCCACAAATACTTCATCTTACAAAAAAAAAAAAAAAACACATCTAGCCATGGCACAGAGAGAATCAATAGAGAGAACGATAACATATACGAAAGACAACGTATAAATGAGATAGAGCCCTCTTCTACATACATACCAGGAGGGAGGGACGAAGGGAGTGGGGCGTAGGGTTAGGGTTTGAAGCAATTATAAAAAGCCGACGATTAAATTAATAGTTAGAAATTCTAATGATTATAATGACAATTCTTTTTTGAGGAGTTGGCCGATAGCTTTCGATATTATCATTGTACATATCGCCAAAATATAATTAAAGGGTGAAAATCTCAACATATTAACTTGATATTATCCACAAAAGCTATAACACCCTAAGACATCGCCTACATTGTGACAACCCCCCATGCAAGAAAACCCCTTAAGGTTTTAAAGAATATTATAAAGCCCTCCCAAATTTTTGTGTAGGCCCCAAGGAAGAATTCTTGGGTCCAACCCTGTACATGATCATTGACAAGTTAGACTTCGATGTGACAATCTTGTTCGATTAGGATAACGAGAAATCTTCAACTCTACAAATCCCCAACGAGGAATCCTTGTTCAAGTGGTAGTGGAGAATCATCAGATCTATAGATTCCTCGCTTGGTATTAAATATGAAGGATTTGGACCAATGAAAATCCTTATTTTTAAGGATTATCAGGTCCAGTCACCCATAATAGGATTTGAAGATCCTCACTTTCGTAGATTTGCACACCAAAACCAGTTTTTCTCAGCTATTTCATTGATAACCCACCCCTCCTCCCCTACGCGTGATATCGATGTGAAATCATTGGCTATACAAATCCTCAGTGAGGAGGCCCTATTCCATGGTCAATGAAGAATCCTCAAATCTATAGATTCCTCATGGATCAATTTCTCACCTATTACCAAACATGCTTTGAATCTTTAGTCCACATCTATGCAATTAAAGAACTCATCAATTAGAAATATAAAAAAAAAAAAAAACATTCCACAAATACTTCATCTTACAAAAAAAAATCATATCTAGCCATGGCAGAGAGAGAATCAATAGAGAGAGAATCAATAGAGAGAACGATAACATATAAGAAAGACAACGTATAAATGAGATAGAGCCCTCTTCTACATGCATACCGGGAGGGAGGGAGAGACGAAGGGAGTGGGGCGTAGGGTTAGGGTTTGAAGCAACTATAAAGAGTCGACGATTAAATTAATAGTTAGAAATTCTAATGATTATAATGATAATTCTTTTTTGAGGAGTTGGCCGATAGCTTTCGATATTATCATTGTACATATCGCCAAAATATATTTAAAGGGTGAAAATCTCAACATATTAACGTGATATTATCCACAAAAACTATAACACCCTAAGACATCACCTACATTGTGACATCCCCCAATGCAAGAAAACCCCTTGAGGTTTTAAAGAATATTATAAAGCCCTCCCAAAATTTTGTGTAGGCCCCCAAAGAAGAATTCTTGGGTCCAACCCTGTACATGATCATCGACAAGTTAGACTTTGATGTGACAATCATGTTCGATTAGGATAACGAGAAGGCTAGGCATCTAGAAACTGCATGACTTGTGCTGGACTTATGCTCTCATTAAGGTGGAGTCGAAACTGGAATGGGATCCGGACCTAATTTTTGTCCAAATGAAAAATATGCAATGTACAAAATATGGGCCTCAGGTGACCGGGTTAGTTAATTAAACACTCTGAAAACGAGGAGCCAGTGGATTTTCTGCTCACTTATCAAGATTTCTATGTGAAGGGCCCAGCTACCATACAGCGCGCATCTTAATATAACGCAGCACCTAGCATATGCAAGTGGGTGGGGCCCACGTTTAAGAAATCAAATCCATCCATCGTCTTTTACACACATCCTATTGTTTGCATATATAACTTCAAAGTGTATTTCATGGGGCCTGCCATTAGATTGTCATGTTGATTTTAAAACTGTACTCAACTTCTATTTCCATAAGGTAAGAGAGAGAGAAAGTAAATAAAGTTGAATCATGTGTTCAAGATTTAGTTAATCCAACGGTCCGCACATATTGTTGATTTGAATAATATTTTATATGTATAGCCCACGGTAGGTGTTAGAACCAATAAATAGTTTGGATTTCTTAAAAAATGGGCCCCACCCACTTGCATATGGCAGGCGCTGCATCATACTACGATACAGAGCCGTTGTACGGTAGCTTTGCCCCGCGGGATTGTTGTATCATTATATATATAGTTTATCAAGCTAGAACGACCTTACTTCTTTTTCTTGGGCAAAATGACCAAAATACACTTGGTCTGAAAAAAGTGACCTTTAGGGCCGGCCACATGAGATTTTAGCAGCAGTTTTTCCACTGGCAGAGGTTAAAAATAGCTAAGGAAACTTTTTTTCTGCAACTGTTGCCACAAATAACTCTCCTAGACAGGTAAAAAGGAGGCTATAACGGCACCTTTTGTAGTGAAGCAAAATCTGCTGCAAAAAAAATTACCTTTAGCGGCGGAAAAACCTGTCATAACTGCCGTTAAAGGCAGTTTCGTCTGCTGCTAAGGGCTTGTTTATTTGCCATAAGAGGAACAGAGGGACAAGTGAAATAAAGTTGTTAAGTGACATGAGGGGACAAGTGAAACAAAGTTGTCGTCGCCCCTTTACTCTATTCAACCCATCAAAATTTTATTCCAGCTAATCTGAATAACTTGCTTACTCCCTCCACTTTATTTCTTTTTTTCCCATGAAAGTTGCTACCCCTCACTCCCATGAAAGTTGCTGCCCCACTTTCATCTTACCTTATTCCAACGAACCAAACACATGTAAACTAATTCAATAGTCATTTTATTTCAACCCGCTCCACTTTAATATTATTCCATACATAAGATTTACTCTACTCTTACAGCTCTATCCCCCTTGGAAACAAACTGGGGGGTCCGGAAACTTAAAGTTTTAGAAATGTCAGAGATTACCATCCAAAACAAGCTTAGGCCCATGGGGGACTTTTTCCTTCATTTTGAGGCCATTTTCGCACATTTTGGGACCAATAAACAGCAGACTTGCAAATCAGAAATGGTTATCTACGGTCAAAGTTCCTCAAAAAAAATTGAACCAATTAGTTTGCTACTGTCAAATTATGGCTATGCTAATAATCTACTCAATTTCAAGTCATTTTGATGTTATTTTAAGCACTTTGGTGAATTGGACCCAATAAGCTTACTAAGCCCAATTCGGCCCAAAACTTAGAGTTTGGGGCCCATTTGATCCATGATCCTCTTCATGATCGCTAGATAGACCCTCTGTTCAAATCTGGAGCTATTATAAGCTCATTTGATCAAAATGTGACCCACTTCAGTTACAGGGTTGGAGAATCGGGCAAACTATTTTGTCATTTTGAAGCCTCAAACCTTGGATTTTTTTTTAAAGAAAAACATGGCTCTCCCTACTCTCTGCATTGAATCTATTGAGTCAAAATAAAAATAAAAAATCTCATCGGACGAGTCGAGTCCGAATCACGAGTTTTCTAACCTTGATGAAAAACACCAATTAATCGTAGTGGCAGAACATTAGATCATCTATCAAAAACAAAACGATTAAAACAACATGGATGATAGATTTAACATTCGAAATGCCTCATATATCCATCCATCAGAAATCTTTTTAAAAAACAAATGTGAATAATCAATACAAGTTGCATGAATTCCTAATGCCAGTGACCCACTGCTTGAAATGCAGATCACTCCACCAATGGGGGAAAAGTATCAGAGCATTAAGTAACAATAAAAACAATGTGGAACATCAAAATAACTGAAGATTAGCCTCAGATCATTGATCCCATGACATATATGCCGGAGTTTAAACAACACGAATGAATCGGATCGTTGATATAATAATGGAAAGGCCCCAATTAATCACAGCTTTTATACTAAACTGGTTCTAACAACAGTTCCTATTTGGTCTTAGGATGTCAATGGATCCAAATACCTGGAGGACCCAACTTGAAGAATCTTGACATGGACCCATTGTTTAGCTCGATTAATATTTAAGTTTGGATCTGGGTCCACTTGATTGCTCAGTATCTCCCAGTTAGACCAAGCAAGTGGGCTTGATTGTACAGCATCCAAGGAATTATATGGCTCGAAAGACTGAACTATTTTAAGATTCAAGAATGGACCAGCAGTGAACTTTGATCGTCCAAACCTGTGGGGGCCCCAAAGCCCTCCAATGATGAATCCAAACCAAGCACACTCACCCTGGTAAATTAGCACGCTCCCCATTTCAACAATAATTTACATTTTTTTTTGTATGGATTGATCATGCAAATCTGGCACTCATTGTACTATATCTAGCAGCTAAAAATTGCAGAGCTTAAGCCCTCAAAACATTGAATCCCACCATATGGTTTATATTTTATATAAAAAGATAGGTCATGTAAAGAACTTCGATTTACAAACTAAAAATGAATTTACAAATCTTCAAAAGGATTATAAGCAGTGTGATTAACTGGACAGAGTGCCAAATGCTCTACGACGATGATCATGCTGATGTAATGTAATTAGGGCTACGACGATGATCATGCTGATGAAATGCACTCCGTTTCTACCCTCTCCAAACAGACGAAATTTACTTTGTAGTTTCTTCTTGTTGAGAGGAAAATTCTCTCAAGTCAAGTTATGAGGCAGCAGCTTGCCCAGTCAAAACCAATTGATCCCACAATGACATGAAAAGAACAAAAGTTCCATGGTCGATGAATATCGCTCTACACTCACCTTTGGGATAGTCATATTCAAAGGTTATATATTTTTTTCAAGACCTACTAGCATCCAGTAGACTTGGCACCCATGACATTCCTACATGATCTGATGCACACACCAGAAAGGGCACATTTTGGGCTGTGCTGACATCCCAAACTGACCAAGAAGCTTCCCCACAAGATATATTAAGCATCATCCCAGGATGCAAAACCCTCCCGACTGGCTCAAGAGAACTGGTGTAGCTCGCTCCTTGTTCCCCCAAGCTAAAAAGCCATCCGTCGGTGGCGATTTACTGTTCGTTTCCCACACCACTCAATTATCCTCGGAAAATATCCTCTGTAAAAAATCAATTTTAACCAGACTACACTCGCAAATATCCGTAAAATAATCCATTCTAGGATAGAAGGCACATGTTACTGGAGATTAGCAGCTGGGAAGAATAATCAACAGGTCAGAAGTGCATGATAAACCATAATAAACATGAAAAGGGTCCAAGCATTATGATACAGGCACAAATTGTACCTGCTTAGAGAACAGCTACAAATCAATAATAATCACAAGGACAAACACAAACGAAAAAAAAAAAAACTTAATGGTGTAGGTGTTTTCGAAAATGTATTATCGTTTGGAGTTGCATCAGAATATGTAGTCTGGAACTTCAAGGGGGAACTGTGCGACTTCCACTTCAAAGGACCTTCCCTTGGGGTCAATCAACCTATAGGCCAAACAGACAGTTTCTTGTCAGAACTATGATCAGATTTCATTCAGTTTCAATAAGCACAAATGACCATTACACCAAGGATATGTAAAAGTTGGCTACAAAACTGTAGTTAGTTCAGAACAACTTAACTTCAGTGATCCCGATCAATACTTTATGCTGAACAACAACAAATGTTAGGACTGCACTTACCAATATAATATTTGGGGAGATTAACCGCCACACTGGCTGGCAGGGGAGTCAATAAGGCCACCGGGGGAGCACACTAGATGCTAGAGCTGAAACCAAATACCTATTATCTGGAGTACACTGAGGTGGTATGATATGCACGGATACATCAAGGACACGCCATAGACACAGAAAGGACACAGATTTTACGCATAAAAAGTGAAGTATCGGATACGATACGATACGATACGACACGACACGTTGCCCATTTTGAATTATCTGTGCATCATGTGCATTGTTGGTTCCATGTTTTTCTTTAATTCATGAGAGAACTGAATATTAATATCAACGAGACCTCCACCCACAGATGAAATGATAGGATCCTTATCTAGCTCATGTATAGATGAATAGACTCTCCCATTGGACACTGGATTAAAAGAACCTTTGAACAGTGGATTTACACTGGAATTATAATTTAAATTAAGAAATCAGCCTCCTCTACTTTCATCACGTAAGGCCACTCTTTCGTTTACAGAACTTATGTTACATAACCTTAGGGCCCGTTTGGTGATTTTACTTGTCAACTAAAATTAAGCATCAAATCAAAAGCATTTTAATTCAAAACTCCCTCCATCTTTTTTTCAAAAAAAGTCAAAAAGCAACTACCTTTATTCAATGAAAGACAAAAAAAACTCAATTTCCCCATACAAAAAGTCCAAAATATTATATCCCAAACAACTAAAAACAAAATACCATCATAACCCACTTATATTTTATTCACTCTATTTCACTTCACTTCACTTTATTTTAATAGTAAAATTACCACATCGTTGCAGGGTTCAGTTATTTGCTTAATATTGAAATCCTATAAATGTTAAGCACTGCCTTTCCACTAAAGAAGATGATGCCCCAAACAGCCATCAGATAGTCTTCCTCGTACTTTTTTACTATTAGATCAGTGGCAAGAAACATGCCCTATCATTTGGACCAGGGTGAACGATCCCTAGCAGTGGTGGCAGGCGAAGAAAATGCTTGCCAATCTAGGGAAAGTGGCATAGAAAAGGGGGGGAAAGTCTTCCTCGTGGTGGGAAAAATGAGTGCAACACGAGGACTTTCCGAGAGGTCACTCAGCCTAGTACAAATAAGTACATAGTGGACTTATCTAAATTCCTCTTTAAAAAAGCCCACTAATAAGGAAGAATTTATTACTTTTCTTCAAGAAAGATCCGTACAGAAACCTTTACTCCTAATCTATGGTGAGAATATTAGTGCAAAGTAAAATCTGCACTTGCCTTGGTTGTCAATTTCATGACGATTCCATGATCTTGCCTCTGAAAGCTACTCAAGTCTAATAGAGGCCAGAAGATCAAGGTGTGGAAGGCCTTTCTTATCAAATATCATCTCAATATGTGCCAACCATCAAAAGTAAAATTAGACCTTCAAAAATACCAAGAAACAGGCCCTAAGACCCTTAGCCAACTGGTTAAATTTGATAGGTCCGAGTGTCTACAGAAATCCAGTTAGTTTAAGGCTCTCGGGTATTCAGTGGACCGAACATTAATTTTTGTGACCTGAAAGACCCTTCAGCAGCCCGAGACTTCTCCTCAGTGGCCCGGCTAGAAAGACATTTTTTGAAGGAATTTTGGCCATAGAGTTCAGGGGCCTGATACATATAATCGGTGGACAGAAACACCCTTTTGGCAGCCCAAGAAATCCTTCGGTGGCCCATCCGAGTTTGGACACCTTAAGGTCTTTTTGGCCAAGGATCTCGGGTGCCCAAGCTGAAATTTCGACACACTGAAAGACCCCTTCGGTGGCCCAAACTCTTCTTCGGGTTAAAAATCCAGCGAGCTCATTTTTGGGGGGCTATGAGGGTCTCGAGCGACCAAAGTTGTTCCAAATGTGGGCAAATTAGCCATTGTGCATCAGCCGGTTTGTCTAAAAGTTTGTTTATTTTAGACCTTTGGTCAACCGAAGATTGAGCTCGGTCGACCAAGCCCAAAATCTATGTAGTCTTTAGATCTGGATTTTTACACGCAACTGAAACAGGGCTTTTTTAGAGAGAACGTTTGCACATCAGTTAAACGTTTTCTTCAACATTCAACCTTTCTTCTATGCTCTCTAATCCATCATGGGAAAATAATTGAGCACTCAAAGCTCAATTTAGAGACGTTCTGTGGAATAGATCTTGATCTAGGTGTAGATGTGTAGTTCAAGCCATAGGATCATCCTTCAAAACCTAGATCCAAGGCCTTCTGATCGTACTTGGTTATGATTATCCAAAATGGTTATGAAGGCTACAAATTACCAATGATGGCCCCACCAACCCACTGGTAGTACACATCATGGCAGATAGGTCCAGGTAAACCCCACAATGCGACAGGCATCTGATCATTCCTCTAAACACTTGAACCTTTACTAGTGCCACTAAGTTTATGCTTGTCTCGGTTGATCCATTTGGAAGGAGGTCTAGATGTTAGTTTCAGTTCCAAGACTTGAGTCTACAACATACACTCAGGACTAACAGATTTCAGACATGCAATGATGGGTTACGTTTATACCTGCCAGGAACAAATGTGAAAGCACCCACGATGGAACCAGAGGAAGAAGGCAAAGGCGCACAACTTTCATAAACAAATTCCTCACCGTCTGGAAACAGGAGTGGAAACTGCAGCCAAAAGAGAGTGAAAATTACAATTTTAGCAGCATAAAAAAGGTGTCAATCTTGTGCAGAGGATTTCTGTCACATATCTGATATATGTTCGGCAATCAATGTACAATGGGCTTGCAATCTGGTCCCTACAAGCCCTTATAAGTCAAATGAGCACACGCGCACGCATGGAGAGAGAGAGAGAGAGAGAGAGAGAGAGAGAGGCCCATGGGCCAGCTCCATTTATGTGTAGGCTTTCCACATGGGCCAGCTCCAAGTGTAGAATCCAGCCCCAGGACTTGAAAGTAAGGCTAGAATCTGGCCCTTAAAGTGAAAGATAAGTCATGCTTTTATTTCATGTGTCAGGCTAGGCCATCTAGTTCGTCACTGCACAAGCATAGGCCCAATACCAGCAAGAGATCAGAAAAGAGACCCACTTACAGCACAAGGGCCTTAAAAAAAAGTATACACTTATCCTCAAACCATCCAGCAATAATGGTGATGGTGTTAGGTGAAAGTGAATGTGGCCCAAGAAGATACATGGAGAAGTGGCCGACAGAACCACCACCAGGTAGATGATGATGGTGATGACGCTGAAAATTATAATGACAACAATTGCCTTTGTTTTCTTTTTACAAAAAGATGAATGAACACATGTCCCATGCTGTAGATCAGCTGGTTAAGGACACCAGCCCCCCCAAAGGGCAAGTGTGTCTGACTTCAAGTCTCTTCTCAAGAATTAAAAGAGAGAGAGAAGGATCAACATATTACAATTATATACCAATTGGACATGAACAAATTAAACCAGTCAGTAAACTAAATATAAATAATTTTTTTGGAGTTTTGATGAACTAAATAGAGCATTTGCACTAGCCAAATAAGTAAAACAGCTATGGCCATTTTAGGCTTCTAGATTTCTAATTTTGAATGGAAGATCAGAGCCACCTAGCTGTTTTCTTTTTCTTTTGAGAAAATAAAAATAATAACATTTTTTTACTGCAAATAATGAAGATATATCACCATTCAATATATATATATATATATAATGCAGTTATATGACATTTGGAAAATAACAGAAATGTAATCAGAAGAAGATATATAAGAGACTATGGTGACATAATGTACAAGACCTGTAAAGATGATGAGAAACTGTACAGTTAAAGAAGAGGTTCTGATGATAACTTTTATTTTGAATGGTGACAGTGATAACCTCTGCTATAAATGACTGCAAGACCAAAGAAGTTCCACAAGAAGTTGGCCTTGTAGACACTGACACTAGCATCTCTGGGAACCTGATGGAAGGTTCACTTATATGAATTTTCTCTGGTTTCATTTAGGATAAAGGTGAGTCTCCATAGCAGAAATAAAAACTCTGAATGATCTAAAACAAAAATCAAACTTTTTTGTCCAGTGGCTGTTTGCACCAATGGGACCATTACTATAGTATATTCCTAACATCAGGACACATGATCAACTAAACATAATTCTAAAAGTGATAACTATATGAATTAATTGCAAATAGTACTAAAAGTGATAGTGGCAAGTTAGTATCTTTCCAGAGAGGAAAAGACATTAATACCTTTTTTTATTTTTTTGTTCATCATTAAGAGGATAAAATTGAATTAAAGGAATAAGTACCAAGTGAGATACGGATCGAGCAAAAGCTGTTTCATGGGTTACATTCACAAAAGACTTCAAAGGGGGTTTTTTAAGTCAGATGAATAGAAGTATTGGACAAAAAAATGGTGTGGCATTAGTGGTGGTGGTTTTGGGGGGTTTGGGGGGATCAACAATTTAAATAAATAAAAGAAGAAAAATACTCCTTGGTTATTGTAATGTGACAATTTCAGAGGTCCTCTTTCCAGAAAGTCCACCACCACAGATAATCTTACTAATGTCCACAAGTCCTTAGAAAGCATTTGGAAAACCTCCATTGGGAAAGCTTCATCAAAATAACTTTAATTCAGCAGAAGCTCACCTTTCCTATGACAGCTTCTGCATCAACATCAGATACAACAACATCATTCGAACGAATGATCCAGTGTCTCCAATAAAGTTGGCAAGAAGAGAAGTACACACCATCCAACATGCAACCCTGAGGCATGAGACGCATGCGGATCGAATAAGAAAACCAGTACCTCTCCGATCCATGAGTCACATCACTTAGTTCAGGAACAAATACAGCAGAGGCACGAATCTGAAAATAATAATGCAAAGAAAACTTACAGAATAAGTCCACCAAAAAGTGCAGTTCGGCAAAGCTTCAGGTTATGATTCAGTTAAACGAGGAAAAAGGTCAATACAAGTTTTTGAACAGTGGTCATTTTTTGCAGTCAATAAAATATAACAACTAATATTTATTTATTTATTATTCTTATTTTTTGTTAACTATACATTCAGAAAAAAGTAACATATTTATTGAAACGATCAAGGAATACAACTGCACAATGTATCAGTATTCTAGGCTTATTAGACCCATTGAGTAACAAAGACAACTTTTTAAAGATGATTTTCATCTAAGGTGTCTGTCGCTTCATTCTGTTGATGTGGATGACACGCCAATTGCCAATAACATATTCACCTATGCATACAACACCAAAAGGGAGGGAGATTTCCCCTATTAATATGGGCTGGAGCAATGATTTAAAATATATATATAATCAAACGCCGTTTTTGGCCTCGATCTCCACAAGATTTGAGTCACCAACTCCTAGAGGAACAAAGAATACAACGAACAACTCCCTTCTACTGTTCTCCAATGTCCTCCCCACCCAACCCAATACCAGAGCCTACCTTGAGAACATTATCCATGCATGAGAGTCTCCCCACTGTCATGCTCCTCTTGTGAGAACAATGTCCACTTATGATTACATTTCCAGGACGAAAAACAAGCAAAATTCACATCTAAACTCCTTTTCCCTCAACCTCGACGAAAAAACTACGCTCTAATTTTCGTCACTATGGCTCTTATCGAAGTTTAATTCTCATAAAGTTTCCTCAATTTCCTCTGACGGAATCACTTTCTCTAACACCTGGCCGTGCCCTAAACATGCCAATCACTAGTCTTCCACAAGAGGCACGGAAAGAATCAAGGCTTAGGCTTTATGAGACCACACTACCTTTTCAATATGAGGTGAGCCTCCAGCTATTTGAGATTCTTTAAAACTAATTGCATGCAGCTTCTCCATGCTGCTGGTAGCAAAGGAAGAATCTCCATGCTATCTTGGACTGTGGGATGAGAGAAGAGATTTGAGGTTTGCTTTTGCTTTCATTTATATAGAAATGAGGGGGGGAAACTAACTTCCTATATTTTATGTGGAAAGAGAAATGAATGAATATCCTATAGATAGTTTGACAGTTTTTTATGCAGGCCCTAGGGTTAGGGCTTGCATCACAAGTGCTGAAGTACAATTAGGTCTCCGTAGAGGCAATAACACGAGCACCTCTGAGGAATAGAACCTATGATGCACAGATACTTCAAAATGGGCAACGTATCGTGTCGTATCGTATCTGATACTTCACTTTTTATGTGTAAAATTCATGTCCCTGCCGTGTCTACGACGTGTCGTTGCCGTATCAATGCCGTATCTGTGCATCATAGAATAGAACCAACTCAAATTCTATCAATCAAAGTCTAAGATCTAAGTCTCTTACAATGCATATAAATAGAAAAAGAAATTTTGATGGCTAAGAAACCTAATCAAACTAGAAAACTAAACAATATTGGAAATTATCCTAATTACAACCCATTAATTAGAAACTAATAACAGTAGAAAATTAGAAATATCTAAACTTTATCGGGTAACCACGTGGACCAGGATTCTCTTAACAATGAGATCTAGGTGTTGCTGCATCATTCCCCCAGGTTGAAAAAGAGTTCGACCTCGAAATTGATTTTTCTTAACATTGCCACTATAGACATGATGTACTCGAAGCGTTTTGATGGCGTAGCCCGGAAGCCATGGTGAAGATCTACACCTCCGACGGTGAGATCGAGCCCTAAGACTCAAAACCCTAAGAATACTTAGGGGAAATACACCAAAGGGGAACTCACTAGAACTTCTCTAAACTTTTATTATCAATATAGCATGAACATAACAATAAAGCGCTTTTCTATATATAGAGTAGCATTGATCCTAAATAAACAATAAAGGAAATAGCTAATCCTAATTAACACATAAATTAGAAAGGAAATCTTCCTAAACAATTAAGCAACCTACTATTCTAGAAACAAGTAAATAAAGTAACACTATTAATCTAGAGACTATCTAAACTAATGATAGGGATCCCAATTAGAGATCATGTGGACCCTATCAAGCGGGTCCATCAGGGCCTGCGGGTCCTGGTCTTGGATCTCACTGCATCATGTTTCTTTTGTTGCACTTGCTCTCGATCCCTTCTTCGGCAAGTATGGCTTCTTTGGACGGAATGTAACTTGCTTTCCACCGTGAACAAACGTATATGTATTGTCGCACATGCCCTGATTTTTGTTCTTGACATACATCCACGATCGCCCCGGTAATATATATCCACTATCCAACAAATTGTATGTCGCACTTGCACTTCATCTCCCGTCATTAACCATCAGACAAACTAGGGGAGATAATGCCTTCGTACCTTCAACTTCAAGCGATCCACAAGAGCTTGAGATATGATGTTTTCGCAACTTCCTCCATCAATCACAATTGTGCAAACTTGTCCATTTCCAGTATCGGTTGACGAAAACTATATTTTCGCAACCATTTCTTCTCAACAGTAGGTGCAATCTCCTTGAGGCCCATGAGAGCTTCAGCACCCTCTTCAGGCCCTATTTCCTCCACTTCCTCTATTTCTTTATCCTTAGGATCATCTGGTGTATCATTCACATCACCTTCACTTTCAATGGGGCTTATGTGTTTTGGACATTCAAATGATCAAGATGCCCCTATTGTTTACAATGAAAAGATGTGATCCTACTTGGCCTTCAATCTTGGAGAGAATTTTTTACAATGAACTACCACTTAGATTAGAATCCGGCTTTGATGGGGTCTTTTTATCGTAATCCATTTAGACTCACTTAATTTTGGGGCCTGATGATTTGCGATGTCCTCGGCCTTGATGGCATGTTGGATGCGATTGTCCAACATTATCAAAATTCTTGAATGCAAGTATATGTTGTATGTCTATTATCAACCCATGAAAATATCAGCCAACTAAAACATCATTGATCTCATTTAAAGCACAACGAGCTTGCATTGTCATAAACTCATCAGAGTACTCAACAACTGACCTAAATCCTTGTTTTAAATCTTGAAAGCTTGAACAAAAATCTCCTACGCAATTCATCTAGGAGGAACTTTTGTTTCAAAAGATTTTTCATTTCAATCCATATCTCAACAAGATTTATGTCTTGTCTCCTCCTATTTTTTTGCAACTTGACCCACCATATTGCAGCATAACTGTGAAATCAAGTTGCCCCCAGGGTGACTATATGGCCCTCGGTCATTGGCTTATGTGAAAAAAACATTTCCCACGCACACTAATCAATCCATAAATTCATCCGGATACAATTTGCCATCATATTCGGGAATCACGAGTTTAATTTCTAAATCTTGATCAACAGTGTTTACGGGTTTATCTTGTTGATTCCGAATATTTTCTCCATCATCTCGATGATTTTCCACACACCGATTATTTTTCTAAATTGGCAAATCATGTTTCAATCCATGAAAGACTTGCTTGCAATGATGCCCAGATACGGCACGGATACGGCAGGGACACGCCATAGACATGACAAGGACACGGATTTTACATGTAAAAAGTGAAGTATCGGATACAATACGACACGATACGTTGCCCATTTTGAAGTATCCATGCATCATAGCTTGCTTGCATCTAGGTGATTGTTGATGATAATTGGGCAATGGTTCCAATTAATTCCGCAAGTATTCCAACTAATTCCTCCGTAGATGAAGATGAAGACTCCACTTATATATGCTTCTTTGGTGGCATATTTTCTTGTGCAATTTGACTGCCCTGAAGTGTAGATTGAGTTTTCAAAAGCACGTAGGGGAAAACGGATCTGAAATCCAACTCCAAATGACTCTAATATCGAATAAAGAAGCACAACTATCCAAAGTTGGTCAAAATATACTTTGATGGTGGCTTACTAATGTCAACAATGTTGTTAACAATTTCTTGGTACTGCTATGCTGGGTTGGGCTTGGCTTCAAATTGGGTTACGTCCGCCTGACCTAGACTTGCACTCAACCCGAACTCAAACTCAGCCCGATCTCAAGCCAGCAAATCAATATCACATGCAATGGCCTATTGTGTCATCTCAGTCTTGGTGTCGGCAAAAGAACAAAAGAGCTGAAAAAACCTTTCTTCTTTCGTTCTTTTAGAGAAACCATTGGGATCTCTTCTCTGCTCGCTGACAAAGATGAAGATGATGACGGGCTTCTACGGCAACGACAATGGAGGTGGCTGATGGTATTGACAACCTCAGTGCACAGTACGCCTTCTGCCCCTTTCTTCTTCTTTTTCTTCTCTCTTGGTCTTCTCTTCTTCTTTTTTTTCTCTCTAGTATGGAATTTAGGAAGGATTTTTTGTTAGACTGGGGGGTTCAACAGGGACGGTTTGAAGGGTATGATGGGTTGGATAGGGCTTGGTGTTTATTGAAGGGGAGATGAGTCTACAGAAGATGGATTGGGGGTTTGATGTGGTGAAGGTTTGGGGTTGATTCAGGTCAGCTGGAAGTTGGATTTCCAAATTTGGCATGGGCTATCAGTGATAATGATGTCAATAGGGAGATGGAGGATGGGGTTCGATTGGGGTCAATGAAGGTTGGGGCCTTTAGGGGTTTCGAAGTTAAGTTCCAATTTAGGGCTTTCCGTTTTGGGGGAAATTGAAAATTGAGTTTAGGAAGTTGGGGCTTTTGGGACTTAGGGCTGCAATAAAGAGGATTTGGGAGTTTAGGTAGGAAAATTGGGGAACGGAAGGGGCCGGTGGGTCTAAGGTTTTGGCTTCTAACAGTTGGTTGGTGTTTTGGAGAAGGGATGGAATCCAGACGGCGATTGTTGACTTCCAGCAATCAGATATGAAGTGGATTTTACTCTGATAATACCCATTGATGCAGGCCCAGGAGTCAAGGCTTGCATCACAAGTGTTGAAGCACAATAACAGGTCTCCGCAAAGACGATAACACAAGAACACTCCATCGAGGGATTAAACCAACTCAAATTCTATTAATCAATGTCAGAGATCTAAGTCTCTTACAATGCATATAAATAGGAAAAGAAATCTTGATGGCTAAGAAACCTCATCAAACTAGGAAAGTAAACAATATTGAAAATTAACTTAATTACAACTCATTAATTAAAGCAAAAATTAATAACAATTGAAAACTAGAAATGTCCAAACTTTATTGGGTCCCAGATGTGGGCCACGATTCTCTTTCCAACAAAATTTTGGTGTTGCTGCACTAATTTTTCTACATTATATCATATTGTATATCTACAATTTTTGTGCATATGCATTAATTATTATCAATAAAAAATATCTTTACATTTCAAAAAAGGAAAATATGTTTTTTTATAATAGATATTAATTGTTATCGATAACAAATATCTTTACATTTGGGGTCATTGCTTTGGTGGAATGGTAAGTCTCAGGTGCCATGATGTAGGTTCGAGACCTGCGGGCAACTACTTTGTGCAAAATTGCCAACGGTTAGGTTGTCCCCAGTCTGTACCATCCCAGAACCCTGCTTCGGTGGGAACCGCACTGGGTAATGACCCATTTTTTAATAAATATCTTTACATTTCAAGTTATAAAAAAAATAATAATAAAAACTTTTTAAAAAATTATCCTTGAATTATGTAGATTTAGAATAGATTACAGAATGATAAATGCCGACAGGAACAACATACTTTATCATAATGCTAAGGAAGCCCTTTCTAATGATGACATTATTTAAAGGAAAATGATCATGTGAGAATTGTTCTCACGGTTCGAATCATGAGAACTATGGGTGGGGCCCACCTATCACCCAATCCAAACCTTGCAATGGACAAGGACCCCCTTAATAGTCACACACCCCAGGGTTTCACACCAATGCGAATGAATTGGACTATTGGATCGACTATATACCCATACGAATGGACTAGGTTTGTTGGCCATGGATGAAGGGGTTAGGAGCATGGGATTGGAGCCAAACTGGATATATGGGGTGGTCCCATATAGATCTTTGAATCCCCACCGGTTCCATCTCAAAATGGGACCCCCAGTGGGACCCACGAAAAAGTTCTCAACGAGTCTTCATGAGAACAGTTCTCACTGGATCAAATCCCTTATTTAAAAATGAAAAATATATAAGCAGCCCTGTAGAATGAAGGGGTTCCTCTACAAAATTACAGGATATACATCATCTAAAAATGAAGCTAACAATGTGCCAAGGAAACCAAAAATATACAAAAGGTTATAAAGAGCCTTATATTTTTAGTTTCCAAAATGCTCATATTCATGCAAACGTTGCAAACTTCATTATCAAGATCATATTGAAAGGAAAAAAATATTAGGACCCTTTGATCTACATTGTTCAGCCATTCGCTGACAAGTCGAGCTTGCTTTTGGTGTTTATGTTTATTAACATGGTATAAGAGCTAGAGGTCATATGTTCGAATCCATGGGGATGTGTTTTTGTTCACATTGGTCATTTGGTGTGTTTTTATCCACGTGCGGAGCGCCACACGTGAGGGGGACTATCAAGAACCTTTGATATACATTGTTTTGTCGTTCACTAACATCTCGAGCTTTTGGTGTTTCTGGTTACTAACAAATAATACCAAGATATTTTTCAAATTGTGTTTTAAATGGAATATTATCAGTAAATAATTTTTAAGCTAGAAATAAAACTACATCATAGTTTTGTACAAATGATTTTTTAAACTGACTAACTGAGGGTAAAAAAAGGGCCAGGAGACCAAAGTACTATAGAAAGTAAAAAGGTAACAGGTATTCAAATATTATTCTGAGTAAGATTATAGTAATAACTACTCTAAAGTTGAGTGATAAGGACTGTTCCTTCATGTAGGCTCTAGCCTCGAGGTTTGAAACCCCTCCCTTGCAACATTATTTTTCACCCCATATAATTAATACCATTATATTAGATTATTTTTCACTCCATATTATAAATACCATTATATTAGTGTAAAACACTGTGACAAGTGACAACACTGCAATAAAAACAGATATGATGATAAATTGATTTTCTGCGATATTTGCGACACGGTTTCATGCACCATATTTGTCCGTAGTATTTAATGGTCAAATAGAAACACAATAAAAGTAGAAATTCAAGCACAGTATACAATTCAGGAAAAAAAATGAAGGAAGAATTTCATGCACAATAACCTGAACACCATTAGTAATAGCAGAGGAGCACAATGGTGATGTTTCTGGGAATAGACTGATACTTCGGATTTCCCCTTCACGAGGACGAATCATACCACTCTCTAAGCGTCTTCTGTGCTCCTCTAACCACAACAACATGGCATCTTGGGACTGACCATCATCCATACTATGCACTGACTTTATCAGGGAATCAGGCACACATGACATTAATTGTCCATCTGTAGCCAGCTTCTCAGTACCAACATAGAGTTGACCAGTGGTACAGTTAAGGAAAAACATCTTTTCCGGAAAAGCAGAAGCAGCCACAACAATAATTTTAGATTGGCTATAAAATCCAAGCTGACTAAACTCTCGTGTTTCCATGATTACCTCATGTAAAGGTAATAAGTACACATTGACTCCATGCTCATAAAAGAAATAGCCTCCTATAAGGCCCAATGCACATCCAGTAGAATCTGGTCCTCCCATGTCCTGACCATCACAAAAGCGATATAGAAGCCTCGTAGGAATAGGCAGTTTCAGCCCCAGTTTGTCTTCCAGCTCATTTATTTCAGCTTCAGACACACCTTTTCGCAAAGTATTTCTCACCTCTGGAAAATTTATAGCCAGCCAATTGTTGATTGTTCTCCAACATTTTTTCACTCTGCGAACAAGAGGCCATTGATACATACCAAAACCTTCATTCCATGATTTATATGTCACCTGAAAAGGATGAGAAATGAATGAGAGAGACAGAGAAGGCAATAATGGCATGTGCAAATGAAAGCAACTGTCATCATCATCATTGGAGCCTTATCCCGGGTAATGAGAAAACAGCCGTAAGATCTTAAAAAGCAAACATAGGTACCACACACTGTATATAGAAAGGTAGCAATGGATTAAACCCCAGCCCCAGACCAGTCTACAAAAAATTGAATAAGATGTATGATCAAACACAATTGTTGTATGGCATATAACACAAATTTTCAAAAGGGTTCCTCAAAAAGTAATTGACGGATCGACCTTCTCACAGTTTTCTTCCTTTTTTTTCCTCCTCCTGGAAATCATGGCAGACGATCACTTCTACAATGATCGCAATACAAATGTCTATCATTCTCATTTATAAAAACATGAAATCAATAGAAAAGGACCCAGCTACCCAAAAGGAATAAGAGTGTGAATTCTAAGAACATGTCCAGGACTGTTATGGTTACAAAGTGGGAATTATATGTAGAAAGTTGCCTTCATAAAAGGAACCAAGCGAATGCGCTTCCCTAATTGGAGTATAAAGTTGCACTAGAAACATCTCTACTGAACCATCTTAGTTGTATTAAATAGAGTAATCACTCACTCCCACTTAGCAGCAGCATAATTATTGCAATATAAGCCCACTATAAACCCAAAAACCCAAATCATCATCGATATTAAAGCCTTGTCTCAAATATGTTGAATGAATTCTGGTTACCATTCCAATCTATCACAGGCCAAATCCTCTTACAGGTTGCACTAAAGTGGGGAATGCCCTAATATGATCACAAAATGTCATTTTTTCTCATAATATGCTGTAGTTATGACAAAAGTTTTACTCTCGCCGTCAATGTAACTGCAGCCCTCCTCCCATATCTGGGTTTGGGACCGGCAGAAATCAACATCAAGACATCTTTATGTTTCGAGGTGATGATTTGCAGGTGCAAGACCATTGACAGGTTTAGTAAAACAGCACCAGCTACAAGCACACTGCCTTTTGTCTTCTTCATTTAACTAAATCAGTATCAATGTATACTCCATTGCCAATTCTCGGTGCATCCAAATGTAGCAATGCAGTTTCCAATCCAAGTACCCAAATTCCCAATCCAAAACCCCAATCTTGTGGACAAACAACCACCAATTTGAAACTTAAAACAATAAAGTTACGCTTTTTACTTATTCAATAGTTTTGGTAAGACAAGTTGAAGTCTCCGAGCATCAAGTGGTGTTGATTTCTGGGTTCAGCCAACAGCACCCATTACAAACACGCCTTCTTTATGTTTTTCAACCCAATTACCACTGGATATCTACTCCAATGAAGATTTGTACTAAATCCAAATGCAGAGCAAAACGGCAATCAGGTGCCTTTCCAGTCAAAATTTGCACTTTCAACTCCAAAGTTACTGCTTTGTTTTCTTCCTTTTTCCTTGGAAGAAGGAACAAAATAAAAAGCATCCGGTACAAACACATTTCCTTTCAGTTTTCTAAAGCACTCACTCATCTCTACACATCTAACCAAATGGCAATTTGAACTACATCCAAACGAAGAGGAAGTTAACCAGCAGAAAGGTGGGTTTTTTAATGAAAGATTTCAACTTTCCACTCCATAAACCTCAATCTTGCAGACAAACAGCCCTCAAATGTGGATTTCAAAACAAGAATCCAAAAAAGAAAAAACAAGATGGGTACCTTGAAGGAAGGGGTGGGGTTTCCGAAAGGATCTTCGGGAGTGGAGAGATCGAGAACTTGTGAGCAGAACTTGCGCCATAGATCTTCGTCTGATGCAGAAACCCTAAATCTCCTGCTAACGCATGCTGAAACAGCTGCAGTCTTGGGTCCTGATTTGAGTAGAATGGTTTGGAGTACCAAATCTCCCAAATCCTCTAACCCCATTTTCTCTTCTCGCTCACTTCCTACATCCATCATGGTCGATTTGGTCGCATGGTTTTATGGATTTGCTGGGGCAAGCTAACCTGCGCTTCGGGAACATTGGCCACGGGAGACGTGTCACTCGTTCAGTCACTGTGGAAACTGCTTCCAAGCAAATTTGGATTCCCTCGGTTGTTTGGAGCGTTGTATATACACCCCCCTTTCTCTTTTTTTTTTTTTTTTTTTTTTTCCTTTCTGGAAGATGAAATTGTTACGTCAGCAAATTTTATAAAAATTAAAATTTCGAAAAGAAATTTCTTTAAAATTTAAAAATTCATATTTGGCGCAGAAAGAGTTTCCTCATTGAATTGGTACGGATGTTGTTTGGTGCGGTTGTGGATTCCTTATAGAAAATCAAGATTTCTTATTTTGTTATATAATTTTTTGAAGAAAAATAACATAACATATATATTATTTATTTAATATTAAATAATAATTTATATAAAAAAATAACAAATGAAAGAGTTATAGGGTTTTTTGGTTGAAATGAACAAGAGTGAGGAAAAGAAGAAGAAGGTTTCTGAGGAAATATATTTCCCATGCCCCTCCCCCCAGGAAACTCATTTCTACAATTATCAAGGAAAATGCTGATGAGGTAAGAAAGCATTTCCGCAAAATTGTTCCACACCAAACACCGGAAAAATGAATTTTCCGCGGAAAACCATCCACTTTTCCACAGAAAAGTATTACACAAACATACCCTTATGCTTGCTTGAAGTGAAAAGGAGTGGAATTGGCTCAACATTGGAAATTCTACTCTCTTTTTTTCCGATAATAGCATAATACATACCTGCACTATGGAGATAATTCAGACTACCCCTGTATTTTGGTATTTTGTACTTAAACTTACATAAAGTTTTAAGTAATATACAAAAGAAATGGATTTTGTTAGTATTAACGATGTATACGTCTAAATGGCTTCTAGTGCATACTGGCGGCAACTTATTCTTCCAAGTGGCTTAAGAATGAGACTTATTTGCCCCTGAACCTAGCCTATAAAAAAGGTAATGGGCAATTTGAGTTTGTGAGCAGCTCTCATTTATTATTTTTCAGCCATATCAAATGCATTCCTCTCAAAACTCCTATACCCAATTTTCTCGTGGTCCAAACTCTCAATTTGGTGGTGAAATTCGTTATTGTCGCTGCGAGCAAAAGGCTGCTTTGAGAACTTCCCAAACATAGCGGAATATGAGGAGGAGGTTTTTTTGTTGTGCACTATATGGGGTTATGCTTTGATCCATCTATTTGATCTTCTTGATGTCTGGTCAACCATGGTAATATTAAAGTATTTTTTTCATTTTTTTTTCAGATCCCGTCAGCGTATGGATTTTTTGAATTGGTTGACGGAGAAATAGAGCTTGTGCCGAAGCTATTGGATATAATTGATGTATTTGAGAGGGAGCTGAAATCAAGTTGTCGAAGGGAAAGATATTACCTACGTATGTTGTTCAGGACTTGGGCTGGAATTATGTTTGTGTTGTTTATGTGTTACCTAGTAATAACTTGGACTCCTGTAGATGGGTTGGAGCAGATGTATCAGTTGGAATATAACATTATGAAAATGGGTTGGTGTTGTTTGTTTGTCAATGAATGCTTTGGTTCGCTCTACTTTTTTGATGAACTTTAATTAACCTGCAATAAGAAAACACTAACTTGAAAGGAATACAATGAACAATCAATTGCTAACTGATTTGGAAATCTCAGTCTCAACATAACAATAATATAGTTCAATAGAAGTCTTGCTCCAAATAGTAAAAAAGAAACTCGGAATATCATCATCCAAACAGTAAAAAAGATCATCCAAACAGTTATCCAAAAGAAGTTTTTAAAACAGTCATCTATGCTACTCCATAAGCACTGATACAACATCATCTAGAAATAATTTTTTAAAACAGTATCTGCTATCATCAACCCATTGAGCTGCATTTTCCTACTCCAATCCTCCCTCTGCCTGCTTGTAACTTCCCTTTGCCACTGGTATTTCTTGCTGATGGATTTGGCTGAGAAGAAGCTTGTTTGACTCTCACCTGACCAATCAAAATTTCAAGACCTTAGTGAGTAAATGCATATACTCTAGTTAAAAGTAATAAAAAAAAAAGAGTGAAAACACAATACCATGTGTGGTGGCATGGGCTGAGAATCTGGCATGCGCAGAGAAGCTGGCATGGCTATGATGCAAAACTAAAGAATATTGTATTGGGATGCACCGGTCTCTTGCAAAACCTGGCATTATGGTCTATTTTCATGCATCTAGCACAAGTTATTATTCTATTCATTTTAGAAACTCTACTGGAATTAGGTAACTCATCTGCTTCTCTCCTCCTCAACTTCCTTGGCCTACCTGCAGGTCCTCTATGCAAAGGAGGAGCAACTGCTTCTATTCCACTTTATACCCAATCATGTATGCTAGGTACTGGGTGTATCATACTATTATATGCCCTCAAATAGATCTCTTTGATGGAGCATGCATGAATGCAATCTTCAGGCTTTTCTTGATTCATGTATATACATACTATGGAATGCTTGCAAGGTATCCTAGTCAAATCTCACATTCTGCATAAACATGTTTTACTGTCAATGTTAACAACAAAAGTTTTAGCAAAACACTCAACCTCAAACTCACCTCTGCCTGATCAATTAGGAAAACAATGTCTGTTGTCATTCTTGTTCTTTTTCAACTTCTCCAATATCCCTGAACAGACTATCCCATCATATTTGGTCATTCATTTCAACTTCACTTGAATTCTGTTCATAAGCTTCCTCCTCACACACTCAAGCAAACCAACTATTGGTTTCTCCCTTGCTTCAAGTATGTAACTGTTGAAAGACTCATCGAGGTTGTTTGGTAATGCATCACATTTGGCCCTTATGGAAAAATGAGATCTGGCCCACCTGTTTGGATTGTAGCTATCAGCCAATTATATGCAGCCTAGTCCATCTCTTTGATCATCTACATATTACTATCAAATTCTCTTGGTGATCTACATGATGCTGCAGCCTACATAGTATCTTTCAACAATTTTTCTCTGAAATTTTTTTTGAGATTGTCATACATATGCTTCAGGCAGTATGGGCAACTATCTCAAATGCTGCATCAAGCCCTTTCTGTCTATCAGACATAGAATTTCTTGCCCGTGTCACCCCCATCTCCGATGTCATCAATTAATGATTTCAAAAACCAAGTCCATGAGCCCATATTTTCAGCCTCTACAATAGCCATTGCAATTGGGAACATATTCTTATTCCCATCTCTACCTATTGCAATCAGCGCTTTTCCACCATAAATACCTTTGAGGAAGCACCCATCTAGACCAATTATGGGTCTACATCCACTCACGAACCCTTCCTTTTGTGCTTCGTAACAGACATATAATCTCTGGAAATTTGGAATTCTATCCATGTGAGGTCTTTGTGTCATCACAAATAAACTTGTGTTGGGATTGTACTTCTAGACAGTGACACAGTCGTCCCTCAATCTAGTATACTGCACTCTAATATCTCTAGAGATGTTATCTGCCGCCTTTCTTTTGGCTCTATACAACTTATTCTTCGACAAATCCACTTTCAGCTCTCTTCTCAGCTCTTTCTGCATTGCAGGGATTGATTATTTCGAATCGTCACTCATCATCGGCTGTTATTTATTAGTTATATAGCTGAAAGTGACCAAATGGCTTTTAAACTTCATACCATATGTATGTTTGGGCTTGAATGTCTTAATTTAAAATGTCCTCCGACCCTGCATGGGTGATGCACGAATCCTAAATTAACAATCAAATTTACAAACAGTCGCGATTCTCTTGTTCTCATTTTTCAAATATTTAATGTCAAAGCACTGCCTTACAGTCCATTCAACAAGCGCTTGTCTGAATACTTGTGGACTTGAAAATATCATACCTAACTTAAGTTGAGGACTCCCCATATCAATCAGCTGATTAAAGTCAAGCCATTTAGCCATGTTGTTCTCATTAGATGAGTTGCACAAAGACCGAAGCTCATCCCCATCCTCGGCATCTGTAATCCAGTTCTCATCAACCGGTACTTGTTGATTTTCGGTATATTCTTCTTCCACACTCTCAGCTTCATGAGGCTGTGATTCCTTCTCACGATGTCCTCTAAAGAATCCTCATCATCAGCCTTCTCAACATCTTCATATAACTCTGGAGGCTCATCAGGATCTAATCTGATGTGTTCACTCTCAACCTCATTATCATCATCATTAGAGCCATCATGATGACCATGTTGCTGATCTTGGTCATCATCACTGCCTTCATTAACAACAGTTTCATCCTCAACATCAGCAGCATAGTCCAAATCACTGTGAGGTGCACTGCTAGCTGATTCAACTTCTGCTGCAGATAATTGCTTCAAGGCACCTTTGGTGTGAATATTTTGCACCAAGATCTTCCCCTTAGGTGACACTACCATCAAGGCTTCATGTCCCCTCTCTGCATAAATAGCTAACACCTCACTGCCCTTATAATGTTCTAATAGAACAACTACATCATTGTCTTATTCAATCTACCTCAGACCATCATCAAAACCCAAGGTCAGCACCTTAAAATACATTGAACTGTTCGTTGGGTACCCATAATTCTATCACATAATTCCTGAACTCGCAAAATGATGCTTTATCAATATCAAAATCAGTGATTTCATCTACCACACCCCAAATGCATACACTATTTGGTGGGTCTGTAAAATAACCACCATAGTGGAATCGAACTGTCACTTCATCAAACAACATCTGCACGTAAACGACGTTTCTTTGAGGCAAATTCATGTATAATAACAAAGAAAATTCCATGTGTGACAAAACCATGGACATAAGAAACATTTAAATGTGTCACTATGGTCCCCTCCATATGTGACAGCCATCATGGATATCAGACAAAAGTAGCCAACACAGTGTAGACAGGTGGAGATTCTATTCCACCAACATTCACAAAAAACAAAAAACAAATATAATAGATAGCACAAGAGGGGACAATTTTCACACAACTTCACTATATCAGACAACGAAAAGTCCTACATCCACTCAAAGCTTCTAAAAAAACGAAAAACTCATCCCCATTCACTAAATGAGACAAAGAAATGGACACTTTTCTAATTCAAATTTCACATAGAGATCATACAAACCCATCAACAACTTTAAAATCCATGCACATTGAGATGTCAAATTAAGATGATTCTTCAAAACCCAAAACCCAAAACCCTCGGCATCAGAATATACATGGCATTATTAAGGGTTTGAGATTATACCTTTGAAATCGTTGATGCTCTTGATGGATATCACATCACTATGACCGGCAGAGCCCTAACCGCAATGAAGATCGTCGGGAAGGAGGGGCGGTTTCTCCCAAAGTCACCTCACCAATGAAGAAGAACACTAACCACAAGCGAAAAAGGGGAAACTAATAAAAAAGAACAAGACACGACTGATACATGGAGGGGTAAATTCATCATTCCATCTTTTCAGTCACGGCCGTCTCTATTTACATTGTGATTTAAAATACAAGTAGATTTGGTACAAAATACCAACGTACCGGGGGGTGGTCTGAATTATCTGCATAGTACCTGCTATTATCCATTTTTTTTAAAGGAAATTCTACTTGTTAATGTGTTTAGATGGCCCTCACAAGAGACTTAAAAGCACGTTTGGAAAATGTTGGAGGATAGAATTTCACACCACTTTTCCAAGATCCCATGGAAAATTCACATTTAGTTTAGGGAGGAAAAGGGTTTATCGGAATCCTCTCTCGTTTGCTTTCGATTATTCTCTTGGTTCATACCTTCCCGTCCTAATTCAGAAATCCATGACAGGCAAGAAAGCAAAGTTACAATTTAGTGGTTATCGGTTTTGTATATGGAAAACTAGTTTTTAGGTCCAACGATTAAGATCCAAATCGGCAATCATGTTCAAAAGGTTTATAATGGCCATGTGATCAAATCTCAACCGTTGATCCCTCATAAATTTTGAGATATTTACAAAAAGAGAAAAACCAGATGAGTGGATATCAATTTTTATATTTTGTGGGTCCTTTTTGCAAAATCCAAACCGTTAAGTCTCTTCAAAATGCCTAAAATGGGTGTGGGGTTAAATTTGGGAGCTTGATTTATCATTGATCATGAGAAAAATTGCTAAAAGCTCCTAACCGTTCATCTTCCATAGTGTGAAAAGCTGATTCTTTGGTGGTCCCTTTTTCCTTTTTTTTTCTTTTTTTGTTTCCTATGGGCCCCGAAATCATGATCCAAACCATGAATCATTTTTGGAAGGCCAAACACGGCTAGAAGCTCAGTTCTCAACCGTTGATCCTTCCTACATTTTGAGATATTTGCAAAAAAATTCATACTATAAAATATTATTTTCTTCCTATGGGCCCCCCTTTGCACAATCCAAACCGTTCAAATCCTCTGGATGACCAAAAAACAACTAAAGGGTGAAATCTGAGGTCTTGGTTTTTCATGGATTTTAAGAAATTTTCCAAAAAAAAAAAAAAAAAAACCTTACAACCTTTGGATCACACATTCTACAAATGGTAGGAATCATCTATGTTTAACAAACATGGAACTTTCCTAAAAAATCCTCTTTGACGATATCTTGGTTCTAGGAGATGGAGATAATCCTCTAAATAGAGGATTCCTCTTAGTTTGCAAAACATGCCCACAAGTAAACATTTCTATGGATGTGGCTCAACAAAGACCCGTGCTAAGCCCAGGCAAATATATATATATATATATCTAAAATTAGTATTTTATTTTAAATATTATTGGTAAAATATAAATCAGTGACAAAGGCCCGTACTAAGTCTGATACAAAAAAATAAATATATTAGTGGGGCCAAGCTTCACCTCAATTAGACTTAAACCCAACAACATATTTTTTTTGCACTATAGAATTTTATAAGAGGACTTACTCATAAATTTTAATGTGACCATGAAATCACTGCCATAAATCCATTGTGGGGCCAAGTTTCACTTCAATCAAAATTAAGCCTATCAACGAGGACCCACTCATAAAATTTTAATGTTCCATGAAGCAATGCCATAAGTTTATTGTGGGGCCAAGTTTTACTTAAATCAAACTTAAGCCCACCATCGTAGTTTTTGCACATAGGATTTCATCAGAGGGACCCCACCAATGTATTTTTCATAAGTTTCAATGTTACTGTGATGGTAATCTAATAAACCCATTAGTAGGCCCTTTATAAAACCTATAATATTTCAAAATTATAATATATTTTTTTAAATCATTAACCCTAGTTTCACTCATGAAACACCACTTGATTGTATTAAGTGTCCCACTCATCAATGTCTAAATAATATGAAGAGATTTTTGGAGAGAATGATGTGTAGATAATATAGAGAGATTTTTGCCCTATTAGTAGAAAAGATTTTAGGGGAGTTTAAAAAGGAGGGAATAAAGAGAGATTTATTGTGATTTGAGTCACCTAAAAATCATATTTTCAAAATCAGTCGTAATGTCACATGACGTCCATGAGAGCCCTTATGTGGCACCATGAGGTTTGAGAGCGCTGATGTAGCACACTCCAAAGCAAGGCTTCCTATTGCTTTAATATATATATATATATATATATATATAATATTTTTACACCCTCCTCTTCGTGTAAAACATTTTCACCTTATTTTACACCAATCATTTAAATGCATGCAAAGCAACTCATCTACTCAATTCTTTAACCCCACCTTTCTAACTTTATTTATGATGTGACTCTGCTCCTCTTATGTGAACAAACATGTGTGTCCAAATGAAGGTAAGGAGTGATTGCAAAGAATGAACATCCTTCCATTTAACAAGATAGAGAATTGTTCTCATGTGAGCAACAATATATGCAGTCCAACATTGTGGGGCCCACCTTTGATCAGTTTCTAGCCATTCATAGTCTTATCCGCCATGTTCAAGCACCAAGCCCAATTCTACTCACATCAAACCATTATCTACCATTAGACTGAATCTTAAAGAAATCTATGGTTGAAAGACCACTGAATTTTTTTTAACTTCAACAGCTAGGATGATCTGGCTATGCTTTATTATTATTTTTTTTTTTACCCTTATCCATAAGGAGACCATTTCATGCACCCCACCCCTGCTGGTAGCTAGGCATTTAAGTAGACCCCACGAGCTATACAACATATGAGATAATGAGTATGTAGTCCAACTTGTATAGAGAAATGCTCTCCTAGTTTTCATGATGTTCTTAATTGTTAGCCCCAAGATTGGTAATGTGATTTAGAATATAATCAATGTATAAGACTTTGCTAATCACATTTTGAATTATATGCTCAATCTTATACTGGGATAAGATTTAAGGATGTCCATAAATAGAAAGGAAGTTCATTTTGAGCAACTTGAATTTTCAATGGGTAAGGCCTACTATGGAGTTCCAGTCATTCCAGACACGAGAAGCATGAGGGAGACACTTGGAGTTGGGATCATACTTCTCGACCATTCTTGTATTCAGGAGGGCAAGGAATTGATGGAATATATTTTCGTGACTATTCTGAAAAAAAATATAGAATGTAGAATATGTGATGGGATAAAACTACCTTAAATATGATTAAGCTGCTTAGGTGGATTTTTTTTCTTTTTTTCTGCTTCTACCTCATTCACATGGGAAGAAATCCCAACACTATCTTTTCTTTTTTTTCTTTTTTTTATCTCCCCCTAGGCAAGGGGGGTTGGGACACAAGAGACCCACACAAGTGAGAAGAGGGCAGCATACCCTTCAAACCCTAGGCAGCTACGTGAGAGTCAAAGTTTCTTACAAACAAAGCAACCCCTAGTTCTTAAACTCCTACACTTAAAAGTGGGGGATAAACTTTAGGTAGGCCTCATTGAGTGGTATGTCGTTGCCACCGAGCTATTAGTGAATTGGTGCTTTAGTGATCTAATTATAGAAAAAGAATCTCTCTCTCTCTCTCTCTCTCTAGACATGTATGTAAACTATATATGGGAATTTTCCTCTAGCACGAGGGTGAATCTGGACCGTCAACAAAGGCCGGATCCCCCTGAACTTCAACGAGTCGGTGTAATGGATGGCACCAATGCATAGTGTGCACAAGAGAAAATCGGCATACTATACATAATGCAAATTTAATGTCGCAAAAGTTACTAAGTGCCTTCTTTCTTTACCTAGCATGGGCACCGATTGATATATCCATTTTATATGTGTTTCATTCTTGAAAATCAAGGTTGGAAAACTCATGACTCGGACTCAACTCATATAGTGTAAAAAAATTTGACTCGAGTAAAGTCAATTCGGAGACTCAGGAGAGTCATTTTTTAAAATAATTTTAAATATCTTTAAGAATAAATCCATTACTTATAAAATATAATTATATGTTTTCTATATGCATTCATGATAATCAATCCAAATTAATAAATTTATATATGTAAGAAAAGTACTTCTTAAATTTCTTTAGCTAGTTATTCATACCAAAACCTCGAGGCTTTAGTAAAGGCAGTAGAAATACTTTTTAATATTCCATTTTGGGTGGGTGCCCACTCCTCAATACTCCCCCTCAGGTGGAACTCGTCCGGCGCACTTTTGGCGACACGCATTTTTTTTTTGCGCTGAGTCGTTCCTCATGGGATTCGAACTCACGACCGGATGTCCCTAATACCATCTTAAATTTCTTTAGCTAGCCATTCATACCAAAACCTCAAGGCTTTAGTCGAAGCAACATAAATACTTTTTAATATCTCACTTTGGGTGGGAGCCCACTCCTCAATAGTACTACAATAAGAAAAATAAAAGATAAGATAGTGCAAATCATATAATTTGTTAGTCCAAATATCAAATGTAAAAGACCAAACATAGGTTTCAAATTACTTTCTAGTAATCATTTTTAAATTGCCGGCTACAAACCTTTGCATAATTTAAGCCTTACTTAAAACAAACATTGATTATTTATATACCTATTTAAATGGTTTAGAATGCAAGCAACTTATTAAAATGGATAACACAGTTGAGTCTCCTTATATTTGACTCGGTCCTTTGTTAAAACGAGACGACTCAAGAGAGTCAAGAGTCAACTCGGAGAGTTTTCCAACCACATTTAAAAGAAATCTACATTCAAAAGACATTTTTCAATCTTACTGTCAGGCATTAATAACCCGAAAACTCGATCCTTTGATGAAAAGTAACTAACCAATGCAGTTTGGAATGTGAGTTTGATTTATGTTTCTTCCTACTGATTGAGATCCATATCATGAGAGAGAGGTTCTGGTATGAAGTAAATCGCAGTTGCTCGCCGCTCCGAGTCGTAGACGCCTGCCTAAGGAAACCGCCGTTTTCCGTTCTTTTGATGAAATGGTAGAGAAGAGAGAGAGAGCAAGTAGCCGTTCTTTTGGTGAAATGGTAGAGAAGAGAGAGAGCAAGTAGCCGTTCTTTTGATGAAATGGTAGAGAAGAAAGAGATAGCAAGTAGTAAGAATCCATTCAGTTGGGTTCAGTTACGAAAGAGTGGGGAGTGGGGATGAAGTAGAGGGATGTTGAGGTGTCCCAGATGTTGACGTAGCTACTAATTTAAATTTAATCATAAGGTTAGCTAAGTGAAACCCACAACTTTATGGTTCAACAGATATCTAAAGAGTCTACCCTACAATTTGTCGTTATTCCTTTGAAGTCTATGACTTAAAGAATTCCTAGGTTGACGAAACGAGAGTACTCAATAGTAGGGCTCACCTATTGAAAATTCAAAAGGTTCACAAAATGAACGCTCTTATTGTCTACAGGATGTCTCTAAATCTTACCCTAATTAGAGTTGTCTCCCCCTATAAGATTAACCATATGATAAATAATGTAATTAACTATGGAATTCCACTCCTTCAACTTAATAATTATCTGAGTTTTCTAAGCATTCGAACTCACACTATAATATGTACACTACATTTCCTCCCCATCTATTATTTTACATGATGAGTTGTTTTGCCTAAAGCATCTTTAACAACCAACATCATGTATGTTGAGTAACCAACATTAGTCTTACTTTTGTTTAAATTAAAGGGGTGTTTAAAAACGAGATATTTCAAGAGATTTTGCTATATTATTTACTATTTTAGAATATAAGTTATTCACCTAAAAGGGAGGTATTTGGATAACGTAGAAAGTATCTTACAATATCATACTTTATTCCAAAAACCTTCATATTAGATTATTCAAGTACATGCCGTATAAAATAACCCTTCGTTCAAAAATCTTTCTTAAATATTAAAGGAGAGTTTTAGTAAAAACCATTAGAGAGTTCATGAATAACCATTAATTATAGTGGCCCACTATAATTTTTAACATCAATTATTCCTATAGGAGTGAAACTATGACTCTCAATATTAGATTGGCTCCACAGTGATTACAAATTTATTGTGGGGTCTTATAATCATCTCACTATTACATAACCCTTGTCAATTATCAATATTAGGTAGGTCCTACAAATGCCACACTAGGGGCCTTTCATTGTGATTACCAAATTAAGTGGGTGTCATAATACTAAAATTAGTTAGGTCCGATACTAATTATCAAGATTGAGTTTTGTGATTGCAATTATCAGTTTGCCATCATTAAATGGGTCCCATTATTTAATAGCTTTCCTTGTGTTAATATGACTACCAATATCAAATGGGTTTCATAATGTTGTCTCATAGATGGATTCATCAATGATGTATGACATTGGATAAGATTTTACAAAAAATGAAAAAACTTGGGGATTTGACCGTACAGGTTATATAATAATAAGTATTCCTCATGGTGGTGTTGACAAAAAATATATCCCAAATGTGGGTATCGTACATGGAGCACCCCCCCCCCCCCTTTTTTTTTCCTATTCTACCCTTTTCATGCGATATCGCAAATATATTCAACATCGCACAAACTGAAAAGTCAATATTAGCTCGTTTTTCTTCCATTTTTCCCTCCATTCGTTTCTCCTAAAGTATGTCGTTTTCCCTCATTTTTTTGTGTGTGACTGTCTCCATTGTTAGAGGAGGTTCTCAAGGGAATAAAGTTGTTGTTCTTTCATTTCTCCAAAGGTTTTTCCATATTTTGTTCACATAGTTCTTTTGGCTCGGTATGCTCCATTGAGTTGTTTTACATCTTTGTGTTGTAACTTACTAGAGCATTCAAATGACTCTTTGTACACAACTTCTAGGAGCATTAATCGATTTTTTCCATAGCCCAGACTTTCTCTTATCGAGTATGAAATCATGGAGTTACACCTCAAATAAAACATGTAAAAGGCCACAACAAATCTGAGAGTCTAATTCAGTGGTTTTTGCGAAATATCGCACAGTCACTTGGCTAGCTACTCAGAAAATGAAATTCCAGAAAACTTCATCGTATTCTTGGTCACAACAGGTAGGACTTTAATTTATTTTTTACACAACCCAAACTTCCTCTTATCGAGTAACAAAATATGGAGTAAGACCTAAGATGAAACAACTCAAAAACAACAGCTAAACTGGGAGTATAATTCAGTGCTTTTCGTGCAATATCGCACAAACTGTTCATATTTTGTTACTCAGGGAATGAATTCCCACAAAGCTTCACTACATTCTTGAGCACGGCAGCTGAGATTTTAACCGATTTTTTACGAGCCCAAAATTTCTCTCATCGAGTTGGAAATATGGAGTTAGACCCAAATGAAATAACTAAAAAGAATCCAACAAATCCAAGAGTTTAATTCAGTGCTTTTTGTGCAATATCGCACAGTCACTTGACCATCTACCAAGTTGGTTAAACTCCAAAAAGCTCGACTGTATTCTTGGTCACAATAGCTGGGACTTTAATCGGTTTTTTACATAGCCCCAACTTTCTCTTATCGAGTGGCAAAATCTGGAGTAAGAGCTAAAACGAAACAAGTAAAAAACCATAGCTAATCTGGAATCTAATTCAGCGTTTTTTTGTGCGATATCGTACAGTCACCAATGAGAGAGATAATAAACACTGGCGGAAGGTTGAAGACAAACTCCTCTTACGCGATATAGAGATGGAGTCAATCAAGAAGATGATGGGCCTCACAGTAGATCGACGAAGGAACATTGAGACTCTATATTTTCGCCCATACTAATGGAAGGGAATCAAAGAAGTTTTCATAAGGGTAAAGATTAGGGTTTTATCTTTTATCTTTTACTATGGGCAAAACTGGAACAAAAAATGGAGCCTCACTGTACAATACCCACATCTGGGATAAGTTCTCATTTAACACCATTTTGAGGAATACATTATATTTTATAACCTGTACAGTCAAATCCCCAAAAAAAATTAGATAGGGATATTTGAGATCATCACTAAGTATAATACACTAAAGCCAAGGGTTTTAGCTGAAAATCTGACAATCGGTTATGATTTTGACAATAAGTTATAATTATTTTTTCAAATCTTTTCAGTTTTCTCCACTTATCTCATGCAAACTACCTACTTTATTTTTTATCTTTTTATGGAAACCACGCACATTTACTCCCCACTTTTCAAAGTTCCACTTTTCATTTTCTGCAATTACTCCCTTTGTACCCAAACTCTACCGTTCCTTTTTTACTCCAATTCTCCTCTTTGCCTTTTATGCCATTAGCTCTTAGATTGCACTGCCCTTTTCTTCTTTCGCTTTCTTTCTAAGATTTATGGATATGTTTTTAATGCATGAATATGTAATTTGCAATGTTGGTCATACCTGTGTTGAGCATGGGTTATTATGCTAGTAGATGTATTACACCCAGGTTACCAATGTTTGGCGGACCACCTTAATTAAACAACCTTGCTTAGATCTCCTGGTTTTAACATTTAATCCTGTAATTTCTTAACAATAGATGGGTCATACCATGATTATTAACATATGTGATTACTAATTAGTGGGTCTTTCATTGGGTCAATTGACTACTTCCTCTCCATTTTTGTTCAGTATATCATTTTGTGAGGTTTTTTTTTTTAATTTCCAAATAGTTCAAAGGAATATTAAAATTTGCGGAAATTGCCAAACACTATATGTGACGTAATATAATAATATGATACTATTTTGTTCTATGATAATAAAATCTTACGACATATAAATTTATTGATATTATATTATGCATTTACCCAAACACCCCAAACTGAAAATTGGCACAAATTAACTTCCTTGTTATGAGATATGGATCTTGAGTGAATGCTCACTTAAGATGAGTTAGGGTTAGATTTAGGGTTCATCTCTTATGATGTTTCTTTGCCTATAAATAGGTCTCTCCCCATTGTATTTGTACATAATGAGATAATAAAAAACTCTCTATCTTCTCCTTCTAATCCTCTTTCTCTTAGGCTGCGTTTGGCTGTAGCAACTTCCCAGCGATTGGTACAGCGATTGGCTAAATCGTTGGGGGCCCACTAAATGCAAATACAAGACAACGACAAGCTAAACAATAACGATAGCTTCTAAAGCCTCAAATCGCTGATATTTGATAATCTCGGTCCCCCCAGCTTTTTATGCAGCGTTAGCAACTAATATTATCAAATTATCAAATTATCCAATGCTTAATAACATAATGACATATGATGCCCTTATTCAACTGCAAGATGTTCAACTATAATGTCCTTTTTAGTAATTGTGACGATTACAATAGCTGTCATATTTTTCATACACCAAATGCATTAACAACAGCATTAACTTTTCACAGCTACTAAGGTAGCTTCTTTTCTTTAGCATCAGCAACATCATCTATATAACCTCAATCGCTATCAACTTAACCTCAATCGCTATCAATAATTGCTGTGACCAAACTCACCCTTAGTTTGTCTCCTTTTATATCACGTTATCAGCACAATGCTGTATAAATACAAAAAAGGGTTCATCATAAGTGCAAAGAAACCGCCGGTCTTCTTTCGGTCTCCCTTGTGGTGTACCATGGATTAAAATCTCGGCCGAGACCGGTTCATCTCGGCCGAGATGAACCGGTCTCGGCCGTGACCGGTCCGATATCTCGCTGAGATATCGGACTCGGTCCAGATTCTCCAAAATCTCGGCCATCTCGGCCGAGATTTTCAATATCTCGGTATTTTTTTCATCTCGGCCGAGATGACCATTATCTCGGGTTTTTTTTTTTTTTATTTATTTATTTATTTATTTATTATAGATGAAGCATAGAGGTTTGTCACTTACTCACTTGTGTAATTGTGTTATTTTCTTCATTTATAAGTTAGATCTATATACTTTCATGCTAGATCTATTTATACACATGATTTTGAAATTTTTTTTCAATTTTTTTTATTTTCGGATTTTTTAATATTTGAATTATAATATATCATTTTTTGGGGATTTCATCATAAATATGTTGTTTTAATGATTCATGATCATTGTATGGTGTGTAAATGATAGATCTACATACTTTTATGTTAGATCTATATATTTAGGATTTTGAAAATGATATTATTAATTTTTGTTTTGCAAAAAATAATAGTTGTTACTTGTTAGGATATTTGTGATACCAAAGGCTTATTAATAGTATGTAGATGATATATCTACATCTACTCATAGTCATAAATAATGTTTGCATTATATGAAATACTGGGAAAAAGATAGTGAACTACGAGTCTGTAACACAGACAGGACTCATAACTTAAGGTGACCGAGATTTTGATTTATTGTTGTTACTAATGGAAACAAATATAGTTTTCCAGCATTTTCTAATATTCTGGATTTTTTGGATATTTTTGCGAAATTTTTTGGATTAAAAAAAAAATTCACACCGCGATGACCGCGACGGACCGATATCCGCGACCGATACCGATATCATATTGGTTTTTCGGCCCGGCCGATACCGCGACCGAGACCGAGATTTTAAACCATGTGGTGTACACAAACCGAGATAGAAAGAAGGATGAAGAACTACTGTTTCCATCGCAAGATGCCATCTTCTTACCATGCAACACTGATAAACTATTGCTTCCATTGCAAAGAAGCCATCACTTTGCCTCGAGAAGCGTGCAACAATAATTCCATACAAGTTTTTTTTCTCCCAGTGAAGTCACGTGCCTTTATTTTCTTTTCATCTGTTGCCTCGGGTCACGCACCATAACAAGTTTCTTGTTTTTCTCACTTTCGTTACCTTTTCTCCTGGGGACTTCCTAAATACACTCACCCTATTCAATATTTAGTTATTTACACCCACCCTATATGCCCCCTGTATGGCTATGGCCTAATTTGACATGACTGAATCCTGTGTTTTTTTTTAGAAATATGACTGAGTACTCTGTTGCAGCAACATCAAGTAAACTTTCCTACCTCCTCTCTCTTTTACGTCAATGCCCCACGCCCCCTCCACGCAATCTCTCTCTCTCTCTCTCCCTCTCCTGCTATCGTGAAGAAAACCTTCCGCCCGAACCCAAACCATCCCTTTCATGGCCCGAGATTTGAATCCACTCATCAAGCTTGTCGGAATGAAGATATCTAGCTTGGAGTCTGGATCCCCTGTTTCGCTGAACCAGGGAGAAACTCTCCAACGTCGAAAAGAAGGACGTCCTCACCGGCACCTTCGTCCCCTCTCTCTCCCTCACCGGCGGCCACCGCGTCCTCACCTATCTCGACCCCTCCGAGCCCAGCCACGCCACCCTCAAGCACCTCATCTTCTCTCCTTTCGCTGCAAACATTTCATCCCTGAGTTCAGAACCACCTTCTCTGCTCTTTTCTCCAACCTCGAAGTCCAGTTCTCTGCACGTCAGGAAGCTTCTTTCACTGCCCTCAATTCGAATTCCTCACCCGTGCGTATTTTGGTGTGAGCCCGGAGATGGGTTCGGACTTTCCCAGGCTAACAGCGAAATGGCTGCTTCCTCAAGTCTCTCCAGTGAAGTTTTTTGAATTTCTGCCAAGCATCTTAGAAGACTTCCTTCTCCACACATTCCCTCTCCCCTCAGCACTCGTGAAATCCAACTACAAAAAGCTCTACGATTTCTTCTCCAAAACCGGGACTTGGTTTCTAGACGAGGCAGAGAAACTCGGAATCACTCAAGAAGAAGCATGCCACAATCTCCTCTTCGCTGTCTGCTTCAACGCTTACGGTGGGATGAAGGTGTTCTTCCCACAGCTGGTGAAGTGGGTCGGCTCGGCCGGGAAAGAGCTGCACCAGAAGCTAGCCCACGAGATCCGAACAGCCCTCAAATCCAACGGCGGAGAAGTGACTCTATCCTTAATGGAGAAGATGCCGCTGACCAAGTCCGTCATTTACGAAGCTTTGCGGATCGAGCCACCGATACCGTATCACAGTATGTGAGGGCGAAGAAGGATATGATTATAGACAGGGCCGGACCTGACTTTTTCAGGGCCAGGGCAAGAGTAAAAGTTAGGCCTCTTCAGCCATCATTTATGATAATATCATTGGTGGGTCCCACTGATGTGAAAAATTGGCAATGAGTTGATGATGCCCAAGTATAACTATTTGAAAAAAAAAGAGAAGAAAAGAAAACTCAAACCAGAATTTAAGAATCTTATATGGAGAATTAAAAATCATTGGTGGGCCCCACTAACAAATGAGAAGAACGGGTGTAGGGCTGAAGGCTTGATGATCTATTTGTAAAAAAAAAAAAAAGCCCTAAATCATCCCAACACTAGACCAAATTCTCCCAGAATTTCAGCCATCAAATATAAAATATCATTGGTGGGCCCCCCTGATGGATGCTCAAATAAGTGATGCAATAAGCACTCTCAGATGATTTGATGATGGGTCTATTGATGCCCAGGACGATGGAATCTATTGGATGAGTCCTGCCCTCAACAAATGATTGAAAAAAAAAGTAGAAAGGATTTTGGGGATTTTGGGCCCCCTCAAAAAATGGGCCAGGGGCAAGGGCACTCACAGCCCTTGCCCAGGGCCGGCCCTGATTATAGAAAGCCATGATTGGGCTTATGAGGTGAAGAAGGGGAAGATGATATTCGGGTATCAGCCGTTCGTGACCAAGGATCCCAAGGTTTTCGAGAGAGCAGAGGAGTTTGTGGGAGAAAGGTTTGTGGGGGAAGAGGGAGAGAAGCTGCTCAAGTATGTCTTATGGTCTAATGGGAGGGAGACAGACGATATGGAGGTGGGAATTAAGCAGTGTGCTGGGAAGGATGGTAGTAGTGTCGATGCTTTTGGTGGTAGAGATGTTCCTCCGTTACGATACTGTTTTCGTCACATCCATGATAAGACTACACATAGGCATCATTGTACATTGATATTTAAATGGGACTTGTACGTTTACATCCACCCTATTACATAATAGCCACTAGAGAGTGCAAATATTAACACCCTTTCTTCTTCTTGCCTACCAGTCACGCCAAGTATCAGAATGTGCGTCATAAGTCCATCTTGTTTTGGGTCAGCCCATAACTAACAGTTTGGTTCTATAGATTCGCAGCGAAAATCATTACTCAATAGACGCAACAGGTTAGCATCTCAATAGTCAGAAATTTTTTCCTAAACTCTGATCAAGTAAATGGTATCCAAACTATAGTTCAAATACAATCTATTAGAATGCATAGAATTAGTTTATGATACTTATATATAGTAATTATAGTATTAGGTTACTGTTCATCTTTTTGCATGATTTTTATTTTAATTTAAATTTATTAATGCTATGAATGGAAGTTCACCTATCCAAATAAAAGCTTTCGACACAGGTCCAGTATTCGTTCTAGAAGGTACTCCGGATGTGCAACAATTACAATGGGCAGATAAGTATAACAAGAAGTAGACCCATAGCCTTGGCATGGGCCATCAAGGTTTCATATTGGCTTTTCGACTTGGCTGGTAACTCATTACTAACATCTATTGACTCATTCAACAATTGACCTATTCCATTGGGTTGTTCATTTTGTTATTAGTGTAACAGTTCTTATCTTACTAGTGCTTATCTTACTAGTGTAACCATCCCTGAGATCAAGGGCATACAGTTGTATTGAATATTATTTAAGTGGGTTATCCCATCAAATGAAAAAAACAACAACATACAAAATTATTTCATATGGTATCAGAGCTTATCTCTTATCCACTCCAATAACATTTGATATTCCTCTTCCTGCTAAGTTGCAGCTGTTGCACTCCATCTCACGTTGCATCATCTTCTGTCATTTTTTTTCCAATCCTTTATGGCTGCAACCAACGAGAAAGGTGATGTGTCTGAGAACAGTCCCCTCTACATACATCACTCCGATAGCCCCACGGCTGTTCTAGTTTCTCCCTTTCTTACTGGAGATAACTACAGCACTTGGGTGTGTGCTATGCGTATGGCACTTCGTGCTAAGAACAAGTTGGGTTTCGTCACTGGTGATATTTCTAAGCCTTCCTCGGCTGCTCAAATTCCTCAATGGGAAAGATGCAATGATCTTGTCATTTCCTGGATTTTGCGGTCCATCCATACAGATCTGGCTTCAAGCATTCTATATGCAAATACTGCCAAAGATGTATGGGATGATTTAGCTGGACGATTTCATCAACCCAATGCCCCGCGGCTCTTTCAAATCAAACAACAAATTTCCTCTCTACGACAAGATCACCTTTCCATCTCTGCTTATTTCACTCGTCTCAAGGCATTATGGGACGAACAATCATCTCTAACCTCTCTCCCGGCTTGTTCATGTGGGACAGTCAAGTCTGCCTCTGACCTCATCCAACAAGACCGAGTAATGCAATTTCTTCAAGGACTACATGAGTCTTTCTCTGCACTTCGCAGTCACATTCTGCTTGTCGAACCATTTCCCTCTGTCAACAAGGTTTATGCGCTTGTCTCCCAAGAAGAAAAACAGAGAGAACTATCTCTTTCGCATTTACCATCCACAGAGGCCGCTGCTTTGGCTGCTAAAAAGGTTCTTGGGTTTGACAAATATCGGCAGACCGGTAACGGTGGCAACAATGGCATCTCTCGTCCTACTAAGACTTGTCGTTACTGCCATCGTGATGGACATACAATTGAGGAGTCTACAAACTTCACGGGTATCCCCCTCGCAACCCGGGAAAACCTTCCCCCACTCATCAACATCGTGCCAATACAGGAAAGCCACCGCACCAACATCAACACCATGCCAACCACACTGCTTCCGCAAATGCTAAGCTTCCTGCTTCTCCTCTTCAAGATGTTGACTCCCTACTTTCAGCTCTACCCAATCAAGTGAGTCAAGAGCAATATCAAAACATTCTGGCCATGACATCCACAGGTAACTCACAACCCTCTGTTCATCTAGCAGGTACTGCCATCTCTCCTTCCACTCTTTGGATTATAGACACAGGTGCTTCTAATCACATTTGTTCATCCCTATCTATGTTCACCGAATACTCTGCATGCACTTCTCTTTCATTCGTTCAATTACCAGATGGCAGTAGGGCAGGTGTTACACACACAGGCTCCATTTCTTTCTCAGCCACTTTTCATCTCACAAATGTCTTTTATATTCCATCATTTAAATACAATTTACTCTCTGTGTCTCAACTTACCAAAACTCTTCAATGTCTTGTTAGTTTTCATGCCTCCCATTGTCTTTTTCAGGACCCCACCACGAAGAGGACGATTGGACTGGGTAAAGTGCATGACGGACTATATTTTCTCCAGCCCTCACACGCCTTGCTTGCTGCTTCCTCTCCCTTGTTTGATCTCTGGCATTGGCGGTTGGGGCACCCATCTTATTCGCGATTAGTAGATTTATCTAAAGAATTTCCTTTTATTAATGCTTCAAATAAATGCAAATGTACTGTTTGTCCCATCGCCAAACAATCACGTTTACCTTTTCCCTCCAGTTTAAATAAAACTTCTGCACCTTTTGAATTAATCCATTGCGATATATGGGGTCGTTTTTCCCTTCCTTCTCTCTGTGGTGCTCATTATTTTTTGACAATAGTTGATGATTACACTCGATGCACTTGGGTTTTTTTAATGAAATACAAATCTGAAACTAAGCATTACCTTCAACATTTTTTTGCATTAGTTACAACTCAATTCCATTACAAAATCAAACAACTTCGTTCCGACAACGGAGCTGAATTTTTATCACATGATATGCAGTCCTTTTTCAATGGTAATGGGGTGGTTCACCAACGTAGCTGTATTTATACTCCCCAACAGAATGGAGTGGTTGAAAGAAAGCACCGCCATCTCCTTGAGGTTGCTCGTGCCATTCGTTTTCAAGCAAACTTACCACTCACTTTTTGGGGCGAATGCATCCTCACTGCTGCATATCTTATTAATAAAATCCCTACTCCCATTTTATCTAATCACTCTCCTCATGAATTGCTTCTCCAATCCAAGCCCAATTATCCCGCCTTACGAGTTTTTGGTTGCCTTTGTTTCGCCCGCAATACCGACCCAACTCGCCATAAATTTGACCCTCGAGCCAAACCCGGGGTATTCGTTGGATATCCATATGCCCAAAAAGGGTATCGTGTGTATGACTTAGCCTCAAAACAAATTTATACTTCCCGGGATGTTGTTTTTTTTGAGACCACCTTTCCATTTAAAGATGCTGCCATTCACTCTCTTAACCCCTCCAACAACCCAGTATTACCATTAGACCTCCCTGATACAGACCTTACACCCACCTCCACACCCCCACCCAACCAACCCCCACCCACACTCAATCAGCCCATCTCACCTTCAGGCCCTGCCCCATTTCCACTCTCAAATACCGCCACTACTGCTCCACCATTAACCCACGGCCATACCCCATGCAATGGTCCAGGCACTAATATAAATAACCCCATCATTGGCCATGGTCCCACCAAAAATTCCATTTGTGAGTTTTCAAATGCATCCTCTACTATGGATCCATCACCTAACCCACCTGGCACGGTTCTCGCACTTGACCCGTTCGACACCTCACCTGCCCAACCTTCTCAGTCCGCTCGACCAGCTCGTATGCGTCGCAAACCACAGCACCTTCAGGATTATGTTTGCTCATCAGTTGGTCATGCACCTAACCTGGTTCCACCTCCTGCTTCTCCGTGTGGTACAGATTTTCCATTACACAATTTTATTTCTTATGCAAAATTTTCAGATACTCACAAAGCATTTCTAGTTTCTCTTGATTCCACCTATGAGCCCAAAACCTTCTCTCAGGCTGTGAAGTTCCCTCACTGGCGTGATGCCATGGCAGCAGAAATCAAGGCTCTTGAACTCAACAATACTTGGGTCCTAACTCCCTTACCATTACACAAGAAACCCATTGGTTGCAAATGGGTTTACAAAATCAAATTCAAGGCAGATGGCACCATTGAGCGTTACAAAGCACGCCTTGTTGCTAAAGGCTATACTCAAACAGAAGGATTGGATTACCATGAGACATTTTCCCCGGTTGCAAAGATGGTTACTGTCCGCTGTCTCTTAGCTCTTGCAGCCGTCAAACGATGGCCTGTTCATCAAGTTGATGTTAACAATGCATTTTTACATGGTGATTTAGATGAAGAGGTCTATATGCAAATACCACTGGGGTTCTCTAGACAGGGGGAGACGCGGGTTTGCAAACTTCAGAAATCCTTATATGGCCTCAAACAAGCTTCACGAAATTGGTTTTCCAAATTATCCCATGCTCTCCATGAAGCGGGTTTTTCTCAATCAAAAGCTGATTACTCCCTTTTTACCCTCCTTACGGAGGCCTCTTCCACATATGTGTTGGTCTATGTTGATGACATTCTCATCACCGGAACTGATCCTAAAGCTATTACTGCCTTAAAAGTCTTCTTGGACAACTCATTTCATCTCAAAGATTTGGGCCCACTCAAATATTTTTTGGGCATCGAGGTAGCTCGGTCTAAACATGGACTCTTTCTTTGCCAAAGGAAATACACTTTGGATCTTTTGCATGATATGGGCATGCTTGGTGCTCGCATCTCTACTTTTCCTATGGAACAACGTCTCAAACTTGGACCATCAGATGGAGATTTACTTGAAGATCCTTCTCAATATCGGAGATTGATTGGCCGTCTAATTTATCTCACAATCACCCGTCCGGATATCCTTTATCCCGTTCATGTTTTAAGCCAGTTCATGCAGACTCCGCGACGCTCCCACCTTGATGCGGCTTTACGATTGCTTCGCTATTTAAAGGGATCTCCGGGAAGTGGCATACTGCTTTCTTCTAATAACTCCATTCATGTTCATGCCTATTGTGATGCTGATTGGGCTAGTTGTCCGACCACACGTCGCTCCACAACTGGTTATTGTACCTTTCTTGGCTCAAGCCCCATATCATGGAGAACTAAGAAACAACATACAGTCTCTCGTTCTTCAGCAGAAGCAGAGTACAGGGCCATGGCTCAAACATCTTGTGAATTACAATGGCTCAGTTATCTTCTTCATGATCTTGGCATATCACATCCTCAACCGATGACACTATATTGTGATAACCAAGCTGCAATTTACATTGCCGCTAACCCTGTCTTCCATGAACGAACGAAACACATAGAGATCGACTGCCATTTTATTCGTGAGAAACTACAATCTGGCCTTCTTCAAACAGCTTATGTCCATTCTACACAGCAATTAGCAGACGTGTTTACCAAGGCTTTGGGTAAAGAACAATTTCACAATTTAATTCGCAAGTTGGGCGTTCTTGATATCCACGCTCCAACTTGAGGGGGCGTATTGACTCATTCAACAATTCACCTATTCCATTGGGTTGTTCATTTTGTTATTAGTGCAACAGTTCTTATCTTACTAGTGCTTATCTTACTAGTGTAACCATCCCTGAGATCAAGGGCATACAGTTGTATTGAATATTATTTAAGTGGGTTATCCCATCAAATGAAAAAAACAACAACATACAAAATTATTTCATAACATCTTTCTGTAATGGGTTTCAATGGCTACACACGATAAGTGGAATGTCCCTATTTTACTAAAGTCGGGTATTTAAATTTTTTTTTTTTTTAAACAGATTGAGTTTTTTTTTTAATATTCCTGTTAAAACATGTTTCACACCTAAGGAGAATTAGTGCCATTTTTATCATAGTGGGTATGTTCCATGATTAAAACTGTAATTGATAATTTCATTGCCTTTCTTTCAAGGCTTAAACATTGATGATATTCGTGGAGGAGGGTACCTTCTGGATTTCTGTTGATGTAATTTGTTTTTAAGACAATGAGCCTTATATATTTATCGAACTGTTTAGTCCATTTATTTTACAAGTTGGTGACCAGTAAAAAGATATTCATAAGGAAAGATAATACGAAGCTTAGTAATTTATCTTGCACATAGGCACCTTGATCTAGAAATCCTAACTGTGTCTTAACCCAAAATAAATTGGGTTTGTTTGGCTTACAACGATCTATTAAAAAAAAAAAATTTTAAAAAGGGCCTCTATGACCATTACTGTGGATATATATGTTTTGGGTCTTGTTTGGTTTACAATTTGCCCGCTCACTCACATACATGAGTGGGGATATCCCAGCTTTTTTTTTTTTTTTTTTATGCTTCTTCCTCATCCTCCTTCCTTCAACTCCTTCCAACACTACCAATTAACCCCTGCCTACAAGACAATCTCCTTCATGATATTGCAACATCAATGGTCTAGACTTTGATTCAAGTGGGAGCTTGTCATCGCAACCCATCATTTTTCTTCATCCTCTTCCACAACTTAAACAAACCCATCTTAACCCATTCACCGTCTTCCAACCAAACAAATGAAACTTCACATCCATCTCACATAAGTCACCCCTCTTTCTTGAAACCATCCTTTTCACTCTTCTTTCTTTTTATTTATTCCTTTCTATTTATTCCCCTTCCATTCTTGCTCTCTACAACCCAACTTTCTCGCTGCAACCTCTACACAACCTCTGCCTCCATCATCTCATCTCCTCTTTATCTCCCTTCCGCACCCATCCAACTCACATCACCTAAACCAGCCAATACCCTACAATCGAGACTCATCTCTCTCATCTCCATTTCACCTATCATCTTTAACTTCAACCATCATCACCATCCAATCTCCATCACCAGGAAACCACCATCGAAAAGAATAAGTTTTTTTTTCCGAGTCCCACTTGGGCAATGATATCACTACTTAATGAAAAAGGAGAAGAAACGAGTGAGGATATCCGCACTATGCATGCATGTTTAGCAAAACCAAAAGAAATAAAATAAACAAAAAAGGCCCCTTAGGTTCACTATGGTAGAAACAAATTTTTTGGCTCTTTTTTGGCCAATAGTAAATCTAAGGGGATTTTTTCGATAAAACCCTCAAAAAGAAAAAAAAGACCTTTTTCAATTAGAGTGTTTAATGACAAAAAAATAATTCTGAGTCTCTTGTTCAGATGGTTAGAGACATGTTAGTGTACGGTGGCTACGTTAAGTCCAAAAAAAAAAAAAAAAGAGATTCTGCCCACTAAAGAATGAAAGGCTACAAGATACTGTTAGCTTGGGAGTGATCGCCGCATGTGTGTGGCTGATCATGACCGTCTTTGGGCAATAAATAACTCAATTTGTTAAGACCGTCCGGGTCACTGGCGTGACGGAGCCTAATCAAACAATCTTATGGGCCCCACCAGCATTGCACATGTCCCTGTCCAACTCATCATCAAAGAAGGATTGTTGGGGGTTCATTTCGTCAAATCCGACGGTGGAACCCGATGGTATAAGATGATTTATACTAAACCATACTTTACTTCACCCTCCATTCAATTTTATAAAACTAAGCAAATGAAGTAAGTCATTAAACAAAAGAAAGAAAGGTATCTTCCAGGTACAGATGAAGGTTTTTTCTACGGGCTCCTCGGAAGGAATTTTACATTAAAAAATTAAAAAGAAAGCTCTCTTCAAGAAGGACAAATGCGAACGTTACCATTTAGAATCCTTTGTAACCTTTAAGAAACCTTTGTAACCTGATAGCGAGTCTACATCGTCACCCCTTTTTAACAGTCCATTTCTTCCTTAGATGACATTTCTTACAAGCACATTAAAACATAATGTATCTTTCCTCCGACCCCACCTCACCTAGAAAAGGGATTTAGTTAGTTACAAAAACATAAGCCAGGATTGAATTAGGAAAAAAACAAAAAAAAAAAGAAGAAGACAACATGATAATGAAAACAACTACTTTGGGTCCATCAAGGCTGTCTAATCAAAATGCGTAGAGATCCAAATTACTATTAGTCATGTAGTAAACCTACGCCTCCGCGATGACGCAGTAAAGATTTCTAGATCTAAGGTGCCCATGTGCAAGATAAATTACTAAGCTCCGTATTATATTTCCAAATGAATATCTTTTGACTGGTCACCAACTTGTAAAATAAATGGACTAAAAAGTTCGATAAATATAAAAGGCTCATTGTTGAAAAGTCCAGAAGGTACCCTCCTCCACGAATATTATCAATGTATAAGCCTTGAAAGAAAGGCAATGAAATTATCAATTACAGTTTTAATCTGATAAAAATAGCTCTAATTCTTCTTAGGTGTGAAAAATATTTTAACAGGAATATTAAAAATAAAAAAAAAATTGTCTGCTTCTTTAAAAGAAATGAAATACCCCACTATAATAAAATAGGGACATTCCACTAATCGTGTGTAGCCATTGAAACCCATTACAGAAAGATGTTAGTAATGAGTTACTAGCCAAGTTGAAAAGCCAAGATGAAACATTGATGGGCCATGCTAAGGCTATGGGTCTACTTATACTTATCTGCCAATTGTAATGGTTGCGCATCCGGAGTACCATCTAGAACGAATACTGGACCTGTGTCAAAAGCATTGCAGATGGCTCCAAGAAATATGACTCCAAGAAATGGGTGTTATTATTATTATTAAATTTTTTTTTTTTTTTGAAACACTTAAAAGACAAAACTACAAGGCAGGCAAAGTACGTATGCATTATTACGTTATTCTATCCTACCCCTTTTTTTTATATATATAAAAAAAAAAATTTATGTTTCGAGCTCTCGAATGGCTATGTGGCTATTGACCCAAAATTAGATAACCATCAGCGCTCAAAGGAAGGGCAGACAAAATTCTAGGGCCATTGTAAATTCAAAGGGCCATAAAGGAACCGAAACCTGAATACTTGAACATACCCTGCATGTCAATGTTCAACTAGTTCAACACCTATATTGGGACTTGATACTGCAAGGATACTTGCACATTTAAAAATATACTAACTACCAAGGCCCATATTCCATACACGTTTCAATTTTCCTACTTTTAAACATATAAATAAAAAAAATGTTTAGAAGGAATGTAATAAAAATCACAACTTCCTTAACTCAAACATTGTCCTATAAAAAAAAGTCAGGATGGCTGTATCCCATGGCTAAGATTTTTTTTATAATGAAAGTTTATATCCCCAAATACGTGCCAATCTCTAGGCATTATCATAGGTGGGCTAGGGGATGAACTCACAAACTGCTATCAATAGTTCAAAATAAATATTTAAAATACACTACCTTGACATTTTAGTTGAATAATCACATCTCAAAGTAAGTGAATGGTAGTGTGCTAGACATAACAAAGCATAATCATCTTATAGATTTAAAATTCGTTACCCACTAGTGTTGTTTTAAACTCCTGTCAGAAAGGGAGAAATTTGAAAAAGTACTATCTTCAAACCCTAAAGATCGGAAAATTTGTTGAAGTTGCTCTTGCCTTGTATTAATGAAAGTAAAGGGGGAGATTTGTTATCCCTGGAACTAAGGTTCAAAAAAAAAAAATGTCTTATGGAATTGCAATGAGAAACAAAAACTAAAAGCTTTTGAACAGCTTCTGATCAGTTTTTATTGTGTGTATTGGTAGTGAATCCTGCAGTATGAAGCCCCCACCTACATGCTATAAAGGTTCAGTTTGTTGGATGCCTTTTAGATATGACAATATTTTCTACTCATTTTACCAAAAAAATCAGCTACTAAATCTCAAATTCGTAACAAATTACACATCCTTCTATGAGGGAAATTGACTTAATTTGTTCCAAGAAGTAGACATCGTAAATTAAGGCTCTAAAGGCAGAGACTTTAACAAACCACCAAGGGTGATGTTCAATTGATGGATGATGCCATCAAATCAAGGAAGCATTTCCAAGTATTTTGATTCTTCAAAAAAAAATAAAAGACAAGCCACTAATTGATATAATTTTAACGACCCAATGACTAGACAAAAGATGATTTCAAAGCACTTTTTCCACCACCCTTTTTAAAGGGGTCAAGTGCTCTGGGAGACCTATAAATTTATTAAAACAATGACGGTTTTGCAGAAAATGAATGTACTTTGTTACCATTTCAATGCAAGTATGCTATGGGTTAAAATTCAGTTCTAGCACTAGTTTGAAGCATAATATCAATAAAGGTAGCTTTTTCTTTCTGATCTATTACAGGAAATTAAGTTACAACATTCAGTGTCATGCTTCACGATTCTAACCTTTCTAATCCGCTTCATGAGTTGGTAATCTCATTCGCTATTCTCAGTAATCAGCGTGGGATCTAAATACTTGAATCTATTTTTTTCCCTCTTTTTTATTGATATACTTGATACTAACTTGTGGCTTCACGATGAAGGAGGGCATTTACTTTACTCTTAATCCTTGAGGACACGCATTTAATAAAACTATAACAAGCATTTTATTAAACTATCATCCCATATGTGATTATGAAATTAGCACACCATCAGTGTAAAACTGTGTTTTAAGCATATGGGCATTGCATTAACTTTTACCATAGGAAGTTTCATCTAGGGTCATGTCTAACTTTTACCATAGTGAGTTTCATCTAGGGTCGTGTCCAAAATTCAAGTTAGATTAAAGGAATGAAATAAGCCAGGTTCAACTCCATCACAATTTTTACAAGGTATGATTGAAGATATTTGTCATATCTTCAATAACTTTTTTTCTGAAGGAAAGATTGGGAAAATATGTTTAGCAATAATCTCTCTCGCTTGCATTAGCAATATTATGCAGATTTATAACTTTTTTTTTTTTTTTTGAGAATGTAAATTTATAACTTCACATAGCATTCATGTAGTTTATAGTACAAAATTCTACCAACACATAAGGAAAAGAAAATTCACAGTGCACGTTCTCTTTTCCCCTGTTGATCTGATTAGCGGGATGCTCTTAACACAAATGCCATGGAAGTTTACACGATTTAACAAAAAGTTCAATAATTCGATATCAGACCCCTTTAACCAAATAATAGAGCTTAAGATCAAACTCACTAGTACAGTGAGGAATTCAAGCACTGGTCCATAAAGGTAGACACTGAATCCTTTCATTACTCATGCGTTCTCAGTTACACATTCAACAAAACACCTATTTCAACTGTCAACTCCTTAAAGACGAACCGAGCAAACATAGTTATCAAATGCGATGCTCGTAGGGAGTTTGTGCACTCTTTCTTACTGCATCACAAGCATACTAATTGAGGTAATTACCAGGGAACCTCAAAGGTGACAAAACCTAAGTCTATAATCTAGGCCATGAATTACCTAGGCTTCTATAGATATATAGATGACCATTCAAGCTTTTTGTTGATCTGTTGTGAATTACCAAGGCTTCTATAGATATATGTGACCATCGCTTTTAGGTGAACTGTTGTGAATTACCTAGCCTTCTACAAATATAGGTGACCATCCAAGCTTTTAGGTGATCTGTTAGGCTCTCTCAATTGAATGTTCCAATTGGAAAAGTTTGAAATCTTCCTGATTCACACATGATCTCATTGGCAGTTCCCTCTTCAATCATATATGATCTTTCATATGAGAACATATTTATTTCAATGATTGTAGAGGTAATAAATATCCTGTAAGGGATTGATTGCTTACGTTGTTTTAGGTGCCCTAATAGTAGAAAGGCATCAATTAGAGGATTGATACAAACCTCATTTAATCAAGGCGGCATTCTTAAGTAGGTAGCAGTTTCTTAAAATCGAATACACAAAAAAGGTCCATCATAATCATCCAAATTCTATAAGAAAAGGAAATCTACAAAACTGTTGGCACCAGTTCATGTGCTTGCTACAAGGTTTGTAATAACAACAGATAACTGATGACTGATGATAAAGTTACATCATGTTGACAAGGAAAGAGATCTTTTTATGCACCAATAACAAAACATCCTAAACCAAATTCAATGCTTGCTAAACTAAGGTATATAAGGGTGAGTACTTGAAAATAACAAAAGGCTACACGTCTGAAATTGCGCCGATGAAGCATGTTAGCAAATGTAAGAATAATTTAAAAAATAAAAACATGAAAATGAACATCATCAACAAACATCTGATATATGAACAAATTGCTCTACTGTAAATGATGAAGTCATCCAGTCTGAAACCACATTGTACACTGAAGATGACTGTACAAGGACTCATATTTAGCTGACCAGATTAAATTAAATGTTAATGCCAAGTGCAGCATTCAACCTTAATAAATGATACTTTTCTGGCCAATCAGACCAGTTGGCTTCATTATCATTGAAGCCTTATCCTATCTATGTCATCAGCCATTTACTAATACTTTTCTAGTCAAAACTATATAAAGCCACGCTCCTTTTAGCTCCACAACCTAGCATCTTCTCTCTACTTCATTCTAAACTTTTATAGGTGTGCCCCTTTCTTGTTCCTTGAACTCACAAGTATTCACAAGGCAGGTTAGTTTCATCTTCTGACAAAGTGCCTAGATGGTCTCAAAAGGCAGTGCTTGATTTTCTCTTCTATTGGGGGTCGTAGATTTATCTTATGTAATCCATTCCTAATTATAGGGTATCCTCAAACTCCACATTCCTGTCATAAGATGCACATCCTAGCCGCATATACTTGAGCTCTAGATATTTCTGTGTTAGAAATTCAACACAATATACTAAGGCAATCTTAAGTACTATCTTATAAAAAGGCACATGCAACCAAGGTGACTCCGTTATTGCACAAAATCCAATGGCTTGTCTTTACTCTTTACATTGCGTACCCTGGCACAGATCCTATCGGTGACATCCAGTTCAAACCCTCCATTTTATTCTAGAGCAGCTTCTAGATATTGAAATCTAAACACCACGACACTAAGTTATGTTTAGTCTTAACCAAGTCATCCTTTCCTCACTCTCCAGCCAACTAAACTTCTATTCCACATATTATGCCCTTGTTATGTTGATTTTCAGCTCATTTGACTCAAAAGCTATTCTCCACACTCCAAAGTTCTAGTTTGAAACTGTTTTCTTTCTTGTTTACCTTAATTAGTACCACAGAATCTACCAAAAACATACACAATGAAAAGTCATCTTCATATCTGCTGTTAAGTCATCCATAACGAGGGGGAATACAAAAGATCTGAAAGAAAGCCCGTCATGTGATCCAACTCCAACAGGGAATTCAATTGTCTCCCTGGACATTCTCACACTCGTTATTGTTCCTTCACACCAGTCTTGTGTGATTTCAATATTTCTTAATCAGTAATGTTTCTTAATTTTAATAATCAACTAGAGTGCTTAATAGGCAACTCGAATAAGAGTAAGGAAAACGTAAGATTTCCCTCCTACATAGTCTTTTATTTGAGTGAACATCCCATGCGTAAACTTCTTCAATGTAATTAGCAAATCTTGTGATACTGGTTTGAATAAATTGAAATTCAATATTTATTTGAACAATACCATTCAAAAAAATATTTATTTGAACAAAAGTTATTTAGTACCAAACCTAGGCTATCAAAAATATCATTAAATAAGCATTTAAAGAGTTGCAGACTTGCAGCACCACATTCGAAATGTGATAAGACAAAAACCTAAATGCTCAAACATAAATAGGTGCACTATAATCAGAATATCAAATTCCAAGCTATATATCTTGAAGCTAAAAAACTCTGAGTCCAGAAGGAGGGAAAAACCCTTCCAGAGGTCTTTTGGTTGTCTTTCTCATCCACTATATTGCAGTTGACCTCTGGCTGTCTTTCTCATCCACTATATTGCAGTTGACCTCTGGCTGTCTTTCTCATCCACTATATTACATTATTGAAATCACAACTGCCAATTTATTTTAATCACTTTCGAGACTTGAAGATGGTCTACTTCATCTCTTCCACTTGAATGCAAATGGGAATCCCAAACACAATATAAAGTGTAAGTTGTAACTCATTTCAACATTCATCTAGTCACCTCTTGATAATGGAATATCCATCCTTAAAACAATTCTCTTATCCAGATTAACCAAGCTTCAACAAGGGAGCTTCTCAATATAGCACAAGTCCCATCTATAGTTATGTTTACCTACAATGGATATATTTAGGATTATCTCTCTCCGATCCAAATAAATGGTGACTTCTATGTTAGACTTCTATATGAAAACAAAACATACATACAAAAAGAGATCGTGGGACTTCTTAATAATGGATTCAACAGACCCACCATAATGACACATGCCCATTTCAAAATGATAGCCAAGTCATCATTCTCAAATAATCGTTAAACAAATTTAATCATAAATAGAGCTTTGCCCATCTATCATTGGTCAACTTGTTAGCTATTGTACTATTCAATCATCACTATTACAGGCCACGTTTTGTCACAACCCACCCTAACAGTTACTTTTGACAAAAATAAAAAATAAAAAAATAAAAAATATATATATTTTCTTTCGAATGTTACTTCTGAGTTCTGACTATATCATTCCAAGTCTTCAAGGTCTCTCACTCTCATAGTTCCTAGTGACACTTCGATTCTTTCTACAAAAGGTTTTTCGACTTTCTTTATTATTAGAGCAACATGTAAAAATCTGAGACATTAACTTCATCTTTTTGTTCCTCCATTATACAATGTTTAGCTCAAAAAATAAAATAATTATATCATAAGAACATCCCTTTAGAGTGGAAATTGACAAATGGACAATTTCTCGTTGGACTACCTTCACTTTATCAACCCTACACTAAACTTGTTTGCATTATCTCTTGAATTTTTTTCACTTTATAGTTGCCCCAAAATATCAGAAATTATTACACTATGCCACTACATAGTTTTTAGTTGCCCCCAGATCGTTCTCCCTACCCAGGTTTAATTTCTCTGTCTTTATTCTGCTCATTTTCACATTTGGCACTGAGTTGCCTTTTGGAAAGTCTTAAAAATAGGGTCTATTTGACTCAAAACTGAACCAACTAGATGTCCGAGTGCTTTACACTGTTTAGGAACATCTATTCCCCCTTTGATTGAACCAGCATTAAGACCATTTTCCTCTTTTTCAGAAAGTAACAAAAGGGAATAGAGTCCAATCAAACATCAATGTCTATAGCTCTCGGACAACCCTTTTTTTTTTTTTTTGGTGTGACAAGTTTGGCATATAACTTCTACTATATGACAAATTTACCTATACTACTACTATATGACAAGTTTGCCCATATAACTATTACTATATACATGTACTGCTCTTACTATATGAAAAGTTTGTCCATATAACTTTTACTATATGACAAGTTAGCGTTTTCAATTTAATCAGACATACTATGCATCTCACTGATTAATCAATTTTTTTTTTTGTAAAATACTAGAAACAACTTCATTTCAACCGGAACCAACCGAATCAGCTCTACTTCAAACAGAGCAGAGTTTCCTAACAGGCCCTATGCCTTTCTCCAAGGTTCTAGCTTCTCATTTCTTTGGTTTCTTAAGCACTAAAGCACATGTAGAAAACACTCGATAAATAATTCAAACTTAACTTCTTTTGTTGAGTTACATGTAAACATGGGAGGAAAAACGAGCTCAAAGCAAACCCTTTTTGTTGGTGCCATATCTCACTTGAATCACATCTTTACACATCGTATAATCTCAATATATCCATTAGGGATGCATTCTTTTTATGATCTGTCAAATTAACTATCTTGGCACCTTGTCATGGGCCTTCTCTAAATAAAAACAAATGTAAAACTCTGTAGATTCTTATCTTAGGTGCTGCTCAGTCACTATCCAAAAATTTCATTATCTGGCTTAATAGTATGACCTGTTTATTACAATCTACCATTCGGACTCACACTTTCTTAGCATTGATACCCCAGTTCTGAAATCAATTTTCAGAACCCCTTCTTTGATAATTGTAATATCGTTGGACTCTTCACATGATCCCTTTATTTTAACTCACAATTTCTTTTTTTTTTATTTGTAAGAGTCTCAATATATGCTCTTTCTTACTACAATCCATCACTTCCTAATAGTCATCCAAATGACTCTAATTTCGAATCTCCAACATCATTAACCTTTGTACAGTTGTAAGGCTCCTCAAATGACTCCACATTCCTTTTCAATGACCACTTCTACGTTTTTAGCTAAACAGTAGGACTATGACTTATTATTATATCCACTCGTCTGTTATGGGTGTTTAATTGAGTCCTTATTTACATAAGGGCACTTCTTAAAATATGTATTACGACTATTAACTATTACAAGATCCAAAGCCATTGCAAAATCAAAGATGGCTTTCTTCATCTCTTCCCCTTTTCCAAAGCTTGTCCTTGATGTATCTTCCTGTTCCCACTTATAGTATTTCCTATGTGTTTCTAGTGTTTCTAAACCCAATAGTCATACTTCCTCTGATGGGTATAAATCGTACCAAATCATCCATCAAGCACCAACATTACTAGCTATACGTCTAAAAAAAATCTCATATAGGTCATTGCGATCCCTTTTGCATATACATCATTCTGGTTGTAATTGCCTATCATAGAAATATATATAGCACACATTTTTTTTTTATACCAATAACATTTATTTTTTCTATACCATAGATCCTTTAAGTAGATTATTATTCTTCTCTTCCTCATCTTTCTTATTCATTTCAGGCAACCTAGTAAATCAACTGATGTGGCTATCTGTATCTATGCTTAACATTGCAGTTCGACTACATTATAAACAACCTTTATAAGATAAGAAAAGAAATCTAATCTTGCTGCATGCAGCTCAATTACCCACAACTTTAACAGATTATATACTTGATATCATAGTAAACATTATGCAAGTTGATCAATAGGAGCATATTTTGATGTTAGTAGGGTTGAGGTCCACCACAAAATATTACTAGTTAGCACTTAAACAATCCAGAAAGCTACCCCACAAAAAAAACTCTGCCATAGATATGGACTGAAAGCATCAGACTTGACTTTAGCACTGTCAGAAGACTGCTAAATTTAGCATTAATTTATAGCAATTCAGTTTTAACACTGACCAGCATGCAGCATGGTAAAACAGAAATAATGCAAGGGTACATTTCTACATCTACAATTAGCCATACTAACTAGATCATCTGTATAAAATGTTGGCAAGCTATACTGACATTAGAAAGGCAAAACTAGTTAAGAGAAACAGCAATGATATCAGCAGCAGCAACAACACCACAAGAAAATTAGATAAAAATAAAATTTGAAGCAAGAGATGATGAATACCTCGTAAGCATATCCTATTGCTGATTGCCAGAGCCATGAACCACTTGAGCATTTGCTTGTTGCTGCTGCTGTTGTATCTGGAGGAGAAGGCTAGCAGCAAACTGAAGGGTCGATTGATACCGCTGATTTTTATCATTCTCGCTCTCTGATGTGCCCTGACCAGAAGCAGAGATAGCAGATTGGAGTTGTTGCACCTGATTTGGGAACTCCATATTTATTTTATCAGTTGCTGGTGGCACACCCATTTGCGGTTGAAATATATTTCCACTCTGAACTTGAGTATTCAGAGTATTTGCTGGATTTTGTTGCGAAGGGGGCGGTGGTCGGAATACCCCAGAAGCATCTGGGGCATGCATCATACCATAATTTTGAGCATTCTGTGAGGCATCAAACTGATAAGGTTGATTGGCCTGGGGGACTGTATACTGTCCACCTTGGGAAGCAACAGCAAAGCTATTGGTTGGTCTCATAGGCATCTGTTGCATGTTCAAAGCAGGGTCCTGAACTTGCGAGCCACCACGGACGAGTTCTGCAGAGTGCTCAGTCCCATTTGTAGCATTTGAATAAGTTGTATATTGAGATAAAATTGTTCCCTGATTACTATATTGATGCCCCAACTGTTGAGATGGATGACTTGTTTGCTCTTCTCTTAAGTTATGGAAACTGCCAGAAGCCACCACTTGTTCCTGTCTCCATCCTTGTGATGATGTCATTTTATCAGGTGCTGCAGGCGAAGGCAGTGGAGCTGGCCTTAAAGAAGCACTTGATGGCAGTTGAACATTGGTCGAAGCCAGAGACTGAGTGTTGGCAGGAATCAGGGCAGCTAAAGTAGCAATTAGCTCAGGTGTCAAGGAAACTCCAGACTGTGGAGGTGCTGCATGATTAGCAGCATAATCTGGAGGAGCAGATTGCATTGCCTGTGATTCATCAGCATGGGCCATCAATGGATTTGAGCCTCCAGCAGGAGGAAGCGAGCCCTCATGCAAGACCCTGTTATAGTTCGATTGCAAAACTTGGTTTTCTTTTTTAGAAGGAACTGAACTGTAATCAATTTGTGAAGGAGGGAACTGCCGTCCATCAATGTAATGCGGAGGAACAGGCAGCTGAGACTGTTGTGTGGCTATGGTTGGTGGTTGCTGAGGCATTTTGAGAACTACCCCATAAAGGCGTTCAGGTCCAGACACATTTAACACCTTGGTTAAGAAATCTGATGGAGGCACCAAAAATAATGTTGTCCCATCATCAAATTTCGCAACACCAGCGCGACTCTTCATGCCCAAATATCGCAGAAATTCTGTGTACGAAGCAAAATCTTCTTCACTGTCTGGTAAGAAGAAAACAATTTCAAAACCACTAGCCTCTGCATAGTGTTTTGTGAGCATATCCAATCCTGTTCTCGCTGAGCAGTTCACAATTTCAGGACTGCAAAACAGAAAGTACAAAAACCACATCGAGATAAGAAAGAAGTTGGTAACAAACAGTAGATGAGATCCGGAAATGCAGGTAAGATGAACTTACATCTGTGAGCCTATCCCCTTTCCAATGGGAATGCATCGAGCATGACAAACAGGAGTTCCACCTTTTGCAATAATACCACGCCAACAGTGATCATTATCAGGAAAGGCCTGGTGCTCGGCATGACTAGGACGGTCAGTACTTGGGGCCCTAACAACAACGGGGCCTTGCTGGATTTGACCGTGAACATTTCCATGGGTGCTCACAGCACCTCTATCAAGTTGTGACCCAAACCCAAAGGTGTCTCCAGTTCCCTGATTATCCATCTTTCTTCCATGAAATGAAGCGCTATCAATGTGTGGAGGGCCATCCATCCTCGACCTCTTTGATTCTCTTTGGAGTGGGCCTGCATCAAACCCATCCCACATACCAGGAATTGGCCTAGGGGGTGGCCGCATTCCTTGAACGGGAGAAGGGAGCATACCTGATGCAGAAGGAGATTGCCTTCTCCAATTTGTACCCATTGGGTTCTCACGATTTGCATCGGCAAAATTATGGAGAAAACCAGGCAAATCATTAAACTCTGGGCCAGCAATGAGGGGGTCAAAACCCCGTGGCCCAAAAGGCCTCATGAATAAATTTGGTCCAGGCATGGCATTAGGACCCAAGGGTCCAGGAAAATTGTTTGGAGGCAATGGACGAGTATGACTGAATAGGTCCATGGGCCCTGGTCTAAATGGAGGCTCATTGAAGAACATGTCAGGTCTAGGCCCTCTGATTCCAGGGTAAAAGGTTGGGCTGTCCTTTCCAGGTGCAAAGTCGCTGCTAGAAAACATAATCTGTATTCTAGGGTCATTAAAGAGACGACCTTGCAGACCTTCTTTGGCTCGCCGTGCTTCATCAACACTTCTGAATTCCACAAAGGAATAATGTCTGTTAGGGAAGCTTTTGATTCGTTCAATCTCACCAAATAAAATCATAGCATTATGGAGCATCTGCTCTTGGATATAAACAGATGGAGGATACCCTATCCACAAGACATTGCTTGGTTGACTGTCTCCTCCTCTTCGGCCACCAAAGTTTTGAGATGACTACAATAAAAAATGACACAAAAGATTAGCAAAAGAAGGGGAAAACCCCCAAATGTAAACTATAGGCTGAGACTCAACCCCTCAAAATGCATTTCCGTGGGAAAATGGTAAAGGAAGAATAGGGAAAAATGCTCCCATGATATTCACTACGCAGGTTGGAAGTTGAAAAATACCAGTTGCCTTCTAGAGCCGAACTGGGATGATTCAGGAAAATCTGGGGGCATCCACAGGTCTGGAGGTCCTGCACCTTTTCTATTGCTAAAGCGTCCTTCCCTCACATCATGAAAATCGGACCAGTTATCCTACCAAAAGAGGAAAATAAGATCAATATTCAATCCAAAATTTCATCCAAATATACAACAAACTCCAATATATGATTTGGAGGGAAAAAAAATGGAAAATTAAGAATCAGCACAAAACAAAGTAGCAAAGTAATTCAAAGGACATCATACATACTCTTCGAGATGGCTGTGACCTTAGAAAGTCTACACGTATTTGCTCACCACCTAAACGCTTTCCATTCATATTCTTTAAGGCTGCAACAGCATCTTCTAATTTGTTATAGTCCACAAGAGCAGAGTTCCGATCTCTGAGGAATTTAAACTCCTCAATCTTTCCAAACTTTGAAAATTCCCCTTCTAGCTGTTCCTTTGTGACAGATGAGCTAATTGCACCAACCCAAAGATGTTTACCAGCTTTTGCCTGCAAAAAAGTAATCGATAAGAACTTCCAATACATGCTCGTTCTAGAAAAGAAGATAGCCACTTGTGCCAAAGCAGTGGCTAGTAGATAATGTTACACAAGAGGAGAAAGGGATGCAAGACAGACCCATGCCTTTGGGCCCAACTCACTATCCTCATCTTATTTAGAACTATTTCTAATGTTTTGTGTCTTTTATTTATCTAAGTTGAGGTGTTTTAATCTCAGCCTAAGGATTGTTAGATGGCTCAGATTAGTTTTAGGGGTAGTCTTTTATCTATTTAAGCATTGTAATGTCTCACTTGGCTTCAGACAGTAATTAATGAAAATTCTTTGAGTACTTTGGGGTTTCCCAAGTTCTCTTCTTCCTCGCCCGCGATGGGGAGTTTAGCGTGGGGCCAAGAATTTTTAGATGAAAGCCCGACCTATCCCTTCCACCCTCCATCTCTAGTCCCTCTATCTCTACCTGCCCCGCTCCACATCAGGAAGGGAAAGTCTACCAATATTCACCCAAGGTCATAGGATGTGCAAGAAAAATAATTGCTGGTTTAAAGAAAAAAATAACTGCAAGAAAAAAAAAAGAAGAATGGACCAATTCTCCTTCAGTTCATATTGGTGACAGAAAAAACTTAATACTAAGAAAAATAAAAGAAGGTGGTAAAATACTATACACACCAATTCTCCCACAGTTCATATTTGTGAGTCATTGTGATATGTAGCAAATAAGAACATCTTAAAATCCTCTTTAAACATAATTTGTCATTAAAAAAAAAGGCCTTGACGTCAAAATGGGAAAAGCATATGGCGGAATTTGTAAGTTGGCATCTCATGACATTACTCGAGAGAAGTTTCAAAACAATAAATGCCAGCAACCATCATTCAATCAGTCCAGGAGAAAGACTCATACATACTTGCCAAAAATTAATCACAAGAAAGACTCGTACAAACTCCTCAAAATTAAGGGGTGATGCATAAGCTAGCGGATCTTTTGGGATGTAAGGTTCGGTTTCCTCCAAGAATGCCTTTCGGTTTGGGGTCGGCTAAAAAAGAGATGTGGAATTAGAGAGACTAGAGAAAAAAAACTTTCTACTTGGAAGGCAAACTACCTTTTTTTTTTTTTTGAAAATAGCCAAACTACCTATCCATTGGAGGAATGGTTGCCCTTATTAAGAAAGTTTTGGGAAATCTTCTGGTGTATTATCTTTCTCTCCTAAAATGCCAGATCTCTGTTATCAATCGGATTGAGAAACTTCAATGGGACTTCTTGTGGAATGGTAGAAGTGGAGAGAGAAAACTGATTGGGCTTCCATTTGTGATTTTCGTCTCTATTCACAAGCATCTTTTTATGCTGTACAATGGATCCATTGAAATAATTCTCATAGGAAAAACAATTTGATACCACCCTTCAATTAGAATTACGCAATGTACAATGACCCCAGTGAAGCATCCATGGCTGAATGGTTACCATTTTGACTCTACACCATTGATTCCAAATGTGATATCTCACACCACGTAAATCCTTAACCCTTCCTCCTCTTACTAAGAGTACAGAAAGTTCTTGTGAATTATGGCCAATACCAGGTATATAAGCAGTGATTTCAAATCCAGAGGTTAATCGTACTCTGGCAACTTTACGTAAGGCAAAGTTTGGTTATTCTGCCATGGTTAGGACAGTCAAACCAACTCTCATATGAGCTCCCGGTGGTTCATTCATCTGTCCATGGACTAGAGCTACTTTGGATTCTGCAATATTTTGCAACATTGAATTGAACCACCATTTTCCCATAGATCCTTCATGCCCCCTATTTGAAAATACAATAGATGAATATACAAGCGTCGTGCTGCTAGGCAAAGCAGTGGAGTGCTGCACCCTAGATGGATAGAGTCCAGTAGCCGAAAGCATCACTAGCTTACGCTCTGACCCGAGAAGCTTGGGGCAAGTGGAATCCTGTGCGAATCAGCAAGGACCCCCTTGCAAGTCCCTATCCATGATTCTGCCATTGTATTGGAATAATTGTACGGAAGTAGATATTGATGATAGTGACGGTATCGATATTGATGATAGTGACAATATTGATGACGACCTTGATACGGAGCTGCTAACTATGGCGAATGTGCTAACTATGTATATGACGCTGAAAATAGACCAATTTAATACCACCCTTCAATTAGAATTAGCAAAAGCAATGTCCTCTTGCATAATATGGATTCCAAACATTCATGATCTGTATGTGAATGATGATCATCCTCTCGGACCAGCTATTGATCATCGTCTTCGCAAGCTATTGCCTCAACAACTAGCTAATCAGACGCAAGTCCCTCCTCGGGCAGATTCCTCCTTTTGCTCCTCAGCCTACGGGGTATTAGCAGCCATTTCCAGTTGTTGTCCCTTCCCAAGGGCTTAGATATAAGGCCTCTTGGGCAAATGAATGAAGTTTTTGGTGTGGGTGGGTGGGTGTGCAGATGTTTTCGCAAGAGGATTCATCAAGCTTTGGCCTTCGGCGGTGATGTTCACATTCCTCCTTGACAGGCTTGTCACCTTTTCTCCCTTTTGGCTTCTATCTAGGCTGAGTCTAACCTTTTGTAAACCTTCAGTATAGCTATCAGATACTGATCATTTTTTTATCTATTTTTTCTTCTTATCAATGGTAGTTACCATTGGAAAATAAAATAAAGTAACTAAACATTGAGCTAGTTTGATCTAATTCATGAACTAGAGTGAAATTGATATCAAATAGTTTTGTGTGGATTGAAGTATACTGAATGGAATAGTTCGCAGTTAACTCCTAATTAGTTTGGATTAGTTTGCAGCTGCTCAGCAAGGACAGTGAAGGTTAGTGAAGGTTCTACTGTCTCTGCTCTATCCAACAGTTTAGCTGGTGGTCGATGCCAACCACCTGGAAGGTCAGTGAACATGGTGAAAGAAGTGTTGGATTCGTCACAATCCTTAAAGCTTCTTTCATCCCTATCAACTGAAGCACAGACGAGGAAATGGATGCTTTGGCAAGAGGATTCACACATCGAGCTTTGGCCTTCGGCAGTGATGTTCACATTCCTCCTTGATAGGCTTGTCTAATCCTTTTCTCCCTTTTGGTTTATATCTAGGTGGAGTCTAGCCTTTTCTAGAACTTCAGTATAGATATATCATGTACTAATCATTTTTTCTACCTATATTTTTTTCTTATCAACAGTAGTTACCATTCAAAATTAAAATAAATTTACTAAAACGTTGAGCTGGTCCAATCTAATTCATGAACTAGAGTGAAATTGATATCAAATTGTTTTGAGTGAATTGAAGTACACCGAATGGACTAGTTTGCAATTAGCTCCTAATTAGTATGGATTACAAACTAAGAATATGACGAACCATTTCTTTGCTGTTGGTGGTCATACTTTTAGCTTTAACCATCAATATGTATTTTGTGGGCCAAACATAGATATCTAGGATCTTCCAGGCTGGAAGATTTTTGGGGCATCCCCACTACACAAAGCAACCCAAAATATCTGACGTATCATTTAATTATACGTCCACTTGTATGGAATGACACATTATAATTCTTCTTGGACTGAGTCCTGACTGAATGCTGGCTTTAAGTGGTGCCTTGTGGTAATAGCTGTTACAAACCAAGATACTGGAGCATGAACGGAATACTAGACCAAAGCTGGCACCTCCATGGATAATAGGTGAAAATGTACAAAGATTGACTTCCATGCATACTAATTAATAATTTTGCATTAGATGACCAAGAACTATCAAAAAGCAATTCTCTAGTTAATAAAAATCCGTTCTACAGGTCATTTTAGTAAAACAAAAAACATTCTTTTGAGAAAAAAAAAAAAAAAACGAATACATCTTAACCAAGTGGATATTTTTACAGTTCCATTTAACTGAATGTTCAATGCCAGCAGAATGGGTTTACAACCTGACAACCATATAACTTGAGCAAAGTATAGCACTGTAAAATTCATTATATCAATATATATAAACCCTCCATAAAAGGAGGCACCAACAAATTCATTTAACCAATTTGAATGGCATATAGTGTCTTCTGGACCTTCCCAAGGACAGGCTTTGATAAAGGCATCTTGCCCACAAGCTTTTGCAGTTAATAGGGATCATCACCATCATCCCAGCAAACTGAGGTCAGCATTGTGAGTTAGGTATATGCAGTCAGATCTCCTAAATTCAAGCATAACACATTTTCTTTTGAATGGTACTCATGCATAATACATTCCTACCAATGTCTATAAAATGTATAAAAGCGGTCCCAAGTTGCAGCTCAGCTGGCACTACTTCATTAGCGAGAGTCTCGACTGAATCAAATTTGCGCCCAATCAAATTTATTTGACAATGGAAAAAAAAAAAAAAAAAAACCGAAGACGAACAGATGCTACAAAAAATTCATAACCCTAATAACTCAACAGTATCCAAAAGAGGATTTTTTTTTCTTTCTAAAAATCTTGCAACCGCTTTGATTGTCAAAAATCATAACCCTCAAAACTCAACAGAAGAAAAGGCATCCAAAAGAGGATTTTTTTTCCCAAAAAATCTTGCAACTTCCATGGATATCTTGAACACCCACACAAACACCATCCACCATCAAATTACAACACAATAAAAAAAAAAAAAGCATGAGAGCCGCGAAGAACGCACCGGCCGAGCAAACTCGATCTTGATCGCGCTGCCGCAGATGATGTGGCCCTGGAGCGCCACCTTAGCTTTGCGGGCATCCTCGGGGTTACTGAAGTAAACAAAAGCATAATTCCTCGACGAGTAGGTCGTGACGCTGTCGAGCGCGCCGTGCCGGGCGAAGACGGACATGACATCTGAATCAGTGGTTTCGGGGGAAAGATTTCCGACCCAGAGATTGTGGGAGGGAGGAGCGGTTTCGTCCTCATCGGTCTCCTTCCGATTCCCAAATTGCTTCTTAGGGTTTGGATCCGGAGCAGGTGGCGTCTGCTTCGCAGGAGGTGGCGCCATGAAAGCTTGCAGAAACCCTAGAAAATTAGGGTTGGAAGAGGCCGGGATTTGATGGATTGAGAAGTAATTGGGGGAAAACGAGGGAGATCTAGGGATAGGAAAGCGGAAATTCGGGCAGAGATTTGGGGATTTAGGGATTTTGAGACGAGAGAGGGAGAGACGGAGATAGGCGGGGAAGAAAGCGAGAGAGAGATGTATTTGTAGGGTTAGTCCTGGTAGAACGGTTCTGTGGTCTGAGGTCTATCCGATGCGGAGTCTGTCGTTATAAAAAACGTTTCGGGTAACGTATCGGCCATATAGACTGTTATTTCGATTTGTTCATCCTAGGCTCTTTTAATTTTCTCTTTCAAGGTAAAAACTACTATATTCTCCTTGCAAATGCTATGAGACATGAAGCATTGTTTATAGGGTCAATTAACCTAACCTACTGGATAAAAGGAATTCAATGTTTAGCATTAAAACTTAAAAAGAAATTTAGATGTTGTTGAATAAAAAATTCATTAAATAGATCGTTGACTCATAAAATTTGCATGCTATCAATTTCTTGACCTTTGATGAGATAGTTTACAATATTTAATGAGTTTGATTTTCAGTTTTCCAAATCATATATATCTAATGTCCTATTCTAATTGATAGTTGTTTTTACAAGGAAATGATAATAAATTTTAAGTGTCACGTGTTTTTAATTATTTTTTTTAGATTTTAAAATGTTTAGAAAAATATTCTATGCGTTTTTTTTTTTAGAGTTTAAGGTGTCAATAAGTGAAAAATATAATAGAAAGGTTGTAAGAATTTAAGTATCGCTACATTTATGTTATGATTATGAGATAAAGGTATATGAAATTGGTACCAATCATGATTGAAACGTTTATATTATCGGGCGCTACAACTCAATATCGGGTGAGTTTTGAAATTGCGTGCACGTCTAGTATTTCTCCCATTTCTATAAGTGGGAACTTAAAACATCATGCGTATCCTGTATTTCTCATATTTCTATAAGTGGAAACTTAAAACCATGTGCGCAGCCGGTATTTTGCTTGTTTCTATAGGCGGGGTTCTAATACAATGTGCGCAGCTGGTATTTTACTCGTTTCTACAAGCAAGGGTTCTAAAACTATGTGCGTAGTCGGTTTTTTCCTACTTTTGCAAGTGAAGTTCTAAAAACGTGTGCGCACCCCCTTTTTTTTTCTTTCCAAAACTATATACACACTTGGTATTGTTCTATTTCAACATGTGGAGTTTTAAAATTACATGTGCACTAGTATGCTCCCATTTCTACTAGGGGATTTCTAAAATAAAGTGTATACTTTGTGTTTTATCATTTATGCAAGTGGAGCTTTAAAACCATATGCACATCTAATATTTCTATACAGGCAAAGCTTAGAAAATGTGGACTTTCTCATTTATTTTTTTTTCATTTCAATGGGGGTAGTTTGGCATTACTGTATACATGCATGATTTTTTATTCAAAGAAAAATAAGATATGAACAATAAATTAGTTTAATTATTTAAAAAAAAATTAGTTTAAAAACTTATTTGAATGATGTTCACCCTAACTTGGTAGAGTTGACTCAGTTTGGTAAGTCACTACGTAAGACAAGTCGATAAAGTATGACCATGGTCACTCAACTAGAAGCAAGCTTTTGAACATTCAAACTATAAGAGTTTTTTTATTAATCTCAATTACTAGGATAAAGTGGGGTTGAAACATCATTAATCACCATTTATCCTAAAAAGATTTAACAGGATTTAACAAGAAAAAACACTTAATGCGCACGTGTTACGCAATCAAACACTTTAGCCGGTAGAGCACCAATTAGAGCAATTGGGCCCAATTTTCATTTTTTTTAGGCACATCGTCGGGGCCAACCTTATTTACACTGAATAAGGTCGGCGATAACCATGTCCGCGAACCTTGCATAATCCGATTTCGAGCTTCATTCGTCCCACTTCTTCAGAATCGTAGAGGCCGCATTCTTTTAGTATTGTATAGCATCCAATTTCCACCATTAATTTTCTATCAATCTCCTCTTGCTATTGATAGGGTCTACAGAAAGGAGGTAATGAAAATGTTTCTCTTCACATAATGAAACCCTAGAAATCAATCTCCTCTTTCTATTGACAACGTATAATACATATACTATCATTCAATGCATGGATACATGCTCTCTTTCACTATATGATGTTTATTGTCTGTTTCATTGAATATGGTTTACATTGCACAAGAGCCCTATTTACTGTTTTGCATTGTTCAAAGTATTTTATACACAATTAGTTTCTAATAAGGAGGAAAGCTTTCACAAATTTAATCTACACCCCATGCATTATTGAGTGAGAAGGATGGCCCAAGTAATTTATGTTTTTTATGATGTTCTAATAGTATATCAGACGTTGAGCAACTAATAATCTTTCACTATGACGGTGAGTTTGAATTTGAGCTCAATCGTCCTCAGTACAAGGGTGGAAGGCAAAAAATGAGATATCTCTTGAGCAATGTCACATTTAAGGAGCTATCCAAAATTGTTGTGGAAGCATTGAGTTGCGCAATGGCAATTTTTTTTTCGTTGATAGATATTGACGATGACAATGATATCAATGGTTTGTTAAAATCGTCAAGAAGCGAAGCGAAATGGATATTATTATTCGTTTCAAGAAAGCTATGTGGTGAAGACAATTTCTTACACACCCGTGGCAATATGTATGTTCTGAACTTAAAACTATATTTCAACATTTTCAGCCTGGATCGAAAGTAAATTTTTTTTCATAACTCTATATTGCAGGTCTTTACAAGATGAAAGAAACGAAATCATTCGAGATGCTCCGATCATTGGAAAGCCTGATAATAAATTAAAAGGCGTGCTATCACACTCATCTCCACCTTCTAAAGAGTTTCCCACGATCGATATACAAGAGGATCACGATATAAATTTCCCAACAACATTGTCTTATTTTGCTGACGATGATGAGTCCATGTTCGAAGAAATCAATGTAGAAATGCTTCATGTGAATGGAAGCGAAAGTGTGCACAGCTTCATAGGTTCTTCCACAACTAATGTGGTTGGGAATGGAAGTTCAGCAGCTGCCAAACTAATTAAATTAGGTGTCAAAAGAGATACTACAAGCAAAAATGAAGAAGACAGCTTTTCAAAAGCTCTCATCGTGGACACGATGGTCCTTAATAATGTCGTACCCAAAGAAGGGACCGGTTCAGGTAGGGAGATGTGGGTGTGGCTACGTATGGAGTTTCCTAATCGTGAGGCTTTTAGAAGAGCTATAACAAAGTATGCAATATACAACAACTTCACCTTAAAACACGAAAGGACTAACATGAAGATGTTCACAGTGAGTTGTAAAGGAGTCGATTGTCCCTAGCGTATACATGCCTCCATGGTAGATTCTAGTCCACACTTCAGAGTTCAAAAGTATAATTCCAAACATTGTTGCTCTAAACCACTGATGGAAATTGCACATCGGCAAGCAACCACGAAGCTAGTAGCAAAGTTTATTGAAGAGAATGTGCGATGCAATAACGATCTTAACCCAAAGAGATCGTCAATGAATGTCAAATTGAGTTTGAGACCCGCATGACAAATAGGAGAGCACATATGACAAAGGAGCTTGCACTGTGTAAAGTGCGTGGATTGTACGAGGAGTCTTTTATGATATTGCCGCTCTATTGCAACGAGTTTCATAGAACCAACCCCGGTTCTTACACTGCTTTGGACATCAGGGAGGATGACCGATTTAGACGCTTCTTTTGGTCCTTCAGCCTATGCTTAAGGTCTAAGGCCATTGATAGCGGTGGACGGATCAAACCTTTGTGGCAAATATCCAGGAGTGTTAATGATGGCTGTAACACATGATGCAAATCATCAACTGTTCCCCATTACATTTGTTTTTGCTGAAGTGGAACGGCGTGATAATTGGGAGTGGTTTCTTGTACACTTGTCCTTGTCATTGGGTGAGCCAAAAAATCTGACAATTGTATCCGACCGTCGGAAAGGTTTGATTCTTGCAGTACAAGCCATAATGTCAAGTGCAAATTATTCTTTTTGTTGCCATCATATAGCTAAAAATATAAAGGCGACTTTCAACGACCACGGCATTATAAGAAAGTTTTGGAGCACGACGAGGACATACCGCCCTTGTGAGTACGATGCTTGCATGGACAACATAAAAAGTGTAGATGAGCGTCCATATAATTACGTCCATGCGATCGACTATCAGTTCTGGGCAATGACATTTGCTCATGAACGCAGGTATGACATGCTTACCACCAATGCTACAGAGTGCACAAATAATCTCCTAAAAAACACCAGAGTGGTCCTGATTGCGAAACAAATGAAAGAGATACGTGCCAAACTCATGGACTTCTTTTAGAGACGGTCAACTTAAGTACAAAGCATCACTTCACTACTAACTCCGTACGCAGAAAAGTACATAGCCACAAAGATAGAAGAATTGAGAAGGCTGATGGTACAGGTAACAACATTGAATGAATATATAGTGCAATCTTCAGAGTATGTTGCTGTAGTTAACCTAGATCGTAGGTCATGCCCGTGCCGCAAATTGGACGTGATTGGAATCCCATGTTGTCATGTTGTTGCTGCTATAAAAGCGCGGAATATGAATCCATATATGAGTATTGCGAGCACTGGTACCTCACAAGCACATACCATAACACATACAGTGATGTCATTCATGCCACCTGTGATAGAAAGCAATGGGAACAACATTTAACCACTGGGAGAGTCCTCCCACCATTGGCTAGCAAGCAATCGGGTCGACCAAAGAAGAACATGATCTGTGTAAGGTCTGCGACCTTACTAGGTCAGTTGAGCCCAATTACTGGCCCGTTGACCCATTTATTTTGATATTATTATAATTATTGTTTTATTAGATATTTAAGTGGGTTTAGATGGTCAGCGAGTTTCTTTTAGTGTTAGAATAGTGCATGCGGAGTTTCGTGCGATTCTGAGTTCGTTTAACCCTAATAGGGGGTAGTTTGCAAATTAGGAAAAAAATTGAGTGTTTTTTCGAAAAATTCCTATCGCCGTGATTTTGGGTTCGTTGGAAAGGTCTCGTCGCGTTGATCAATTTTATCTTCTGGTTTGTTGCGATCCGACGACCAGAAACCCTTCTAATAATTCATTCTTTCACCGGACCCACTTAAGGGTAAATTAGTCTTCTTCCATTCCCTCTCTTCTTAATCAGGGATTAGCCCTAATCTCTTAATCATTCTCTGCAACGAACGAAGCTACAACAACCTTTCTTCTTCCTCATTCTTCCAAGGCTCCAGAACTCCTTCCCTGAAGGATCACTTCCGCGATCCGAGCCGCTCATCTTCTTCCTCACGATCTCCTCTTTCCATTGACATCAGTTTGGTAAGATTTCCCTCTCTTTCATCTTTTCAATCAATTCTCTTTGCTTTAGATTTAGGTTAGATCTTAATCTTTTCCTCTCTTTTCTTCTCCTTTGCGTGTTAGATTGCATTTGGTCGGGGTAGATCGAGGTTTCCGCAGTAGTAGGGCTTCTCCTCAGATTTTCCCAATTCCAATCTTCTTCTTGGTTGAGGCAAGTAGATCTACATTTTGTAATTAAGCATGTGTGTATGTCTTCTATTGATTGGATGTGTTTTCTTGTTAGTTTTCCCTAATTCCAAGCCTGTTCTGTTATTAATTTGGGTTTATTTAATTTAATTGTTAATTGATGTAAGTGGAAATGATGATGGATGGAATGAATTATTGGGGGAGCACGGTGGCTCAATTTTGTGCAGGTGAATTTTTGGAATGGATTGGGTGAAAAACTGTAAAAAAATGGGGTTTTTGTATTTGACAGAAAAAAAAAGAGGGGATGCAGATGGCTGGACGTGCAGAACGTTGAACGTTCTGAACGTCCGGCCAAGACATCAATGCATAGGTTGAATAAATAAATAAATAAAGCCAAAGAAACGTTGACTGATGGCTTGAACGTTCAAGACGTTGACGTTAGCCACCTGAGCATATGAGTGAATAAGAAAAAAAAGGGAACAAAAAACGTTGAATGGCCTGACTGACATGAATATGGGTACCGTTGGTTTATCCATCCGATGAATCGGACACATGTTGGTCCGTCGCGCTTTTATATATATATATAAATGGGCAAACTTCTATGGGCCATAATTTCTGAACCATACGTCGGAATTTCGCGAGCCATATACCGTTGGAAAGCTCTTTGAGCGTAGAATCCAATGATACATGTCTCGTGATGATTGAAGATCAGGTAAGTAGGTAGCTAAGGAGATTAATTATTTATACCATTTTCTTGTTAGTAACGAGATTGTTAGCCTAGGTTTGGGCCTTAGACAATGGAAACCATGAAACCACTCTCATGTGACCATTAATTGGGTTTTGAAATCGTAGCACGTGGCTTGGTGTGTTTCGATGGGTTGTCTAGGTATTTGTGTATTGTGTATGGTTTAACTGAATGCGTATGGAATTGAATCAATCGATGCTCAATATGATTGTACACCAAGAAAATTCTTTATAAGCATTGATGATTCGAATTCCCCATGCACTCCGTTAAACCACATATGGTACATGGATGACAACACTTGCCTAAGATTGGATTGTAATCTCTCCTTGATTTGTTAATCGTATCCGTTGATTTTGTATCCTTGTACACTCTCTTGGCATAAAACACCTAATCAATTATGAAACATAAACTCTTGTAGAATTAGAACAAGGACCTGATTTAGAGTGTACCTTAGGAACCATGTATCGTGTGTTGATAAACATGACTGGTTAGAATGTAAGGGATTATCGTATGGATGGTCTATCTTGTATTGTTTGAATGAGATAATCCCTAAGAACATGCTTTCTATTTATGAATGAGATAATCCCTAAGAACATGATTGTTAGTATTGTTAGGATTTCTATTTATGATTCTGATGGTTATTCATGCTAAATGCCTAGTATTGTTCCTTGTATTCCTACGATCTTGTACTTGTCATTACTCTTATATTTGATACAGGTTATGTTTTAATTATATCTTGCTTATCTATTGCTCAATATGTCGTTGACTTTGTTCCTTGGTGTGCAGACTCCTCAGGTGAGTACTACTACGAGGTGCAGTCCGGTGAGGAGATCCCAGAGGATCTCCAACCAGCAGAGGAGGCACGGGAGTGGAGTGCCGCTGACGTAGAGTAGCGTCATCATTACCAAGCACATGAGAGACTCACTTTGGGACAAACATTAGATTTTATTTAATTCATTGTTATTCTTCGTTGAACTTTCTTTCATTGACTCTATGTTGTTTTATGGCCTTAGTTTATGGGATGCCCATAGTAATTAAATTAACTTCCTCTTTAGCTTTAATTGTTGCTTGCAACTTTAAATTTAATTGAGATTTATTATCCATTGTTGATATCAATGTATGAATTCCGCTATTGTTTTATGTTTTGAGGTTGAAATACATTATCCTCACAGCAGACTTACGATCCTTGGGCCAAAACGGGCAAAATTTTTTAATTGGCCCAAAATTTCACTTCCCGGATCCGGTTTATTTTCTAATCGGGTTCGGGGGACGTGACAATCTGAGTTGAAGATCAACATCGCAAGCGAACAGCGGTAACTTGTTCGTGTTGTAAAGAGAGGGGTCACAATCGTGGGAGCTGCAAAAATCAGCCAGTTCAACAATGACGTCTATGGATTTTGTATTTTGGGTCTGCTCATGTAATCTTTTTGACCAACCGAGTCGACCAAAGAAGAACAGGATCCAAGTTGAAGGTCGACATCACAAGCAAAGAGCGATAACTCATTTGTGCTGTAGAGAGAGGGGTCACAACCGTGGGAGCTACAAAAATCCGCCATTTCAACAACGATGTGGATGGATTTTGTATTTTGGGTATGCTCATGTAATCTTTTTGAGCAACCGAGTCGACCAAAAAAGAACAGGATCCGAGTTAAAGGACGACATCGCAAGCAAAGAGTGGTAACTTGTTCGTGCTGTAGAGAGAGGGGTTACAATCGTGCGAGCTGCAAAAATCAGTCAGTTCAACAATGACGTCTATGGATTTTGTATTTTGGGTCTGCTCAAGTAATCTTTTTGACCAACCGAGTCGACCAAAGAAGAATGGGATCCAAGTTGAAGGTCGACATCGCAAGCGAAGAGTGGTAACTTGTTCATGCTGTAGAGAGAGGGGTCACAACTATGGGAGCTGTAAAAATCCGCCAGTTCACCAATGACGTTGATGGATTTTGTGTTTTGGGGACGCTCATGTAATTTTTTTTTTGTTTTAGGGTACGTTTTTGGATAGTTTTTGTTGTATGTATGTTTATGGGAAGTTTATTAAAATGATAGTAATGGTTTTTGGTGTATTTTTGGAAGTTTGTGTATAAATTATCATTTCTTTTGAAACGATGTTTTGCATTTTTGGATGTTCTTATATAATTTATCATTTCTTTTGAAAAGATGTGTAGAACCTAATAATTTGTTGTGGAAGATGATGTAATGCATGTATGCAACGTAACGATTCTGCATGGAATTTTGATCTAATGCACATGAAATATCTCATTACATGGTCGATGATGACTTTAGTAGTGTTAAATAAGGTTACCTACCACCAACGCAGGTTTCCTTTTTTTCTGCCAAGGAGTTGTAACTTTTCAAAAAAGCGATGTGAAAATTTTGATTACAAGGTCGGCGATGACCTTATCTTTGTAAAAGAAGGTCACTACCGACGCAGGTTGCCAATTTTTGTGGCAAAAAGTTGTAACTTTTCCAGGAGGTTCATGGCAAATTTTCTAAGTACAGGTGGGCGATAACCTTACCTTTGTAAAATAAGGTCACCACCAACGCAGGTTGCCAATTTTTTTGGTAAAAAGTTGTAACTTTTCCATAAGGTTCGTGACAAATTTTCTAAGTACGGGTCGGCGATGACCTTACCTTTATAAAATAAGGTCACCACCGACACAGGTTGCCAATTTTTGTGGAAAAAAGTTGTAACTTTTCCATAAGGTTCGTGATAAATTTTCTAACTACGGGTCGGCGATGACCTTACCTTTGTAAAATAAGGTCACCACCGACGCAGGTTGCCAATTTTTGTGGCAAAAAGTTGTAACTTTTCCAGAAGGTTCGTGGCAAAATTTTGAAGTATGGGTCGGCGATGACCTTACCTTTGTAAAATAAGGTCACCACCGACGCATGTTTCCCTTTTTTTTACCAAAAGTTATAACTTTTTCCTTGCAACATATCCAATGAAACCATTATAGGGTCGGTGATGACTTTAGCAGTGTAAAATAAGGTCATCGTCGAAATATGTTACCTAATTTTTCAACCAAAAGTTGTAACTTCTCCAGTATATTTAGTGCTACGGGGTCGGTGATGACCTTAGCAGTGTAAAATAAGGTCATCACCGACGCAGGTTTCCTAATTTTTCAACCAAAATTTGTAACTTTTCTAGTGTATTTAGTTCTACAGGGTCGGTGATAACCTTAGCACTATAAAATAAGGTCATCACCGACGCAGGTTTCCTAATTTTCCAACCAAAAGTAGTCTTTTTTCCATGCATCCTCAGGTATTTTAGTGTTACAGGGTCGGTGATGACGCTGTATGAACAAGGAAAAAAATAATATGCCCCACTATGAGATTTACATCAAAATACAACTATGTGTAACAAGAAAAAGATAAATGCTGCATTTAAAATACAAGCACAAACAAACCATGCATTCAATTGACATTCAATCAACATTCGATATACATTTACAGTTAAATTCTGCACAATTACAATTAGAAATTCACAACATCCACAACATAACCACTTCAATTACAAGTTACATTACAATGCATTTGGAAGAACACATATAGCACAAGGAAAGGTTCACTGCAAGTCGAGTGGCAAGACCAAGAGTGGAGGTAGGTTAAGCCTTGAAGTATTTTTAACCCAGTTTTGCTCAAATATGCTGATGACAATTCTCCGCTGGTAGTACAGGATGTCTAATTGGGTGAACTTGATGGGAAGATGATATACGCAATGTTCCGTGAACGCAGAGGCGAACAACCCGTAGTCATTTCCATTGTCTTGAAATGGGATGTCCGTCTTTGTGGTCATCGTCCATATAATAGGCACTAACCACCCGTGATCTATGAATTTTTGTTGAAGCCACAATCTTTGTCCAAACATAGTGAAAATGAATGATACCTCAATTTTGAAATTTATTTACTATCCAAACATTATGCTGTCAAGAGAAAAGCAAATATGTACTTACGAATCTTTCACAGATCTTTTGGCCCCAGATCTCTCCCTTCGAACTGTTATAGTACTCCCAACGGCTCTCATTGACATATCCAACGAGTAAGGACCAATGGTTGTGACCGTGAATTGCGTAGACTAGAGTCTTGCACTCCATCGCGTCCATTACACGTTTTCCCTTTGGCCCAAAGGCTATGTCTTTCCCAGTCTTTAGACCATTTTCCCAGAAACTCTGCAAGACAAGCATCTCAGACATCAAACGACTAGGACATTTAACCTAGTGAGTTCAATTACAAGTGACTTTCATTTTTTTAACGAACTTATGCATATATTAGGGTCAGCCAAGTATGCATCCTTGCACCTTTCCCGTAGCACTTCAAGCTAGAAATATATGATACTCTAGTCAATCTAAGTGCTCTCGTCCAATAAATCTCGGGACTTAGAATCGACGCACGAGATTATTATATCAAGCTCCTCCTTCCTGTCAATGCAATGAGTATTTGGACGTTGAATTAATGAAAAACCCAACAAAGATTGCATTACTACAGAAGTGTTTTCAACATAATAAATATTACCTATGCGTGTAATATTTGTAGAAATCCATCAATAGTTCCTTCTCCACTTCCATAAGAACATAACCCGTTTGGGGCAATGAATGTTAATAATCCAGAAACCTATCCGGGAACTTCCTCAGCCTGGGTATGTGCTTGCACCTCCATATCAATGAATCAATTGTAACCTGTGTAGGGGATACAATGATTGCCAGGTAAGTGACCTTCGGTGGAGTGTTGTATCCTTGAGGACTCGGTAAGACGGAGATAAGATCCTCGATAAGGATGTCATCCACATCACCAAAAGATGCGCCAAGGTTGTTGGTATCAGCTCCATTGTATTTTTATTTTTATTATTATTATTTTTTTTTTGCTCCTCATCCAAAGTTTGGGAGGCTGATGCCTTGATGAGATAGTCCTCTATCATCAAAGGAGCATTGATACTAGGTCGAGGCTTCTTAGTGGGACTTTTTGAGGACTTTCCCTTAATCCTTGCACGTTTAGGCGTTCAGACGGTTTGCAAAATGAAGCACGTTATGGTGAGGAAATCACCAAAATCATTCATCAATTTGCAAAATAAAATGCTTGAATTTATTTATATCCTTACGAGAGTGTCATCATCTTCCTCAGCAGATGAACTACATGTCTCGACATAGTCCTGGTACGTAGTCCTAAATTTGAACCTAAATCTCTCGACCTTTTTCTTAATCGAAGTTATGAAAGGGAGTAGGTCCACATTTGCAGCGATCGAACGATCGCATGACCATACGATGTGGTCAAGGAAGAGAGAGACCTGCAGTGGACATATTGAAAGGATCTCATTAGAAAATATATTAACTAAATCAATGTGAACCAAAGTAAGGGATGCAAATGGTGTGAACGTCATACCCGAGTCAGTGGGACAGTAGGAGCCTGGGCATCGGGCTGTGGGGGAGGATCCCTTTGTGGCTCGTCGCGTTGCCTGACACGGCCAATATGCATGATGGTATTCGCTTCATACCATCTCATGTATTCTTCTTCATCCTCTCCACCTTTTTATTTTCCTTTTTTCTTGAGCACATTGTTTGCCCGAGCTTCCCATAACTTCACCTTCTCCTCATGCACTAGACTCCAATCTATAACAGATCTACCCTTATTTTCTTTCCGCACGATGGGCCTAACGAAGTGTGGAACCACCGTCTGTCTCAGGCCAAACTGCCTCATGACCCTAGGGGTAGGGTGACGCTCTAACACCCAATATGATAAAAGGGGAGAATCTGTTGTGAAGAGTGCTTTGTCAGCCTTTGAGACATGCGTCAAAAAATCATTTCCGTACTTCTTGTACGGCCGCCACTCAAACTGTGCATGAAGCACTGAGTAAGTTAGAACTATTAAAGTAAGTATGAAAATTATTAGAAAATTGAAATGAAATCTTTCTACCTCTTTAGACGTGAGGTAAATGAGTTGCTTTCGCACTTGTCTCACGGTCATAAGATGGGTCATTCCATTAAGTCGGTTGACCCATGTAACCATGAGGGGAAACTGTTTGTTATGGTCTAAGCATTGGCTTGAACTTAGACCTCTACCAATCTTCATTCTGGTGTAAGCTCAGATCTGTTAAAAGAGAATGATTCATTAGAACATTAAGATACAAATAGTGAAAGTATGAAGAAGAAATATATCAAGCTCACCTAAAGAAGCTGGAGGGGGTCAGAAAGAGACTTAAACTTCTTATCCACAGCATCCTCCTCATTGGTAAGGTCGGGCATTTCACACTTCTTGACCTTTCCCAATGTACACCCTTGTTTAGCATTCTGTAGAGGTTTGCTAAACAAGCGGAGGCCCATGAGTAGGGCCTAAACTCTCTAAACAGCTCTAAAATATAAAAGGGGCCTCATGCCCCTGAAGAATTGCAAAGAATCTGTCCCGTTACAAAAAAAAACCAAATAGGAGCAAGTTCTGCACATATCATCGGCTTCTGTCGACTTCTTCTTCGTCTCTCCTTTGCCTTTTTTTCTTCTTTCCCTTTTGCTCCGGCTTCTCCTACTCCCTCAACTCCTCCGGAGTGGGACAAAAGACGCGTTCCAGCCATGTGAACTTGAGGGAGACCCCATTGTAGTCTTGTTTCTTTTGGAGCACCACACCAAGCAGCTCCCGATAGAGATCATCAATCTCGTAGTGGGTGTATGTCCGGCCCGTTATGGGAGGGCCATCAATAGGTAGGCCGTAGATGTACGCTACGTCCTCTAGTGTAATGGTCTCCTCGCAGGTTGAGAGATGAAATGTGTTCGTCTCCGGCCTCCACCGCTCAATTAGCCCCATGATCAATGCATGGTCAATCCTCATCCACCTCATTTGAGCCAGATGATATAACCCTGCCTCGGTAACCCACTGCATCTGTCGCTCGTTCAGGTCCCACTGCCCATAGTCGGAGTTAGTGGGAAAGCATCTATATATGTCAAACTCCTGCGAGAAAAATGACAGTTTGAATAACGTTAGCCATAGATCGAAAGGAAGTTCAATTGATTACTGGTTGTGTGGAAGAGAGTATACCAAACCACCTTTGATAACGGCGGAGATATAATGCTCTTGCTCGCACAAAAGTACGGTTGGTTGTGCATTTGAAGTACTTGCCTCATTTGAGGTACTAGCCTCGTTGCGGGGCACTTCGGCGTTGCTTGTATTGACTTTAGACATCTGTGTTCATCCAAATTAGACGTGATCTTATGGAATGTTATGAAGGCAAACATGAATAAACTATGAAAGCCGCATATCCAAAACCGACCACCCAATAGTCTCCCCTATAATGGAAGATTAATCAAGAGGCAAATGGAAAATGAAAACACAAACAACACCATAGTAATTCAAGTCCTAAGAATATCAAGGTCCTATAGATATCTCCATAATGTCTAAACTTACATTGCAACCAATGCTCTAGCCTAAATGGAGGTGTCAATTGAGAAAATTGGACCCACACTCATGTATATCGTGGGACTCGGCCATTGGTGGGCCACGGTGTCAGCCACAAGCCCACAACCCTTATTGACTGTACAGCTCAGTCTTCCCATTATGGGCTTTTTCCCATGTGGTTCCATATAATAACATTAGTGAAAAAGGCAACCTTGGGTCAATTGCATGAAATTCATGGGTTTGGGGCATGCAAATCATTAGATTCCATTTGGTTTGTACTGGCTAATGTATCATCACACTTCTTAAATTCCAGTCCATATTTGAAGTAAGCAGTTGTGTTCTGTTTATATCTCATTTGTCTCGATCCAGTTTTCCTGTTGAAAGTTGAACTGTACAATCAATCATCTTTTTTTTTTTAGAGTTTATTCGTGTTTCCTTTTTTTCCCCTCAGTCAAATTGCCAGAGTTATTGGCCTATGTGAACATGGAAGAGGAGGCATTGTCTCAATTGCAGCAGAAGTTGCAAGACTTTCTCAAGTATAGTAGTTATTCTTCCATTCACCATGTTTGCTCATCTCTTAGCCTTTTTTTAATCAATGCTTTCAATTAATTGATAAAAAATGAAGTGCATGTGCTGAAAATGAACAAAATCTTGCTCATTTTTAACCCCATTTTTAACTCTGAGCTTGTTCAGCAAAATTTGTTCTAGCTTGTTTTATCCATGTGTTGAAAATAGGAAGTCTTTGCTCTTTTTTTGCCTTTTTAAATTTTGATGGGATTTTATTGTATATTTGATTCAGTGTGTTTGAACACATTAGTTGTCTACAATCTAAAGATGTTGTTTGTTCTTTGGGCTTTTTAAAGTATGTCACATATTGTGACAGGATGTTTATCTTTTTATAGTTTATATTGCTACAGAATGTTTATCTTTTAATATTTTATATCGTGTAACAAAATTGATTCACAAATATGTGATGGTAAAGTTTTTTTTCATTTTGTAGTTTATGCAGATAGATTCAATGCTTTTTAATAAAATTTGTCTTCACCAATATTCTACTACTTGGAAAATATTGATAGTGTTTTTACATGCTTCAAATTCCATCTTTAGAAGTTTCTGTATCAATTGAAACGAAGCGATGGTTCAGTTTAATTAATTTTTAAAAAAGTCTCATAGAAAAGAGAATGTTATATAAGACCTCTAACATGGACTTGTTTCCCCCCTCATGTAAATGGTTTCACATGATTATTGTTAGAGTTTGATAAATATAATCATTCTAACACGGGGAATTGTCGGGACTTTCAGCAAATGAACAATTAATTGTTGCTCCATTTCCATATGCCAGAGCCTTTTGTTCATGGATTTGACAGCTGCCTTGATGATCCCCATTATGGATGTAGGAATTTCTTACAAATCTCCTGGACATGCAAGATTCTACGTTTTTTTTTTCTTCTGTTAGTGGCATTCATATTTTTAGTTAAGGATACAACCATCCAGATACCGAGGGCATGGCAGGGAATCATTGTGATCTTTCAATCTGGGCTACCTCCCTCTGCATCTCCTATATATGATCCCCACATGCATGGAATTAGAAGCATTACCAAATTGTATATTTACCAAGTCTCAGGGCCTGATTTACACAATTACCAATTGAGATGGTAGCTAGGAAACAATGTTGATCTATCATCATCATAAAAGCCTTGTCTGATCTTTTTAGAGGAGGCATTGAGAGTTAAAACTTGAACATTGATTCCTATTTAGTGCTATCCTATTAATTCTAGAATCTAAAATGTTACCTAAGCTGCTTCATTTTAGGTAGCCATTGGTTCTGTCAACCACTTCTAGTTCCTTGTAGTTGCAAGTTGCAACACTTGAATTATTTATTTAGCGATTGTTTTGATCTTCTATTTTACATGGCCAAGCCTCTTATATGGGATTTTCATGATTTGTTCTTCTGTTGGAGTCATCAGTAGATTTCCTCTAATGTACTGATTGCTTCATTTAGATCTTGTTTTCCTCTTCCATTAGAGACTGTGTTTATGCCTAATTTCCAAATCCATATAAAATTACTGGAATAACAATCTTTACAGTCCCAGTTGTGTGCCTTGCTTTGGATACAAAGTATATATTTTGTGTTCTTCATGCTATCGTTCTTCCATGTTTTAAATGAAGCATTGTCAGATCTAACTCTTTTGGCATGCAGGTTCCTTAAGAAAAACCAGAGTGCATTTTTTCTTTCTACATACGAGAGCTCCAACATATTGGAAGAGACTGATGAGGAAAAAAAATGACTGATTTGAGTCAGAGCAACATGTGCTCAATTATGTACCACCATCATACTAGTTCTAGGAATTATCACCACACTGTTGCATCTGTCATATGTTTTGTTGCTTAAGACAAACATTAGGGAAACAACGAATCCAAAGAGGAAACATTGGATTGTGCAAGTAATATGTTCATACACATTATTTTTTTTTCACATATGAATTGATGCATTACAGGCTGCAGTTGCTAATGGTCCATCTATGTCTTATTATGAAGAGATTTTGAGAGGATAATCCTAGCATATGAACCCATTCACATTGTCAAAATGAAAAAACACAAAAATGAACAAATGAACCATTAGTGGCATTTGACCGCATATAACATCCTCAAGTTTGGAAAACAAAAATAACTCACTCAAACTTCTCTAGAAGTGTTAAAACAAACTCCAATCCTCCATCGTCAATAACCTAAATTTGGAATCTACAAACCCTAATCAATGCAAACAAACAATGTGCAAATTGAATACGACGTTGAAGATAACAAACCATGCACTTCGATATCATATGCGGGATGACAGGAAAACAAAAGGGAGGGAAAATACAAAAACATTAACAATGATTAAATAAGGGAAGGAGATAGATACCTCTGGAGTGTCGGTAGAAATCATGGACGATAGAAAAAACAATGGGAGCCAAGAGAAGCAGTTGAGGAATTCAGTTTAAAGGTTGGTGGTTCTGGAAACGGAAGCAACCGTTCTTCATCACCCGTCCAAGGTCAGTCTCGATGGTAGGCTGGAAGAGAGAAGAGAAAAATGAGAAGAAACAGGGATATGAGCCCTAATATGTAGGGCTGCACATGGGCGGTTTGGATCGGTTTAACACTAAAACCAATAACCAAACCAAACCTATCGGTTTTTTAATTAACCGATCCGATCCGACCGATGGAAAGAGCTTAAACCGAACCAAACCAAACCAAACGGTTCGGTTCGGTTCGGTCGGTTAAACCATTATTTTTTATTTTAATTTTTTGAAAATCAGACATTGAAAATTTCAAAATAATGATACTCCATCTTTTGCATTTATTCCAATGTTTAGTGCAAACATAAGAATCCAACATCTCAGACTAGCCTAAACGCATATAAAAAATAATTCTACTCCAAAAAGAGAATTTGGACTACAAGCAAGCCAAAAATAAAAAATTAATAATAATAACTAGCTTGTAGTAAAACATTCATTCCACATGATAACCATTTGGAATTACAATAGAATTATAGTTCATATAATGAAAAGTCAGACAAACAGAATCTATATCAGAACCCACTGTATTTTTCAGAAATTGAGGTTTCTTAACACATTGGTTATGTGAGACCAAAACCAACCATCAAAAGGCTAGGCTCTACTAGCTTAGTGGTTCCAATTGAATTTTCAGCAGCACCAGGGCAGAACCAAGAAAAAGTCCAAAACATCAAAAAGATACAAGTACGAAAAGACCATAACCATTTACGTGCCTTAGTGGTTCTTCTCCATGACATCAATAGTGAATTATGTAACCAAGAAAAGAAAATCTCAAAAGCTGAAAATAAAGCAAGAAAAAAAGTGACACATAAATCATCAAAATACTTGCAAATAATAGTAGCAAAAGTACTCACTAAGTCTTAACCAAACAACCAAGTAGAAATATTTAAACTTTAAAGTTATCACATCCCAAAGCAAATCCAACATAAAACATAATAAATATTTAAATTCATTACATCCCAAAGAAAATTAAAATAGATAACCAAAGAAGCAACAACTTTACTCCAAACTACCAGCACTCCAGCAACAACTCTATATAGCACTTCAACTCCATAAGCCATCGCACCTGATGGGACATTTTAAGCATATAGTTTATGTTAGGAACTGGGATCCAATTTGGAGAACTAGGGTGCTGTTGTTTGTTAGGTTTCTGGAAGTGGGTTGTGTTACCATAGATGGCATGTCCTTTCATTTGGATTTCATGTTGATTTGAGATGTGGGTACTTTTAGATAATTATTTTGTTGCTTGTTAGCTTGGTTCTCCAGTCTTTCAGAGGTGGATATTACTCAAATTTGCATGAATAACAAAATTAGTGGACAACAAATTAACAAGAATAACAAGTATTACCAAATGGATCCACCTCAACCATCGCAACGACGCAAAGCTCAAGCCATAGCACTTCAGTCACAACTCACAATGAATAATAGGCTGCATTAAACATTATGCGTTAATGTAGCCTTAAAATTAAGATTCAAATCGTAGCTTAAGCTTGTAAACAAATAAACATAAAGCATGTAATTACCTGATTAACTACCTCAGACTCAATAACTTTAATTTCCTCAATATTTTCCTCCACATCACTGGAGACTACTGAATCACGCAACCAATCTTCTGTGCAAATCAAGGCTTCCACAAGCTTAGGGGTAAGAGAACTAGGGAATTTATTTAGAACATGACCTCCTGTACTAAATGCGGACTCAGAAGCAACTGTTGAGACAGGAATTGCCAATACATCCCGGGCAACTTGAGAAAGGACCCTATACCTTGGAGAATTCACCTTCCACCAATTCAAAATATCAAAACTTGTGTTTGGATCTATCTTTTCAACCATCTCCTCCAAATATTTGTCGATTTCAGACCTCCCTTCGTCACTAACAGCTTCTTTCATATACTTTTGAAACTTTGAAATATGACTAGTAGCACTTACACTTGTACTTTTGGTAGTAGCACTTGAACTACTTCCATCCACATCAACAACAAAGCTTTCTAAAGATGAAGTAAATGGCTCAGATTCAAACTTTTGATACTCATCATAAAGCCGATTCAATGCATTTCTTACTTTTTTAGTGAGCTCTTCCGCTGCAGCAGGTGTAAGAATTTCATAATAAGAGAATTTCACATAATCCAATTTCAAACGAGGATCAAGCACAACTGCAACCACTAACATCATATTCACTTTCTCAATCCTTCCCCAGTACTTTTCAAATTTAACCTTCATTTTCTTAGCCATGTTACTCAAAGACTCTTCCAAACTCAATGACATATCATATAAGAAACTTTCAATGGCAAAATTTTCAGTAAAGTACAAATGAGCAGTCACATACAAAGAGCCAGACAAACAAATAGTTGCATCATAAAATCTTTTCAAAAACTGTAATAAGAAATAAGCTTCTTCCCAATCCTTAAGGGTAGGAGGTTCACCAAAATCAGCAACTTCACTAACAAATAATGGATCATCCTCCTCTAATCTCTCAAATGCTTTTTGATACTTTATTGCAATGTCTAGCATGAGATATGTTGAGTTCCATCTAATTGGTTCATCCAATATCACACTTTTACTACATGCCAACCCCTCGATCTCCACACACTTCTTGAAGCGTTGTTCTCTTTGTGGAGAACCCCTAACATATTTCACCGCAGCACGAATTCGAGCCAAATGAGCTTTTAATTCACTTAAGCCTTCCTTCACAATCAAGTTAATAATGTGTGCACAACATCTCATATGAAAGCATTCACCGCCTAAAATAAAAGTCACAGATTTCTTAGAAAACTTTCTTCTCAAATATCCAGTAGCAACATCATTTGCAGATGCATTATCTACAGTAAGAGTGCATAATTTATTTATACCCCAATCAACCAAACATGCCTCCAATTCTTACCTAATGCCTCACCTTTGTGACTGGAAATCACACAAAAGTTTATGATTCTTTTATACAATTTCCAATCTTTATCAATCCAATGAGCTGTGAGGCACATGTAAGATAGATTTTGCACTGAGGTCCATGTATCAGTAGTGAGGCAAATTCTTTGATTTGATTTCATGAATATTTGCTTCAATTTTATTTTCTCACTACCATACAAAGACAAACAATCCCTAGCAACAGTCATACGTGACACTGGCTTCCAATTAGGTTGCATAGCAGCACAAAATAAATGAAACCCTTTACGCTCAACAAACTTAAGTGGAAATTCCTCCGTCACAACCATCTTAACAAGTGCATCTCTACAAAATTCTTGGTTAAATTTCCACATACCAAGGCTATTCTCACCCAATTTGGTTTGAGATGATGTCAAAACCTTTTGTTTTTTCATTTTCTCTTGAATATTTTGGGGATTCTTGGGACAAACTCCGACATGACTTCTCAAAGTGCTAGTACCATTCTTACTTTTGTAAGAATACTTACGAGGACAATATTTACATTGTGCACCATCCACTACATTAGAGTCTTTCTTATAAATCTTTGTAAAATACTCCCATACATCGGATTCCCTACCCCTTTTTTTAGGACTGCATGCTTCAGAAACAGAAGGAATAGGAACACTACTTGTTTTAATAGAGCTAGAGCATACCTTCACCTTCACCCCAGAGTTCTCAGTATCGTTAGTCGTTTGCTGCTTCTGCTGAGAAGGCTCAGTAGCACTAGCACCACATTCAGCTGCATCTCCAATATGTTCCACTTCCATCTAGTAATTGAAATTAAAAAACAGAACATGATTAGTTGCTGAAGTTCACAATCTTATCCTAATTTACAGCCAATACTCCATTAGCTAAAAGTGAAAATAACAGAAAACTTTCATTCAATTGCATATTGAAGAATCAAAAGAAAATTTAAAACATTTTTTTATTTCTCCTAGAATGGAAGGCAGATATCTGAAGGCTTGTACAACTTTGAGCAGGTCCTGTACCTCACATGAGGTAGTTTGTTTCTGACAATATGAGCATACTTTATAGAGCTCTTTGATAAACCAAAATCCTCCGGGGCATCTAGTTTAACTAGAGGAATGGCAGCAAATAATGGAATTGGTGATAATAACAATAATGATAATGTCAACCCTTGTGGCCTAAGAGGTGAATCGACCAATTAGGAGATTGCACGACCATCTCCAACCCACATGGTCAAAACTAGACAAATCTAGCCAAAGAAAGCCGGACTGCACTACCAGATTTGGATTCCCATTTTCATAAATTAGAGATTCAATTTGACATGGAAAAACGCATTCTAATTTTTCTTCATGTACTTGAAACTATGGCTGGGGAGAGACGTCCACATACAGCACAGAGACAAATTAGATGGGCAAGATTTTAACAACCTCAAGATCAACTCCCATGGCAGGATGTAGTAGTAGTCAGCATATATTCATTTCCTCATCTTGCCCTGATTCAATTTTCATTAAAGGTGTGGTTAATTGATGGTCATTTTATTCATTTTCAACCACTTTAAAATACCACACAGGTATTCAATTATTTGAAACAGACTACCCTGTCTGTCTTTGAACCAATTAGCACAAGTGTCTGGGTTCAAACTTCAAACACTGCACCCAAGGATATTGACTCTGAAATTCCTAAGAAAAAGATTTGGGTGTTTGCTGGAGACTAAAATCAAATGTAACCAACCCTCTTAAATCTTTAATCAGCCCTAAGTTTGCCAAATGCTTAATCACTCTACCTCCATAGCAGTTCATGCCTTCATGGGGCTGGGAAAAAAAAAACTCATAAGGACCACCCACTTAAATCCCAAACAAGGGGGCAGGCAAATGCTCACCTGAAGCTATTATAATGATAGTATTTCATGTTAAATCTAAGACTAGAAAAATTGGTTATAGAGTAAAGATAAAACTGGATAAAAAACAAATTAGTTCCGGACATCGAAACACGACCATTTCAGATGCTACAAATTCACACATCTAATGAGAGACCAAATCAACTATCAACACTAGGGATTCACAAGTAGAATTGCATGTCAACTCACCTTGAGTAATGGGGTCTACAAACCACCAAACTGTTGTCTTTTCTTCCTTCTTCTTGTTTTCTTCTAGGGTTTGCCAATCTCTTGTTTAGGACTGGGGTTTGGAGAGGGGAAACAAGAATCGGGATAGAGTCATTGGGTAGAGGCACCACAAATGGGGGGGATCTCGCCAATCTCTTGTTTAGGTCGACTAGGGCTCGGGCCTCTAGATTCTTGAAACAGCAAAATGGAGAAGAAGAGAGGGTTTCTGTTTCGTCGATGCCGGAGAAGATTGAATAAAGGGACTGTAGCAGTGGAGTCCTCCGGCGACGATCGATGGTCATGAGAATTGAGAAGGAAGAACCGATGGCAATAACCTTATGACTTATGAGGCATTGTTAGACTTTTGACTCAGAGAATGGAGTCTGTCGAATTTAATTATAAAAGTGGTAAAGAAAAACCCTAAGGCTAAATTAGTAAAAAAGTAATACTATACGGTCGGTTCGGTTTAAGCGGTTAACCGTGGGCTCAAACCAATAACCGACCATTGTAAGCGGTTTTTAGAATTTTCAAACCGTTAACCAAACCAATCTATTATAAACCGATCCGAACCGCACGGTTCGGTCGGTTCGGTTCGTTTTGCGGTGATACCGGATTTTTTGTGCAGCCCTACTAATATGGTTCGCGGATAGGGTCATCACCAACCTTATTTAGTGTAAATAAGGTCGGCGCCGACCATGTGCCAAATAGGTTTAAAAAAAACGAAAATTGGGCCCAATTGCTCTAATTGGTGCCCCACTTGTTAAAGTGCTTGATCGCGTAACACGTGCAAATAAAGTGATTTTTTCGGTTAAATCCTCAAGATTTAATGATGTTATATTAAAAATATATATTTTACCAATCCATTTTTTTCTAAATTCTCCTATTTCATTAAGATAGTCCATATGTGAATATAATATATAGATGTGGGAGGGATTCTACAAAAAATAGAAACATTATGTGGGAGGTAGAGGTTACATTTTCACAAAGGGCTCCAATGGAACTCAAACGTGCCTTAAATGCACAAGCTTAAATCAATTGACCTGCGTATTGTCACATTCCAGATTCTAGGGCCCATCAAATTCCGGGCCATAACGTAGATGTGTATTAAATGTGCATTTTCAAGAACAATGAGCAAATAAAATTTCCAAGATAATCATCAAAGCGAAGCATGATATCAAATTAAAGTTGTCAAAAGATTTGATATAACATGTTTTCGAACATTAACTATTACAACCTTAGCCACACGGGGCTGAGATACAAAATATATATATAAAGAAAAACCAACTAATTTGTCCTCTACATACGACTAGGGGTGTAACGGTTCGGTTAACCAGTCAATTTGGGAAAACCGTTAACCGAACTGTAACCGCGGTTTTCTGTCTTTAAAAACCTTAACTGTAACCGTATCCACAAAAACCGTGAAAAACCGTAACCGCGGTTAACCGTATTAAACAGTTCGGTTACGATTAATAACCATGGAATGCCTTCCTCACATAAGGGGATAAATGTGAATGATTGAAGGTAAAATGACACATAAGAAGCAATTAAATAAGGTAAGAAATATTTCATTCAACTCCCTTATTTTTTCTTTTATTTGTAAACGATACGGTTAACCGCATACGGTTAACCGAACCGTATGATATGGTTCGGTTCGATTAATAACCGTGAATTATTACGGAAAACCGTAACCGAACCGAACCGTGCGGTTTTTTTATTTCATTAACTGTAACCGTAACCGAACCGTGAAATACGGTTATTAACTGCGGTTCGGTTCGGTTCGGTTAGACGGTTTTCCTTTTTTTTTTACACCCCTACATACGACGATACTTAGTACAACAATGAGCCACCAACAGTGGGGCCCAAGAGCATGCTTCACTTAACCCACTGTCGGAAGTGACCATTATCATTTGCGCTAACAGAAGAGGTACCTTCTACCTACAAGCACCAAGATGCAGTATCAGACACAGTCTGGCAAGCACCAATCTGAATCACATAACATGTATGAAAAAATATATAAATGCATAAATATAATCCTGCAATAGACAAACGAGTGAGTACAACAAAATACCTGATAGTCATTGTAATACAAGAATAGCAGGAGTAAGCCAACATACCATCCCTGCAGGCCCAATAAATTGGGTTGGCGTCTACCAACACTGCACAGTCAAATAGCCACAAATACAATTGAGAAACATAAACATGTTTTAGCACCATCTGTACAAAGAAGAGCCACATATGAGTATCAAAAGATGATCACAGTACGAGGTGATCACTACTAGAAACAATATCATGAAACCAAGCATGGCTCGGTGCACGTCACCTATCTCTCGACACCCGTCGATGGCTACAATGTCAAGACTTGGCCACCATGGCTTACTTTCAGTATCCCTGATACCTACTCAGGGCTCGGTATTGAAATACCAACAACTTGGTATCACCAAGATACCTACGAGTACATGTCACGAATCATAACGATATCTCAAGCTAATATACACGTTAGTCAAGTGAATGAGGTGCACAGTGCACATGTAACATAGTGGTATGGATACAAATAATGGAGCGTGTGCTGACTAAGAGTTAACAATATTAACCTAATGGCTCGAGTGCCGAACTCAACCAAATAACAAAAATTCTAGTTCTACGATAACTTGTAGCACAAGGCGATGAACCAAGTCGTTTCTTGAGGATCAAAGTACCAATTAAACCAAATCACAGTAAAACAAAGGGGGGATTATGTATGCAGAATATAAACGCAAGAAATAAATGTAAGAAAAATATCAAATTGTAAAGCAACCAATCCAAGAAACTGTCAGAAATCAAGTTGGCTTTTCATCGAACACTTAACATGCATCTGGATTGAATTAATTGGTTAAGCTATGATTGACTAAAATCTCTGCATCAAACACAAAGAACTCAATACAAGAATTCTTTACTAGACAATCACATAGAATTTAACTAACAAAGGATTCATAAACCTGCAATCGCTAGATCCATGCAACCTATGCTAGTTTAACACCCATGATTCAATTAACCTAGATTAGCAAATCTGCCAACCTAACCCTCTTCAATTCATGTGACTAAACCACAATTAATCAATCACAATCTAATCACAAATCTCAATTAAGAATAAGGATCCAATCAGATCACATCACACAACAGAAATCTCTAATCATGCAATTCGAAATCCCAATCAATAGAAGAAGGAAACAATCAATTCAATTCAGAATCAAAATTGGATACAGAATCTCAAAGCCAAAACAAAATTTCCTCCAGATCCTTGGATTGCTCTGGAATGTTTAGCCCTCCATGGCTACAGTACTTGGGTTGCAAAACAGACAAGAGAAAAGAAAAGAAAAACCTATCCACAAGAATGCATCCCGTTTTCCCCTTTTTGCTCCCTCTTTATACAAAACCAACCGACTGTAAGAAGTTTTGTTGTGAGTATTCCACTTTTGCCCCTAAGTTAAAGTTAACCCTCGGCCTCTTAGCTTTCTTTGGCAACTGAAATCACCTGATTTGGGCTTAAGATGAGAGAGTTATGCCCAAATCACTCTCAATGGGTCTCTGGACTCGTTGGCCGACTGCACAGGGGTAGAACACCATCAAAACGTTGTATTTCCAATTGGTAGTCTTCATAAGAGTTTGAGCCCCTTTTGTGTAAGTTCCAACGGGACCGGTTTCAGCTCCAAAAGACCTCTACAGCCCAAGTTATGGACCAATTAGTGAATGCTGCTCGGGTTCCAGCAACAGCACCCTTGTTCTGACTTCCAAGCCCAATCCGGCCCACTAGAAATCTGATTCAGCTCTGGGGCTCTTCATGAAAGTTGTAGAGCTCTATCTTATCTTTCCTGCAAGGCAAGATACATAATTTTCAGATATCTAGAGCTCAAGATATGGCTGAAATACAGAAACAGTGTCAAATCCTAATAATGCTGGAAAAATCAATTAAGCCCAATTTGAGCCCAAACTTACAAAACATGGCCAAGCTCAAACAATTAAGTACATGGAGAGTGTAAAGGACTAAAAATGGAGGTTTATTAATGTATGAAACCTGTGATTATCAAACCCCCCCTCACTTAGCTTTTGCACGTCCCGGGCAACTAAAGATTCAAACTAAGGGACAAGGAAAACAAAAACTCAAAAACCAAAACTCGAAGAGATTCACTTTCCAATGACCTTCAAGAATGTAAAAGTTACAAGGATAGTAACCAAGAAGTCTAATGGATCAAACATTTGTGAAGTGACAGTTCTTTACATCCCAAATCAATAGGCAAGGTAATTTCAATTGAAAAACATAAACCAAGAATGATAGATTCTCACAGGATATACTCTCACTCCCTCAAGTGTTCAGCACTAGAAATGTCTAGAAGGAAAGTGTTTCACTCAACTCAACTCATGAAAATTTACACTACCATAAGCTTGCTTATCTTCTACTTCTCCACTATTCTATACACATGCATACACAAATCAAGAGGGCTTTATTCAAGGTTGAAATGGGGTCAAGGTAAGGGATGAGGATGAAAAGGATATGACAAGCTAAAAATCAAGGAGAATAAAAGAACATTGGAGATGAATTCTCAGAACAAGCATGAAGGCTTAATGCAATTCCATGTGATGCAAGTTAGTCTCTTCATATATTTTTCATGTGATGAACACACAGTCTCTTTTCCTTTTGGGAGACTCCACCTTTTCCTTTGGAAAGTAGCTCATCATGAGATCCCTCTTCCACAATCCTTCCATTCTCAATCACAGCAATGGTGTCTGATTTTTGTATTGTGGATAGTCTATGAGCTATAACTATACATGTCCTGCCAACCATTATCTTCTCTATTGCCTCTTGAACATGGATCTCTGATCTATAGTTCAGTGTACTTGTTGCTTCATCCAAGAGCAGTATTGCTGGATTTTTCAAAATTGCTTGAGCAAGCACTATCCTTTGCTTTTGCCTACCTGATAGTTGCACTCCTCCTTTCCTTTGGAAAAACTGATTTAATTGCATCAGTGCCCTTTGATAGGTCTGAAGTCATGCTTCCAGCCTCTGCTATAACTCTCCCTGTTGTCACTAAGATTAAAAAAAAATGTCTGAAATAGATGCTTGTAGGTGATCTTTTCATTGTGTAATAGTCGCCCTTCATACTAAAAAAAAATCAACCCCACATTGGCAGCAAATAGACCTAAACCAGCATACCAAGACTGCTTTTGAATTGCACTGTCAAGGTTTTTTTTTTTTTTTTTTTTTTTTTTCTTCATCACAACTCCTTTCGTGTAGAAAGCTCCAACTATCAGTGGTTGCATCGCGATGATTACAATTGCAAGTCTCCAGGCCAATGCCATTTTTTTTTTTTTTTTTTTTTTTTTTTTTTTTTTTGCAATCACAACATTCACAACATTTTCACACACCCCCCACTTGTTTCGTGCTTGTCCTCAAGCAAGCCAATCAATAGCAATGTAAGATTCCCCCATACTTGTTCATGAGCTCATCCAAGGACAAGGCCAATGGTCTCCTATTCCTTAAGGTAAAGGGGAAACAGTTTTTTTTTTTTTTTTTTTTTTTTTTAGAAGGGTATATAATGAGCTAAGAACAACAAAGAATGGGAAAATAGGCTCAAGGGGGTTAATCAAGGGAAAATATGTAAGGTTGGCTATGTGGCTAAAGTAGCTAATGCAAGGAAAGAAGGCCTCAATCATGTTCATGCAGGCATGTGAAAATGTAGCCTCAAAAAGAATCAAAGCAAGTTCTAGAGTGATCAAAATTCATGAGTGAAAATCACACAAGAAGGAAGAGAATGGTACAAATACGTAATCCATTCAACAAGAAGCTCAAATTCTTACAAGGTATAAGTGTATCAAACTTAATAAACCAATTCAATTTCCATTACCAAACAAGTTAAATTCAAGATGAAAGACAATTCATTCACTTATGTCATGAACCGTGGATCCTCAAGTTGTCCAAACTCACAACTTCCACACATTGCAAGAGCCATTGGAAAGCAATTAAAAACTAGAAACAAGAAGCACTCAAAATTCAGGTTTTTTTTTTTTTTTAGAAGACAGAATTAAAAGAAAAGTAAATTAAAAACAGAAAAAAAATAAAACAGAAAATGAACAAGTAAGGAAAGGAAACTTCCTCTTTCATGTTTGATAAGTAGCATTAAGCAAGGCCACCTCCTCCATGCTATGCTCTTGGAAACCATCATAAAAGTGCTTGAGTCTATGCCCATTAGCCTTGAAGCTCCTCTTTGTAGTCACATCTTGAAGCTCAACTACACCATAAGGAAAAACATTAGTAACCATAAAAGGACCTTCCCATCTAGATCTCAATTTTCCGGGCATCAATTTAAGACGAGAATTATATAAAAGCACTTTTTGACCAGTCTCAAATGTTTTTCTCATAATCATCTTATCATGGAAGGCTTTGGTCTTCTCTTTATAAAGTCTGGAACTCTCATATGCCTCCAAGCGGATCTCCTCCAATTCCTGCAACTGTAGCTTCCTCTCCATGCCCGCTTGGTCTAGGTCTAGGTTGCACCTCTTCACCGCCCAAAATGCACGATGCTCAATTTCCACCGGTAGGTGGCATGCCTTGCCAAAGATAATCCGATAAGGGGACATCCCAATTGGTGTCTTATGGGCAGTCCGGTAAGCCCATAAAGCATCCTCAAGCCTCTTGCTCCAGTCCTTTCTGTTTGGTTGTACTGTCTTCTGAAGTATCTGCTTTATTTCTCTGTTAGAAACCTCGGCTTGCCCATTAGTTTGAGGGTGGTAGGGTGTAGAAACTTTGTGTATGACTCCATACTTCTTCATTAAAGCCTCCATGTTCCGATTACAGAAATGCGAACCCTGATCACTGATGATGGCCCTCGGGACTCCAAACCTGAAGAAAATCTGTGATCTAACAAAATCCACAACAACTTTGGAATCATCAGTCCGAGTGGCTTTTGCCTCCACCCACTTAGATACATAATCAACCGCCAACAAAATGTAAACAAAACCAAAAGAAATAGGAAAGGGTCCCATAAAATCAATACCCCATACATCAAAAATCTCACAAAACAACAAAGGTTTTTGGGGCATCTCATTCCTTCGAGAAATGTTCCCTGTTCTCTGGCACTGTTCACAAGATTTACAGAACAAGTATGCATCATGGAATAAGGTAGGCCAATATAGACCAGAGTCCAAGACTTTCCTAGCTGTACGTTTAGGTCCAAAATGTCCACCACATGCAAATGCATGACAAAAGCTAAGAACAGAATCAAACTCATGATCAGGTATGCATCTCCGAATCACTTGGTCACTACAAAATCTCCATAGATAAGGATCATCCCACACATGATACTTAGATTCACTCTTTAACTTATCAATCTGAGCCCTAGTGAAATATGCTGGCAGTGCACCAGCAACCAAGTAATTAACTAGGTCAGCAAACCAAGGAGAGGTAGTCTTACCTTGCAACTGTAAAAGCTGCTCATCTGGGAAGGAGTCATGGATGGCCAGGGGGTCTGAAGCTCTCGGAATTCTGCTCAAATGATCAGCCACCAGGTTTTCTGCTCCACTCTTATCCCGGATTTCAATATCAAACTCCTGGAGTAGCAGCATCCACCTAATTAGTCGTGGTTTCGCTTCAGGTTTCTTTAGAAGAAACTTCAGCGCTGCATGATCAGAAAACACAACTACTTTAGAACCAAGCAGATAGGATCGAAATTTGTCTAAAGCAAATACAATGGCTAAGAGTTCTTTTTCTGTAGTTGTGTAGTTAGCTTGAGCAGCATCCAAAGTTCTGGAGGCATAGTAGATCACATGAGGATCCTTCCCTACTTTCTGTGCCAGGACAGCTCCCACTGCATAATTGGAGGCATCGCACATAATCTCAAACGAAAGTGTCCAGTTAGGTGGCTGGATGATGGGAGTGCTAGTCAATGCCTTCTTCAAATGATCAAAGGCTTCCTGGCATTTTTGGTCAAAGACGAACTCTACATCCTTTTGCAGCAAATTAGATAGTGGAAGGGCAATCTTGCTAAAATCCTGGATGAAGCGCCTGTAAAAACCTGCATGTCCCAAAAAAGAACGCACCTCCCGCACGCATGTGGAATAAGATAAAGAGGTAATGACATCTATTTTAGCAGGATCTACTTCAATACCCTTACTGGAAACTACATGGCCTAAAACTATACCCTGTGTTACCATGAAATGACATTTCTCAAAATTTAAAACAAGGTTAGTTTCAATGCATCTATGCAGTACCTTAGCCAGACTATCCAAACAAGAATTAAAAGAAGAGCCATAAACAGTAAAATCATCCATGAATACCTCCATGCACTCTTCTAAAAAGTCTGAAAAGATGCTCACCATACACCGCTGGAAGGTGCCCGGGGCATTGCAGAGGCCAAAGGGCATCCGTCTGTAGGCGAAGGTGCCGAAAGGACAGGTAAATGTGGTCTTCTCTTGGTCTTCTGGTGCAATATGGATCTGGAAGTATCCAGTGTAACCATCCAAGAAGCAATAATGTGACTTGCCAGCCAACCGCTCCAGCATCTGGTCAATGAATGGAAGGGGGTAATGGTCCTTTCGAGTAGCCTGATTGAGCCTTCTGTAATCAATGCAGACTCTCCAGCTATTCTGTACTCTGGTAGGAATTAGCTCATTCTTCTGATTGGCCACAACAGTCACTCCAGATTTCTTGGGGACAACCTGTACCGGGCTCACCCATTGACTGTCAGAGATGGGATAGATAATGCCAGCTTGCAGTAGCTTGGTTACCTCTTTCTTCACCACATCCAAAATTAGAGGATTCAGTCTCCTCTGGGGTTGCCTCACTGGTTTAGCTCCATCCTCAAGTAAAATTCTGTGCATGCATGTGGAAGGGCTAATGCCAGGAATATCCGCCAGAGTCCATCCGATGGCCCTTTTATTCTCTCTCAAAACCTGTAGCAATCTCATCTCCTGTTCAGCAGGGAGGTTTCTGGCTACAATCACTGGAAGCTGCTCATTATCTGCCAAGTATGCATACTTCAGGTGTTCGGGTAACGGCTTCAGCTCCAATTTCGGTGGTTGCACTACAGAAGGTAATAATCTAATGGGTTGCTGCTGCTCTGCTTCTGCTGTCTGAACCTCTGTATATATATCACCTGTTGTACAATTTGCTAACTCAGGAACAGATTCATCATATCCCAAAAATGTAGAAATTTCAGAACACACAGAACACAACTTATCACCATCACAACTAGCACATAAATCACCGCACATAGAGTCACCAAAATCAGCAATCTCAGGAAACTCCTCACACAAGTCAGCATATGAATTATTAACCAAATCATCAATTAAATCAATATGAAAGACAGAATGTTCTTCCATCGGATGTTTCATAGCATCAAGAATATTAAACCTCACAATGGAATCTCCAAACTCCATGGATAGAATTCCTGCATGTACATCAATCTTTGTCCGTGCTGTTTTGAGGAAAGGTCTCCCTAGAATAAGTGGACTCTTGTTGGATAATGACTCTCCCTCCATCTCCAAAATGTAGAAGTCAGCTGGAAATATCAGCTCGTTCACTCGAACCAGTACATCCTCCACCAAACCAGATGGGTAAGCATAACTCCTATTAGCTAGCTGGATCACCACACCTGTAGTTTGCAAAGGACCAAGTTCAAGGGAATTAAAAATAGACATAGGCATTACATTGATGGAAGCACCTAAGTCTAGCATGGCAGTCTCAAATCCACAATTTCCTATTATGCAAGGAATTGTAAAAGTCCCTGGATCCTTGCACTTCTGTGGTATAGGCTGGATGAGGGCTGAAACATTCTGGCCCAAGCTAATTCTCTCGTTGCCCTTTAGCCTCCTTTTGTGTGTACACAATTCCTTCAAGAACTTGGCATATTTTGGTATTTGCTTGATGGCATCCAATAGTGGGATGTTTACTTCCACCTTCCTAAAAGTCTCAAGCAGCTCTTGGTCTTTCTCAGCCTCTTCTATTTTTTTGGACTGTGTGGCTCTTTGTGGGAAAGGAAGAGCTATGGAGAGTTGAGGCTTCTGTTTGGCGCCAACGACTGCTTTCTCATCATCATTATCAGATTTCTGGGTTGGTGCATTAGAATCAGGTGTGGCGACTGCTGATGGCTTGTGCAATTGTTTGTTCACTGCTGGTTGGGACTCCACCTCTACTGTTTTTCCAGACCTCAGCATAATAGAACTCACGTTCACCTTTGGATTGGGAATTGTTTGGGAAGGAAGTTGGCCAGATCCTTGATTCTGTAATTGACTCAGAGTAGAAGCTAATTGCCCAATTTGAGTTTCCAAGCCTTGAATTGAAGCTTCTGTCCTCTGTTGAAACTGTATGTTGTTGGTGGCCATCTGCTTCATTAGATCCTCCAAAGTAGGCTCAGATGTTGTGGCTGTAGGTCCTTGTGGTTGTTGCTGGAAGGGTGGCCTGCTTGGTCCAGCTTGTTGTTGAAATTGTTGCTGTCTCATTGGTTGTTGGAAGGTCTGCTTGTACTGTTGCTGTGCTGCTGCATTGCCATATCTCAGGTTAGGATGATCTCTCCAGCCAGAATTGTATGTGTTGGAGAATGGATCATATCTTTGTTGTTGCTGCTGGAATTGTGGTTTACCAGGAAAAACACCTGCTGCTGCAACAGATTGGTCTTGGAATGCAGAACTGTCATCCTGAAGTGTAGGGCATGCATCTGTGGAGTGTGAAGGACAAGAACAAATACTGCACACTCGAGCAGGTCCTTGCACAGATGGTTGGTGCCTATCTACTATCAATTGTCTCATCAAAGAGGTCAGCTCATCAAGTCTATGTTCTAATCTTTGCTGATCAGCATTAGAAAGCTGGACTTCATTGACCCCTCTGGTTGGAGTTATCATTCTGGCACCAAATTGCTGTGAGTTGGCAGCCATATTGGCAATCAAGTCTCCAGCAGCAGCTGGGGTTTTGTCCACTAAGGCACCTCCACTCGCAGCATCCACCATGCTTCTGTCCATTGGCAGCAAGCCTTCATAAAAGTACTGGATCAACAGTTGATCAGTAATCTGATGGTGTGGGCAGCTTGCGCATAATTTCTTGAATCTCTCCCAGTATTCATACAAGGTCTCACCACTCACCTGTCTGATCCCACATATATCCTTTCTGATTGCAGCAGCTCTTGAGGCAGGGAAAAACTTCTCTAGAAACACTCTCTTCATGTCATTCCAGCCAGTGATAGCTCTTGGTTGCAAGTAGTATAACCAATCTTTGGCTACACCATCTAATGAAAAGGGAAAGGCTCTCAGCTTGATATGTTCCTCTGCAATTCCTTGTGGTTTCATGGTGGAACAGACCACATGAAACTCCTTTAAGTGCTTATGAGGGTCCTCTCCTGCAAGGCCATGGAACTTAGGCAGCAAGTGAATTAAACCAGATTTAAGTTCAAAATCAGCATCCAAGTCAGGATATTGAATGCACAATGGCTGATAGTTGACATCAGGTGCAGCTAGTTCCTTTAAGGTCCTATTTTGCATGTTATCAGCCATAGGTGCAGTGTTATTTATATGCTTAGCTTTAGTTTCAAATTCAATGTTAATCTCAACCTCAGATGTTGTTCTTTCACGAATCCTACGAGCCCTATTCAATGCATGCAAAGTCCTTTCAATTTCAGGATCAATGTCAAGTATATGACTACAAGAAGACCTAGTCATACATCAGTAGGGACTCAAAACACAAAAACACAAAGCAATGGTGAAAAAAAAAATCACAAAAAAACTTGACAGAAACTATATCTACAGATTTTTTTTTTTTTTTATAAGACTGGCACAAAGTGAAACTAGTCAAAAATACTACCAAACAAGAAATTAATTGATATGATTAATTAGCACCTAATGATCCCCGGCAACGGCGCCAAATTTGGCTCGAGTGCCGAACTCAACCAAATAACAAAAATTCTAGTTCTACGATAACTTGTAGCACAAGGCGATGAACCAAGTCGTTTCTTGAGGATCAAAGTACCAATTAAACCAAATCACAGTAAAACAAAGGGGGGATTATGTATGCAGAATATAAACGCAAGAAATAAATGTAAGAAAAATATCAAATTGTAAAGCAACCAATCCAAGAAACTGTCAGAAATCAAGTTGGCTTTTCATCGAACACTTAACATGCATCTGGATTGAATTAATTGGTTAAGCTATGATTGACTAAAATCTCTGCATCAAACACAAAGAACTCAATACAAGAATTCTTTACTAGACAATCACATAGAATTTAACTAACAAAGGATTCATAAACCTGCAATCGCTAGATCCATGCAACCTATGCTAGTTTAACACCCATGATTCAATTAACCTAGATTAGCAAATCTGCCAACCTAACCCTCTTCAATTCATGTGACTAAACCACAATTAATCAATCACAATCTAATCACAAATCTCAATTAAGAATAAGGATCCAATCAGATCACATCACACAACAGAAATCTCTAATCATGCAATTCGAAATCCCAATCAATAGAAGAAGGAAACAATCAATTCAATTCAGAATCAAAATTGGATACAGAATCTCAAAGCCAAAACAAAATTTCCTCCAGATCCTTGGATTGCTCTGGAATGTTTAGCCCTCCATGGCTACAGTACTTGGGTTGCAAAACAGACAAGAGAAAAGAAAAGAAAAACCTATCCACAAGAATGCATCCCGTTTTCCCCTTTTTGCTCCCTCTTTATACAAAACCAACCGACTGTAAGAAGTTTTGTTGTGAGTATTCCACTTTTGCCCCTAAGTTAAAGTTAACCCTCGGCCTCTTAGCTTTCTTTGGCAACTGAAATCACCTGATTTGGGCTTAAGATGAGAGAGTTATGCCCAAATCACTCTCAATGGGTCTCTGGACTCGTTGGCCGACTGCACAGGGGTAGAACACCATCAAAACGTTGTATTTCCAATTGGTAGTCTTCATAAGAGTTTGAGCCCCTTTTGTGTAAGTTCCAACGGGACCGGTTTCAGCTCCAAAAGACCTCTACAGCCCAAGTTATGGACCAATTAGTGAATGCTGCTCGGGTTCCAGCAACAGCACCCTTGTTCTGACTTCCAAGCCCAATCCGGCCCACTAGAAATCTGATTCAGCTCTGGGGCTCTTCATGAAAGTTGTAGAGCTCTCTCTTATCTTTCCTGCAAGGCAAGATACATAATTTTCAGATATCTAGAGCTCAAGATATGGCTGAAATACAGAAACAGTGTCAAATCCTAATAATGCTGGAAAAATCAATTAAGCCCAATTTGAGCCCAAACTTACAAAACATGGCCAAGCTCAAACAATTAAGTACATGGAGAGTGTAAAGGACTAAAAATGGAGGTTTATTAATGTATGAAACCTGTGATTATCACCTAACGAAGTGAGCAATTTAATTAAGTGGGTCCCAAAAAGAGATCTAGCAGATTGGGACCAGTAGGCCATATTAATGTCATACGGTCAAGACAGAGTCAAGTCTTGTTGTTGACTAGGTTTAGGTCAATTGTAACTCCTCACATGACTAGGGCACTTAGGACTATCGTTGTGTGGTTGTTACGTTCGACCCCTCTCATGGCCCCAAACATGGGTGAAGCGACAATCTTTCCGTTAACATAAGTTATACATAGAGAGTTCGTGTTCTAATATCAATACTAGGTCACAGTCTTGCTGGACAAGGCCAACGAGTCCAAACTACCAAGGTACAGTCTTCTAGATTCATAGTATGCAAAACGAAGCTAAACAATTAAGAACAACACTATTCAACTCTACACACAACTCGGTCTTCTGGATGCCTTGGAATGTGTCTTTTGGTGCTTTTGAAGGTGATTGCATTAGGGACCCCAAGTATATGTACCCTTGGCCTAGGGTTGTTCAGCTTATTTCAAAATGTTATGGGGTTGGACGATGGCTTACATCACCACCCCGCATCGATCTTAAGTCAAAACAAGAGTTGGGTGTTGCCGAATCAACATATACACATATAAAGACCTATTTAAGATTAAAGCTAAGAAATATCTCAAAACATGTGTAAGGCTCTAAGAAAATCAAAGAAATCAAGTAATAACAAAGATTTGAGTTAAACACGTTCATGTGTCCAAGTTATTGAAAAACACAAGTTTTGACGAAATCTGGTTCCGAATATGTAAATGACCGAAACTATTTGTTTTAGGCATGTTAAAACAAAGGTCCAGCCATTACCAAATTCCAACGAAAATCCGGCAGCATTTCGCCTGGAACTGAGGGTCCCAAAATGGGTAGAAAAAAGAGTAAGGGCACATCCAAGGTCAAAGCACAACGAATGACCCTGCGCTAATTCCAAAGAGTCTCATAAGTCATATCAAGGATTATGGCACCTCCAAGGTCAAACTACAGTGAATGACCACGCACTAATTCCAAGGAGTCCCATAGGTCATGTCTTATGAGTGTTAAAGATTGCATATTTTATCCCTCATTAGTCCGAGTTTTATCAGAATATCATATGCATATCATTTGTTAAATAATTCAACTCCCCCAAGAAGGACATGGCTTGGGGAATCTCCATTCGTCTATATATGCTATTTAAATTTTACATTGAAAATGAGATTCCGACTACCCTCAAAATCGATGGATCACGATCGCCAACTACGGTAACGGTCGTAACACCGTTCTTCGACAGAAGCCGTAGGGAGAAAATAAGTGAGTGAGTTCTTCCTCTTGTCTAATATGTTGCCGGCAACACACGACGGTTATCCTGTCACATTGTTTTTTGTCTCTTTAATATAAGGTCAATTTAGGGTCATGAGTTAAAGTTCAAATAAAGGTTAATCCTCACATAGCATAATCATAGTGTATCCAAGTAAGATAAAGTAAAAACTAAAGAAAATAAAAAGGGGGGGGGGGGGGATGCCATATATTTAAGAAGAGGATCGGCCCCGTTCCTAGGTACCCCCTTCTCATCCCTTGGCAAGATAGGGTTTAAAGGCTAACTTTACAAACCAAAATAATGATGCAAATGAGACTTTGACTTGTGGTTTATGTGTTTTTCGTGTGCAATACACGAGTGATAAAAGTGAAAGGCCGATGGGCCGTAATTGATTGGAGGTGGCCGATGGGCCAGTGTTTGTTTTAAAAGTGTGTGCGAAATCACTCATCTCATCTCATTATTCTCATTTATTCAATTTTAGAAATCAGTTCTTCATTTCCTTCTATCATTAAGTCTGATTAAATATTTGGCACCTGAGGTGGAGGGATAAAATAAAAAGAAAATCTTTTTGGGTTTATTTTGTTGGTTTTATAGTTTTTATGAATTTTTTATATTGGGTTAGAAGGGCCTAACTAAGGGATTTTTATTTAGATTTACATGATTAGTGCTTTATTACTAAGACCCGAACCCCCCCTCCCCCAATCAACTCTCCCAGTGAATGGGAAAAGAAATGTGACGAAGCCTAATACTCAAATCTATCTAATGGGGAAGTCTGATCTAATCCTAGGGTGTGGACAACCTAAGTTTGATGGTTTCAGCACCTAAGTGATTGGTTAAGTGTGATTTGTGTTGGTTCGGTTCGATTCAAATTATATGTTGATCAAGAGTTAGATTGAGGATGGATTAGGGGTGTCTTAGGGTTCTGTTTTAGTTATTTGAGGTTCTGGATTTTAGGCTTTAATTCGAAAGGTGAAATGATGTCAAAATCAGTGAAATGGGGTTGGCAGAGGACTTGGGCGCACACACAGTAGTGCCTAGGTCACTCTGGTGACTTTGGATGCACTGATAGTGGTGCCCAAGTGGCTGTTTCTGTTTGGTTTGGCTAGTGATAACAATATCGCCTTGATTTTGGGATTTTGTGGGGTTTTGCTTAGTGTAAGTCTCTATTCTGATGTTGTTTTAGATCCTAGGTTGATTTTATTATGATGATTTTAAGTTTGGAAAACACAACCAGAATTCGCAACTCGGGCCTGACAAAGGACTTGGATGCACCTGTGTGGACGCTTAAGTGATAACTCGATGCTCTTTAGTAGTCGACGTCAGGTCGAGGTTCCGGATGGGTTTAAGTTGATTAGATTTTTAATTTTAGGGTTGTTATTAGTGTTGTGAAGGTTCTAAGATGTTGATTTGGGTCGAGATTAAAAGTGAATAGGGTTTTAGTGGTTGCGAAGCTAGAATGGGACTTGGGCGCACACATGGCGGCACCTATGTCTCTCTGGGTGACTGGTTCGTGGTTTTTTGTTGTTTCCAGTATTCGTTCACTTGGATTTGGTGCTTCAGGTGATCCATGTCAATAAATTTTATATCTTAGATTGGTTTTGAGTCTATAGACCTTAACTGTGATTGTGGTTTGATTTTGGGAGTCGAAACGTGACCGAAGCGCGTCCCGGGGTTGAACCAGGGTGTCGGGCGCACTTATGTGGGCGCAAGGTGTCCTTGGTAACGTGGGCTACTGTTTACTAGGTTGGTATGAGTTCGTCGGATTCTAGGGCGTTTCTAAGTTGGATTCTGGTATTCGAAGTCATGTCTTGAGTGAGGGATGTTTTTATTCTCTAAATGTGATTGGTCCAATGTTTTAATTAGGTTTTGATTACGGTCTTAATTAGGGATTGATAATTGTAGATTTAAGGTTTGAATTTGGGATTGTTAATTAGACTTCATTATTAGGGTTTGAATGAGAGGTTTGTTGATTAAGCTTATTAATTACGATTTAGATTAATGATTATTATGAGTTAGGTGATTTTAATTAGGGATTTTGTTAATTAAGTTTTGATTTAGGTTTATCGATTGGGGTTTTGGGGGTTTGATTTGGTATCTTGTCTAAATGTTTTAATTAAGGTTTGGAGTTAGGGATTTTAATTAAGGTTTGAATTAAGGTTCAAATTATAGTTTTAATAAGGGTTTGGAAATTAGGATTTAATTGATGATTTTTATTTATTAAGGTTGAATTAGATGTTTCAATTAGGTGTCTTAGATATGGGTTTTTAGATTAGGGTTGGTTAAGCTTATTAATCTACTTAGACACGAATAGAATAACGTAGGATCATCTACCTAATGTCTACTTTTTATGGACTTTTCTATTTCTTTTATATATATATATATATTTTGTTCTCTTATCTAATTACTGAAGAGTAAGAGGAGAAGGGAAGAATTTTATACTGTTGTGATTTTTTGGTGTTTTATGCAATATCAATGCAACCTAACCTAAAGTGTGATGATTCGATAATTCAAAGTCCAGAAGCTCAACAATCAATTATAGTCATCACAACAAACTAAATAAAACATAAAATGTAGAAAATGTGGGCCAAGATGCAAGCTAGGGGACTAGGTGCACCTACAAGAGCACCCAAGTGTCTCTGCACTATTGGGCGCACATACAGTGGCACCCAAGTGTCTCCCCTGCAGGTTGAATGCAGTTACTACTTTTTCAGCGATATTTCGACACGATTTCTGTCACTTCGCTACTAAATGCAGGAATCTAATATGAATTACTATATCAGAACTTTTGGGTCTAAAAATAATGACGCAAGAACCGAGATTCGAGGGGAAGGATCCCTTTGGCAGGGACGTGCACACACAGTGGCGCCCAAGTACATTGTTCTTTTTTATTTTCATTTTCTTTCCTTTTTAGCAGTATATTTGGTCCTCTTCCGATTCTTCTCGCACGATTCAGAACACAAGGTTTCAAATCTTAGGGCCCTGATATCAACTTGTATGAGAATGATTTCGGATCTTAGAAACAAAATGCACGGGAGATGAAAATCGGGGCCGAAGCCCTACCACAGAGACTAGGGCGCACCTGCAGTGGTGCCCAAGTGCTTTCTTGCACTTTTCTTTCTCAAATTCGGATTTTTTCCAATGAAAATGATATGGATGAAAGATCTATTCTAATCACGAGTTCGAGATGATGAAAATGATGCAAATCTACAACCTACGAATGATCCTAAGCATGTTTCTGATGATGGATGATCACTAGATATCAAATCTACTAAAAAACACTACTATTAATGTAGATCTACGATGTATGCATGTCCCTAAGCATGTTTTTAACTACTAATGATGATTGACATTAACTGAAAAGACTAGATCTAGAACTACCGGTTTGGATTTGTGTTTTTCAAGTTATAGATCGAAGCTCTCACGCAAATCCATGGCCCTTGGAAGCTTTCTCCATTACTAATCTTGAAAACCAAAGTGCTCCATTTTCTCCTTTCTTCTAGATCTAAAGCTTTCTCTATGGTGGCTACTCTCTTTCTCTCCTTTACTTCTATTTTCCTCTCTTTTTGGTAGCCTCCTCTGTAAATGGGGTTAAGAGATCCTTATATAGGTGTTTTAGGCGTGCAAAAGGGATTAGGGTTGCTTTTTGTAAGAGTTTTTAGAAGTTTCACACATCCCAAGGCGGATTTAGGGTTTTGGTGTGTGTGCCCAAGTGGTCCCCTCAAAGTTTCATGAGCCTCGGGTTTGGTTCAGGTAGTTTTCGGATTGAATTTGGACTAGGTGGAAACTATGTGCCCATGTGTATTTTCAAGGTGACTCGGGACCTAGGCACACCTGTTTGTGCGCCCAAGTACATTTTGGGACTTGGGCGCACCTTTGTTAGCGCCTAGGTGTATTTCCAGCAGGAAATCTTTCGGCGTCCATATGTTTTGATCCGTTTGTCGGAATTGGACGTTCTACATGTCGTGGGAAAGCTCTTGAAACATAGAATCTTTTGGTCCATACATTATAATGATCAGAGGTCGAGAAAAGGAAGGGATATTTGGATCAATGATTCAAGCCTCCTAACCCATGCTAATCGTATCATACTCGGACAAACTAAGTGTAATCTTTGCTAGGATCAACTCAAGTATGTCCTAAGAGGTCCATAAAAGGTTTGAATAGTGACTGTCACGTCCCCCGAACCCGATTAGAGAATAAACCGGATCCGGGGAGTGAAATTTAGGGCTAATTAAAAATTTTGCCCTTTAGGCCCAAGGATTGTAAGTCCGCTGTGAGGATATAATATTTCAAGCCTCAAATAAAATAAGGATTTGCGGAACCCATACAATTCTAGGCATATTTGGATATCAACAATGAATAATGAATCTCAATATAAATTAAAGTTGAACAAATAATAAAATAAACTTAAACAAGGAAATTGATTTATTCAATGGCCATCCCACTAATCAAGGCCATTTAAAACAATAGTGAGTCAATAATGTGAAAGTTCAACGAGAGATAATAAACGAGAAAATAAAATCTAGGGAAGTCCCGATGAATCACTCTCGTGCCGGGAATGATGACGCTACTCTACGTCATCGGCACGCGACTCTTGTTCCTCCTCAGCCGGTTGGAGATCCTCTAGGATCTCCTCACCTGATTGCTCCTCGTAGTAGTATTCACCTGAGGAGTCTGCACACCAAGGAATAGGGTCAACGACATGTTGAGCAATAGATAAGCAATATATAAATAATCATGACATGCATCAAGTATAAGAGTAATGACAGGTATAATAATCAAGAGAATACAAGGAACCGAATCTAGGCATAAAGCATGAGTAAATAACCATCAGGATCATAAATAGAAATCCTAGCAATACTAACAATCACCACTACCAATATAATGCAATGCACAAGAGGGAGACTCCGTGGATGTCCTAGCCACCTCACGGGGTACCAGTAACAATCCTATCCAGACTACTGATACCAAAGTCCGGCTCCAGGGGGATCCCAGCTCCCGGTCCTGGGAATAGTAGCACGGTCCTAGCCCGCTCTCAACTATTCAACGCCATGGACGTCGTCCAAAGCCGACTGCCCACCCCGATGTCCGAGTAACAGGCCCATCAATAAACCCAAACTACAGCTGGCCATGATATGCAAATAATAATAATAATAATAATAATGTGGTGTTGACACGAGAATAGACCAAGACAAGCAAGTCTGGCTAGCTCAATATACAAGACACGTTCATAGACAAATCCACTCACATGATTATCCCTTCAATCTAGCCAGTCATGTTCATCAATTACATAACACGGGGTCCTAAGGTATACTCTAAGTCAGGTCCAAGTCCTAATTCTACAAGAGATTATGTTTCATAATTAATTAGGTGTTTTATGCCAAGAGAATGTACAAGGATACAAAATCAATAGATACGATTAACAAATCAAGGAGAGATTACAACCCAATCCTAGGCAAGTGTTGTCATCCATGTACCATATGTGTTTTAACGGAGTGCGTGGGGAATTCGAATAATCAATGCTTATAAAGAATCCCCTTGGTGTACAATCATGTTGAGCATCGATTGATTCAATTCCATACGCATTCGGTTAACCATACACAATACACGAATACCTAGACAACCCATCGAAGCACACCAAGCCACGTGCTACGATTTCAAAACACCATTAATGGTCACGAGAGAGTGGTTTCATGGTTTCCAATGTCTAAGGCCCAAACCTAGGCTAACAACCTCGTTACTAACAAGAAAGTGGTCTAATAATTAATCTCCTTAACTACTTCCCTAACTGATTTCCAATCATCACGAGACATGTATCATTGGGTTCTACGCTCAAAGAGCTTTCCAACGGTATATGGCTCGCGAAATTCCGACGTATAGTTCAGAAGTTATGGCCCATAGAAGTTTGACCCTTTATATATATATATATATATAAATATATATAAAAAACGCAACGAACCATCCATCGGTCCGATTCATCGGTTGGGACAATCCAACAATAGCATCAGTCATGTCAGAATTAAGCCTTCCACGCTGTTGGTTATATTTTTGTTTTTCAACACATGGGCTGATGTCATCGTTGTTGTCTCTTCTCTTTATTTATTATTATTATATTTTTTTATATGCACAGGTGGCTTCAGACAACATTCTGATTGTCCTTTTTCCAAAATTTTCAGAACTCACAAATGCCCTTCGATCGATCAGTCTGAGATTTGTCTCAATTAACTGAGAGCAATTTCAGTCCGATCGATCGGACTGAAGGCCCGATCGATCGGCACTGTAGCTAAGCTCGAAAATGGGTTTTTCTTCTTCCTTTTTCCTGCATAAAACGAGCCTCCATGCTCCCCAATCATTTCAATTATTATTTCCATCCATTCTATCAAATTAAAAACTTCCAAAGCTACAATTATAACATTAATCCGATTCAAACCACAAATTAACCTAACATGTCAATCCCAATGAAATACCCACAATAAGTTTGGAATTTGGGTAATCTAACAATAGTATCATTGCAATCAAAAGAAGACAATACAGACATGATTAAAGATAATTGCATATCTACTTGCCTCAACCAAGAAAATGATTAAAATTGGAAAAACTTGAGGAGAAGCTCTCTTTCACAAACCCACAATCTAATCCGCCCAAACGCAATCTAGAACACAACGGAGAAGAAAAAAAAGAAAAAGACCATGATCCAACCTATTCTAAACAAAAGAGAAAACGGATAGAAAAGTTGATGATCGAAAAGGCTTACCAACTAGTATCAATGGAGAGAGGAGATCGAAAGGAAGAAGATGTGCGGTCCGGATCGCGGAGGTAATCTCTTCCGGAGGGAGATCTGGGCTTGAGAAGATGAAGAGGGAGAATGAGGGCTGCTGTAACTCTCGTTGCAGAAGTGATAATAAGATTAGGGCTAATCCCTGTTTAAGAAGAAGAGAGGGAGGAAAAGACCGAATTGCCCTTTAAGTGGGTCCGGTGAAAGAATAGACCATTTGAATGGTTTTTGATCGTCGGATCGCGACGAGCCAGAAGATAAAAATGATCAGCGCGACGAGACCTTTCCAACGAACCCAAAATCATGGTAATGGAAATTTTCCGGAAAAACACTCAATTTTCCCCTAATTTGCAAACTACCCCCCTGCTAGGATCAAACGAACTCGGAATCGAACGAAACTTCGCAGACACTATCCTAACACTAAAAGAAACTCACTCAAAGCCTAAACCCACTTAAATATCTAAAATATAAATAATTATAATAATAATAAAAATAAATGGGTCAACGGGCCTGCTATTGGGCCCAATTGACCCAGTAAGGTCGCGGACCTTACAGTGACGTGGTCTGCTCCTTGTGTGAGTAGTGGGTTGGACTCGAGGTCTCGACGTAATTCGACTTTCCTCTCAAGAATTTCTAAAAATCGTCGAACTATATTTAAAATTATCAACAAGCATCTTCATCGACGTCATTAATTAATTTGAATTATAGCATTAATCATTCAATTATGGGTGAAATGGGGGCACCGCTATATATGACAGGTGTTTAAAGCTATCATAGGGGGCCAAATGAGGTGTCTACAGGGGTGAGGCACCGCATTTCATGCATTGCATTTTGCATGAGCATAAGTTGTCTTGTTTTCCATTTATACCAAAAACCCTAAAATTTTGAAAAAATCTAAAATCACTAAAATTCTAAAAAAAATTCAAAAATTGTCCATGGATTTTAGCTTGAAGAGTTGTCATATGTATAAGTCCTAGAAAATTTTTACACATTTAGCCATATGGGTGTAGTCTAAGAGAAGAGCAAATCACTTTTGAGAGACCCGAAAGAATCATTAGTATAAACTAGAACCCATTGAGTGATTGAGCCTATCTATATCCGTTTAGGTGAGGACTCTTCTGCGCTATTCGTGAGTAGAATGAAGAGCTACTCCTAGAGTTTCTTAGTCCAGCACTTCCGATCTCATAAGTGCTATTCCTTGTTCTAACCATAGAGGTGACAACAAAATGCGAAGAAACCTTGACTTGTACCTTATAATCCATTTTTCCAAACTTAGGAGAAGATGATGGGCATTCTAAATAAAAAAGAAACCAATGGCCAAATTTTGAACTCACCTATTTACATATTATATCCTTAGTAGCCCTATTGAGCATATCTTACAAGAAACCTTCCTTCATTGTTCTAAGCCTCATCACCTACATATGTATAGCCTTTTTAACCTATTATTTTTTAGAATGGTAAGGATACATGAAGAAATGAAGGATCTGAGCATTAGCGATAAAGACTTCACATAGGCTACCAAAATATAGATGTTCTACAAAGGGATGACAAAGGAATAAAGGAATTTCAAAGTTGAAAAAAAAACCTTCGTATAGTCGGTCAAGATATCTTAAAGTTAGGTGACTTTCGAAATTAGAAGCGTATGGTATTTCTCCCACTTCTGTAAGTGGGAACTTAAAACCATGTGTACATCTGATATTTCTCCCATTTTTATAAGTGGGAACGTAAAACCATAAAGCCATGTGCGCAAAGGTTATCATTTTTTATTTCTACAGGTAGAGTTCTAAAGCCATGTGCACAGATGGTATTTTTTTCATTTCTGCATGTGGAGTTCTAAACTATTCGCGCATTTGTTATTTTTTCCATTTCTACATGCGGAGTTCTAAAACAACATGCGGACCAGGTTATTTTTCCTTTTCTACTGGTGGAGTTTTAAACTATATGTGCACTCGATATTTTTTCATTTCAACATATACAGTATTAAAATCATATATACATTATGTAGTTTCCCAGTCCTATAGGTAGATTTCTAAAAGCATACAGTCTTTAGTGCAGCTTTGCTCAAAAGTCTTAAATAAGTAGTTCATGGAGAATCTTTATCTATTGTTCCTCTTAATACATAGCAGCGATTGATTCTTTTTCAAGAAATGCAATGATTGAATGATGAAATATAGTTTCTCGATGATCCCATAATAAAGAAATATGGTGGAATTATCAAGAAGCCTCGTCGCCTAATGGATCTATCAATAAAATTGACTTAGATCCAACACTTCCACCATCAAATGAAGGATTTTGATAATGCAGTCATTAAGAGCATCTCCAATAGATACGACGACTCAGAGATGCCAAATTCCATTTGAAGGCTTATGTGGCAATTTGAAGGTTTGGAATTTGGTACTCCTAAAGTAGGAACTCCGCCCAATATGCCAATTTTATTATTTTATTATTTTCTTGTATTTTACCTCTTTTAATATATTAAATAGATTGAATTTCTACTAAATCACTTTGATCCCATATAAATGCTATTAAACATATATTTATTTTTTATAATGTAAAAATTTATTAATTGCATTTAAAACACATTTTTTTATTGAAAATACTGCCTTAAAACTCAAGTGCAATACATGTGTAAATAACAAATAACATTGGCTCGGCATCCATGCACAACAATGGTGTTGAGCAACAAAATGATGAGAAGACGGTCTTCTTCTATACTAAACCCGACACCTCGAAGAACAATCTTTTTGTTTGAGGCTTCATCAGTATGGATTTCAGAGGCTTCCCCGAAAAACTAAGATTATTGGGTAGAAAAATAAGAAAATTAAGAGTAATGGGAATCCATGGTGTGAATGAGGCAAAAAGAACTAGCACCTCCCTAATTTATAGAAGGGAGCACTCCAACCCATTACATTACCAACAATCTTTTTTTCAAGAACTTTGAGCCTTCATTGGATAGTTGATTCCTAATTAGCATATTCATAACCAATTTTGATACCCACCCATCTCCAATGGTACTTTTTTTTTTCAAAAACTTTGACCCCCATTGCATAGCTGATCCAACTATAAATGAAACTCACCCATGACTCATGTCCAACTATAAATGATACCCACCCTTTAAGGAAAAAAAAAAAAAAACATTGAACCTAACCTATCTCCAACGGTCCCTTTTGAAATAAAAAATATCAAAATATTATTTGGTATGTGCCTTTCCCATACTTTAATTTTGGCATTTCCATCTTTCATGCCAAATGTCAAGACACATATGGTATGGCTGTTGGAGTGGTGGTGAATGCCAAATACTGGCGTTGGGGTGTCCATGTCGATTTTGACGGCACTGTTGGAGATGCTCTAATCCAGTAATTGCAGAAACTATCTTTGCTAATGAAAGTTGCTGACATACAGTATCATTCAACCAATACAATATGCAAACTTCAATAAAGACTTCTCTCTTCCATACACGTGTCCCTCATACAATCAGTAGATTTTAATATACATAGCTAACTGTCATCAAAAGATTCCATAGCCAAAAGCTTTTCATTTACTATAATTTCCCCATCCACTTATGTCTTTTTCAATAGTCTTTTTATGTACCTCAAGTACTTTACTAACCATAAAGATCCATAAGTTCTCCCGAGAAGAAAAGGTATGAAGCCATGCTCTCATTTTGCAAAAAAAAAAAATTTACTTTCACATAGTGTGATGTCAGTTTCAAATAGTGAACATAATCTTCATTTTCACTAACCTTAGTATACAAACTATATAGAGTCCATAAACTAACTCTCAGTAAATTTAATGTTGTGTCTCTTTATATCGCTTGAAAGAACAAAGAAACGGCTAATACAACTATTCTAAAGAGAATTTGAATATTATGAATGGACTCCTAGTCCTATTGATCCAAACCATACGCCAATAGCTCAAATGTAGGAAAATGTAAAAATCCCTCATGTCATGAAGCTCATATAAAGCCTTCGGACGCATTGTTCCAAAAGCCAAGAAAAGTCAACAATAGTGGCTATGATGCTCCACATCTACATACAAATTCCCGATCCATCTCATGCACGTGTCAGATGCAGCCTGCATCAATCCATCAAATGCCACCACGTGTATTATACGGCCTCTGTATATAGTACAAATGATGTATAAATCTTATCTATTTACTGTGTGTAACTCAATCCAGTAGGATCCTTTGGTGGATTTCAAAGGAAGTTAAATCTATCTATAAATAGGGATTGAGAGCCCTTTGTCTCTCAACTCAAGTTACAAAGTTTACATTTAGCAAGTTAAAATCTTAGTGAATTCAAAATCTAGTCTTGTATTGTGTGCGACAATTGTACCCCTTAATCTTCTGATAAAAAGGGGAATTGATTGAAGGTGATTCCATGCCTTATGATGCTCTGACTCTGATAGCACTGCAACCTCAAATTCTTAAATACCCAACACTAAGACCTTGTTTGTTTGCACTATATTACATAGGAATTGAATACGTAGGGTGGTTGAAAATGAATATCAAAGGTGAATTTTTTAAAAGTGAGCATCAAACATTGTCTTCTTTCGATTTTTAAACACCCTATATATTCAATTTCTATGTATTCTATTGCAAAAAAAAAAAAAAAAAAAAAAAAGGCCGTAAAGGTTTTCTGGAGTTTCGGACTCTTTGTAATACTCATGTATAGTAGAGATCAACCACGTATATTTCACACATCCCCTCAAGAAAGCTAGACTCACATTTGAAATTCACTTTTACCATTCATGGCTAAGCAAAATGATGTGATTAAGAGGCAGGCTTTCAATTGGACATTTAGAGAAATGCATCCGGTTTCTTGAAACATTTATTCCGAGCACAGAGGTTTTTTTTTTTTTTTTTTTTTTTTTGTAGACCAGCCAAGGGGGTTAGGTGCTAAGAGAGAGCCCGCATATACACAAGAAGAAAGCCCGCACAAGTGAGAAGGGAGCCCGCACACGTGGAAAGAAAGTCCACACACATGGGATGAAGTGGCGTTCCCAAGGTGGGAACCCTGGACAGCCAGGTGAGAATTGACAGTCCTTACCACTCGAGTAAGGAGCCGTTCTCAGCACATAGTATAATTATGCATGCCATCTTTGACCTTGTTTGAAGGTTGCCTTTACTTCGAATATTTAGTCCTTTTTTTTTTATTATAGACTACAGTCTACAAAAGTGCCCCATATAATCTAGACGATTTTATAAGAAAATTTTCCTTAAATCCACCATATACAAAAAATGACATAAAAGATATGTATCTACCGTAGTAGTCACAAGGGCCCTTTTTGTTCTATTTTTAAGTCATTTTGTCAAGCGGCGCCCGCTCGTTTCTTCTTCTCCTCCTACTTCCTCCAACTCCTTCCACATCTACCAACTAACCCCTTAGCCGCACAACATTTTCCTTGTTCGTATTGTGACATCAATGGTCTTGGACTTAGGAACAAGTGGGAGCTTATTACAGAAACACCACAATCTCACATATAGGCATCTAAATCCATCTTCCTCATTCCTCTTTCTTCCACAACCAAAACAAACCATTTGAACCCATTTATCCTAGGGAAATTTTGAAATATGGCTTTAAGTTTTTGCCCTATTTCAAAAAAGGACACAAGTTTTGAAACTTTTCAAATTAGTCCCTAAGCTTTCCAGTAAATTTCCAATTAAGGACATTCAGCCATTTAAAGGTATTTTCTGGTGACCTTTTCTCTCAGTATTTTAAAAATACCCAAATTAGCCTTCATTTAAAGCCATGACATGGTTTCGACAGCCACTACATATAGCCAATCACTATAGGAATACTGAGTGTCTTTGATCACCGTGAGGATACCGGTTAGGGAAACGAGAAGAATATAAACCAAGTGAAGGAAAGTTTTATTACAATGAAGGGTAATTTGGGTATTTAAAAAGAAAATAGGAAAAAAGTTGCCGAAAAATAACTTTAAATAGATGGATGTCCTTAATTGAAGACTTCCTAAAAATCTTAGGGACTAATTTGAAAAGTTTTGAAACTTGTGTCCTTTTTTGAAATAAGGCCGAAACTTAAGGACTGTTTTGAAATTCTCCCTTTATCTTATTCCAACAAAATTAATTAAACTTCCCCCATATCACATAACTCACATTTTCTCTCTCTTTCTTGAACCCATCCTTTTCTCTTTTCTTTCTTTTCATTTTTTTCTCTTTTTTTCCTTTATTCTCCCTCCATTCTTACTCTCTCCAACCCACCTTTCTCAACATCTTTTTTTCATCTCCCTACACAACCACTGCCCATTTCCAAACCACATCCCCCTTCCCCGCCAATCCAATCAAATTCACACTGCCTAAACTAGATGTATACCTTTGACTGAGACCCATTTCATATTTTCCTTTCACCACTATCTTTAACTTCACCCATCATTATCATCTAGCCTCCATCACCAGGCAACCACCATTCAAAAGACGAAAGTTTTTTTTTTTTTTTTTTCTAAATTTGGCTTCTTGGGCGGCGATATCACCGCTTAATTGTGAAGAAGATGAAAAAATGATCGGAGATATGTATGCTCAAATATGCAATTAAGCAGGGATATTGGCGCTTGGCAAAACAAGAAGAAAAAAATTAACAAAAAAGGGGTCCTTGGAAATACTATGGTAAACACATATATTTTAGGTCATTTTTGGTATAAAGTGAGACTAAGGAGATTCTTTTGGTAAAATCCTCTATAATCTAAGGCTCTGTTCTTTTAAAAAAATTCCTGACAGGAATTTAGGCTGTCTGGGAATTCTGTATTTCATTACCAGAATTCCTGGATATTTGGAATTCCAAGCATTTGAAATCCAAAAACATTCAGCATTTGAAAAACCACTTTAACAAGGAGGATTTGGAAATCTTACTTGGCACGGGAGTTCCGGGAGAATGACAACGGCATTCCAGGAGCTCAGGCCATTAATGAAACAACGAATTTAAAATTTCAAAATTTGGCAGCATTTCAAATACTAGCATTTGAAATTCCCAGACAACCACCGGACATGAATTCTAATAAAGAAACAGGCCCTAAGTATGAGTGCTTTAATAGAGGATCACAGTTCACATCATGAGATTTTAGTAAATTTTTTTGGGTATTCCAACTAAAGAGGTTGGGACCCCAAGAGACACGCAAGGAGAGAGAACCCCGCATGCAAGAAGTGAGAACTCACATATGCGAGGAGTGAGGGAAGACCAAGGTTGAACCCTGGTCATCCTGATTGAGAGGTGGCGTTGCTAACCAACCGAGCAACCCCTCGTTCTCACCATGAGATTTGATTAATAATCATGGTGCTTTTGTAATTATTAACCATGGAGTTTAGTTAATAATTAGTACAAAAGCACCATATCTTTTCACAAATTGATAATAACCCATAGCACAAATTACACAACATGATGAGTTATGATAATCGGAGACGACTAAGAATTCTCTAATGAAGGGAAATAATAGACCGTAGGAGGAGAAAGGATGAAGAAATAGGGCGAAAAGGGGTTTTACCATCGCAGTAAAAGTGTAAAAGGAAGAGAGGTTTACAGTTTATTGAAGTAAAATAGAGTAAGAGAATGGGACTTTGCATGTAAAAAAATAGAGGAAGGGTTTAAAGGGATAGGTCGCGATATCTTGGGCACTTGGGTTAAAAAAAAACACCTTTGCAATCATCAGTTTTTGATAAAAATTTGAATCCAGCATCACTAATTAGCATTTCGTGGCATTCTTTATAAATTTCATTTTCCTTCTATAAAAATCCCTTCATTGTAAATGAGCAGACATTTAAAAGATCGAGGAGTAATAAAGAAGAGTGATAATGTAGCCGATGTTTAACCTTTCTACAAATTTCATTTATTACGGCGATGACTAAGTATTCATTTTACAACCAATGAGAAACTTCTTTGATTGAAGCCATTTGTAGATCTTCACCGGTTTTATCAATTTCTTCCACTTTTGTTAAAACACTTTTTTAAAATTATCAAAATTTCAATTCTATGCAAACAAATACAAGCTGAATTTTAACCCACACCTCCCTTCTGTTGACCCTTGATCATGCAAATTTGATACCCATCAGACTTTGGATCAGCTTTACGCCCTAAATAAACAAATCCCATGATAAGATGATTCCAACTATATGCAATCATGAAAAAACCTTTGCCATTCTTACAAGTGGGTCCATAGGTCATTCCATTCCTGAAAATGAGCACGAGCAACCCCAATCAAACCCAATCAACCCAAAAAAAAAAAAAAAAAATGATGATGAGTTGAGGTGAAGCCATAACCCAATCAAACCGAGTCGAAATGACTCAACTCATCTCTGCTTTAGCTATTTTAGTGGTACTAGCTTCAATTAGAGCAGACTTTTAAAGTCAATCGAAAAGTTGAAGGAACTTACTATGAATCTCTAACAAGTCTTTAAGACTCTACCAGTAGGCCAGTATGGGCTTTACAAGTAAGCCCCTATCCAAAAGTGGAAAACCCCCAACCACCCCCCCACCCCCAAAAAAAAAAAAAAAATCACAGCATAACATACAGAGTACAGGAGTTTCGACTTTGTGGAATACAAAATGGCTGCTGAGCAGGCAAAAGTTTTAAAATAGGCAGGGTTCATCTATTTCTCTTGGCTCATGAATGATGGTAAAATTCGAAGTACAGCTGAAGAGCACCTCATAGTTCATCCTGCAAGAGTCCCAAAAAGAGAAGGGGAAAAAAAGTCTTAACAAATATAATGCTAGTATAAAAGGTCAAATTTGGTAGAGGGTTGAGACGTACATGGTAATCGTCGAAGTCATGGGGCTGCAAAAAAAAAAAGTTTGTATGTGTTAGCAATGCATTATATGTACAAGGCAATCAATAATTAATGCATAGATTAAAAAACTTGAGTAAGAACAAGATAAACAGCTTTAGTGCCAGATACAAATGGTACTAAAATTTACGGGTAGCAACCAAGTTTTAAAGAGGTATAACCTTTTCTCTCAATTAGTCTATAGGAGAGAAGCAAACCTATGTACAAACTATTGGAACATTGTAGACAGACCAACAGCTGTCTGATCCAGCATTTCAAAACTCAGATTTAGCCAAGCAGGGAATGACTGGGCCAAGTAAGGTTGACTTCCCTTTCTTTTTCATTTTTTTTACCTGGCCCTCTAATATTGGGTTTGTACAGAAATAAAAGAAAGGCAAGAGATCAGGCAAAATCTATTAATGGTTTTACAGAATGACATGAAGGAGATGTGGATTTTGAAGGATAGATGTTGGATTGACAGGGGTGTCTTGCCTTCTTGAGCAAGGATGAAACCCTCAAATAAACAAGAAGAAAAGAAGAACGGAAGCAATTGAAAGAGGGAGCTGGAGATTTGATTTTCACCTCTTAAAGTGAGAAATCTAGAGCTTTTGCGATGAGAGATGGAAAGCACCACAGAACTCCAGCCGTTTTAAAACAGATAGATACAGGGGCTTGGCCGGGTTATAAAAGGTCCATAAGGTCAAGGCAGAGTCCCTCCCGAGTGAGTCTGTAATGGCTGAGTCCAAGTCAACTTGACCAGTATACTCGGACTCGGCCGAGTTTTAAAACACTGGTCTGACCTGCGTGCCAGGCTACAAAACCTGAGAGACTGACGGCCACCATTTTGAATCAGCTATAGCCCAAAGATTTGTATTTATCAGACCCCCATACATGGCCTACTTCTCCTCCCCAAATAGCTATTGATGAAAGACACGTTAGAACAAGAAGTTACATCAAACACGGGTTTAAATAGGTATGAGTGGAAGAGCAGAACTCACAAGGCAACTCTGAACCGATGGGACACACTTCTATTGTTCCATAATTAGATAGGCCGAAGTTTGGCCATAGCTTGTTTGAGTTTAAGCCAACCTTTCATCATCGACGACGATAGCCATCTATTTATTTATTTGTGATGAGTTTAACAATAATCAAGGGAAAAAATGCCGTCTTAAGACTAGAATCATTCCATTATGCAATGTTGGGTGTTGGCCAAACAGTTAGTCATTGATGTTAGTAGCCATGTGCACCAACTGGGTAATAATTGCAGATTATACATGTTGATTTCCGTTGTCTCAATTATATGCAGTAAGCCAGTAATAGTTCCTCACGTTTGAGCAAGTTGATGGAGAAATTGAGTTATAAAAGAGGGTAGAGCCACTCCTACTACCAAAGATCCACAACAGTAGACTAGAAGAATGCCATCACCTTCATTGGAAAATAAAATGGTGCGTGCAAAAGCTAAAGGATCCCATCCTTGGGTGTTAGTATGTCTCACATTTCTGTCTTCTGCATGACAATGGTGACTATCTGCAATCTTAACCAACTATGATGCACATGAAATGATCCATGGTGTATTGGCTAACAGAGGGTTCCCAACACTTTGGGCTGGACTAATCCTTCCGGGCCCAGAAAGAAGCCGGGTAAAACCCCTGTGGCCTCCAGGTAGTAGCACTAGTGGACTCAACCTTCGGTTCCTAAAGAGGGGGGGGACCAGGGATCGATACTAGGACCTCTAATTCCGGAAGAAAGAGGAACAGTAGTCTTGACCACTCGGCCAACCCCTTGGGGTTTCAAACAAACCAAGATGTTAGTCATGCTTAAGGAGGGCATTAGGAATTTAGGTTAAGGGATGCTCACTAGTGGTGAAAACACTGAATAATTTACCATGATGACTGATGAGTATATCACAGAAACTGGGTGAACAAACACAAGATAAGGTTGGCAAAAATCTGAAAGTCAAAATGAATTTCAGAAGATATGAATAACTAGAAAAGGGGAAGGAGGAAAAGAAAACAAACAAAATGAGGTTCCCTTGAAGCTTTGCAAGATCTTCAAGGGACCTTAAAACAAACTTGTGTTGAAAACTTGATCCAGTTGAGGCAAGACTAGATCGAGTGAAGTCACCGTTATTTAATGTGGAGTATCAAAGGCAGTCCTATCAAGGTTAGTACGAGTCCTTAAAACATCAATCTAACTGTGAGATGGGAGTTAGAAGCAGATGACATACCCTTCTGTATTTTTCCTTATGTCGGTGCCGCCGATCACGGTCCCTTTCCCTTCTCTTTCGTTCGCCTTCCTCTCTTGCCCGTCGAGATTCCTGCACAATCCGAAGTTCAAGCATTTTTAAGAACTGTCCTTCCAAAAGCAATCATTAGATCAAAGGTACACATGCTACATGAATAATTAAGTGCATGTAAATGTAAAATGTCAAAGTTCAAATTACTAAAGTGAGCACAAGAGGCAATGAGTGGGCTAGGGCATTGCTAGGTTAATCTAATACTCAACCATAATATCAATAATACAAGACCAGTTCTACCAAAATGAACAGAAGCCAAAATCGTTCTTGCCTAATATATTTGTAGGCTTCAACGTAGAAATCAATAAGAGCTTGCTTGGAAACACTCTCTTTGAAACATTCTCTTTGGTTCAAATAGTTAAAAGAATATGACTTGTTTTAAGCAACAATTTCAAACATCAGCAAAAAATGGTAAATAAAGGAAGCTGATTTTCATGTCTTATCCTAAATAAGCATCAATATATTCGCAGAAAATCACTTTTTCTTTGTTTTACCAAGACATTTATGACCATAGTTTGCTTGTAGATTCTAAAGACTAGCTCTAGCTAATATTTCGTGGGTTTTATATAGCAACTGGCCTGTGGGCTGCCAGATCAGACCTAAACCTGGAAGAATTTGGCTGGGTTTTACAGGCAATTGGCTGAGCCTTTACTTTCTATTACTCACCTCTTCTTCTTGAGCTTTCCTCACTTTCTCTGCTTCCTCAAAGGCCTCCTTCTCAGCCTTAAATTTCAAAATATAAAAGAAAAGTTAGAAGTCAGCTTTGAGCTCGTCTTTGAAGCAATGAAGATAGAGGCCTTCATTCCTACCTCCCTATTTATGGCCCATGTCTCCTCCACGACCCGCTTTGCGTACTCAGGATCATCACAGATCAGAATGTTGTCGAAAACTGATCCAGCCTTCACCTGCATTCACTAGAATATCTCAGATTCCACTCTGAGCACTGCCTCATGTCATGTATAACAGAGGTGACCATCTTTGATCATTAAACATGGTCTCCTGGAAATAGTTGGCCAGGTCTGGCAACTCTCAACCACAACTAGCAGCTCTGGCTGTGAAGTTACTCCTAGAAACAAGTATGATATGCTTTATAATTCTTTCCATATTGATATATTAATTTAACTAATCAATTTTAAAATGGGAAATTTTCAAAAAAGTCATTAACTTTTGGGTGATTTTCAAAAGAGGGTAAAAAGAATTCAATATTTCAAAAACGTATGAAGATTTTCAAGATTTATTTCAATCAGGTCCAATCCAGCAATCTATACCCACCGCGGGCAACTTTGTATAAACAAAAACTCAAAAGGACAAAAGTGCCCTTAGTGAGTAGTAAGTAGGTCAAAAGGAAATTTTCAAAACAGTCCTAAACTTTTTAGGTGGTTTTCAAAAAAGGACCAAGGAATCGAATATTTCAAAAAGGTATGAAAGCTTTCAAGACTTCTTTCAATTAGGTCCTGTTGGGAGATCTCCATCCACTGTTGGCAAATTTTTTTTTTAATTTCAAAATGAAAAAAAAAATCCATTTGATTTCATTCCTTCTCCAAAATGTTGGAGCAACTATAAGACCACTTTTGCTTGTTCCAAATCACTTACATATGCATTGATTGCACTGAAACTTACCTTAATAATTAGAGTACCCAAATATTAGATTCATAATGATGTGAAAACTAAAATTAACTATTGACTAGGTTAATAATTAGAGCGCCCACCTAAAAAGTTTAGAACTGTTTTGAAAATCTCCTTTTTACCTACTTACTACTCACTAGGGGCACTTTTGTCCTTTTGAGCTTTTGTTTTTACAAAATTACCTGCAGTGGGTATGGATTGCCGGATTGGACTTGAGTGAAAGAAGTATTGCAAACTTTCATACGTTTTTGAAATATTAAAATCTTTTGACCCTTTTTTGAAAATCACCCAAAAGTTAAGGGTTTTTGTGTAAATTTCCCTTTAAAAATAATAATCAACCATTCATGAATGCTGAATCTGTTTGAAAACTTGCCACACCTGTTTTGACAAATCATGCTTCTGTTCACTAAGAATGTTGTCTTAATTATGATTATTCAAATTCTTAATTAATTTGGTTTTACAAGATTGGCTGCCATACCTTTCTTCTTCTTTTTTAATTTAGATTTTTTCTTTCAGCCAGTCATACTGGAACATTGCTTTAATTTGTTGGTTTCCTTAAGAGAGAGTAGTCAAAGTACAGAATCTCAACCACCTTACCTGCCAAACTTCAATGCCTATATACTTCAGTGGCTTAAGCACATAAAGGTCAGGATCATCTTCAAACTCTGCCATAGACAATATCAGCATATTAGTACGAACTATTGAGATGGGAACTCCATTCTTTCATTTCTTTTTTTCTTCATAGAAAACATACAACTGCGAATTATGAGCAATTATATAACTAGGTAAATCCCATTAAAAAAGCCAAGTCTAAATCAATTCGATAATACAGAATCCAAATGGAAAAGCGATTTTTCAATCTACTTGAAAATTTGATTAACCTTTGAATGAAGTTTTGAGAAACTCAATTAAGCTTTTATATCAACTTGGACTCTCCTAATTCAGTCAGTCTGGATCTATGATGCACAGATACTTCAAAATGGGCAACGTATCGTGTCGTATCGTATCCGATACTTCACTTTTTTACGTGTAAAATCCAGGTCCTTGCCATGTCCACAGTGTGTCCTTATCGTATCCATGCCGTGTCCAGGCATCATAGGTCTGGATTGTAACAAACATCTTCTTATGAGTTCGGCAACAAGCATTTAACTAAGCAATACAATTTTCTAATTAGGGGTCTTAAGCTAGTTTCACCCACGGAATTTCATGACCATTCTTCACAACAAAAAAATGGTTTCAATGACAAAATGCTATGCCAATTTAGAGAAGTAAATCCACCTAGTCAGGGCATGCTTCATTTTATTTCTGATTTGAGTGCTGTCCTAGTGTATACCAGAAAAATATGTGCAAGTTATAGAACATACCTGGGTTATCAATCCATGGCACCTTCCATTTCCCCTTATAGTTTGGATTCTTGATCCTCTGTTTCATAGAATATATCAAATATGGTATACAATTCTATTAGTAGTCAAATGGAAACTTCCAGTTAGAATAAGCTGAAGTAAATATCATACCTTTGGCTTCCATGGTCCCTTGTACTTGGGATTTGGTATCTTTGGCGGTTTCCATACACCATCTTCGTCTTCATCCCAAGTATCAGGCTGACGAAAAAAGGTAGACTTTCATTTCTTCTAGAGCTTAGAAACAATTCCTTCTCTAATTGTTTGCAGCACATGATTTCAATAGCAAACTAATAATATGGTTATATTGCCTATCAAATAACAACAACAATAGCATAATAATAATCTGGTTATCTTCTTCAAGTTGAGCATTGCATTGTACCCTAGGGACTATGGTACCAAATACAAAGTCAATGCAACCTGCCAAAGTCATTTGATTTTTTTTTTGGTTATATATCCCAAAAATGTGGGATCAAATGGCAGGTTGCTATGTTACATAAATTCTTTGAACTGAGCAACAAACTCGTGTTGGACACACATTGGACACAACAAATTGTTACATTTTTCCTGGATTCTTCTACTTACATTTTTTTGTTTTTTATCATTGATAAAATACTGTTTGCATGTTTTCTTTTGAACTCAAACAAAAAGATTAAAACGCTTACAACTTGATCATCTAAAGTAAGATTTGTAAATTATTTTTTATATGTTATTTTTGCAATATTATTTTTAAATAAATAAAACATACATTCCACTTTATTTGAATGCTATGCCAAGCAACAAAACATATATTCCACTTTATTTGAATATTATGCCAAGCACTCAAATCCTCTACTTTGGGATTTGTCAAATTGGACACCTCATACTGGCATTGAATTCTAACAATAAACCATGCTCATGCGACTTAAGAAGGTTGTATAAACAAGTCACCAAAGATGTGCTTGGATAGTCTATGACGAAGAAGAGTTATATACATAAGGAAACCTCGTGGTGGCATACAAAAGCGCAAAAGGTTATTACTGAAAAGAAAACATCGAGCAACGAATAACAGAAAACAAGAATAATAGAAGACTTGCAAAAGGTATAAGTTCACCTAAGTGAAATTAAGAATTGTGGGGGGGGGGGGGGGGGGGGGGGGGGGGGGTGGGTGAGGGTGGTGGTTTAAGCAAAGCAAAAGTACTAAAGTACTAAACATATGATAATTTGTGTTCGAGTGGGAGCTAAGGAGAGACGGATATCCATAAGCTACAATGCCTGGATGTGAAGAAGTGTACTGGTATAAAAATGGGGAGTGAAGATGCAGCCCACCATTTTTTCAAAATTTAGGACACTACATGTTGATGCATGCCCTAGGGTTAGGGCTTGCATGGAAGTGCCAAAGCGTTTGTCCGAAGACACTTCAAAAGTCTCCACAGAGATTGATAAACGAGGACGCACCACAATGGGAAACCCAACTTTAATTAATCAACTCTAAGAATTTCTTGTCTACAATGTCATATAAATAAGAAACATAACTTAGGGCCTAAGAAACCTAATAACCTCTCTTAGGAAATAAAATAAGAATACTAATGGAATTGGAAACTAAATCCTAATTACAACTCTTAAATAAAATTAGAAATCTAATAACAAATAAAACACAAATCCACTTGGGCCCTACACATGTGGCCTGAGGTCCATCTGCATCACGTGGACAATATCGTTGATGCAAGACAATTATATATATACAACCTTTTTCCCCAGTAGAGAGATGCACATCTTAGCTGTCCATAAATATATATATGGCTGCTACTCCCCTCAGCTGCAGCCCCCCTCTAATATCAGTTGCAGGCATGTGAGGGATGCCTTCACATGCCCTACACTGCTCCCCTCACATGCCTGCAGCTGATATTAAGGAGGGCTGCAGCTGAGGGGAGCAGCCCTCTATATATATATTGACTTAGAGAAGAGTTATGATAGGTTAAAGATGGCAACTTTTGAAAACATTGACAAAATAAGTGCATCACTAATGGTTATATTGAAATTAAACAACAATTATGAAGGTAGTGATGAATGGGAGAACTGTGCGTGAGGATAAGTCTGAATTCCCAGTTAGCGTTGGACTGGACCAAGGGTACACATGGAGCCCCTGTTTATTCCCCTTGATTGTGGACAATTAATGACAGGTATGCGGTATCCAAGATGAAGTTCCTCGGGACAATAAGCTAAGACTTTAAAGCTTTTGAGTCTCAAGTCAAATGCGATGAAAATTAGCAGGCTGAAGACAGAACACATGGAGTGCAAGTTTAGTTAATACAACAGCAGTGAAGATGAGTGCCCCCAGTGCAAGTTTAGTAAATACAACAACAGAGCAGATGAGTCCGTCCGTCCGTCCCCCCCCCCCCAAAAAAAAAAAAAAACCCAAAAAACAACAAAAGGAAAAAAAAAAAAGGAAAATTAAGAATGAGAACATAAGAGGAAAAAAAAAAGGAATGAGTATAAGAGGAAATGTACAGATGACTCCAATAATTGAGAAAACAAGTAATAATTGAGAAAACAAGTAATGCCATTTTAAATGGTTGGACACATGCAAAGAATATATATATATATATATATAAAACCATCTCCAATAAAATGCATCAAAGGGTTATGAGTTCAAGGAACTAGGAGGAAGAGGGATCCCTATAAAGACCTTAAATCCTTGAATGAAATGTGAGGAAAGATGTGATGGATTGTAGAGTTAGTGACAACATGTCTTTGAAGAGGATTTAGTGGAAAAGTAGAATTTATAAAGCTGACCCCATGTTAAGGCTTCAATGGAGAAATAGCCCAAAAGATAAGTCTTCCAATTTCTACTATTTTCATTGTAATATTTTACAAAATACCACTTTCAATGCTATGACACTAAAACAAGGTCAAAACCGCGAGAACCCGTATGGACCACAGATTTAACCACTACAAACCTGTAGTTTGAATGTTTTGATTCATCACTATTGAAGCCTCATCCCTTCTAATGTGGACACTTTTAAACAGTCATCAATATTTTTATTATCATTTTTCTTTTCATTTCGTTCATGCCTACACCAAATCATGGATTGAACTGGATTGGTCCAACCCATCAACTTCAGCAGTTCAACAGTCCAGTCAGAAACTTTGGTTTGCTAAACTTTGAAATACATGAAACATGAAAAATAAAGGAAAGAATAAAAAAAGAAACTAAATGTTGTAATTGGGATGTAAGATAAACTGAAAGAGAAAAGATAACAAAATGAAAGTCAAGAAATATTTGGAATACATAGTAAATTAGGTGGGAAATAAACATAATCTATCTTTAGTGAGCAGTGAACTATGAAACCCGCCCTAGATTTGGGTGCATTTAACAGAGTTGGTGGAGTGGCATAAGCATAGGTTTGCTCCTCACGTCTTGTGTTCGAAAACCACCTCATATTTGCTCGATGTCCATTTGTGTGGGTTTAGCAGGTGCCATCCCAGTCCTGTTGGATTATAGACCTTAGGAATACCCACGTCATCCAAAAAAAAGAGTGAACTTTGACCGACTCTTCAAACAGGAAAGCAGGATCTAACTTTAAAATACAAGAACTTCCAAAGATGGGGAAAAGAATAAAAACAAAACTTCTATTTGAGGCATAGAAAAAACTAAGAAAGAAGACAAATGAAATGGGAAGTAGAAAATTTTTAGGGCCTGTTAGTTTAAATTAGATTACATAGGAACTCGAGGTCAAATGAGCTCCACAAAGGACTTTTAAAGAGGTGAGTGTGAAGGATCTGAGGTTAGCAGAGAAGGAAATAAAGTGGAGATGTAGATGAAACCTTGACTTCCCTAGGTATTGATATATCAGGTTGATGGCTGGGTATTCATTTCTCATCTTCCCTCGATTCAATTTCCTTTAAAGGAGAGGTTATTTGATGAGAATTTTTGGATATTCACCTTTGGTCTTCATTTTTAACCACTTATGGCATGCATTACCTCAATTCCTATGTTTTGTGTGTGTGCGTGCGTGCATGTGTGGGTTTTGGGGAGGGGGGTATGTGTGTCAAGAGGCTTACAAACTTATTAATAATTTTCAGCAAGACATATATGGTGAATTAGGCTATTAGTTGAACAATGAGTGAAGCAGAATATCTTTATACTATATTATGACCACTGATAAACACTGTCATCATTAGGAAAATCAAGGTTACATACTCTACCCCAACTCCACCATCCAAAAAAAAAAAAAAACCCCAAGAAAGACTAAACTATCACAATTAACCTACCTCTTTTGCCTTGTGATCAGGAATTTCAGCTGGAATTGAATCATATCCCTGCAGGCGATGGAGAATTTGGAAGACCATGTCATTTCAAAAGCATTAAGTAGTAACTAGTAGGGTTAATCTCCAAACAAAATTCGAGCAAGGTACCTCTGGCTTGACATCATTAGGGTCCTCAATATACTCCCTGTCATCCCAGTCTTTGGGCTGTAAAGAGAAAGATGGTAAATGCATGGGAAGAAAAACTACAATAGAAAGGACTGGAATGCAAAAAATCACCCGCTCATAGTAAATAGCATTTGCAGCATCTCATTATGTGCTCAAACCTTTTTAGCATTGACAACTTTGATTTTTCGAGGAGGAAGGATATCCCAATCTGTATACATGCTTCCTGATTCTCTCTCTCGATTGTCAACCAAAACACTGTAAGATGCATCAGGCCTTAGAATGAATGTGTACACATGGGTTAACTTGTCCGTTTCGCATTGTAAATCCTTTTTAATAGGATAGTTCTGCCCCTGGTAGGAAAGTATGACATGGAGCTTCTTTGTCTGTGAGCCACAAATGTCTGGGCCAAACATGAAACTACAAAAGGAGAATTGCAGGTTATTATGGAGATTCATCACAAAGAATACAAGCAAGCATAAACAAAAAATCTTATGGATTTCAAGTACAGACAAGGACATGACTATTTGGGGGAAATTTTGTAATCTGATTGCTTTCCCTGGCTCCTCCGTTTTGCTTATGTGCTATCTAAACAAGCCTAATATTTCTCTACTCATTTAAAAACATACTGCTACATCTTATGGTTTTGAGTATGGATTATGTGATCAATAAATATATGGATGTGTTACTAATACTTATATCATGTGTTTCCAAGGTGCTGTGTCCGACACCTGTCAGGTTCTTGTCCAACACTAACATACCCATCTGCACTGAATGCACATAGTAACATCATAAAAACACCAGATTACCACTATGGAGCCTGTGATACACACAGGCTCTTTAAGGCAAATATAATCACTGCGTTCCTATTCAGCGAAACGAAATTGATGATGAGAAAAATGCCATGGTCTACTACTGCATAAATTCTGTTTATCACATAACAGACCTTACTTATACATACATATATGAATGGTAACAAACCTTACTTATATTGGCTGTTTAATAATGATTTTGTTATTGTAATACAACTAGATTATTTTCTGGATATTATAAATTGTTAGCGATCAATGAAGAGATTTATCCCTATTTGTATTTACTGCAAGGTGCTCCAAACACTACATTGTCCTACAGTGATCATGGAGGGTGGTGCTCGTGTGGTTATTTCTTGGATGGGATCAAATTTGGAACTCTGTAGAGACTGCTGAATAGTTTAGGCAAAAGAAGAGAAGTTTGGAACCCCTTTTATAGCAACTCTTTTGTTTATAATCTGTAGAACTAGAAAGCCAATTCTAATGTGGATGCCCTATCTAGTGAAGGCGTTTCCAGGACTTTATGGTCTTTGGAACAGCTTTCTTTAGTTGTAACTTATAGTATCCTTTTTTTAGTAAAAGACGACCTCAGCTTTATTAAAGAAAAGGATTTTACTAACAGGTAACCTCGACATGGACTCTATATATTTCAATAATTAAACAAATCTAAAATTTCAAGAATTATACAAATCTAATCTAACTTCAATTGATTTACAGACTAACAATTTAGGGAAACTCTAGCAATTTTAATGTTCAAAGCTACACTACCCCATGTTGATTATGATTTTTTTTTTTTTTTTTTTTTTTTTTTGTAAGTTACATGACTTGAACCCACAGCCTCAGGGTTGCAATAGCGAGCACCTTCCACCATGCCATGGGCTCTTGTCAATGCTTACTACGAGTTGTGTAGAGATTGAAGTGCAGAAGCCTATGCTGCAAAGGAGAGACATAATTTACAGTATCAAAAATCTCAAACCTGTAGGGGGTATCACCACCAAATTTCTTCTGATTGACATAACCAGAAAGAAGCTTAATATAACCACCACCACACTCAATGTCCTGCTCAAATTTTATAGAATACTGAACCACAAGAGTCCTGTTCTTGTTGCTGAACTCCGGTATCTTTGCAGATATCGCAAAATGCCTGGCATCAGGATATGTCTGAATACCTGCACAAACTTCCCCACTAAGATGCATGTTTTATCAAGAGTTGGTCCAATCATAGTTTCACAACGAAGTTGAGTTCTGCATTATAATCCCAAACAAAATTATCCAGTAGTAATAAAAATAAATACATAAATGATGATGCTTCTTATCAGCTATTAAACCAATGACAATACAATAAGAAAAAGGACTTTTAAGAAGCTTAGAGGGAAAAATGCCTGTTGATCACACTCACCAAGTTCCACAATCATCCATCTTTTAGCAAACCAGAATTTCAGTTACTAAGTCCTTTGTAATCCAAAAATCGACCCAGATCACCAATTTTAGAAAAAAAAATTTCTCCTTTGGGTCAATAATTTAGAATTTTTGTAAGCTTGAGTTTTCATTTGTATGCAATAAAGAACACAATTTACCATAAAAGGAAGTAAAGCACAGACCTTTATCATCTGGATCAGCAGACCATTTTCCTGCTGTGTGCTTAAATGATCCAGCTTTCCCTTCACTCTTTTTCCAGTCTGATTTAACCCAACGACTCTCCCACCCATCTTCACACATTAACATAAACATAAACAAAGAAGAGCCCAATCATATCCAACAAACCATTCACTTAAAATGGTAACAACATTGCAAACAAAGAGGATACATACACATTGGACTGTTGCAAGCCAAAAACAAAACACAGAAATATGAAACATGTGTTTTTTACATAGTAGCCCCCTAAAAAAATCAGACTTTGAATTGATGATAATAAAATCATGAGAGAGAGAGAGAGGGAGGTGCCGAAATCACTAGATTCACTGAAATCAACCCAAAATATTAGGGAAAAAATTATGAAATCCGAAGAAATCGAAATAAACTGATGACCCCATGGTGATCATTTCCTAAAAATATGAATACCAATGCAAGGTACATCCAAACGGAAATCGAGAAAACCAAAAAAGAAGATCGAAGTTAACAATCTAAGAAATAACATAAGAAAGAAAAAAGGATCTGATTCGTTTTTGAAAATCTTGTTTTTCGTTGGGATTACCTTGGAATCTTTCTTCGAAGAGGATTTCGGAGTGGATTGAGGAGAAGAGATTGAATGTTAGTAGAAAGAAGAGCAGCAGGACCTTGAGCTTAAGCTTGAGAAGAAGAAGAAGTGGTAGGTTGGTTTCAGCCATTTACGGCAGCGGACCGGACGAAAAGGAAGGGTCAGGACTCTGGACACATTGCTTTAAATGGAAAATGTACATAAATGCCCCTCGACATTCATTAAATTACAGATTTGGGTTGGGGGGGTTTGAACTTTGGAGGAAAATTGATTGAGTTTGTAGCTGATCACTTCCCTGTTTGTGTGCCATGGATTCCGCAAAATTTTAGGTTTTTCATTTCCTTGATTGATCTATTTTTGCCATTACATTCTTTTTTTATAACCAGGCTATCTCCCGACCTGAGCCGCGGCATTTTGCCCTAACCCCGAGGAACACTTGATTCTAAATAACCGAAAACTAAACCCTAGAAACACATGAAAACCCTCCCATCCACATGTCTCGGGTAAAATAATAGGAAATGGCCAACGGAGGTAGGTGTGGAACACAAGATTTTTTACTATCCTTTTTTATTTGTTAGTATGCATTTTGGTGACTTTATATGAGGACAAATAATAAAATGATTTGTTTTTATGAGTCAATCCATTGGTGACTTAGTGGTGAGGCAACTCATAAAAGCAGTCAAGGATTATAGGGGCACTGCGGTAGTTTTAACCCTTATGCATGTGATGATAGTTTATGGGAGGTATGCTTTTAAAGGCATCAAAGCTCTTCAAGTTCTAACCACACAATGTCGAATGAGTGTAAAATTATGCATAAGGGCCTTAAACTCTAATGAATGCGATAAATGCCGATTCATTTGTTAATAAGTCAAGATAGATTAATCATAGGGTAGGCAATGTGGGCTTAAGAACACATGGTTGTCTTGTGCCGAGGGCTTACTAATCATGGAAGCTTTACACACTATGGTTTGCGAAGTTTTATCCCACGTGAACATCTGCATGTATACATTCCCATATGGTTAAAGAGATGTGAGACTTGCCACAAAGTGGGACACCCTTTGAATTAAAAGGTGCCTACTAGATGTCCACTTGCGGACGTCTTGTAGGAGAAAATTTCCCCCATATTATTCTCTGTTGTCTTAATCTCTTAGATAATGTCAACCATAGAGATAATGGGCAATAACTAAAGGCCCGTTTGGTAATTTTACATGTAAAATAAAGTGTAGTAAAACATCAAATCAAGAGAGAGTAAAAATATAATGGGATTACGATGGTATTTTATTTTTAGTTGTTCGGTATATAATGTTTTTAGCTTTTTATATAGAAAAGTAAAGTTTTTTTGTCTTTTAGTGTAGAACGGATGTTGCTTTTTTACTTTTTTTGAAAAAGTTTGAGGAAATTTTAAATTAAAGTACTATTGATGTGATCATTTGTCTGAAGAATGAGAGTTTTACTTTACTTTTATTAATCTAGTAATTAAAGTTCCAAACGGGCAATAGGTAATATGAGGTTGGGAGTAAGAAAGCGCCTGGCTTGGATAGGGCCAACCAAATTTCAGATCAACCTAAGGACCTATGTAGGTCAAGTCCAAAATAAGTAGCCCATATAAAGGTTGGATCTCAAAACCATTAATGAGGATGGTAAATGGTGTCAAATCTGTTATACAGTGGCAATTCATTTGTGTGAATCTAAATTAAGTGAGCTGAGTAGGCCCTATAGAATTTGGATTGTATTTTTATGGAGCCAAGTTGGAGCTTGGTCCAATTCCAAATGATGAAATCCAAAGTTACTTCCAATGGACTTGGAGCCAAACAGTCAACATCAGAAAAATCATCATTTAGAATTTCTTAAAAAAAAAAAAAGAGCCCTATACTTTCATAAAACCTATAAAAGCTCTTATATTTTATGCTTTTACTCAAACATCCTTTGACTAACGGTAAAACCGTACGAAATGGTGCAATAGAGGGGTTTTGTGGTGTAGGGACCTGGACCCACTTTTCAGTGAAGTGCTCTGATTCTAATGTGTTGCTTTTAACCATTAAGAAAAGATAGCCAACCATCTTCAGAAATTCTTTCATTACTTGTGCCTCATTCCTCTCTAAATATTTCTTAGTGGGCCCCATAGTTGGAAAATACCAAATTTAGTATGTAAATAATAGGCTAACTACAACCCAATCCTTCCATCCCTTTAGTCTCACTTCATCTTATCATTTTTGGGTTGGACCTGCATGAGCAAAATTACCTTTTTCACTTTAAGCTTAGAATAACTTATTTGATTTTTCTCAAGGGTAAATCAGTCAAAATCAGAAAAAAGGAGGGTGGGATTGTGATGAGTTTTCTTTGGTGGAGGTTTTAGGGCCTGTTTTTTTCCTAAAATTTCTAACGGAGTTTTGATGTATTGGAGTTTTTTGAACATGATGTAAATCTTATCTCCTGACATTTGCAAATGCGATGTTTATTCATATTCATTTTAAAATTTCAACCGTCTAAAAGGTCTCTAATGACTTTTGACAATTCAGAAATTCCAATCCTTTTATTTTTTTTATATAATTTTTGGATGCCTAAGTATAAGAGAGCATTCAGTAATTTTGCATTGTCCTAAAATTTCAAAATTCTCCATACAGGAATCCCATGAATTCTAGTACATAAACAGCCCAAAAACATAAGATGCATGGGCTTTTTTGATGTTTTAGTAAAATACATGGGCCTTTTTGTAAAACCCTCTTTGATTTACCCATTTCAGTGAAGGGTATCTCTGTAGTTTTTCAGACAAGGGAGGGCATTTCCATATTAAAGTGTGGTCTTTCCCCTAGACTTTTCACTCCTTTCCACTGCTTTTCTCAAGCCTTCATCAGTTTCATGTCCCTCAAGGCCACCCAAAACTATGTTCCAGCCACATGGGGTTTCATAAGACCTGCGGGCGGCAATGGGTGCCGATGCTTCCATCCTATCCTAACTATCCAACTTGCTGTCTGCAAAACAAATAGATGACCTGAAACAGTAGACAGTTGTTAAATTTTGGGACCAATAGTTATGGTTAGGGTGATCATTCATGAAATAAGTCTAACCTTTGACATGATTCAATCCTTCAATTAAAGGCCTGTTAAATTGCAAGAAGGCAAAATAAAATAGAATTGCTTAAAAACTCCGAGGGCTCTTGGTTGAGGAATAGAAAAGAAATAGGTAATTAACTTCTAAAATAATGACTACTAGTGGAGATAGGGATCCATCAACTGTAAAAATGTCTCCATCCTATTTTAAGTGAAGAAGGAAATGATAAACTAATTTCTATTCTTTCTTTGGAGGAAGTTAAAGATGTTGCTTTTCAACTAGGTACTTTTAAAGCTCTAGGTCCCGATGGTTATCCTGCTATTTTTTTTATAAATGTATGTGGGAGACTATTGGCAAAGATATTGTTTCTTTTGTTCAAAATTATTTTAGAATTGGTTTTTCTCTTCTAAAAATTAACTAAACTTTTATTTTACTCATTTCTAAGAAAAATAACCCACAAAATGCTAATGACTTTAGAGTACCTATAAGTTTATGTAATGTGAGTTATAAGATTTTTTTCTAAAGTCATAGCTAGCAGACTTAGAAGCATCCTTGACAAAGTCATTAGTCCTTACCATAGGGCTTTTGTTAAATGTAGAATAATCACGGACAATTATGTAGTGGCCCATGAAGTTCTACATTCCTTTAAAAGGAAATTGAAAAAGAAATCTTTGGCCCTTAAGTTAGACATGGCTAAAGCCAATGACAATTTAGATTGGGATTTCTTGGAAGAACTGTTGATTTCTTTAAGTTTTCATGATAAACTTATTTCTCTAGTAAAAGAATGCATTTCTTCTGTTTCTTATTCTATTCATTTAAATGGATCTCTGTTTGGGAACTTTAGGCCCTCGCGTGGCATAAGAAAAGGAGATCTATTATCTCCTTATCTTTTTATTATGGTCGCAGAATCCCTCTCTAGATTTTTAATTAAAGCGGAAGATGAAGGTAAAATCAATTGGATTAGAGTCTCTAGGAGAGCTCCTAGTGTCTCACACTTATTTTTTGCTTATGATAGTTTTATTTTTTTTATAATGCCTCAATAAGGGAAGTCAGAGATATTAAAAGTATTCTTGATAAATGATAACTATTGTATGATTTCTGGTCAGTTGGTTAACTTTAATAAATCTCAGCTTATTTTAGCAAAAGAGCTTGTCAATCTTGATGTAAAAGCCTAACCTCTATTTTAGGTGTCAGAATTATGAATGATATTGAAAGATATCTGGGAAATCCTACCCCTTTCAAGAGAAATAAAATTCTTTGATTTGACTTTCTTATAACAAAAAATAAGAAAAAAAAAATTCAATCTTAGCAAGCTAATGTCTTATCTCAATCAGCTAGAAGGAACACCCTAGTAAAATATGTTGTCTCTTTTTTACCTGTTTACAATATGTCGACTCTTTAGTTACCTAATAAGACTTTAGATTCTTTGGATAATATGATGAGGAAATTTTGGTGGGGAGATGGGGTTGATAAAAAGAAGTTTCATACTATAAAATGGAATGAATTATACAAATCTATCGAGGAAGGGTCTTGGTATTAGAAAATCCAAAGAGAATAATATGGTCTTACTAACCAAAACTGCCTGGAGATGCTTAACTAATGAAAACTTATAATGCATTAAGATAATTTAGGCTAAATATTGTCCCAAAAAGTCTCTTTCGGAGGCCAAATTTAATTCAGGAAATTCTTGATTTTGGAGAGGTTTTGTGAATACAGTTAATTTCATCAATGATCATATAGAGTGGATTATTGGGAATGGTAAAGACATATCTGTTTGGAATTCTAAAAGGAAACTTTGTGATCAAGGGCTTAGGAAACCTCTCTCTCAAATCTCTAATCCTAATCTTAGATTTAAAGATCTTTGTAATGATAATAAAATTTAGAATCTCAATATGATTTCAAATACTTTTAATAACAACAAAGACGCGAATGACAATTCCAAAATCTATCTCCAAAAACTTGATTGTAATGATAGAAAAGTTTGGCCCTTCACAAAACATGGAAATATCTCCACCATATTTTCTTACAAAATTCTCTCTCCTACGAGTACTAATAGTATTAATGATACGGTCAAGTGGAAGAATTTTTGGAAGCTCCATGTTCCCCAAAGAGTTAGTCTATTTGGTTGGAAATGTCTTCGTAATGCCATTCTTGTGAGGAAATGGTTGGGTCTTAAGACTAGTTCTATATCTACTATATGCCTTATTTGCGAATCTGAGGAGGAATCTATGGAACATGCTCCTTTTCTATATAATTATGCTAGAGCGGTTTGGTTTGGTTTGGTTGTAACCTCGGATTCTTGGCTCACTCCATGAGGAGTATGGATATTGTAGGATGGTGGGGAAATATCTTAACTTTGAATGACATGGCATGGAAGCGGAAAAATCCTAATCTCCCTCCAATGGCTCTTATTATCTAGTGGGTGTTATGGAAAGCCATAAACAATTTCATTTTTAAAGGGGATTGCCATTGATCCCAAAAAAAACATAGGTTTCATTCAAAATATGTATCCTTATAACAGGGAGATGGTTTTGCAAAAAGGATTGTTTATCTAGACCCAATGTTTTAAAGCTGCCTAGAGATCATTTAAATAATACTTTATTAATTTTCTTGGCTGTAGCTTTTAATATTAAAGATGGAAAATCTTCCTTGGGTTATTTGATGATGATGAGTAATTTGTTTCTTTGTGCAGGCGCACACTATGGACCAAAATTGTATTCCTCTAAAGAAGCAGATGCGAGGGCCATGCTATTTGCACCAAAGGAAGCTTCATGCAAATGTTTCTCTGAGATTGCTCTTATTTCAGATGCTAAGGAAGTGATTGAATCCCTCAATGGTATTTCATATTGGGCCATCAACCCAATTATTTTAGATATTAAACTTCTATGCAGTTGTTGCTCTTTTGTTAGTTTCCTTTTTGTTTCTAGAACCTTGAATGAGGCTGCGCATTCTTTAGCCAAGCATTGCTCTTGGTAAGAGTTTTTGTAGTGTTGATGAGATTCCAGAGTGGGTTAGGTCTGTTTTGCCTCTGCTTCGAATGTCGTTTTGTTTTGGTTTGTCTTTCAATGAAAGTTGCATTTTACACCAAAAAAAAAAAATTTGCAAGAATTCAGAGAATTTACATTAGGAAATTTTGAAAGTCTTTATTTTCCGGCTAAGAATTTTGCCAAATCTTAAAGAATATTTCATATTTTAAAAAGCCTGAGAATTTCAAAGGTTGAAAACCTCATAGCAAATTTAAATGAGATATAGGATATAACACCGAAAGGTAATGATGATGAAATCTCTAGCAAAGCCCAATTGCCTCTTGAAATTCTCATCAAGCCAAGCTTTTAGCTGAGAATGTCTAACAAGAACCTAATAATTTCTTACCACTTCAATTACCAAAAGAAGGTTCTTGCAATATAACATGCCTAAGCAACATTTCACCCGCTTAGGCGGTTCAGGGAAGCATGGCTTACATGTTTGAGTCATGGTACTTTTTTATTATCCCGGAGATTTGGGTGTATTTGTTTGCATATTGTAAGTGCAAAAGATGTAACTCACAAGATTAGAGAGAGCCTTAGAGGACTTATCCAAATGACTGTGAAAAGACAGCCGCTTCAGGGACCTGAAAAGGGAGAAAGAACAGTCAGAGTACCCTGACTGTGGGCAGCGCAAGGCTCTCCGATGCCTAAGTTAGTGTAAAGACTGAACTAAGGTTGAAGAAGAAGAGAAACAGAGTAACGACTAGTGAGAGTGTATATCCGCGTACCTGGTTTGGACTGGTATTCTCTTTATAGGAGAAAAGTCTCTAGATGCTCGATAGTGGGCCTAATGATTTGACTGCTAAGGTCTCATCAGCTCACAAAGTAATTAATGAGGATCCATCATACCCCACATTGCATTAAATGATGGTCCAATAAGCCCATATTGCATTAAATGTCAGTCACATTGGGCATGATCTTGTCTTCACTTGTTGGCGGCAAAGGTCCCATCGGATCCTTTCTTGGGCCCTGCCTTGATATGGCTGTAGCCGCTAGATGCCGCTTTGTTAGGGATTTGATAAAGATTCTGGACGGTTGGGATGATGTATCTATCCCATCAACGCGTGTTTGTATCCTGCCACGCGTTCGAAGGTGGGACATGGCTGTCAGTGCTTGTCTTGGTTGGCAGTTCGTCATACAGCTGTAGCCGAGATACGCGACTGAGGCCAAGGCACACGGCCGAGATCGAGATGGGAGTGCTAACAACGGAGCTGAGACGAGATCAGCTGGTATTCTTACCAAGACCAGCTAGAAAAAGACACCGAAGCCGAGGTGGTGCCGTGACGGGCATAACAGTCATCACCTCCGAGTTATGAGACCGAGATCAAGCCTAGTCGGTGCTTTTATCGAAATCATACTTAATCTTTGGCATTACGAAAATGCCCCCCACACAATTGCCCCCCAGCTCTCGACCTCTAGGGTTCCTTAACCTCTTGAGGTCGGGAGCTGAGTTTTGTGGGAGAGTTGGTTCTCATGCCATCCTGGTGTCGACTGCTGCTGTTGTCTGGCTTTTATCAAGAAACTGCTTTCTGATTGAGAGGTTTAATGAATGCGTCGCTGTCGCTTTGTCTGCTCGAGGTAATCAATGGAGCAATAAATGCGGCGGCCTTGATTAATGTGGGGAGGCGGAACGATGGTACCACGTGTCTCCGTCTGATAGGCTTCCCTATTACTTTGAGGAGGCGTGTGGAGTGATCGAGGCGACACTTCGCATGCGCCCACCTTTGAAATTTGGTATGGCGCTCTCCTTATAAATAGAGGCGCTGCTTCCTTTCTCCGTTTTACTTTGGCATTCGTTAGGGAGGAGGGCTTTTTGCAGAGAGATTTGTCGTCTAGAGATTTCAGTCGCCGTCGATTTTTTCCGGCTTCGTCCCACCGTCAGTTTTTATGAGTTTCTTTTCTCCGACTCCTTTTCTTGCGTTTTAGTCCCCGTTTTAGGGTTTCTGCCCCCTTTTCCCCTGTTCTGCCCTGCGTTTCAGTCTCTATTTTTTAGGGCTTTTAGAAATGAGGATATATAGTTATTGGATAGACACCCGTCAGGCCTTGGTAGAGCTCAAGGCTGCGTATATGATCCCGGAGGATGTCCGGGTGAGACCAGTCGACCCTTCGAGTCTTTCTGACGGCTATGCCTTCAACAAAGGCTGGATGTCGTTTCCCCTAGTTGCCATAATCGAAGGTGGGGGTCAGATTCCCCCTTCATCCCCTCCTCAGGTCGTGTCTTCAGACATGGAACCTTTGTCCCTGTCAGTTGATGCCCAACGGCTTCAAAATAACCATGGGCATTGCCGAACTGAAAGGGATTCTCGGCATCAATTTCGGCATCCATGATATTGAGGAGGGGTACGACCTCTGCAAGTCCAGAGATGGCAACACATATTATCTCCAGGTCAAGGCGAAGTGTCAGCCCCTGGTCACGGCTTTGGAGGACTCGAATAAATACGCTGGGGTCGATAGCCTGTTCGTCTCAGGCAACTGGGAGTTCAGAGCGACCGAATCCGAGGTAGCGAGGAGGATTCAAGTCCCACGATTTCTTGGGACCCCGCCGAGTAAACACTGACCCCTTCTGGGTTTTGAAACTTCCTTCGTTTTGTTTCGTTGGGATAATTCTTTTTTGTTTCTTGAATAGGTATCTTCCAGAGGAGGCGAGACGCGCAGCTAGACCGCTGGAGGAGGAACGTGGTCTAGCTTAATAAGATCTATAGATACTGAGGTCACCAGAACAGAGCTGCCCATTCTCTGCTCGGGTACGAGCGAAGTACTTGTCATACACAAGGAAGTCCGGCCGCCCCGGAGAAGTGGTGCTCGCCTTGGCGGAAGCCGAGAACATAGCAACTTCAGGTGTTGAGGCTTCCACATCGGCTACTGGTGCCGAAATCACAGACTCACTCCGGGAAATTGAAGATTACTCCTCTCCCTCCAGCGCAGAAGAAATGGAGAGACGTCGACCCTCCTATAAGCCGGTGAACTTGGAGGAGGCCGTTTCGGGGACCAAGTTCCCCCCCTTTCCGCACCTTCATCAGGGGTATCTACCCTGGCTGCTGGGTCTTCTAGCGCCGCTGGAACCTCCCTCTCCACCCCCGTCGTTCCCCCGAGCTCGGAAACTCGACAGCGTCCTGTCGAGAGAATGGAGGGAGATCGGCCGGGGAAGAGGGTAAGAGCGGAGGGCCCAAATAAAGAAGCTCGGCCACGATCCGCCGAGAACGTGAGGGAGAGACCTCCTCCCGAAGTGAGGTCCAGGGCAGAGGGCTTGGAGGAGCGGGGCCCTGGATCGCCCCTGGCACTTGCTCAATCGGGCCAGACCCGTTCAGGCCAGACCTCCAGCTGGAGACTGGCAAGCCGCTGAACGTGGAGAATCGGCTGGCAGGCAGTTCGGTCGTAATTGCGGCCCTCTGTAGAGCCTGTGCCCTTCCCAAGGACATGGAAAGGCACAATGCGGCTGAGAGCACGAAGTTGCTCATGACATCGCTGTAGCATTCTCTTTCGATAAGTTTTTGTAACTTTTGCTGAGTGACGATCTTTTCGGGTTTTATATATATGTGCTTCCATTTGTAGAGTGTCCAGAGGCTCCAGGTAGTCCTGGATAGAACCCTCCAGGAGGACTCCAAGGTTGCCCGGTTGGAGGGGGAGAAGCAGCAGCTCGAGGCCGCTTTGCAGGCGAGCCGCGAGGAGTTGAAGACGGTGGAGGTGAAGAAAGCCGAGCTCGATGCTCAAGTGGATTGGTAGTGGGCGAGCTCACCAAGCTGAAGGCGAAGACCTATGAACTACAGGGGAAGCTCTATGCCGAGGAGAAGAGGTCGACTGAGCTGGAGGCAGGGCTCGAGTTGGCGAAGAAAGAAAAAGAGGATCTCCTCTCGTCGACCAGAACCGAGGTCGATGCTGCCATTTTGGAAGGGGTGGCAGACGCGGGAAGAAATTACACTGATTAGATAAAAAGGCTAAGTTCGAAGCTATTTCAGCTCAACTGCCACGCCACTCTCAAGGAGATGGGGATTTTTGAAGATCATCCTTTGTACAAGAACCCTCCTGAGTTCTCGCCCGCCCCGTCCGTGCCCCAGATACAGCCTGCCACGCTCCCATCAAGGCTCCCCGGGCTCTTCCTCCACCTGAGACCCCTGGTGGGACCGTGCTGAATGTTTCTACTCCCGATGTTCCTCTAACAAGCAATACTGAAGTGGCCAAAACTCGAGATGCTGTGGCCGGGTCGTCCTGAAATCTATGATGTATTTCTTTTATTTTTTGTAATGAGGATTTGTACAAACTCAGCTTTATCAATGGAATTATTCTTCTCAATTTGCTTTATTAATGGAATTATTCTTCTCAATTTGTCTGCAACTCTCCTTTCCATGGTTGTCCTTTAAACCTTTCTGAAATCTGCTTGCGTTTGATTTCTCAATCTTGAAGATACAAGTATCTAAGTTCGGCTTGATTCTTGATCTGGACTGGAGGGACTGACCGATCTGAAACACTTGGTCGAGAGAGAGTCAGACATCTATCCCTTCCCATTGCCGCTATATATATATTTAAACGCTGAAAAGCTGTCATTCGGTACTGCCTACAATACGTTCAGTTTGCGACCGGGGTTGATATTGTGGCAGTTGCTGACCTTTAACATTTTCTCTGCTTAAGTGGTGTGTCAACTCGAGGAGCCCCTTTGGCCGAAATGGATTCGTGCTTGGGTGGAATGTACCAACCCTAAGGCAATCTCGATGGCCGGGCTTCATGCCTGGGTGGTATATACCGACCCTAAGGCAATCTCGATGGCCGAAATGGCTTCATGCCTGGGTGGTATATACCGACCCTAAGGCAATCTTATCAGTGGCCATAATGGTTTCATGCCTGGGTGGTATATACCGACCCTAAGACAATCTCATCAGTAATCGTAATGACTTCATGTCTGGGTGGTATATACCGACCCTAAGACAATCTCATCAGTGGTCGTAATGGCTTCATGCTTGGGTGGTATATACGGACCCTAAAGCAATCTCATCAGTGGCACTGTCGCCGAGCTGCCGATAGTCGCCACCAAGTTCTATGACAATTAACAAGAATGACTACTTTCATTGATCTTGAGAATTTGATTACAGATTAGAAATAGAACTTTTTGAGGTGCAACGCGTTTCATGGCCGTGGTAACTGTCGGCCATCCATATCTTCGAGTCTGCAGGCTGACTGTCCGGCAGTGGAAATTATTTTGAATGGTCCATGCCAATTTGGTGCTAGCTTGCCCTGATTTGGATTTTTATCGCCTGTGAGTGTTTTCTTCAGAACTAGCTCACCAACTGAGAACTCTCTCTCTGACCTTCTGGTTGTAGCCTTTGGCCAACTGATGCTGATAGGCGGCCAGTCTGACAGCTGTTGCTTCTCTGCGTTCGTCGGCTAGATCCAAATCCCGGGTTAGATTTATTTCATTTTGGCCTTGATCAAAAAGTTCGGATCTCAGAGTCGGGAGGCCGATCTCTAGAGGAATGACAACCTCCATCCCATAGGCAAGGGAGAAAGGTGTTGCCGAAGTGGAGCGCCTTGGAGTCGTTCTGTAGGCCCACAGGATGCTTGAAAGTTCCTCTGCCCACCTTCCTTTAGCTTGGCCAAGTTGTTTCTTCAGCCCATCGAGCACCACCTTATTAGAGATTTCTGCTTGACTATTGCTCTGCGGGTACGCTGGAGTAGAGTAGTGGTTCCTGATGCCGAGCTCTTAGCAGAAGCTCTTGGAGAGGTTGGAATCAAACCGTGTCCCGTTATTTGAAACCAAAGCTCTTGGAATGCCGAACCTCGTAATGATGTTTTTCCATACGAAATTTTTTGAGTCTTGTTCGGTATTGGAAGACAATGGTTCCGCCTCTATCCATTTGGTGAAATAGTTGGTGGCTACTATCAACCACCTCTTATTCCCCATAGCTCGGTGAAGTGGTCACACGATGTCCAACCCCCATTTGGCGAAGAGCCAAGGGTTGGAGAGCGGACTCAAATCTTGTGCCGGCTGATAGAGGGAGTGGGAGAATTTTCTACACTTTTCACATTTTTTGGCGTATAACTACGCGTCCTTCTGCATATACGGCCACCAGTAGCCCTGGCTGATAGCCCGGTAAGCTAATGACCTTCCTCCGATATTGCTTCCACAGATCCTTTAGTATATTTCGTAGAGGAAGTCTTCGACTCTACTTAAATGAACACACTGAAGGTATGGGCCTGTGAATGACTTTCTATAGAGCTTGCATTCGGGAGACAACCAGAACCGGGTTGTTTTGAGTTTGATTCGGTGAGCTTCACTTTTGTCATCGGGAAGCTAGTCATCCTTGAGATAGGAGATGATTGGGTCCATCTAGCTTGGGCCGAGATCAAGACATAGGTTTTCCCGAGGTGGATGGAGCTCTATACTGGGCCTTGCCAACGATCCTACTTCAATGGATTTTCTCTTTCCAGCTTCGATAGCGAAAGCTAAATTAGCAAGGGCATCGGCGTGAGAATTGGACTCTCTGCCTATTTGTCTGATCTTGGCTGTCTGGAACTGAGAGAGGAGCTTTTTTGCAAAGGATAGATAGGCAGTCATCCTGCCGTTACGAGCTTGGTAGTCTCCAGTCAGCTGGTTCGTCACCAGCTGTGAATCACTGAAGACCACTAGCTATTGAGCTCTGAGGATCTTGGCGCTGTTTAGTCATGCTATTAGGGCTTCATACTCAGCTTCGTTATTTGACGCCTTGAAATCCAGGGTTAGAGCCTGCTCGATGACTAGTCATTCTGAAGACTGGAGGACAACACCAGCACCAGCTTTTCTAGAAGCTGATGATCCATCGACGAAGACTTTCCAAACCGAAGCCAGGAATTGATTCTGAGATATTTCATTAGTCTTCGTGAGTGCTTCCTCATGTCCTCTACCCCCTAGTTCGGTGCCAGGCTGGGTTGGTGCCGAACTTGGAAAGACGAACTCCACGATGAAATCTGTCAAAATTTGGGCTTTGATCGCCGTTCTGGGTTAGTATTGAATATCATACTATCCCAGTTCAACGGCCCATCTGGAAATTCTTCCTGAAAAGTCAGTTTTTTTGAAAATAGATTTTAGTGGATGTTCCCTGACAACCACTATGGTGTGAGTTTGAAAATAATGGGAGAGCTTGCGTGAGGCACTGACGAGCGCCAACGTGAGCTTCTCCAATTGTAAATATCTGGTCTCGGCATCAAGGAGGGTCTTGCTCGTATAATAGATTGGTTTTTTAAGCTTGTCTTCCTCTCTGACGATGATCGAGCTTATCGCATGATCCGAGACCGCCAAATATAAATACAATGTTTCTCCTTGTTTTGGAGTTGAGAGTAAGGGGGGGTGAAGAGAGATATGTTTTGAGTGCTTGTAAGGCCTGGTCACACTCTGAGGTCCATTGGAATTTTAAATTTTTTCTTAGAAGTTGAAAGAAGAGCCGACACTTATCTGAGGATCTGCTGATGAAACGATTCAGTGCGGCAGCCATGCTAGTGAGCTTCTGAACTTCTTTTGCAGTGGTTGGACTCTGCACTCTGAGGATGGCTGATATTTGATCTGGATTGGCCTCGATTCCTTTTCGTGTGACCAAGCTTTCAAGAAACTTGCCGGAGCTGACACCGAAAGAAGCGTTTAGCTTAAGCTCAGAATGTCGAAAACTTGGGTTAAATCTTCCAAATGATTATGTGTTTGCTTGGATTTGATGACCATATCGTTAATGTACACTTCAACGATTTTGCCGAGCTGTGCCTGGAATATTTTGGTGACGAGTCGCTGATAAGTCGCTCCCGCGTTCTTTAACCCAAATGGCATCACTTTGTAACAGTAGGTGCCTCTAGGCGTTATGAATGCGGTCTTCTCTTCATCCGGTCCGTACAACGGTATTTGATGATAACCCCGATATGCATCGAGGAAACTCATCCTATCATGACCAGCGGTGGCATCGATCATCTGATCAATTTTGGGAGTGAGAAGCTGTCATTGGGGCAGATTTTGTTGAGGTCGGTGAAGTCGAGCACACTCTCCACTTGCCGGTTTTCTTCTTGACCACCACCGTGTTAGCTAACCAGACTGGGTATTGGACTTCTCTGATCACTTCGGCTTCCAGCAACTTGTCCACTTCCTTAATCACGACCTCTGTTTGCAGTACCCCAGCTCTTTGAGTTTTTTGCATCACTGGCTTATGATTAGGGCCTACATTCAACTTATGGAACATTACCTCGGGGTCAATGCCGGGCATCTCATAAGGCGTCCAGGCGAAGACTTCTCTATTCAGCATCAAGAATTCGACAAGTTCGGACCTTTCTGGCTCTGTAAGCTGGCTCCCGAGCAGGAAGAATCTTTCCGGATCATGCGGGTCAATCCTGATCTCGGTCAGATCTTCCACGCTCTTCTTCTCTGGGTCTTGCCCGACCTCGTCTAACTTTTTCTCCAATTCGGCCAAGTTGACCTGCTTAGACTCTCGCTCTCCAGGCACCACGACCGTCAAGCACTGCTTGGCCATCTGTTGGTCTCTTTTAACCGAGACTACCTCCATTCTGCCATTTTTATCTTCTAATGGGAACTTATGCTTTTGGTGGTGAGTAGAGGGGACCGCTTCCATCCTATGGAGCAATGTCCTGCCCATTATGGCATTATAGGGGATGGCGCATCAACCACCAGGAAGTCTGCCATCACGGATGCTCCTTCAACTTGAACTCTAAGGGTCACCCTCCCTTTAGGGTACACTGGCTTGGTGCTGAAACCTATCATCAGAGGAGTTCGGGCCTCTTGTAGGTCTTTCTCTGAAAGTCCCATCCTCTTGAAGCAATCGAAGTAGAGGACCTCAGATGAACTGCCGGGGTCGACAATGATCCTCCGTACCTTGTAGTTTTTCAAATTCAGGGTGACAACGAGCGGGTCATTGTGGGGGAACTGGATCCCTTCCAAATCTCCATCTGAGAACCATATCTTGGGTCGTTTTCTTCGAGCCCTTTTGGCAGCTGATTCGAGCTCAACCGTCATCACTTGTTTACAGTGAGAGGCCTGCCTGGATTCGGGACGAGCTTGGTTACTCCCCTTGGGAGGGGGAGCTAGGTGAATGATATTTATGAGCCTTTCAGACTCGTCACTGTCTTGGCCTTTTTCGTCCCGGCGCGGAGCTTGGTTGTCATCCCTGGTACCCAGCTTGATATAATCGTTCAGATGCCCATCTTGGACGAGCTTCTCTAGATGCGACCTCATGATTCTGCACTCTTCGGTTTTGTGTCCGCTTTGTTTATGATAAGCACAGAATCTACTCTGATCATGGGCAGATGGGTCTCCGCTCATGGGTTGCGGCCAGCTGAAGTATGACTTTGACTTGATTTTATTCATGATCTTATGAATAGGCTCTTTGAAGATGGTATTGACGGCTTTGTAAGGGTCGAAGGATGGCCTGGGTTTCTTACTGCCTCCTGAGGTGGATGCTAGAGCCTTCGCCGAGCTGGCGGGTGCCCAGCGTCGGTCCAGCTCTTCTCTCCAAAACGATCTCTTGTCCTTCTTCGAAGGTTTGCCACCTCGGTATCTCTGTCCGACGCCGAAGCTTTCCCGAGCTCGGATCTGGTCCTCTTCTTGAGCAATAAAACGGTTTACTCTGGCCATTAGTGCTATTATAAAGGTCACAGGGTTTCTGGCCAGATCTTTACGAAGATCAATATCCGACAGCAGAGCATTTTGGAAGGCAAAAATCGCCACTTCGTCTTTGGAATTCTCAATCTGGCTGTAGATTGTCCAAAATCGCTTAGCGAACTGGGTGATATTCTCTTCTCGCTTCATCTTCAGGGCCATTATATCCGCATCAGTTTTAGGTATGACTCTGTAGGCCTGCAATTTCTTTATAAAGGAATGCTGGAGCTGTTGCCAACTTGAGATAGATCTCTCTGGGAGTGCGCAGAATCATTTCAGGGGGAGGTCACCCAAGCTGGAGGAAAAAACTCTGCAGTTTAAATGACATTCGTCTCCCCAAACAGACATCCTCTGAGAGAAGTGTCGAAGATGTGCAGCTGTATCCGAGGTCCCGTCGTAAGTGACGAACCTCGGGACAATAAACTTCCTTGGAAGGGAAAAATATTTGATGTCGCGAGTGAAAGGGGACGTGCCGAGATCAATGGATTCGCAGACATCTCGCTGGTCTCGGGTGAGACTGGCCACTTCCAGATTATGCTGAACCGCCTGCTTAATGTGCTTGTCGAGCCACTCCTGGGTGTCGCGTTTGGCCTCTGGTATGGTTTCCGACTCTCTCATCGAATGGCTGCGGCTGTTGCTTGACCCTTCATCACAAGTTCGATTACGCATCTTCTTGTTCAAGTGAGTTCTTAGGTCTCTCTCGGGAGGAGTAATCTGTCTACTATGAGAAGCCCTCTCCTCATCACGTCGCCGTAAGTGTTGTTTGGTCGAGTCTGTTGCTCTCCCCTTTAGCTGCTGCTGGAGTTAATAGATCAGTGCATCTTTCTCTTGGATAGTGACATTCTGTGCTCGAATCTCTTCAAGGGTAGAATCGAACTCTTCATCAGGATTGTAATCTTCGTCGTCGTCATCCTCCTGATGATCGGATAGACATGGCCCATCTACCACTGGGGACTCACTTCGTCGAGTTCGACCTGGTAGAGGATCTTTCCCTCTAGGATACTGTCGAAAATTTCCTCGCTGGAGAGATACCGTTACTGCCCTTGAGAGTGATTTCGAACGAAGATGGTGCTCCTGAACGTTGATCGGGACGAAATGACGTTCGTCGAAGGCATCTGCAACGGTTTTCGCCCCAGACCTCCTCTCGGAAGGGAGGACGAGCGAAGATGGTCCCGCATGGTGTGTTTTGGATGCTTCTCCGCCTTTCGCTGCTCTCTGTCAGGGATGACTTTTAACAATCGTCTTTCCCACAGACGGCGCCAATTGTAAGTGCAAAAGATTTAACTCAAAAGATTAGAGGGAGCCTTAGAGGACTTATGTAAATGACTGTGAAAAGCCAGTCGCTTCAGGGACCTAAAAGGGGAGAAAGAACATTCATAGTACCCTGGCTGTGGGCAGTGCAGGGCTCTCCGATGCCTAAGTTAGTGCAGGGACTGAACTAAGGTTGAAGAAGAAGAGAGGCAGATTAACGGCTAGTGAGAGTGTATATCTGCGTACCTGGTTTGGACTGGTATTCTCTTTATAGGAGAAAAGTCTAGATGCTCGATAGTGGGCCTAATGATTTGACCGCTAAGGTCTCCTCAGCTCACAAAGTAATTAATGAGGATCCATCATAACCCACATTGCATTAAATGATGGTCCGATAAGCCCATATTGCATTAAATGTTAGTCACATTGGGTTTGATTTTGTCTTGACTTGTTGGCGGCAAAGGTCCCATCGGATCCTTTCTTGGGCCCTGCCCTGATATGGCTGTAGCCGCTGGATGCCGCTTTATCAGGGATTTGATAAAGATTCTGGACGGCTGAGATAATGTATCTTTCCCATCAGCGTGTGCTTGTATCCTGCCACGCGTTCGAAGGTGGGACATGGCTGTCAGTGCCTGTCTCGGTTGGCAGTTCGTCATACAGCTGCAGCCGAGATGCGCGACTGAGGTCAAGGCACACGGCCGAGACCAAGATGGGTGTGTTAACAACAGAGCCGAGACGAGATCAACTGGTATTTTTACCGAGACCAGCTAGAAAAAGACGCCGAAGCCTAGTTGGTGCCGAGACGGGCATAACAGTCATCACCTCCGAGTTATGAGGCCGAGACCAAGCCTAATCGGTGCTTTTACTGAAATCATACTTAATCTTTGGCATTACGAAATTGCCCCCACACACATATAATACATATAAATTGAAAAAAAAATGAATTTATTGTCAAATAAGCTCCAACAAAAGTATTAAAGATGTGACTACTGAAGGACATAATGAGATGGGAGTGCTCGATATAAGGTAGAGACGTAGATGATGCCTTTCTTTCCGAGGATTTGAATTACTAGAGTGATGGGTCAAGTCTTCATTTCTCATCTTCCCTTGATTCAATTTCCATCAATCAGGGCATTACTTGATTGTGATTTTTTTATGTTAACCTTTGACTCTTCGTTTTTAACTACTTACCTGAAAAACAGAGCCTTAAAATTCCTAGGAATTCAAAATTTTAGATACATAGAAACAAACAGGACACTGATGAATTTCCAGCAAACAATGAAAGGTTGACCAACTATCTGAAATTAAAAAAGAATAGAACATACATAAGGTGCGTTTGGTCACAGCAACTTCCTAGCGATTGGTACAGCGATTGGCCAAACGCAAATACAAGACAACAAGCTACAACGACATCAACAGCTTCTAGAGCCTCAAATCGCTAATTTTCCATAATCTCGGTCCCCCCAGCTTCGGCAACAGCAACAACTTCCAAGCATCGGCAACAGCAACAACTTCTACATAACCTCAATCGCTATCAGTAGTTGCTGTGACCAAACGCAGCAATAATGTATCCGCACATACCTTTTCGGTCATCAAAATTGAAAGGAAAAATCATCAGATGCCAAGTATGTCTCTGACTCTCTGGTACTCGCAATTGAGATGGCCATGCTTACCATTGTTGGTGTTTCATGGTTCCAACGATACTCATGTAAAGTGGGCCCCACCGATTGGGCGGTCAGTATTGTGCACGTGTTCATGAATGACAAAGAATGTAGTAAGCTAGAGATTCCACAGCCAAGGCCTTCAAGCCTGGTAGGTAGTGGCAGACGCAGGATTTTCATTTGAGGGATGCGAAGTTTAATTTTTGGAGCAAACTTTTTATGTGGATTTTGAGGGTGGGCCTACATTTAATGAATTTTTAGAAATGCACGGTGATTTAAGGGGTGCGGTGGTTGTGCCTGGGTCCGCCCCTGAATGTCAATGATGCAAAGCTAAGCTAACAGGGCTTTTCCATTATTGTAGAAGGAGATTCAACATGCCCTTTTGCTTAAGTTCAACTTCCTAATTTTGAATATGGTGGAAGGGTACTCAGCGTTTGCTTTTTGATTGGGTAAATTGGAGGGAGTTACACCTTGGGGACTTGTGTATGAGGAAATACTCTATCTCTTTTCGCTAGAGATGGTGTCATTCCAATTGGCTCATTTCCACTGAGGTGCCAATGGGAGAGTCAAATCCTGATATGATTTGAAGGAGTGGAACTTTAAAGTTGGCCCACCTACTGAAAATCCAATTGAGTTGTTCAAAATTAACAGTCATTATGTATATGATATGTGAGAAGTTTTATTGCAGTCATTATGTAAAGTTGGGCTTTTATTTTGAGCGGCTTTGATTTTCAATAAATAGGCTCCACTTTGGAGTTCCACTCCTCAACTCAGGATTCTCTATCGTTTGGTAGTTTACTATTAAGGTGAAGTGAAGTAAAATCTCACTTTAAAGAGACATGAAAAGATTAGAGGGTCATATCAAAAGTACATAAATATAAAACTCCTAACTTTAAAAAAAAAGTTAAAAAGCAACATCTTCAATCCATTAAATGACAAAAAAAAATCATCCATGTTCTACACAAAAAGTCAAAAAGATTTCTTATCAAGACACTAAAAAAAAGACCATCATATTATGATTAGACCCCTTACATTTTATTCCCTCTTGATTTGAGGCTTCGCCTCACTTCACTCTACATGTAAAGTTTGTCAAACGGTAAGGATCGCTTTAGGTAAAATTCACTTGTAAAGTGAATTGAAGTGAAGATCACTTTAAAAGAGATAAGAAAATAAGAGGGTTCATATAAAAAAGTACAAATTTTAAAAAATCATCTCTTCCTTTCTTTTCGGTGAAAAAGCTTATCTCTTATTAAAAAAGCCCTTACTTTTTTATCCAAAAAAGGAAAAAGAAAAAAAAAACGCTTCTCATACTACAAAAGGACAAAGAGTGAAGAAAGTGAATTTTGAAAATTGGTTTTTTTTTTTTTAATTTTACCCATCTTCTTTACATATCTTATAATTTGAACATTCACTTTAATTCATTTTACAATTGAGAGCTCAGAAAAGCCATTTCTATAGCTAAGGTAGGAATCACATGTGAGCTCAAGGTTTTATCGCGCTCTGGTTGTCGGGTTCTAGAGAAGAAACGGCCAGGCCCATGGCCATATGACACCCACTGGCTCTGTTAAGTCAGGTGGGCAAGGTCTTTGAAAGCTTCAAGTTGGTGGAAGTGGCCAAGGGAGGGTGAGGAAACCTACCCATCCAGGGATCGATTGCTGGTGGGACTTGGGAGTGGGTGTGCTATCCACAGCTACCACATTGTGATTCCCTTTGAAAGGTCTTTTTCAGCATACACTTATACAAGTACTAGCTTGGAGGTCTGAAAGTTGGGTAATTTATAACTAGCTAATAGATAAAGTTAGATGAGTGCCAAATTTGTACCACCAATCAATGGTTATGAAACTTTTTGTAATACAATGGTAGTGAGTATGTTTGCATTGATAATGCTGCCCAGTGACCGCGCCGGCTGCCGGCGGCCCTAAAAGAATTGCCTTTCTGTCTTCTACAATTCTTTTTGTTCCATTTTGTATATGGTGGTCCTCTCTTAATAAAATCATTTCATGAGAGGGAGAGAAGAGTCAACTGGTATCGAGTGTGACCCACTAGTACCACTGACACAGCATCATACAGTTCCACTCTTTCCACTAAATATTATTCCATAGACAAAAAGGAACTGCTTTTCTTTACTTTGAACCATCCATCCATCCTTCCTCCATTGCAGAATCAGCTATTATTTTAAAAGGAACCTCAGTTTTCACTCCTACTAAAGTGAAAACTGAGAGTATGTCACTTGAGGGGATGTATTTCATCTTGAATGATCTGGATTGTCTGGCATATGTAATGTTTTACACAGTTTCTGCGTAATAGCTGCATCAGGGGATCCGAACTCAGTGAAGAAACCACCAGGCCTACGGCGCCCACTTGGATGGATACAAGTCATGTGGCCAAGGCTTTGAAAGGCCTTTGTGAGGTCCCACCCTTGGTGGGCCCTCTAAGGGCTATTTTATAGACTAATTATCCCTAATCTATGTTAATTATTGTTTAATTATATTAATCTTCGCTAATCTTTGCTAATTACTACTAATTATTGCTAATCTTTGTTAATTACTCCTTATTTTGTGCTAATTAGGATTTGTTAGAGAGGTGAGTTAGATTCTCCTAGTTTCTAGTTAGATTAGCTTAGTTGTGTAGAATTTTCAATTAAGTTGGGTGTTGTGTTAATCTTAGGCTTAGTTAGTAGAGTCTAATTAATTAAGTTAATTAAGAGGGTTAGTGTAAGCTAAAGGTGCTCTCTAGAACCTTCTTCCCTAATGACCAAATTAACCTCAAACCCTAACCCTAATTCCACTAAACCCTAAGGCTAATCTAGGAATTAACCACCCCTCTCCTATCTATATAATATCTCTTAACCCCCATTTGCAATAAACCCTAAACCCTAAGCAGCCCCCTTCCCAAGACAACTTCCAGCCCTCTTCCCAAGAAAACCACTCCCAACTACCTTCCCTTCATTCCTCTCCTCCCCTACGTTTGAGATAAGAACCAGCTACTGTTGCTGGAATTTCAGTCTTGAAGCCACTGCTGGATTCTTCTTCTTCTCCTTCATTTCTGTGCCTGCTGGAAAACCCTTGGAAGACCTGCTACTGCTACTGTTACAGCTACTGCTGTAATCTTCCTCCTCCTACTGCTGGAATCCCATCTCTGGAGACTACTGCTGCTGTGATCAGCTGGTAGCAGCTACAACCCCATCTTCTTCCCATCTCATTTTCTCTCCTTCCTCTCTATTTCTGTGCTGGAAATCACCCTCTGGAGCTGCTACACCTACCCTGCTGCTGTTACCACATTTCTCTTCCTCCTCATTTCATCACTTGAGACCCTATTACCCTGCTGGGATTTCCTTTATTGAGGAGCTACTGCAGTGCTGAAATTCTCCATTTGGGAGTACTACTACTGCTACAGCTGCTGCTGCACTTACTATTGCTGTGCATCACCTTCTTCATTCCCCTGTTCAGCTGGGTTCTGGATCCTCTCTGTTATTTCCCTCTTTCTCTCTACAAATCGATTCTCTTTATCAAAAGGCAAGTGCATCTTACTAATAACTTAGGATATGTGTTTGATTTCATGATTCAGTAGTTTTAGTTCAGAAATATGCTCTGTTATGTTTTAGAAACCATGTGAGCTTGTTGTGTTTGTTTGGATGGAAAGGTCACTGATGGATGGGGGTTTTCACCCCCCATTTGGAAGATCAGTGGGCCATAAGGTGATGGATGGATGGTTATGGAGTCATTTTATGTTTAGAATGGTGTTGGTGAAGTTTGGAAGGGATTGGAAGTAGTTTGGGTGGAAATGGAGCCAAAACAGAGTGACTGCAGAAACTGGGTTTTGTCCCAGTTTCGTGTAACCGGTTAACCGGTTGGTTAACCGGCAGTGTAGCCGGTTAACCGGGCTTTGCAGGCCGGTCAACCGGCCACACTGAAATTGCAGAAATGGCAGCTCCCAGTTATTTCTTCTGCAGGAAGTGCTGCAGTGCAGCCGGTTAACCGGACTATGCAGGCCGGTTAACCGGCCACACTGAGATTTCTTGGAAAACTGGCCCTTAGCCATTTCTTGCACAAATTTCATTTCAAATAGTCGGGTTGACCTGGTCTCGCACCGGTTGACCCGATTCACGCTGTTTGTGCAGGAAGTGACTGAAAGTTGGTTCTTCAATCAAAACACAGACTCCTTACACCCAAATGGACTTGATACTTAAGATTTACTTTAGATAATGTTTAAAGCTGGATCATCAAATCTTTCTAAGGTGTTCAGAGTATGCGGTCAATCATCCAGGCCAGGTTGTTTGACCGGATACGCTGTAAGCCTATAGAAATGAATTGAGTTGTCCAAGAAGCCTGATTTAGATTAGCCAGTGCACTCGGTTGATCTTCCAGGCCAGGAAATCAACCGAGCTCACAACACATCAGGTTCACCTGGAAAACCCTGATTGTTCTAGTTTTCAACATTTAGTAGATATGATCAGTTGTGGGGCCCATTGACCATCCAAATGAGTATTTATCAGTGTCCTAAGCCCGAGTCAACGGTGTGGCTCAACCTTGGCTCGCGAGGACCACTGTTTAGTGTTTTGGTTGATAATCTAAGATGATTCGACCTCTAAGAGTTGTCAACGATGCCCTTAACTAACTAAGCACCAAATACATTATTTTACGGCATTAATGACGTCATTTAGAGATCGAATTACCGGAGATAGACCCGAACCTAAAGTGGCCCATTTACCTAGGATTGGACCGTTGCTTTTCCCGTTGATTCTCTGATTGAAGTTTATACTTCAATGTTATTTTACTCTGTCTTTCTTAGATCTTAGAATAGCTGTTTACTATTAATTAAACATAATTGGAAGACCTGAACCTAGGGTATCTAGAGGTGACCCGATGATGTGATTTCGGAGATCATTGACCCGTGTCTGTGTCTAGGCGGGCCCTTACTGGGCCTAGGTGTGGTGATGTGAACCCTTTAGTTGAAGAGGTAGTTTCTATTGGACTGTTTGAGTATTATGGATCGAAATGGAATGGTTTATCATTATAAGTGGACTGGTTGCCTCGTATGGATAGTTTAGACCAGGCCATGTACTGTTGGGCCTTGGTATGGATCCAACGAGTGGGCCTGGGTCTTGAATGAGATCCAGAGTTTGTATTGAGATGTGTGGACTTTATAGAGGTTATTGTTAGGACCTTGTTCACGCAAGGCAAAGCCTAGACAGACACAGACCTTAGAGTTATTCTTGAGTCGGCATGAACATTCACTCGGTTGATTTAAGCTCAGCCGGTGGACTGATCATCCTCGGTAGGAGCTAGTTGAGTAGTGATGAGCTATCATGATGAGCTGTGTGGTTAAGACGGCAAGGTGTCATGCCGTGCCGATCTGGAGTGATGAGATGATGAGTTGATGAGTGATATTCGGGATTAGTTATTCCCTGATTAGATTCCCCACCGCGACTGTGTTCAGTATGGGAGGGCCGCGGCATAATATCCCGCGGTATTCCAGCTCGTGTGAATGTGCCACCTTGTGTAGTAGTTTAGTTGATTTCTTTTATACTGGTTCCTTATGATTTAAATACACGATTGCCTAGTTCTCTTTCCTTGTTATTCATTTAAATTATGTACCTGTCTTTAATTCCTTCGATATATATATGCTATGTTAGTAGTATGCTGTATCTTGCCAGATCGTTTAGATCTGACCCATTATATGGTGCTTAGGCCTTGACCCAGAGATCCATGACGACGCATTAGCCCTCGTGGAGGCACCTGTAGCCGGAGAGTACGCTTGGGGCCCGGCCGACACGGACGTCGAGCCGGAGGGCGGAGACGAGTATCCACAGGGGTTTTGAGAGATACTATTTGTTTTGGGTTTGAGTGCTTTTTGTAGTGAGTTGGGGGTAGAACACAATGTATAACTTTTTATTAACATTGAACCATTTACAAAGTAGACTGCAGTCTTGCTCTTACTTTATATAAACATGATACCTATTGCTTCCGCTCTATTTAAATGTTATGCTTCCGCAAGTTTTAACCATTGAATGTTATTTGGTTCAAAAAGTTTTAAATTGGACCTCACTGCGGCCTACGATCTTGGAAGTTCTCGGATTTTCCGGGAAGTAGCGCGCCAATTTCGGGTAATCGAGCGAGTATATCGGTATCCGGAATTGGGGCGTTACACCTTCTTCAGCAAACAGTGAGAAGCACTGGTTTGAAGGCCTGAAAGTTGTGTAATTTATAACCATCCAGACGTTAGATGAGTGACAAATTTGCATGACCAACCATAGGTCATGGAGCTTCAGCTAATACAGAGGTATTGAATATGTTTACACTGATGATAAGGAGTCCAAGTGGGCACCAATACACAGGCTTGCATTTTATGCTAAGGATGGCCGGCCGGCCGGCTCAAACCGAATTGCCTCTCTGTTTTTCTACATATGTTTTTGTTCTATAATCCATTCTATAGTGGGTCTGTTTTCTGACTCTCATCTTGTAATCAAATAGTTTTCACGAGAGAGAGAGAGAGAGAGAGAGAGAGAGAGAGAGAGAGAGAGAGAGAGAGAGAGCCACCACTGACACAGCATGATACAGTTCCTCTCACTATAGTTAAAAAAGACTTCCCACACAGCATGATACAGTTCCTCACTATAGTTAAAAAAGAATTCCCACTAAATATTATTCCATACACAAAAGGGAAATGCTGTTCTTGATTTTGAATCATCCATCCTCCCTCCATTGCAGAATCAACTATTATTTAAAAAGAACCTCAATTTCATCTACTGTCACAGAAAACCCCCACCAAAATTTCCTGATTCCGTCACCCTTTCCCCCTACACCAAGTTTTGCTTGATGAAAAAGATATTTAGAACATCTTCTGTATCAAATTTCTTGAAAACTTTCAAATCTTAAACCAGAACAAAGAGGCATCCGCATGTGACTTCCCACATGACATCCTTCCCAAGTGCATGCTTTGAACTGCATATGCCATGCCTAAACATTATCTCCGTGCAATGAGGGTTTGAAACTGCACTCACCCTGGGCATAGGGGATTTACTCGGCTCTCCCTAGGCCCGTAGGGATTAGTCTAGCCCAAACCCTCCGTTATCCAAAAAAAAATAAAAATCTCCGTGCAATGTGCATGAATTCGTGATGCTTCATGATTACTGCGTGTCATCTACTGGCCTTTTGATCTGTTGTTTGCCAAGAAGTTGCAGCAGTCATCTGTCCACCGATTGCAACAGCGGCCGACTCCACATGCGTGAGCAGATACCTGTATATTTTCCTATTTAGCCGATCCACCGTCCCAGTACGAATGGAGCAACCATTGCTGTTCTCTTTAGTGGTCTCAATCTCATCCAACCAGTCATTCACTCTCTTAATCTGCGACAGCATGCCTGCAACCTGACCCTTATCCGACAGTGCTGAGGCGTCTACATTGGCATCCAAGAACTTCTCAATAAAGCCCAGGAACCAGTCACGGGACTCCACTTGCAACGAATTGGCTAGATCAGCAGCTTCAGTTAGGCCAGCCCCTCGGACCCACTCAAGGGGAGGAGGTACCCTCGGCTTCTGACCAATGACGAGCCCCTTACCAGATCGACATGGAGTTGAAGGTGAAGACAGCCTAGAGCTAACGGAAGCCCGAGGTTTGGTTTGAGTCTTCAATGCCCCGTTTTTCACCGAGTCTTCTATGATTACTGTATATTGACTGCCTGCAATTGTCTGCGGACTTTGACTCAAAGCTGACCCTGCAGCCAATCCAGATGTGGGCTGTTTCTTAAACACTGTAAAAGATGACAAGTCAGTGGCCAATGCAGCTTGAACCCATGAAGTAGCAAGTTTGTGTTTCTTCAATGAGGTTTTCAAAGCTTCTTCCAACAGGTTTTCTTCGTGTTCCGGCAATGATCCTGTGGGAATTGTTTTCGATAGGGAGTCTGCAACCAGAGCAGCTTGGCCCAAGGTGGCATGAAGGCTCAGGAATTGTTCCACGGTAGGCTGCGGGTTGTCCTCCTTGGCAGAGGAACTGAGCTCAGCATATATACTGTAGAAAGCAAAAGGAAAAAAGATCAATGCAAGAAACAACAGTTTTAATACTCTCAGGGCTCTCACTGGTTTCATGGGATATTGCGTAGCTTCAAGGGTATAATTCCTGTCACTTTCCACCAATAGGTCTATGTACTAAATCTGCTCCAAATGCAAATTAAATTATGGTCAGTTGAGACATATAAAAGATGTGTTTAAACGTTTAGAATCATTGGGCTTGTTTGTTTGCATTATAATACATAGAAATGCATGGTCAAATGAGCTCCACCGAAGGATTATTAAAGAGGTGAAGTGTGAATGATATGAGGTGGCCATATAGATGGAAGCTTGACTTTCCTAGGATAGAATTAGTAGGGTGATGCATGTTCATTTTCCATCTTCCTTTGATTCACTTTCCATTAAAAGAGATGTTATTTGATTGTCATTTTTTTTTATATTCACCTTTGATCTTCATTTTTAACTACTTATGGCATGAATTACTATATATTTGGTTCCTATGTATTCTATGTGAACAAACAAGCCCTTTGAGTCAAACAACAGACCAGTGAATCTTTTCCAAGTGCAAATCAAATTGATCATTTAAAACCTGTCAGTTGAGAAATATAAGACTACGTTTGGAGACTCAAGAATCTTGAGTTGGAAATTAGCCAATAATTTCTCAGCTGACTGAGCACCTTTAAAATAAGACAAGAAAGTTGTTGAAAAGGTCAAGTGGCTAACTCTTTATTATGAACAAACACCTTGGCCAACGCCGGTTCAACCCAGCTGAGTTCAGAATAGTTAACAATTATTTGAACATTAAGAGTGAAATAAATAAATGCCTAACGGATTTAATCAAGTTGAATTCACATATATTGGAGTTTCCCACAGTTTTTGTACTCATCAGCAAAAACGGCAAGGGTTTGATCATTGTCATCATTGAAGCCATATCCCATCCAACTGGAATTGTCAACTCAGTAGTTTGATATCTCAGATATAAATAGAGTTTCTTTATAGGGGATTTGACATATTAACCCCACTTAAACCCTACTTCCCCAATTTCATGACTGAAATTGAACTAATGTCACAAGCGTCATTTGACTCTGGTCCACATTTTTTTTACTTTTCTTCCCTGGATCCCATGATATCATGGGACCCAAATGTTTAAGGTTGAAAAGCCGGTACATTAAAAAATCTAGACTGTCTTCTTATGTAAACCTGGATCCCATGATATCATGGGATCCAGGGCAGAAAAGTAAAAAAAAAAAAATGTGGACCAGAGTCCAACGACCCAGGTGACATTAGTAGATTTTCAGTCATGAAATTGGGGGAACATGGTTTAAGGGGGATTAATATGTTAAATCCCCTTCTCTATATTCAGTTTATGAACATAATTTTACTTTTGAAAAGGTAATTGCAATGAGATTTAGTTTGTGGTTAAGAACTGCAATGTGATTTAGGACTTCTGTAAAGAACAGTTAGCAATCTGGGCCTCCAAGAATCATATGAAATGAATAAATATAGGAGAAAAGGTTAGTGATGTGCTTGGAATCACGTGAGTTCTTGAGGAGGTTAGCCTCTTTTAAAAGTTGTTGAGGAGGTTAGCCTCTTTTAAAAGTTGTATAAATGAGTTGGCTTCCATCATTTATCATAACACTAACCATGGCATTCGCATTTTTCATTGCTACAGGAGAAAGCATAGTGTGGTACTCAGAGTCCAACACTGATGACATGGTCTAAGTCGGAATAGCATAAAAGACCACAAAGATGGATTTCTATTTTGAAATTGGGTTCTAAGGATGTATCTAAGGGTTATGTGATAAGGAGAATAATAAGATAGATTTGAGTTTGTATGGCGTGAAGTCTCTTGATTGATGATCATGGCAAGCGCTTCCCGTTGTCAAATGGACAATAACAACAACAACAAAGTAGAAGAAGATTCCTGGCTCACAGCAACCAACATCATGGTTTTAAAATGGATACTACATAACAGTTTCAGCACAACTGTTTCTGATTCTTTTGGTGGTAATGGTTTGAGTTAAAACAAGAATTTTTAAGGATTTATCTATGTCTAGAACACGATATAGAAATTAAAAAGAAAAGAAAATCCTACCAGATTTGAGCTGTTACTTTTGCCACTGCACTTTACTTCAGTTGTTTCAGAAAATAAAAACAATTTATGAGTGTTATATAGGCTGTGGACCTAGCCATTGACCTTCAATCAAGTTACTTACAATGGTAAAGCAAGAAGCTTTGAATAAAAATTCCAAGTACTCCTCTTTAGAAAGATAATTCAAAACCATGATCTCCAAAATATTCATCACTCATCAGTTCACAATTGGAATCCACTTAGACCTAGACATCAACCTTCCATCTAGTTCCTTCGGATGGTAAACTATGAAGCTTAAAAAGAAGATGCCATGTACCCTCTTTTAGAAATTATTCAAAATTGAAGTGGTGATAGATCTAAATTAGAATCACCAATTATTACAAACGTGGCTGTTGGAATTTGGGAAAGGTGACAGAAGGCAAAAGCACTTGAAAATAACTGTCTCAACGAAAACCAGTAAGCCTATAAGTACAAAACAATAAACAAGCAAAAAGATGGGACAGTGACTGCTTGATCTAACCTTATGTTACCCAAAACCTCAAAGAGGTTTCCATTTCGATGGAAAGATATTTTATGCTAAAACTGAGCATGTTCTAACTTGTACGCATGATGCACCTCCACTGTGCCCATGTTGCATCCAGGTAAAAGATTCAAGCATATCAAGATCTTTATTAAGATCACTAGGAACAGTAAAAATATTTATGCTAATATGGCACATGTTGTTCATCCATAAGTGGAACTTTCTTTATAGATGTCCCAGAGAGAGAATAGGCCACACTAATTGAATATTGTGCATGTAGGGGTAAGCAGTGTGGAAGAAAGTCCATTTTTACATGCAAGAACTAGCATACCTCTAGAAAGTAAATACCTTAAGTTGAAGAGAGCATACAAGTAGACACAAAAATCTGAACAACTGAATGATGCCCAAAAACACTTTATTGAAATTTACCTCAGGCATCGAATCAAACTCTCTGCTGCAGAAGCTTCTTGCATTGCCTTAATAGCAGCAAGTTGTGCTGCATCTCCGTGCCTCAGAACTTCCTGCAAGAAAAATAGAACATAATAATTTTAGAGACAGTCTGATGATTATTAACATAATCAGGTAAATCTTCACTAACAGGCCAAAAACTAAACCAAATCAATAGCAACGTTAACGAGTAAGGGCATGTTTAAGTCTTTTGGCCTCATCAGAGTTCTTTGCATAGCCCAGTTGCGGGTCTACTCACAACTGCCTATATACTTGAAGTGTCTCTTCAATTCTATGTTGCATGGATTTTTTTTTTTTTTTTTTTTGGAATGAGCCATTTACCCATGTTGGACACGATGACATTTCAGATTCTACAGATTCAGCTAATGCTAATTTAAACAGTATTTACAATTGATTAAATATAGTTACACCATTTCTTCAATTGGAATCTAAATAACTAATGTGATAACTACTAGATCGTTTAAAGTAAGATTTGTATATATTTATTGGTGTTACTAGTGCATATTTTTTTTATATAAAAAAATAGGCGTTCGTTAGCTGAATCCAAGAATCCTATGTTAGAGATTTGCTAAATTGGACATCTTGTACAGGTGTCAGAGTCTGACACATGTTTCCATGTACTCACCCAACTTAGCTTGAAATGATCTCATGTGCAACTTGACACTACATCACCAACCAATTTTGGGGAAAATGGCAAAAAGTGGAAGTCTACCTAAATCCGCCCCCCCCCCCCCCCCCCCCCCCCCCCCCCCCCACCCTTCTCCCAAACTCAGGGTTGAGGTACAATCAGATGTACCTAAAAAGTAAAAACAAGAGGTGATGCACCATTGACCTAAACTGAAGACTACAAAATTTTTCAACAGCATGTAAGTTGAATGGCTATAACCATGGGTTACAGAGTACTAGAACAAAAATGAGCATATCAAGGAAGGACAATTGTCATATAGAAACACTGAAATTTGAGTCCCAAAATCAGGGTCTAGAATGATGGCCGTTATGTAGCAGTTTTTCTCGCTATAGTGTAAAACATAAATATAAAGGACAATGCAAACTACATGCACTATTAACTTGTACACTTCCTAAGCTTTTATCTACATTAAAACACCCTATAGCCCCAAAGAAAGGAGAAATTTAAATCTTCCATTTTCTAGGATTTCTTAAGAGAAATCAATATAAAAAGGGATGAAATAGACCAACATAATGGTTATTATTATATCCGAATCAGCCAATACATAATGGTTTTGACTCTGATCATTGCGAAGTTCAAAACTGTGTTACAAACCATGCCTAGGATTGAAGACAGTATGAATCATACCTTTCCAAGTTTTGCAAGATCTGGAGGAAGTGAAGCCCATGAAACACAGCCATCTGTCCACCTTCTGTTATTGATAATAACCTTGACCAAGTTTCCAAGGATGGGATTATTAGGTGATTCTGATGTTTTCTTTTAAACAGATGTCCTTTGCTTCCTTGACTTATCCGGACCATCCAAAGTTCCATTGTTGTTGCATTTCTTTGCAGGCATCTGAGCCTTGTTGTCCTCATCTTTAGATGAGAACTTGTCATTTGTAGCAGCCTTTCTCCGAGGAGCCTGTGTTGTAAAAGATGGTTATCTAACTGTAAGTGCAGAAATAATAATACTCACAAGATCAGGATGCCTCTTAGGACTTACTCAATGCATGGAGGAGATAGCTGCGACGACCTGAGCCTGAAAGAAGAGAAAGACAAAGGTCAGAGGACCCTGGCTATGGGCAGCGCAGGGCTCTCCGATGCTTAAGTCAGCAATGGATCGGAGAAGAAGCAGAAAAGAAGAAAGACTGTGTGTCTATGTGAGAATGCTTACCCCTTGCTCCCTTTGGCTCGTGCCTTATATACGGGACAGTCTTGGGTGAATGCCAGTGGGCTTGGTGATGTGACCTGGGTCACACCAGCCCACAAAGTCATTAATGAAGGTCCATCATAGCCCACACTGCATTTAATGTGGGTCCGATCAGCCCACAATGCATTTAATGTCAGTCACATTGGGCCTGATCCTGCCCTGATCTGGTGGTGGCTGAAGTCCCATCAGATCCCTTCCTTGGGCTTCGCCACGATAGGGCCGTGGCTATTAGCTGCAAGCGCAATTCTGCATTGCCGAGCTTGCATTGCAGAGACTGAACGGTATTCGCGGCCGAACTGAATTCTGTTTGGCCGAGACCAGCACGTAGTGCCGAGACCGAAGTAGATCGGATCGTAGCCGAGATCAAGGGACGTGGTCCCCCAAACAGTAGCTAACCGAGCACACCCTAGCCGAGACCAAGAGAAACTGGTTCACGGAATGGGCCCCCACACAATAGCCCCTCAGTTCTTGACCTCTAGGGCTCTCTCGGGCACTAAGGTTAAGAGCTGGACCGATTCCCCGCACTAGGGTTGAGAACTGATCCGATCTCCCGAGACGGACAGTGCTCGCCTTCCATCCGATTTTGTTTAAGGGTTCTGACTTATTCGGCGCCGGACGCCGCCGCTGCTTCGTCTGCCAGAGATAATAAAGGGGGCAATAAATGCGGGGCTATGATTAGCATGGGAAGGCGGACCATCATCGCCGCAGCGCCACGCGTTATTGCCTGGTGGGTTCTCTTGTCCTTTCGAGGGGGCGTGCAACGCAAGCCGAGGCGACATCTCACGCGTGTCCCGCTTCGAATTCCGGAATGGCGCCCGTTCCCCCCCTTTATATTGCACTTCTGTCTTCTCCCTTTGTCATCTCTGCAAACGAACAGTGTCGAAGCTCTGCTAGAACCTCTGTTCGCCGGAACCTTCACTGCCAGAACCACCTCCATCGCCTCCTAGCTTCGCCCAGGACTCCCTTCAGGACCAGCGAGGGATCAGCGGCCTGAGTTGTGACTTCGCCCGAGTCTGTGAGTCTCCCTGCCTCGATCCTTCTCTCTTTTCATTCTGTATTTCTGTCCTTACCCCACCTAAGGTCTCCTCCGTTTCTCAGACATTCCACGGCTTAGACCTCTAGGGATTGTTAGGGTTCCTTAGATCCAGAGATGGGGATTTTTACTCACTGGATAGATTCCCAGTCGGGCCTGGCCACTCTTAGGAGAGTCTACATGATCCCAGACGATGTCCAGATCATGGCAGCCGACCCCTCCATCTACTCATCTCGCAACGGCTGGATGCCGTTTCCCCTGATAGCCGTGATCGAGGGTGGGGTCAGATTCCCCTTGGCCCCCCTTCTTAGGTCTTGTTTGGAGACCTGGAGGCTTAGCCCCTGTCAGTTAATGCCCAATGGGTATAAGATCATCATGGGCATCGCCGAGCTGAATAGGATTCTAGACATCAGCCTCGGCGTCCATGATATAGAGGATATATATGACCTCTGCAAGTCTAGGGAGGTGGGCACCTATTATCTTCGCATCAAGGCGAGGTGCCAACCCCTCGTCACGGCGCTGGAGGACTCCAATAAATACGCCGGAGATGACCGCCTGCTCGTCTCGGGAAACTGGGAGTTCGGCGAGACCGAGACCGAAGCAACTAGGAGGGTCCGAGTCCCTCGACGCCTCGGGACTCCACCGAGTAAAGACCTAACCCCCTGGGTTTCCGATTTCTTTCTTATGTTTGATTTCTGCTGCCAGATCCTAACTCGGCTGTTTTTCGCAGGCCTTTCCGAACGCAAGCGCGAAGCCCAGCTGAACGGTTGGAGAAGGCACTCACCTTGGCTGACCAAGGTGTACTGCTACCACGGCCACCACACAAGAGCTGCCTACTCTCTTCTGAAGTACGAGCCGAGATACGTGTCTTACACACGGAAATCCGGCAACCCGGAGAGATTCGCCCCCGATCCAGCAGAAACCAGCGGGACCGTCACGGTTGCGGAAGCGTCCGCAACGTTGGCCGTGGTCACGGGCATCCCGCTAAGGGAAATTGAAGAATATACCTCCGGAGCCGAGGTAGACTCTCCGACAAGGGAAATCGAGAACTATACTTCCGGAGCCGAGGCCGAAGTGGACAATATGGAGAGGCGTAGGCCCGCGTTTCAGCCGCGGAATTTGGCGGACGCCGTCGTCGGCAGCGGTAGACAGGCTGCCGCACCCCGCACTGCCCCGCCCTCCTTCGGGACCATCGTCCCTGCCAGAGTTGAGGCCCGACCTCCCCCAGACTTGGAAAGTGAGAGGCCGAGGAAAAAGGCGAAGGGGAAGGGGCCGGATCAGGAGGAGCGATCACGGCGACGTTCACCCCAAGCCGCGAGGGAGAGGGCGGTGGACGTGATGCCCGCTCCGGCAGTTCCTCTGGTGGAGAGTCCCTCCGAGCCCCAGGCGGCAACGTCCTCGGGTGCCGAACCGGCCGAGTTCAGGCCGGACATGGAGCTGAGGAAGGGGAGGCCACTAAATGCTGAGGACAGACTGGTGGGGAGCCCAGATGTCATTGCGGCGCTCAGCCGAGCCTGTGCACTCCCCAGGGACATGGAGAGGCACAGGTCGGAAGACTCCCCCCTGCTGATTATGAGGACCATACAGCACTCCCTCGCTGTAAGTGCCCGACTTTCCTGGTCACAGGTGTTTCTCTCTTTTGATATTTCTTGTTTTCGTGCTGAGCTTCTTTTGTTTGCTCCGCTGCAGGCTGTCCAAAGGCTCCAGATAGTCGCGGACAGCATAGCGGAGGAGGACAGTCGGTTGGCTCGCCTGGCAAAGGAAAAACAGAAAGCCGAATCCGAACTGCGAGCGGCCAAGGAGGAGCTGAAGGCGGAGGCGGCCAAGACTGCGGAGCTCAAGGCTCAGTCAGATATGATGGCCAGCGACCTCTGCAAAGCAAGGTCAGAGGGCTTCGAATGGCAAACGAAGCTCCAGGCAGAGGAGAAGAGTTCGGCGGGGTTCAAGGCCGAGCTGGAGCTGGAAAGGAAGGCGAAGGAGGAACTCCTTGCATCGAAGGAGGAACTCCTTGCATCGAAAAAAGCTGAGGTCGATGCCGCCTTCCTGGAGGGGACTGAGGAAGCTGCGAAGATTTACGTTGATCAAATCACGGCACTCAGCCCGAAGCTGTACCGGCTCGGCTGCAAGGCCGTGTTGAAGAAGATGGGGGTTCCTGCAGATGATCCGATACATCAGAATCTCCCCGAGCTCGGAGAGGAGCCCCTAGATGAGGCCCTGGCCGAGACCCCTGCCACCCCGGCCGAAGTCCCTTCCGAGCCAACGCCTGACCCCGTTGAAGAAGCTCCTCAAGCCGAGGCCGCCGTGGTCGTCATCGAGGACCTAGAAGCAGAGCCATCGACTTGACTTCCTCTTTTTTCTTTTCTTTATAAAATGTAGTCTTTGTTTCAAACTGTCTCGATGTAAATCAATGCTATCAATGAAAGACTTTTTCTCATATTTTTCTCCTGTGTGGTGTGGCTTTTACTTGCTTTCCTTTGTACGCTTTCCGTGAGTGTTGTGAATTTGGGTGTGACTTCGGACTAGAGTAGACCGACCTGATCAGGGTTCTCTGCGAGCGCTGACCCTTTGGAAGCCCCATGTATTTCGGCGAAACCAGATTTCCGTGTCGGAAGACTGGTGCCGTTTCGGCTGGTCTAGGTGGCTGAGTGCCAACCGTAACCATAACACGTTCGGCTGCTCGTCTAGGTGGCTGAGTACCAGCCTTAGACATGGGCCGTTTTGGCAACTCGTCTAGGTGGCTGAGTGCCAGCCTTAGATATCGGCCGTTTCGGCAACTCATCTAGGAGGCTGAGTGCCAACCTGAGACATGGTCCGTTTCGGCAACTCGTCTAGGTGGCTGAGTGCCAACCTTAGATATGGGCCGTGACGGAAACTCGTCTAGGTGGCTGAGTGCCGACCTTAGACATGGTCCGTTTCGGCAGCTCGTCTAGGTGGCTGAGTGCCAACCTTAGACATGGGCCGTGTCGGCAACTCATCTAGGTGGCTGAGTGCCAACCTTAGATATGGGCCGTGGCGGATACTCGTCTAGGTGGCTGAGTGCCGGCCTTAGACATGGTCCGTTTCGGCAACTCGTCTAGGTGGCTGAGTGCCAACCTTAGATATGGGCCGTGACGGAAACTCGTCTAGGTGGCTGAGTGCCGACCTTAGACATGGTCCGTTTCGGCAGCTCCTCTAGGTGGCTGAGTGCCAACCTTAGACATGGGCCGTGTCGGCAACTCATCTAGGTGGCTGAGTGCCAACCTTAGATATGGGCCGTGGCGGATACTCGTCTAGGTGGCTGAGTGCCGGCCTTAGACATGGTCCGTTTCGGCAGCTCGTCTAGGTGGCTGAGTGCCAACCTTAGACATGGGCCGTTTCGGCAACTCATCTAGGTGGCTGAGTGCCAACCTTAGATATGGGCCGTGGCGGATACTCGTCTAGGTGGCTGAGTGCCGGCCTTAGACATGGTCCGTTTCGGCAGCTCGTCTATGTGGCTGAGTGCCAACCTTAGACATGGGCCGTTTCGGCAACTCATCTAGGTGGCTGAGTGCCAACCTTAGATATGGGCCGTGGCGGATACTAGTCTAGGTGGCTGAGTGCCGGCCTTAGACGGTCTTCCAACTTCGCACCATTGTCACTGTCAGGATGCCAGATTGCTACAAATTGTGGAGAACTGTAGTTTCATTGAATCCAGAAGCGTTGTACAAGTACAGAGACTAAAAATAGAATTTTTTGAGGTGTGAGGCGTTCCATGGTCTCGGTAGCGGACGTCCCTCCATGTCTTCGAGCCGATAAGCCGACCGTCCAGCAATGGAAGTGACCTTAAACGGACCATGCCAATTCGGCGCTAGCTTCCCTTGATTCGGATCCCTGTCGGCTGGGAGTGTTTTCTTGAGAACCAGTTCCCCCACGCAGAACTTCCTTTCTCTGACGTTCTGGTTATAGCCCCTGGCTAGCCGCTGCTGGTAGACGGCCAGTCTGACTGCCGCCGCTTCTCTTCTTTCGTCTGCCAAATCCAGTTCCCTGGCCAAGTTAGTCTCGTTCTGTCCTTGGTCAAAGAGTTCGGACCTCAGAGTGGGGAGGCCGATCTCCAAAGGGATGACCGCTTCCATCCCGTAGGCGAGCGAGAAGGGGGTAGCCGAAGTGGAACGCCTTGGGGTGGTCCTGTAAGCCCACAGGACGCTCGGCAGTTCTTCCACCCATCTCCCCTTCGCTTGGTCCAGCCGCTTCTTGAGCCCATCGAGGATCACCTTGTTGGAGATCTCGGCCTGGCCGTTACTCTGTGGGTAAGCAGGCGTGGAGTAATGGTTTCGGATGCCGAGATCCTGGCAGAAGGTCTTGAAGAGTTTAGAGTCGAACTGAGTTCCGTTGTCCGAAACCAGCGCTCTGGGAATGCCAAACCTTGTGACGACATTCTTCCACACAAAATTCTTGGAGTCTCGCTCTGTGATGGATGAAAGTGGCTCTGCTTCGATCCATTTGGTGAAGTAATCTGTCGCCACAATAAGCCATCTCTTGTTCCCTGGGGTTCGGTGGAGCGGGCCCACTATGTCGAGCCCCCACTGGGCGAATGGCCACGGGCTAGAGAGCGGGCTGAGATCCTGCGCGGGCTGATGGAGAGAGTGTGAGAACTTCTGGCACTTCTCGCACTTCTTCGCATATACCTGCGCATCTTTCTGCATATACGGCCACCAGTAACCCTGGCTAATGGCTCGGTAAGATAGGGATCTTCCTCCGATATGGCTCCCGCAGATTCCTTCGTGTATCTCGAAAAGGAGGTCCTCGACCTTACTTGGATGGACGCACTGGAGGTACGGTCCCGAGAACGATTTCCTGTAGAGCTTGACTTCGGGAGATAGCCAAAACCGAGCTGCCTTGAGTCTGACCCGGTGGGCCTCACCACTGTCCTCGGGAAGCCTGTCGTCCTTCAGGTAGGTGATAATAGGGTCCATCCAGCTCGGACCGAGACCGATGCATAACACTTCCCGAGGTGAACGGAGCTCAATGCTGGGCGCAGCTAGCGATCCGACTTCGACGCTCCTCTTTTTCCCTGCCTCAACAGCACTGGCCAAGTTAGCCAAGGCGTCTGCGTGAGAGTTCGCTTCTCTGCCGATCTGCCTGACTTCGGCCGACTGAAATTGTACCAGCAGCTTCTTAGCCAGGGCCAAGTACGCGGCCATCCGGTCGTCGCGAGCCTGGTAGTTCCCAGTCAGCTGGTTTGTCACCAACTGTGAATCACTGAAGACCACCAGCTGTTGAGCTCCGAGGATATTGGCACTGTTAAGTCCGGCTAAAAGGGCTTCGTACTCAGCTTCATTGTTTGACGCCTTGAAGTCCAGGGTCAGAGCCTGCTCGATGACCAGTCCTTCTGGCGATTGGAGAACAACTCCTGCTCCGGCTCTTCTCGAGGTGGAAGATCCGTCGACGAAGATTTTCCAAACTGGGGTCTCGGCTTGAGATGGTGATTGTTCAGAACTCGTGGGAGCCCCATGCTCCTCGCCCCCCAGTTCGGTGCCGAGCTGGGTTGGTGCCGAACTTGAATCAAACTCGGCGAGGAAATCTGCCAGAACCTGGGCTTTTATTGCTGTCCGTGGCTGATACTGAATCTCATACTGCCCTAGTTCGACAGCCCATCGGGAGATTCTTCCTGAAAAGTCAGCCTTCTTGAAAACAGATTGGAGTGGGTGCTCCGTAACAACCACAATAGAATGGGTTTGAAAGTAATGGGAGAGCTTTCGCGAGGCGCTAACGAGCGCCAAGGCGAGCTTCTCCAGAGGCAGATACCTGGTCTCGGCATCAATAAGGGTCTTGCTCGTATAATATACCGGTTTCTGAACCTTGTCCTCTTCTCGGATGAGGACCGAGCTGACCGCATGATCCGAGACCGCTAAGTATAAATACAGGGTCTCCTCGTGGGTCGGGGTTGACAACAACGGTGGTGATGAAAGGTAAGCCTTGAGCTGCTGCAAGGCGTGGTCACATTCTGGGGTCCATTGGAATTTAGAATTTTTTCGAAGAAGATGAAAGAAAGGTCGGCACTTATCTGAAGATTTGCTGATGAAGCGATTCAGTGCCGCGGCCATTCCTGTAAGCTTCTGGACCTCCTTGACCGAAGTTGGACTCTGCACTCTGAGGATAGCCGAGATCTGATCTGGGTCTGCCTCAATGCCTCTGCGTGTAACCAGGCTGCCCAAGAACTTGCCGGAACCAACACCGAAGGCGCACTTCGAGGCGTTAAGCTTCAGCCGGAACTTCTTTAGAGTGGCGAAGATCTCGGCCAAGTCTGACAGATGATCCCGTGCCTGCTTGGACTTGACCACCATGTCATCGATGTAAACCTCCACGGTGTTGCCGAGCTGATCGTGAAACATCTTGGTGACAAGTCTCTGGTAGGTGGCCCCTGCATTCTTCAGCCCAAACGGCATCACCTTATAACAGTAGGTTCCCCTGGGCGTGATAAACGCTGTCTTCTCTTCATCTGGCCCAAACAGTGGGATCTGGTGATAGCCGCGGTAGGCATCAAGGAAGCTCATTCTATCATGCCCGGCCGTGGCGTCGATCAGCTGGTCGATCTTTGGCAAGGGGAAGCTGTCCTTGGGACAGGCCTTGTTGAGGTCAGTAAAATCGACGCACACCCTCCACTTGCCAGTCTTCTTCTTGACGACCACCGGGTTGGCTAGCCACTTCGGGTACTGAACTTCTCTGATAGCGCCGGCCTGAAGTAGCTTATCCACTTCCTCGACGACGGCTTCGGTCTGCGGGACCCCAGTCCTCCGCGCCTTCTGCATCACAGGTTTGTGGTTAGGGTCAACATTTAGTTTGTGACACATTACCTCGGGGTCGACGCCAGGCATCTCCTGAGGCGTCCAGGCGAAGGCATCTCTGTTCTGCATCAGGAACTGGGCCAGTTCGGACCTTTCCGGCTCTCCAAGCTGGCTGCCGAGTAGAAAGAACCGATCCGGGTCCTTCTGGTCGATCCGGACCTCGGTCAATTCCTCGACGCTCTTCCTGCCCGGATCTTGGCCGAGCTCATCCAGCCCCTGCTCCAGGTTCTTCTCCATCTCGGCCACATTGACCTCCTTGGGCTCTTGCTCCCCAGGTACCACAGCTGTCAAGCACAGCTTAGCTGCCTGCTGATCTCCTCTGACCGTGATAATCTCAATTCGGCCGCTCTCTCCTTCCCACGGAAACTTCAGCCTCTGGTGGAGGGTGGAAGGGACTGCTTCCAGGCTATGGAGCCAAGACCTGCCCATTATAGCATTGTAGGGCGAGGGTGCGTCGATCACCATGAAGGTTGCCATGACAGACGCGCCACCGACCTCGACCTTGAACGTCACTTTCCCCTTAGGATAAACAGGTTTGGCGCTGAAGCCGATAAGGGGAACTCGAGCCTCCTGCAGATCTTTCTCCGTCAGTCCCATCCTTCGAAAGCTGTCGAAGTAAAGGACCTCGGACGAACTGCCGGGGTCAACAAGGACTTTCTTCACAGTGCAATTCTTCACGCCCTGCTTAGAGCAATCGAACTTCAGAGTCACGATCAGGGGGTCGTTGTGGGGGAGCTGCACCCCTTCTAGATCTGCATCAGTAAACCTGATCTCGGGACGCTCCCTCCGAGCCCTTTTCGGTGCTGAACTGAGTTCGGCGGCCATGACATGTTTGCCGTGAGAGGCTTTCCTGGCTTCGGCACGTGCTTGGTTACTCCCCTTGGGCGGGGGTGCCAGATGGATAACGTCAATTATCTTCTCTGTCCCGTCGCTGTCGTGACCCCCTTCGTCTCGGCGCGGGGCTCGGGTGTCGGCCCTGGTTTCTCTCCTGACAAACTCTTGCAGGTGTCCATCCTGGACAAGCTTCTCTAAATGCGACCGCAGTATCCTGCAATCTTCAGTCTTATGGCCGCCCTCCTTGTGATAGGAACAGAACTTCGTCTGATCTCGTCTAGAAGGGTCGCCTTGCATGGGCTCTGGCCAGCTGAAGTACGGCCTGCTCTTGATCTTATACATGATTTTGTGGATTGGCATCTTGAAGACCGTGTTGACCGCCTGGAATGCGTCCTCTATCAGCCTGGGTCGCTTGTTTCTTTCCGAGACGAACGCATGAGGCCTTGCCGAGCTGGTGGGCGCCCAACGCCTGTTTGGCTCATCTCTCCGCCGCTCCTCTCTCCGAGGTTCACTCCTCCGAGACGGTCCCCCGTCTTGCTTGGATGTCCTCCCACCCCGGTCTTTCAGCGCGGCTCCATGGTTTTCCCGAGCGCGGATCTGGTCATCTTCTTGGGCAATGTACCGGTTGGCGATGGACATGAGCGCTGCTATGGAAGACACCGGGTTCCTAGCCAAGTCCTTGCGGAGATCGCTGTCTGGCAGCAAGGCATTCTGGAATGCGAAGACGGCAACCTCGTCCTTGGAGCTCTCTATCTGACTGTAGACCGCCCAGAACCGCTTGGCGAACTGGGTGACGTTCTCTCCTTGCTTCATCTTCAAGGCCATGATGTCTGCATCTGTCTTCGGAAGGACTCTGTAGGCCTGGAACTTCTTCAAGAAGGACTGCTGGAGCTGCTGCCAGCTCGAAATGGCCCCCTCCGGTAGTGCACAGAACCACTTCAGGGGGAGGTCACCCAGACTGGAAGAAAAAACTCTACAGTTCAGGTGACCCTCATCTCCCCAGACAGACATCCTCTGGGAGAAGTGCCTGAGATGCGTAGCTGGATCCGAGACCCCATCATAGGTGACGAATCTTGGTACGGTGAACTTCTTGGGTAAGGGGTACCTCCTGATGTCTTGGGAGAAAGGAGACGCACCGAGATCAACGGGGTTACAGCAAGCATCCTTTTGGTCTCGGCCGAAGCCGGCTACCTCCAGGTTGCGCTGGACCGTTTCCCTTATGTGTGCGTCCAGCCATTCCTGGTCTCGGTACATGTTCTCCGGAATGGTTTCGGACGCCTTCCTGGAATAGCTACGGCTGGTGCTTGAGCCTTCATCTCGGGTTCGGTCGTCCCTTTTCCTGTTCAAGTGGTCCCTCAGATCCTCCTTTGAGGAAGAGATGCGCGTAACACGAGTAACCCTCTCCTCATGTTGTCGCTGGGATCGCTCCTGACGAGTCCGCTGCTGCTGGGACTGCTCCTGACGAGTCCGCTGCTGCTGTTGAGACCGTTGCTGCTGGGACTGCTCCCTAAGAGTCCGCTGCTGCTGCCTTGCTGAGCCCGCAGCCTTCTCCAGCTGCTGCTGGAGCTGGCGGATTAGAGCATCCTTTTCCCTGAGGGCCTCGTTCTGTGCCTTAATCTCCCGAAGGGTGGAGTTCAAGCTGTCGCCAGGGTTGTAGTCATCATCCTCCTCATCCTCGACGTCCTCGACGTGTCCTTCCTGACCTGAAGGGCGTGGTCCATCGACCACTGGGGACTTATCCTGCTGGTCTCGCCCTGTCAGGAGACCTGCAGGCTGCTGGGTGTCTCCCCTCCCGGGAGCAGACTCTGTACGGAGGTCACGCTGCTGGACGTTGATCCGGATGAGAGCGCGTTCAGCATCGTCCTCTGCGACTACCTGCTTCCCAGCCCTCTGCTTGTCAGGGGGCGGTCCTGCATGCTTTGTCTTGGAAGTCTCTCCGCTTTTCGCAGTTCTCCTCGTCATGGTATTTAGGAATAGGAATAGGAAAGATTATAGAAATCCCTTCCCACAGACGGCGCCAATTGTAAGTGCAGAAATAATAATACTCACAAGATCAGGATGCCTCTTAGGACTTACTCAATGCATGGAGGAGATAGCTGCGACGACCTGAGCCTGAAAGAAGAGAAAGACAAAGGTCAGAGGACCCTGGCTATGGACAGCGCAGGGCTCTCCGATGCTTAAGTCAGCAATGGATCGGAGAAGAAGCAGAAAAGAAGAAAGACTGTGTGTCTATGTGAGAATGCTTACCCCTTGCTCCCTTTGGCTCGTGCCTTATATACGGGACAGTCTTGGGTGAATGCCAGTGGGCTTGGTGATGTGACCTGGGTCACACCAGCCCACAAAGTCATTAATGAAGGTCCATCATAGCCCACACTGCATTTAATGTGGGTCCGATCAGCCCACAATGCATTTAATGTCAGTCACATTGGGCCTGATCCTGCCCTGATCTGGTGGTGGCTGAAGTCCCATCAGATCCCTTCCTTGGGCTTCGCCACGATAGGGCCGTGGCTATTAGCTGCAAGCGCAATTCTGCATTGCCGAGCTTGCATTGCAGAGACTGAACGGTATTCGCGACCGAACTGAATTCTGTTTGGCCGAGACCAGCACGTAGTGCCGAGACCGAAGTAGATCGGATCGTAGCCGAGATCAAGGGACGTGGTCCCCCAAACAGTAGCTAACCGAGCACACCCTAGCCGAGACCAAGAGAAACTGGTTCACGGAATGGGCCCCCACACACTAACTATTGAGCTTGCAATGGTAAAACAACACAAAGATAGTGTGTGCGTGCGTGCATGTGTGTGTGTGTGTGTGAGAGAGAGAGAGAGAGAGAGAGAGAGAGAGAGAGAGAGAATTCCTGGTTTATTGTCAAAGCAACCACTGGGCCATCTACATTTATTCATACATTATACAGAATTTTGAGATTCTGTGATTCCTAAGGGCACATTTAGAAACAGCTAGGGGTTCTGTGTCTTGCAGAATCCACCATGTACTTTTTCCATGGACACCTCAGTTGTGGACTCCGCAAGCCGCAGAATTGGCAATGTTTATTTGGTATATGACCGAGAAAGTGGGGAGAGAGTGCACAGATCTGTGGAAAATAAAAATCCCAGTTTCCCAATTGGACTACAAAATCCTCAAAGACGTGTATCGTGGATTGTGGCTGATGTTTTTCTGCAACATCTCCGCAGAAAATCTCCTCACCCTATAACAGAAACTTCACTTTTTCCATGGAAATTCCACTGCACAAATGTGCCCTAAATAGAAAGTAGGCCTTCAAATAAGCGTGTTTATGCGTTTTTGGTAATTCTTGTTTTGGCTATATCTTAAGCAAATAAGTTCAGAATTGAATTCCGGTTTTTTTTTTTTACGATCCTGAAGATTAGGACTTTCAATTTCTGTCATTATCTCAATTTTTTATTCCGAATTTAATTATTTAAAGCTTTGTAAGCCTTTGTGGCCGGGGGAATTGGATGAAAGAATTAATTTGCTCTTGAGTTTTGGACTCATTGTTTTCTCTTTCTTGGTATTCGCGAACGAATCAACAAGTTGGAGTTTCTTTGTGAGGTTCTCTATCTTTCCTATAAGCTTCCGCTACGTCAATGTTTTAAAAGCTTAATCACTTACAACCCAAAAAAGAGTCCTAGCATATCAAAAGCCATTTAACTAGTACTCTGCAAAGAACTTCATGTTTCAATAAAATTCTATGCATTTAGCTGCATTTCTGAATCTCAATTAACACTCTTTCCTGCATAAATATTCTTCTCTTTCAGTAAAGATACAGAGGAAAAATAAGAACTCATGAACCTATCATGAACCTTATCCATAGAACCCAATGCAATTTTAATAAGACAAATATTTGAGTAGTAAAAGCACAGAGGTGCTAATACCCAACTAAACCCTGTCCAACAAGAGCACTTATTCACATTGAAATAACAAAATCAGGGCCAAGAACATTGTTCAATTAGATGATGAGCTATGTCACAACTCACAACAATGAGATATCATGGGTTTGATCTCGGATAAACATAATAAAAACACTGAAACTTTAGAAAAGTTGATTCAGAAACAGGGTTGATTCTGTTAGAGATTATCTATGATCTCTGTTAATAAGTTTGTTAGGATGTTAGTGATAAGGTTAGTTTAGTATTTGACTATATATGTAGATCTTTTCATTTAATGGAACTTATGGTGATGTGATTTTATGGAAATGTGTTGATTCTTGAATACCTAAACAGAGTGGAACCAGCAGAACACAAACAAGAATAAAAAGTTTCTAATTTCACAGGATTCAAAGATGATATATAACATAAAACTAGATTCTCAGAAAGAACCTAAATGAACAGAAGAAAGAAGAACTTATTCTTGTGCTTTTGATAGGTATAGTTTAATTCATTCCAAAAACATGAAAAACAGTTCCAAAGCATGCTTGAAGTCCTCAACTACAAGCTCTACTTTAGCAACGAAAAGTTGTTCATGTATCAAATAGCAACACAAAAGAAACAAACAAACATAAGTAATGATAAGCAACACTCACAGAGGTACTCCGAGCATTTGGTTTCAGATCAGTTTTATTCACCCTTGAACTCAACTTCTCTCCTCCCTCCATCTCCTCATTCCCTTCCCAGCTTCTCCTCAAAGCCTAGGGCCCTAATTCAATCCCATGAACCAACTTTTTTATTGAATTCCCCATCCCCGTCCTCTTTCCCACTGAGTTTGCCCTAAAAACACTGGCTACCTTCTCCACCAACCCCTGCTTCGCGGTAGACTTGTCGGGCCCTTTGATCTTCACTTGCTGCTTAACACCATTTGCAAAATTTTCAAATGAGGTGGGCAGTGAATAACAACTAGCCGGGGATGATAGGATCGACCGTGAATTCAATGAATTAGATCTAAACACAAATTCCTGCTTCTCTATTGCATTTAGTGCAGGCTTTGACAGCAGAGAATTCGATCTGATGTGAGCAGCCTTCTTCTTCTCTGACTCTTCCATCTTAAATCCATTCAACTTCATCAACTTGGATTTCTCTCTCTCTCCATTTGGGTGGTTGCTTAAGCCTTTGGGTGGTGACATTTTTTCTATGGGGCTTGATCCTGGTGTATTAAGAAAGCAGAGGGAATGTGTGGCAACCAGGTCTTCTGGGCTACCAATGCAAGGGTGACGCCCAGGGACCGGCCTCACTCCCCGGAGAATTGGAACTGGTGTCGCAGCCTCAATTCGCTGGACATGGATGAACTGACCCAATTGCAATTTGTCACTGAGGATGAGATCGTCGTGCTCATCTGGGAGAGAGACAAATGTGGCATGCGAGGAATCTGAGACCTTTAGATAGAATCCCCGGTTTGGGAACAATTCGCCCCCTGCGAGCGCAGGGACAATGCTGATGACCTGAAGCAGCGAGGAGCGGTTCTCGCCGGCAACCTTAATGTCAGTGTTCATGTGCTGCAGAAGCTTCAGGAGAACTCCAGGAACCAAAGTTGCCATTGGGGCAACTTCCAAAATGCATAACTATGCACAATTCAGATTGAAAGAACAAAAAAATCAAGAGTTTGGCTTAAATGTAAAGAATCAAAATAGATAGTCAAGATCCAAGGTCTGATGGATAATTCAGATCATTGAAGATTCAGTACTAATTAGAAACTATTCAGTTTATGGCATTCTGATGTATGGAATCTTGGGAACTCACAAGTCACAATAGGAAAGCAGTTGCAGATGGAAAAAGATACAGAGGAAATCAAGAAGTAGTACAGCTCAAAACCCAATGGCAAAATGTAACCCTTTTGAGAGGAATGTAGTGATGACACAGAAAAGCATTTTCATACAATCCCAATTCCCAGCCCAATGACTTAGAGAGAGAGAGAGAGAGAGATTACAATGAGAAACCAACCTGGAAAGTGTCAGTCTTTAGAATTTATTGAGCAGAGAAAATAATTGAAAATGCATAAACTTCCAAACCCAGATGGAAAAATCATACCTTTGGGCCTACTGTCGACTATTGAGAAGGAAAAAAAAAAAAAACGCAGTTATCTGCAAAACCATATGGGGGACACACTTCTATGTTCAGTTTGGGGTGGATAAGAGGAATCTTTAGAACATGGAAACTGTTCTGCAGCATATGGGAAGAAAAGGACACCATGATTTATGGGAGTGTTCTTCTATCATTGAGCTATATAGCACACGCAACTCCCTCCTCCCTCTCCCTCTCCCTCTCCCTCTCCTATTTATTTTGGTGGGGTGGTTTGTTGTTACCTGTTACACTAGATTCAGGTGAGGCCCAGCAAGTTACATGAGCTCTATAAAGAGTTTCCCAATCAGAGCTGCAACTGCCAGTGAAAACGCTTACGTTTTTAGAGAGATCTTTAGTTGATTTTTATGGGATACCTAAACTCTCCTTTGAGGTTTAGCTTATTTACAGAGGCCTTGACCTTTCCAGATTTCTCAAAATCCCAAAAACTATCAAAATGCTTTTAGAAAAGGAAATTTTACAATAAATAAATAAATAAATTTTAAACTCTTAGAAAGGAGGCCATTAAAAAATTTTAAAATATCACGTGACTGGACGCTGATGTAGAATCGCTCGCTAATGTTTCTATCATATTTATCAATTATGTAGTGGAATCCACTCATTTTAAGCTGAAACTTTAAACTATATCTATGGTTGGGATGGGATCGGTCTTTAATCTCCTAGATTATCTCTATGTGAGTCTCAAAATAGAGTTTTAGGAACTTGCTACCCGGTTCGACTCATGTCTAAGAGCCTCTATGAGATTTGGCTTATTTGTAGAGACCCGTTGTGTTGGATATTTTCTAAAAACCAATTTAAAAAGTAAACTAACGCTTCAAATAAATTCCAAGAGACACTTGAGTGTGTCTTTTAAAAATATTTTCAAATTTTCATGTGTTTTTAAAATTTTAAAATGTTTTGTGCCTTTCTAAATAAGATGTGTCTCTTGACCCCATTTGACCATTTGAGCGGTCATGACTCAATTATAAGGAATGCTTTCCAATTCTATTTATTTATGGCCAATTCAAGTTTTGAATATGAGCAAAATGCGGTATTTCCAGAAGCACATTGTCTAAAAGCATTTTCTTCTCTTTTATTTTTACTTTGATTTTAAGAGCAATTCCATACATTTTTTTATTCTAGTGTGGAAACTTAGAATCAGAGTAGGCCTTGTGTCGTTGGGACAAAATTTCATTAAAACCACATGCATGTGGAAAATTATTGTCTTTGAGAAAGCATCTTAATTGGTGTGCCTTGCCTATTTTCTATTGTTTTCTTATTCAATTCCTCACATTCGCTTTTATTCAATAATTATTTATTCTAGTTTTTTTATTTTTCTATTGAATGTTCTAAATTGTCTTTTCCATTGCATATTCTTCGTAATTAATTTCCCTAATAATTTATAGACAACAATTTTCCAACACCTTGACTTTTCAAGATTTATAAATAGAGTGATGCTAATGCCACAAGCAAAACTTCTCTTTCCACATCCCTTATTTTAAGAATAATATACTCATGTGTGAGATTACCAAACAATACACCATTCATAGTTTCATACCTCACCCAATTTCTCTCTACACTCACCCACCCGCACCCCAGATACCACCGCCCACTCCAGTAGCACAGTCGGACGGGGACAGAGAGGGAGAAAGGGGGAGAGGGAGAGGGAGGGGGGAGTGGGTGGTGGAGGCAGGCTAGGGGAGGGAAAGAGGGAGAGAGGGTGGTGGCGGGCGACGGGCAGGGAGTGGGAGCGAGAGAGAGGGCGGTAGGTGGAGGCGGGCAGCGTGAGGAAGAGAAGGAGAGAAACACCCTAGAAAGTATTTATAAGGAATTGACCCTAACATAATTAGGCCCCAAGTAAACCACACATTAGGCCCGTTGGACCTTTTGAGCCAAATCCAATAAGAGGAAGGGTAATTTTGGAAAAAAAAAAGAATGTGTAAAGAGAGATTTTGGTAGGTTTTTATTTATTTATTTATTTATGTAGTGTGTGTAGAGAGAAGGGATGTGGAAAGATAAGCTTTGGTTGTGGCCATGGTTTAAAATCTCGGCCGATATGTGCCGATTTCGACTCATACCGAGACGATATTTTGTCGTGATACCGAGTCAAGCAAAATATCCCCAAAATATTGGTCAATCTCGACCGATATGGTCAAAATATCGGTTTGACCGATATCTCAGCCGATATTTTGAAAATATCGAGCGAGATGGAGTAATGGTAAAAAATCCTAATTTTTGGTAACTTTTTCCCTATTCCCCCATTTTCTTCTCCTCTCCCCTCATTTCCTTAGAGCAACCATGTCTCCGTAGCTCATTCTCTTACATATTTCCAAATTCTAACACTATTTTTTGAAGAAATCATTTTATTTAGTAAGAGAAAATCAGCTTAACTCCCTTATTTTTACTATTGTGTGTTTTTTATTTTTTAGTTTTAGATAAAGCATAGAAATGAATGAAAAGATTATTGGCATGTCATTTTTGGGTTTGTGTTGTGTTATTCACTTAGATCTATGCACTTTCATGCTAGATCTACTTATAAACATGATTTTGGGTACATAATTTTTTTTTTTTAATTTTCTACTTTTTTTAGAAAAAAAATGTTAGAGTATTTATGATGCTAAATAGCAAATACTAATAGCTTATTGATAGTGTATAGATTATTGTTATGTTATCTTTATTTTCTTATATTTTACATTAATAAGTTGACCATGAGCCAAAATAATAGTTGCATTAGAGAAGACACCGAACTATGATACAGATAGGACTCATAACTTAAGGTGACCGATATTTTAATTTATTGTTGTTACTAATGGAAAAAAAAACATTGTTTTTCAACATTTTATAATATTCTAGATTTTTTGGATATTTTTGCGATTTTTTTTGGATTAAAAAAAAATCGTACCGCGACAACCGCGACGGACCAATAACCACGGCCGATATCGATATCATATCAGTTTTTGTCCCGGCCGATACCGTGATTTTAAACTATAGTTGTGGCATTAGTAGCTCTCTTTTAAATATCCTCAAACTATTAAGTAGTTAGTTTGTCGCACCTTTAATGCCTAAGCATCTTGGGTGTATCGGTTAGCCATTTGAAAAAAAAAAAAAAAACTATCAAAATACTTTTAGAATAAGGGATTTCACTTAAAAAAAGATAAATAATGAAACTTAAACTCTTAAAAAAGGGGTTGCTCAGAAATTTTATAAATTCATGGGTAGAGTGCTTTACAGCATCTCCTGGACTAAAACCACCCTTTAGCAGTTGAGCTCTATCATTCACTACCGTTATTTGAGCAAATACCAAAAAAAAAAAAAAAAACTTTTTTCAAACTTAAAACCCAGTATTATCTTACACTCAATCCTAAGCAAAGTAGGAACTCACCCAAATTATCATCCAAACTCTCTGACCCTAATAAGAATGAGTAACCAGGTTAAAGTTTGAACTCAACAGTTATTTAAAAAAAAAAAAGAGTGTAGTTTATCCTTTATTCACCCAAATAGTGGTTGGAAATGATATGCCTGAAATATATTAGTAAAAGGTGTTCTTGTTTAAAACAACTTCATGCTACAGGAGGGTTTTTAAAAATCTAAATGGAGCGGGCCTGTTTAGATGTATGGTGAATTGAAGTATGGCGAGGTGAAGTATCAAATCAAGAGAGAATAAAATATAAGGTGTTATAATGGTGTTTTATTTTTAGTTGTTTGATATATAATCTTTTTTACTTTTTGTATAGAAAAGTAGAGTTTTTTTTGTCTTTTAGTGGAGAAAGGGGGTTACTATTTTTACTTTTTTTGAAAAATTGGGAGGAAAATTTGAAATTGTGTACTTTTGATATGACCCCTTATTATTTCTTGTTTGTATTCATTTTACTTTACTTTAATTAGTTAATTGCAAAACACACCCGATATGCATAAAAATTCATATATACTAATACACACGTGTGCATATATCTAAAGGGGGGCCTTTTTTTTACTTCTTTTCTCATTTTATTAATATTATGTAGCAGGGTAATAAGGAGAGCATGTGGATTAGTTGTAGAATGTCAGCCTGCTAGTTAGATCTCAGAGCCCTGCGACAATCTCCTGGAAGTTCTCGGCCATAAAAATGTTATTATTGACTTATTGTGGAAGTGGGTGAGGTCGAATTCAGGTCGTTTTGATGTGTTTAAGTATAATGAGTAAAGTTCGATAAGGTTTAGCTTAGAAATGTCAACTTAAAATCCAAACTAAATATGAAAAATATCAAATATTACGAGTACAGGCTCAGATTGTGTAGGGTTTGGATAGGTTAGAAATTGTAAAGTGTGGATCCCCTTAGAAGGTGTTTGTGCAATGCTTTTAGCCTCGGAAATGGAGGGAGATAATCCGGCGCCTTCTTCAAAGATTCTGGCTGTGCTTTCCGCAATAGAGACGTCCCAGAATTCCTCTGAATTCCTACCTAGAGGGGTTGGAGATCGTGAAAGATGAAATCATTTTTCCTCTTCCTCAGCTCACGCACAAACACAATATTATCGCATCCCACGTGCTTCTCAAGAGTGAGATGAGTAGAAGTCCACCGTGGGTCCCACCTATTGATAATCTAGACATGTCTACATGCTTTCCTACTGATAATAGAGGATAGTGACACATGCTCTACTAATTACCATGCAATGTAATCGATTATCAATAAGACACATGACCTTTTATTGATAATCAAGTGGGGTCATGTGAACGAGTTACAGGAAATTGAAATTAGAATCCGAATGTAGGACAAATAAGTTTCAAGAATCCAAATGAGCCCTTAGAGTTTCCATTTGTGGCAATCGGGACAATGGATCTAATTCACTACATTAGGGACCATCTCATCTATCGTACATTATCCGAGAATCCTAACCTTTGGCTCAACACATCCAATTTGAAAGTTGTTATAGCAAAATATGTGCCCATCAGATCAGTGGTCAGGTTTACTAAGCCGTAGGCCACAAGTGTGCAAACTTAAGGTTCGGGAGCCATTTTTTTCCCTTTCTAAAGGGCATATGACTTGAAATAGAATACACTCCATACATTGTATAAGGCACATACCATGTGCTATACACTGTACACACCTATTAAAGAATTTCCTACCTGCTATGCATGAAACCAAAGGGAGGCATGACAGCATGAAGATTTGGATGTGGATGAGGAAATACTGAAGTATCAAGGCCAATCAAGTAATCCTAGCCCGCTTTTTACATGTCCAACCTGATGGTTAGTATCAATACAATTTACTTCAATTCTGAGTTGTGAACTGATTCATGTAGGAGGGATTGAATCATTGTGGCCAAAAAAGCCAATAGAATAAAACAAATCCAGGATTAACTAAACAAAATCTGCCAGAGCGCATAAAATATAGAACTGCCACATCCTACTTTTCAAACATGAATCCAAAATCCATTGCAAAAAAAATAAAAAACAAAGTCACTTAGTACAAAGCAAATAGGACAGAGAAACCAAAAAAAATCCTATAATGGGAAATTATCATTGGAAATTGCCGACATCATCTTCATCTCAGTACATGCTTAAAGATCCTGGACGCTCAAACCTGCAGGGAAAAATGATGAGAGTTATTTTAACAGCCATCAGAATAAGTCTAAAATATTTGCAAATATATCCAATCTGTCAATGAGTGCAGACGCGCATGAGATTCAGGCCATTCAATAAGTTGTCCTGCTGAGTTATGACAACATACCAAATTGTAATGCGTCCTTAAAGAACCTCCTAGGAAAAATATCTTCTTCTGCATGTCTAAAGAAGGGCAAACTAACAATAGGAAAGTGGCAGTAGGGGTGTCCACAGATTAAACAAAAAAAAACCAATGTCTTTCTTTACATATTACTTGCCAACATGCGTGCACATATCCATGAGGTTTAGGCCATTCAGCAGGTGACCCAAACTGGACATGTTACGCAAACTGAAGAACTTATTACAGAAGTATCTTCTAAAACTTTTTTTCACCAAATATACTTACAAAAGAGGGCCTATTAAGAAGGGGGGATTTTGTGCGTGCATGTACGAGAACCCAACAACATATGAGCAGTGTGGCAGCAATATTCCATTTCACAGAGGGCATCTGCGGTAATCTTTTCAGGTGGAGAGATGATTACACTCTCATTCCTGTGGTGGCCATAGCATGATTTATATATCAGGTCTGGTCTGCATATCTCACACACACACAGGAAAGATCACATCTTGAGATCTGTCCGATAAGTAGCATGCAACCAAAGCACAAATGCAACAAATATGGAAGAGTCCACTGTTATACTCTGTAGAAAATTTTGCAATTTCTATCACAAGGCATAATGAAAAATAAAAATAAGACATCCATTTAGTGCCATTATCTCCCTCCAAGGCCCATCCATAGGAAGGAACATGGCAGCACATCGAAGCCTCTGGATGTCTACATGTCCATTTGTATTCTATGATGCACAGATACTTCAAAATGAGCAACGTATCATGTCGTATCGTATTTGATATTTCACTTTTTATGTGTAAAATCCGTGTCCCTGCCGTGATTATGGTGTGTCATTGTCATATCAATGCCGTATCTGTGCATCATAGTTTGTATTCTGTGCTACAACAGAAATCACCACCAACACCATCATCAACATAGCCATATCCTACCATCACAATCACCATCATCATTTATTTATTTTTATATTATATATTATTCCTTATAGAGCAAGGCTCTACTAAGCTCAAGCTTAGGATAAAATCCCGTAAGCTCATGCTTGTGGGCCCCACCTTTGGTCCATCCAGATGGACCAAACACATGACCCCCCTAAATTACACATGTCCACAAACTTTCGGTCAGATCCAAGGAGTACTTGAAATCCCCCTCATTCCCATCCCCATGTGGGTCCCTAGGTGGGCCCCATCACACACTAGAGCTTAGGAGAGCTGGCCCTAATATATATATATATATATATCTATTGGCCCCTATGAGAGCAGGGCTCTCCTAAGCTGCAGCTTAACTTATCTTAAGCTGGAATAGTGTTGGTCTCACAAATTAAAGTTGATTATATCTGTTTTTTGCATGATGGAATTGGAAAATTCAATTATGATTGGATTTATCTTGATTTTGGAGATGATCATCATGCAAAAAACAACGATAATCGACTTTGATTTGTGGGACTAACAATGTTTCAGCTTAGAATAAGCTAAGTTGCAGCCTCTATTTCCAACCTCTATTTGTCTAAATGTCCAAAGCGGACAGAGGTTAGGAAAATAAGAGTGTTTGGCACAGATTTCTATTGTTTGCCCACTTTAGAGAACTAGAGGCTTTACCTCTTAAAATGAAGTGGCCCAATTCTGGGCATGCGAAAATAAGAGGATCCGGCTCTACAAAAAGAAGAGGCGGAGGTTATTTTTTAGACAAAACTACCCTAAGACGGTGATCTATTTCCAACGAAAATCCTCTCCAACAAAAACCAAAAACCTTCTTTTGTCGGTAAGAGATCCCAAATCGATGAGAAGAAAGAGGAGGGGGAAGAAAACTCTGTGAAATGATGAAGGACTACCAGAGGGGATGATGAAGAACATCTTGGATCAGGAGACCCTGAAAAGGGTTTTTGTGGGAGGGAAAGGAGGTGTTGAGAAAACGCTGATGTCAAGCTCCACAGACACAGATCGGACGGTGGTGAGCTGAGGATCCAAAGAAGATCCCATCCGATTTATCTCTTCGCAGAGAGACTCTAAGCGGTCGATCCTTCGAGCAGCGGTGACAATGTTGCAGCCGGCCCTGGCGAGGGCCAAGCAGATGTCGTGGCCGATGCCAGAAGAGGCGCCGGTCACCATCACGACCTTTCCGTCCAGGCGTCGCCATGGAATCTGCAGGGATTTCTCTGCAACTCCATCTGCCATTGGATTTTTCAGATGATTCATATGGTGGGTCTCAATGTGGATGGTGGCTGCAATGCGATCTCCAACTGGATGATCCTCGCAATCCAATATTTGACTTGTGGATCACCTGCCAATCAAATATAGTTCATAGTCTGTGTGCAATAGGGTGGTGTCTATCTGATTGGATGTCTGGGATTGTTTGAAGGGTGAAATCTTTGCTTTGTCACCTATATTAGGCGAGACTCATTATACGAACAATTTTGATCTGAAAAGGATGGGCTTGATGCCTGAATTTAAACCAAGCATTGACTATAGGCCATCAGATTGTCACCGTTCTGTTGGGTTCTCTGCGCAACAGGGCGATTCGGAAACCTTGCATCACCTCATTATATGCTATTGTATCTCTAATGAATAAGGAAAATCTAGAAAATGTGCATAAGTTCAGTTTTTACATAATGACAGAAGATACCCTTCTAAAAAGAGGCAATTAGAGGGTATACCAAACAGTCTATTTGAAGTAGACTCGTTCATTACCAAACATGTTTTTTTATTATAGCTCTTTTTTTAATGGCTCTATTTTGAATGGTCTTTAAGAAATAGGCTAGTGGTCCCAAACATGGCCTAAGTACGATGACAGACAGTCCCAAAGATTGTGAGATACAACCACTAAACTCACTAGAGACCCAGAATTTACAGTTGGTCTTAAATGCAGAATTATACTGTGTGCAAAACAAAATGAAAGGATTTAGCATTATAAAATGTGATTTACTGCCAACCAGTACAGTTACATGTTATGGAATGTGGGCTTGAACTGTCATTTTCTGGAGAGAAGTTGGACTTCAGATGATGCATATACAATTATTTAATGAGATCAAAGGATTACAAGTGAGCATTCAGAAAAAAAAATTGACCCAAAAAAAAAAAAAACCCCACCACCACCAAAGGTCCCCAATCAATGGCCAGTGCTCCAATTGGGGCTGTCAAATCATCCAACCAGTGTATATTTTTTTAAAGGTTTGGCCAATCCATAGAGGGACCCAACAAACTGAAGGAACAAATGTAATACATATGTGCCATGACGTCCGGACACTGGACATACATATTTAGCTATTTATGAGCTATCTAAAATCAAATTAGGCAGCACGAATGCATGTATACATGTTTTCCTCATACAATTGTAATTTGTAAGTGAATACATGCACGTGTTAATGCACCAAAAAGTGAATAATTGGTTGATAAAAGAAATAGGTTCGCACAAAACCAAGTTAGCAGAAGATATATACCAACCTGGAGGAAGAGACTGCTTCAGCTTTTCAGCCTTCTCTGAATCAAACACACACAGTGTGTACAGGTATTTGGAGCAACGAACCTTGAACTTCACTACATCCTTGCTCTTCTTTATTTTGACAGAACGTGCATCTTTCCTTCTAGCTGTGAGAAGGAAATCCTTAATCTCATGGATCTGCTTCGGCTGAGAATTTTGCCATTTTATACGTGAGATAGCAAACAGGACAATATCATACATTTCCAAAAACACAACTAGACATCATAAATAAAAATTATATCCATTACAGCATACACCATATGCATACCTTGTAATGAAAGCAGAATGAAGTGACAGCTAAAACAGTGCATAAAATGAATATTAACAGTTTATTAAGAAATTGAATTAAAAATTACATAGAACTCCAAATCTCTATTCTCATGCCATAGAAAGAACAATATAAAGAGAACTTGACAGGATGACAAATGGTGATAACAAAAAAATGGGTTTATCCATGGGGTTAAAAATGATGAAAATGGATATACAGCAGGAGCTGTAGTCTCGGGAATAGAGGGCTGCTGGCCTTGTGGATAAGGCGCCCGCTCCTATAGCTCCCACCAGGTTTCGAACCCCGGTGGGAGCCCTTTACTTCCTGTGTCCTGGTCACTGGGCCAACCGAGCAAAGAAAAAAGAAGCTGTAGTCTCAAGTTTCTGGGATCAAAAAGTGTTTAGCTACCCAATATTCACAGTCGCGCGGTAATGGTAAAATTATAAAATTATATACAGTTACAATGGTCGCAATTAGAAAAGTAGCCCATCGGTCCACAACTCCACATGCATTTGATATGGATTACAATTTCATTTTTATATTTTCATTGAATAATTCTTCACAGCTTTTCTGATTTCAAGTAAAGCCTGGTACTATCTATGAAATTAACTCTTACACTTTATTTCCCTCATTCAAATATTACTCTATGCAGCTACACTGTTTTTATTCAGAGAGCATGAAGAGGTATAGTTCACATCATTACCATGACATCAGCCTTCTACCTGTCACAAATTCACTTAATGGCTTCAAGCATATTAAACATAAGAAGTCCCCAAGTCATAATGCAACTTGGACAATTCAGATCTGAGGCAAGAATCAAGATTCAAAAGTAAATTTAATCATACTATGTATTTCCAACAATTCAATGAAATGTCAATTCCATTACTAGCATATTTAGGAATAATGAGCCAGCATATTAAGGATGTAAACAGGTCAAGTTCAAGTCGGAGTCATGGTGGATGCAGACCTGGGCCCAATTAAATGCTTATACATATATGGATCAGCCCCAACCGTTGTTCAAACAATCTAAAATAGGATTATCTTAGTTTATCACAAATTGATGCTACCCTAAATGCTCTTGAAAGCAATCATTTTGTATTCTATCCTTCCTAGTTTTACCACACATCCACCTTAACGTTTGCATCTCTACTACATTCATTCCTTGCATGTGTTGCTTCTTGATTGGCCATGCAGAATATATACTGAATACGATACAATAATTGATATCTTAGCATATTAGTCAATCATAGCCATGCAAATCATAACACAAACTGTAAGAATTAATCGAGTACATCTTAGGTGGCGTTTGGCAAGTCTATTTGAAATGTCTATTTCTCTTGAAATTGTCTAAAATATACATTTGAGCCAAATAGACTGTTTAGAAAACCTCTACTTGCTTCTCTATCACAATCAGGTTTAAGGTATTTTTCATCTGTTTCAAAAAAAAGATAGTCCACAATCCAATCAAACGAGAAAGTCTGAAGCGGATTAGGTAGCTTCACTATTTTTTGGACAAGTATGCCCTTGCAAGATTTGGTGCACCTAATTCCATGGTGGTCATAATCCAATTAGACAAAATTTTAGGAACTGTCACAAATCATTTGATGGTACACCCGATCCTATGGAGACCAACGAGGGGATGAGACAAATGGATATTGGGTAAAAATAAAATCCCTACTCTTGATTACTCCCCCTCCATTCTTTCATTTATTCCATTATACACCTTTTTTTTTTCTCTAAGCAATGAAGACCACATTTGACCAGCCCAAAAGGCAAGCCCACATGGTCAAATATCCTCTAGGGTTGTGCCGTCAAGGTGGAACCAAATGAGACCCGCTTAATTCAATTGATCACATAATCTACAATTGGGGCCCAAATCACACACAAAAAACTTATTAATTACCTTGATTACAACTAATTACCATAATGGGTCAAATCCAAGATTAGGTCACTACATCCATCCCCCCTTAAAAAATTCTGGTCCTCCAAATTTAATAAGATGAGAATTTACATCACGAAAGCAGGTGGGGATACTACTTTTGGAGTCCAACCTCTCAATCAAGACTTGGAATTGGTACAAAATACCATCTACAACTAGCATCAAATAAAGTCTAGGCTAAGCCATCCAAATCATAAAGTGTACCTTCCAACATTGGATGCATATGCATCCTAATGAGTCAAAGTGAATTCTCTCACTTGTGCTTGCAACTTCGGATTGTTGTTATTAGGATTGTGCTGTTGCTGCTGTTGTTGCCGAAGTGCCCCACAATCCTTAAATTGATGAACAACATTGCCACAATTGAAACAGGCTCCTGACTTGGCACAACATTAGTTGGTCTCATGATGCTTCCCACAATAGTCACAAATCACAACTCCCAATCCATTGTTCCGAGTCATGGGCCGATTAAAGGTTGCAGCCTTCTACTTCTTATTACCATTTTTCTCATGATCTTTCCATCCTTCGTGGTAATTTGATGAGCCGTTCTTCAGCCTCTTATCCTTGTAGAGCTGGATTTCTGCCATGATATCCTCTATGACAATCGCTGGCTCCACAACTTCTGCATGAAGAGTAGGCCGTCAACACCGCACGCAACAAACCAACCCGCCCCACCAATAAATAAATAAAAACCTTTTCTTTTATTCTTTCTCAAATTTCTTGGCCTTTTCTGCATCTATAATGACTATTCAGGGTGTGAGCCTTGATAGCCCTGGCCTCATAGGTGGCCACTGACATAGATCCTTGGATTAGATTCATAAATTCTGGCATTCTCTTGTCCTTCTCAAGCCCTGGAAATAAAATTTCATTTAAGTTTTCTTTGAAGGTTGTCTGGTTCATCGGTTTTTCATCATTCTCATGTACAACCAATGTTTGGCTTCCCCCTCTAACATGAAGGCAACTAAGGTACATGCAATTCAAAACCTTGAATAATGTAAGCAAGTAAAGGGTTTCCAAACAGTCTATTTGGCTCAAATGTCTATTTCAAACAATTTAGAAAGAAATAGACCTTTCAAATAGACTCGTCAAATGCTACATGAGATGTACTTAATTGCTTCTTACAGTTAAGATATAATTTGCATAGCTATGATTGATGTGCTAAGCAAGGATGAAAATAGCGGTAGCGGCTTGCCGCCAAAACACTACGTAGTGGTGCAATTTGGAAAAATCGTCAAAAAAATATGAAAATTTTCTAGAAAATCTAGAATATTGGAAAATGAGAGAAAATGTATATTTTTTTTTTGCAAAAGTAACTAAGGTAAGGGGGCGTAGCGATCCCTTCACTGTATGAGGTCCTGTATTGCTGTATAAATAGAAAATAATAGTAATGATAATTTTTTTCACATGTATTCATGTTGCTTAGTTATGCTAACTTAGAAACTAATGAAAGACTTATAAAAGAAAAAACTATGTCATGAAGTCAAGACTTAAGAGTACCTAGAGAAAAAAATACATCTACCAAAGGGGGTGTCTAATAGGATGTACTTAGAGAAGAATCATTGAGAAGAACTCTCTGTATCGACTGTAATTCGGTGAGATCATGTGCTTTTTGGTGTTCTTTTAAACATAAAAGCTATGATGCACGGATACTTCAAAATGGGCAACGTATCGTGTCATATCGTATCTGATACTTCACTTTTTATATATAAAATCCGTGTCCCTGCAATGTCCATGGTGTGTCCCTACCGTATCCATCCCGTATCTAGGCATCATACCATAAAAGGGTAGAAGAGTTGTGTAGAAATGTTATTTGGAGAGAAGAAGAAAATAAATAAGTCTTATTATGCATTTTTTTAAAAATTGGAAAGTAAGAATTTTTCTCACCGCGTAGCGGTCGTAGCGGCTGCTCCGGGTGCGATGGTTGATAAATCGGCCATAGTGTGGCGGTGGCGGCCGCTACATAGCTATTTTCATCCATGGTGCAAAGATCTAAATTATTATATTGTATTCAGTATATACTTAAATCCTTGATCTTGATACTCCGTGAAATTGAAATTGAATTTGACCAATGAACCTAAACAAATTCATGATCACTGTCATCCTTCTCCTTTGGTCGCCTTCTAGTTTAATGTTTATTGTACTTGCTAGGCTGTGTTGGACTTGGATGCATAATTGGTGCGTGCTGGGAATGCAAGATTGAGTAGTGTGCACATGGAGATTTGGATTTGAAAAGATTATAGATCTTAGAATGTTGAAAACCTCACACAGATTTTAGCTGTTAGTTGTCTTAGAATAATGGTTATCTTTTTAGGATTGTATTTAAGGCTTTTCATTGTCATTTTGTAAATGATGGAACTACATTAGTTAAATGTTTCATTTGCCATTTATTATCAGTATGATTAAAGATGTGATTGGACTCACATTCACGATCTATTTCCCACCATGGAATTCGAATCACCGAAATTTCGAGGCAACACAAACAAGGAGCTAATTGACAATCAGGTTTGGAAAAAGGGCCCATTAACCTATTTCTTGGGTCAGAAGCTTCAAGTAACCGGGTAATGGGAGATCCAATGAAATCGTTCAATTCCCACTTGAACTCATCTCACATTCTCACATGAATCAGCCAAAAAACCATGCATCATCATGCAAATAACAGCCATTGGCAGATAAATATAAGGATTATGACTGCGTATTGTGTATACAAATCAAACAATCACATAAACATTGTTGCTTTCAAATTAATTTCATCTTATTGGATAAGGAAAATCAAATCAGATTGGATCCAACACACTACATGTAAGTTTTTTCCAGATCCTGAACAGTTTAGATGGTTAAAACAGTTTCATACCAATCTATCGCACTTCTAGCTAACAAGGCATATCACATACTTGTTATTCCCCAAGGCACCCAAATACTTCTATCTGCTCAGATTACTAGCGGTGAAATGTTAGTGATGCAGGCCAGACCATTGGGCCTAGTCCATAGGCCCAGGGGAAAATCCATTTATGTAGGAAGTATTATTTAATCATTTGATTTTTTAAAGATTAATATTAGTATGTTTCCTATTTTAGACATTATTCAAAGATTAAGAAATATTATTGCTTATGGATTAAGCCAACTCCTCTATATAAGGACGTTAGGCCTCCATTGTAACAGACATGCTTAATTTCAATTGATACTAAGATTTCTGAGTTTATCATGAGTTATGGGTTGTTTCAACGTTTTGTTTGTGCCCTAGTGGCTGGAATTCATCTTTGGATTCGATTAATTCTTCGGGAGATTGATCTATTGCTCGATCGTAGATCTTGGCTGTGCCAATTTGCTATCAGAAAAGAGGGCCTTTTTGATCCACCCGCACTTGTTTAGTATGATGGTGACAAGCCCACTGTCTTAAGCGGTCTGTAATTTGAAACACAAAACTCAAAACGAACAATCCCATGCTGCATGGTCCTAGTGGGGAGCTAACACCTGATCTAACCTATGAGGGGCCACCTCTATGTGACCCTATCCATTTATATCACATGCCTCCCTATTCTTAAGAGATGCCCCAAACCTCACTCCAATTGGAGTGATATGCACCATTCGATTTTTCACACATGACAAATCAAATGGTGGATATCGCTCAAATTGGAACAAAATCTGGTCCAATTTCTACAAGGGATGGTGTGTGATATGAGCAGCTAAATCAGACAATCAGCTGCCACCAGCACCATTCCGACGACGCCCACATAAAGATATCCAAATCCTAACTATAATCTCATCCCACATGCGGCAATAAGATCATTGCCCAAAACACCAATCAACTCCATTACTCAAAATGCCTTACCCAAACTATAACTATATAATCTCAAAAACCCAACTCCAACTCAAACTTCAACTTCATTCCTCAAAAACCCTAGCTCATAACACAAACCCTAGCAACAATGTCATCTAATAAGTGAATTGCAATTAAGACCTTACCAAATCACAGAATAATCAACAAGATCTACTTAAAAGAGATGTAAATGCAAACAGTGAGAAGAAGATAACATTAAAACAGTGATTTGGAGACGAAATGGAATTGTAGAGCGATTTGAAATGAGACGAAACCGAACCATTTTCGAGGATTTCGAACGACTTTGGAGATTTTCACCAGTCTCTTCTCCGAAGCCCTAAACTGAAAAGAAGCGAAGAAGGGGTGTTCATATACGTCACAGAAACCCTAGTTTTTTGAATTCGTTATGAGGCGGGATCTAATGCCACTAAAATGGTATCAACTTTAATTTAATCAGATGGAGAAGTTTTTGAAGGTGAGAAAACTCGTGGGTCGGACTCGGCTCGACTCGACTCGTCCGATGCAAAAATAAATAATTAAATAAACCCTTGAATATAGTCAATGTAGGGGCTTGAGAGAGTCGTGTTTTTAAAATATTTTCAAAATATTTAAAACTAAATTAAATATTTCTAAAATATAAATAAACATACATGTATACATGATAATTAATTCAAATTAGTAAATTTATATATGCAAGAAAAATCTTATATTTAAAAAAAATTATTGCATATTATGAAATTTCTTTGTCCAAATATGAAACGTAAAAGTTCAAATATAAGTTTCAAATTACATTCTAGTAATCATTTTTTTTTTATTGTTGACTCTAAACCTCATGCATATTTACTTTAAAATAAATATTAATTATTTAAAATCAAATTCACCTATTAAATGATTCAAAATGTAAATAAATTATCAAAATGAGATTACTCATACGTATCTCTCTAAAATTTGACTTGGTCCTTCTTTGGGAGAGTCAGGCTAATCTAGATAGTGGGCCAATTCTAAAATTATTTATGGAATGGGCTTCCAAAGTATTAAGTATGCTGATGGTTGCATGAGTATTTTGACCATCTGAATTTGTTGATCAAATCCAACGCCGAGGGGTAGGCCGTCTGTATTCATTCATTGAGTTGTGTCTGAATAAGAAAAAAAAAAAAAAAGAAGAGAAATTAGCCAGAGGTCCCTTAATATTATCGTTTAAGGAATCTAATCTCTGAAATTCAATATGACTCATTATAAGTTGAGTTGGCCAACTCGGTAGAAAAAGGACTAAGAGAAACGCAGTCCTTAACAGGCTTACTCAGATTAACTTGGTCTTGTATCAATTGAGTCAGACAAATACAAGAAATAATCAGTGGATTTGGCGGTTTAAAAAAAGAAAGAAAAAAATATATATTAGAAATTTATATTTTTCTACCATTTTTTTTAATTATAGATTGAGTTCTAGCCTTTTGCTTGGACCAATCTTGACCAAGTTTCCAAATTCGTTCTTTTTTCTATGATAGATGGTTAGACGTTCATCTGAGTTTGAATCCTACCGAGAGGTCAACTATAGATCATAAATTGTTGAAGAAACAACAAGGTGTTTCTTTAGTCCCTTTGAGGCGATCGGAAAATAAAGAAATAGTTAATATATTTAAGATAATTACGTATTTACAAAATACCTCCTCATACGGTTCCTGGTGAAATATTGAGTTTATGAGTTTTTGAAGTTTGACACAGTTCGCAGTTCACCGAATCATTCATATGTATCTGGGCTGGACTCAATGGACCTACCTCTTGGCCATGAAGACCCCCTCTCACTTATCTATCCCATCAACCCATGTAGATACTGGCCCAATTTTGAGTCTTTTAACTTTCATATTCACCACTGGATCATATCATTCTGAGTTCACACTTACTGGACCACGCAATTCAGGTTACATTTAGAGTCCGATGAGCCTGGGCCTAAAGTACTTGCCCTGCTTGACACGGGTTTCAAGCAAATATTGGGCCAGTTCCAGCCCGTTGGGGTCCATTGGCAGTCCGGATTTCTTATTGTAGGATTTATGTGGATCGGTCTCGGGCTTCTCTTGTTGGGCCCACTGGCAATCAATATATGTTGTTTTCAGATTTGGGGACAACTGTGATCGGGCTGGACTCACATCTCTTGGAATCCATAACCACATTCTGTGTCTCTAGCCTTTTTCTCTAACCCAAAATTATGTATACTTGGGCCTGCTTGTGCAAAAAGCCCAACTATAGGCTCACTGCAACCTGACATACTGAACACAAAGGGGGTAGGGTTGCTTATGGGATGAGTTTCCACCTTGGGCTAGCTGGTCTTGGCTTGGATTAGGCATAGAAAGCTTGAAGCCTATCATAGCCAGGAAAAATAGCACTTTTAATGAGTGACTGATTTGCCCAAGTGAAATGACCAAACAAGTGATAAAAAGCCCAACCTAGACAGATTGACTAAATGGGTGGGCTCGTGCTTCACATTTTTCGGGTAGGCCGAGCTCGGGTCAGGTACTTTCGGCTTCTATCAGGCTTGGACTGGATATGGGCCTCTGTATCTAAGTTGGCCATGCTTGGATTCTGCCTGACCTAGCCTATGAATACCCCTACAAAAGGGCTTGGGATTTTGGAAATGAAACGGGCTAGAGCCTAACTTTCAGGTAGCTTGGCTGGAACTAAGCTTAATCATTGGATCATAAAGTATAAATCGGCTGGACCCAACTTGACCTAACCCATTAACAAACCTAGGTCAAAGTATCACCCGGTCAACGGAATATACTGAGTCTGGCCAAGTACTCAGTCAGACTTTTACAATTTATTCAATTAAGTGACCTTCAGAGTCTAAGGGCCCGTTTCTTTACCAGTATTTCTGACAACAATTCAGGCTGTATGAGAATCTATAAACTCCAATCAGAAGTTCCAAGTCCACCTACTGGAATTCCCAGCATTTGAGGTAAGTGGTACTTTTAAGATTCAAAAAAGTGGAATTCCTAAATGCTATCCTTTACTCTAGCATTGACAAAATCAGTCATTCTGAGAGACTTGGTTACAACGACGAACCGAGAGACTTTGTTGCAACTCTGGCTCTCTCCAACTGTCTAATGCCTTCTTTTCCTCTACGCGACGACATAAAAAGAGAAGCACACAGATGCAAAAATAAACTCGAAGCTATGTTCCATTATGATAAACCTATACCAGAGGAAATTATCAAGAAGCCAGTTGGGTTATCAATGGGTGAGAAAAGTATAGGAACCAATCCCTGTTGTATTGATTGCAAAGCAAAACTTGCTCTAGTTCAAGCCTTTATAAAGACTCTACACTGGAGAGTTAAGGAACGACCCAATTCAATTGCAACCCTAACTATGAAAGTATTTAGCTGAAATATTCTAGCCGGATAAAAGCATCCAAATCTTTCAATATACTGAATGAGATGGAAGAACAGTCAATTGATTCCAAAACAGATTATGAAACAAAGATATTGATCCCTCCAAAACCCAGATTCTTCATCCCCTTCAATCACATGTAAACCCTAGAAAGTAAAACAAGCAAGGAAAAATAGGGAGACAATTAAGAAGAAAAACACAGGAAAATGAAGAGGGGTGTAGATGTAGAAGATTCACACCTTCAAATCTGTTGTCGTTGCCAGAAAATGGATAGAGAATATACCATTGGAGTTCTCAGAATGCCGTCATCTATCTCAGGAATTCCAATGTCAAGTGAGATTTTCAAATCCTACTTGATAAAGTGATTTTTTAAAGGCTAGCTTTTTTGGGATTTCAAATGCCTGAAATTTGAAAAGCCTAAGAATCTTAGTCATGAAACACAACTCAATTCTCAGACAACCTAAATTCCTATTAGGAATTCTAGTAAAGAAATGGACCCAAATGGCCTACTTCTTCATAAGCATTTCTGAGAACAATTCAAGCTATATGAGAATTCGTAAATTCCAGTTAGAAGTTCCAAGTTCACCTACTGGAATTCCCAGCATTTGAGGCAAGTGGTATTTTCAAAATTAAAAAAAGTGGAATTCCTAAATGCTAGCCTTCACTCTAGCATTTACAAATTCAGTCATTCCGAGAGACTTGGTTGCAACAACAGACCAAGAGACTTTGTTGCAACTCTGGCTCTCTCCAACAGTTTAATGCCATCTTCTCCTCTATGCAACGACATAAAAATCTTATTTGTCCCGATCGCCTTCTTCCTCTGCACTCCTTTTATCCATCTACACTACACCAAAAATCAGAAATTGGAACGGAAAAGCGTTCCTAATCCTTCCGTTCCTAATCCGTTAAAGTGTTCCAATTTCCGTTCCAATTTGGTACCAACCGTTCCTAATCCAAATTGGAACGGAAATTGGAACACTTTAACGGATTAGGAACGGAAGGATTAGGAACGCTTTTCCGTTCCAATTTCCGATTTTTGGTGTAGTGCTACTTTATTTCTTTGTATTTTTTTTTCCATCTTCTTGCATGCTTTTTCTTTCCGAAGTGTTTTGATGGAAATGGAAGAAAAAGGATTTTTAGGGTTTTGATGGAATGGAAAACTCCCACCCTTCTCCTCTCACTCACTCGTACATTCAAAGGTCATAGATTTTACATTTATTTGCATTGAGAAAAAGGAAGGGAGAGAGCAAAGACATCTTTTTTCTTCTACAGTTGTGGAATTCAGGTTGGATGAAATTCTCAGGCAAGAATTCTACTATTAAAGAAATAAGAAATTCAGAAATGCCATAATTCAACAATATTTCAGGATCTCAGCATTTCAAATTCTGCAAATTCCAGTAGACATGAATTCCATAAATTCTTGTAAAGAAGCAGACCCTAAATGATGCTTTGGATATACACAGGCTATTAATTATCAAGCAAATGGCTGCTCGTCCATTTATTATGTGGGCTGTTAATTGAACGATTAAGATCATTTATGTGATCTAGTCTTTGCACTGTTTCTTACAAGAACATCTTTGATTTGTTTAGAACAATATTAATACAAAGAAAGGGATGATCAGATCTCATAGCTCATGAGATTGAAGCATTAATAGGTAGTAGCCAAAGACTTACAGCCAATAACCCAGTTCCTGCGTCCAAGTGCCCCTAACATCTTTAACAAAAGAAAAAAAGGTGCCCCTAACATGGCAAGAAAATGGGAAGCTTCTTCTACATTCCTTGGAGCCTTGTCTGCTTGTGTGACTTCCTACAGCCAGCAAGGTCACATGTGGAAGTGCCACATTTTTTTGTTTCAAGGGCCTAGATCACCTTATACCCGACATTACAAAAACAGCTGCGGCTTCAAATTAAAGCATGTCACATTATCTGCAAATGGATGGACTTTGAGGCTTCAGCTTTGTAAGAAGAAGAGAAAGTAATTAAAATCTCATAATGGCTCAGATTACAAATGAAACGGCATGTTTTTATTGGAAGATATATGTTTTTCTTCTGTGATGGGGCATCAAGTGAGTGGGAATCTGCCTTTTTTAGTACCTATAACCAAACATATGCATATCAAATGTCACATTCTTTCACAATCAATCTCTCTCTCTCATTGCAATCATGCCACAATCTAATCTCAACAATTTCCAATAAAAGACTGTAAGAAATTGACACATGTTGGGTGCACAAGGTACAAGGTGCATCAAATGAAAGTGTTTCACCTCTTTCCAATCGCAAGTTCATATTAGTACTTCAAATCACTACAACAGAAATGTTTGAAGAAAAAAAAAAAAAAAACTATAACAAAAAGGTCAAACAAATAAAAAGCATAAATTAAAAAAAGAAAGATTAAAAACTTCTTGCTTTTTTTCAAAAAAGTATATGAAAATTTCAATATTCCAAAAAGGCATGAGAATTTTTCACAATTCTTTCAAGCAAGCCCTCACTATAAATCTTTTCAAGAAATGACGTCAAAAGTATCATTCTCTATATTATTGGCTTTATCTTTCCTTAGCCTTTTACCACCTAAAACTGGTCATTTTGATTTTGATGATCATAACCATTTAATGAAGTTGGTTTTTTAGTCATTTGGAAACAGCCCCCCCCCCCCCCCCCCCCCCCCGTTTTAATCATCCATGCATAAAGATAGTTAAAGTCACTAACTAGGTCATTTGGGTTGGACTTATCATTTCTCTTAAATGATTTATTAAAGAAAAAACCTGAAATATGAGTACATAAGGGTATTTTTATCATTTCTAAAAAAAAAAAATTTATAAAGAGAACTTGATTGAAATAATCGTGGAGAACTTTTATACTTTTTTTGAAATATTCAAATCTTCATATATTTTTTAAAAAAATGAGCCAAAAGTTTTATACTTTCTTGAAATAATTTCTTTAAAAGAAGTGAAGATCAAAAGAAGACCAAAACTTTACTTGCTTCACCAATGAAGACTATATCCAAGGGAAAAGAGAGACAACTCTTCGTCACGGGCTTTTTTTTTTTTTTTTTTTTTCTTGTAAGGAATTGAACTCCTACAAATTCATGGTGAATAGGTTGTTAAAGAGATGAACAATGAAATAGATATACATAAGACCCAGACTTCTTTGGAGTTTGATTTAAAAGGATTTAAAAGGGGAGATTATTTTATGGAAAATGTGTATCTCCGCTCTTTTTCTTCAATTTTAGCCATTTTAATAGGAATGCATCTCTTAAAATTTCGAGGAATTAATTCATTTCCCCACATACAATGGGACAAGATACAATAATGACCTCGTATGATATGAAGGGCCCGTTTGATTGCATAAAACATACTAATTGAATAGGGAGGAATTTATGGTCAAATGAACTCCACTTAAAGAGGTGAGGAGTGAACAATATAAGATAGCGTTGTATATGGCACCTTGACTTTACTAAGATTTAAATTACTAGAGTGTTGGCTTGGTGTTCATGTTCAGTCTCCCATTGACTTTATTTTCATGGAAGGAGAGGTCACTTCATGATCACTTTTCAAATATTCACCTTTGATCTTCATTTTTAACTACTTAGTATATGAATTTCTATGTATTCAATAGTGTATGAATTCCTATATATTCAATGTTTATATTTTTTGCTCTGTTTGTTTGCATTAAAATACATAGAAATTGAATACATAGGGTGATTACAAATGAAAATCGATGGTGAATTCCCAAAAATGTGCATCATGTAACATCTTCTTTTGATTATATTTTTCTAAAATAAAGTGTTGTTTGATGTTCATTTTTTTTATATCCACCCTTAACTTTCATTTTAACCACCCTATATATTCAATTCCTATATACTTAAATGCAAATAAACAGGCCCTGTGAGAAAGAACTAGGATCTTATTTAATCAGTGTGTAGTCTATTACAAAACAAACAACAGATTACTATTATAAGGAGTTCACATGTCTATTGCGAAAGATGGCCCTTCAAATTGTGCACAGGAAAAAAGGCGTATAGCAAATGTCCGGCAACCCCTGCAAAGGTATTCTCATGACCTAATTATCTTTAGATAAAAGGTGCCTTGCCAGAATCTTTCTTCATTGGCCTTCCACAAAGAACAAAACCCTTTCGACAATGGTAGTCAAAAGTGGTAAAGGGAGAAAGGGAAGTTCAAACAGCAATCTTTGTAAGTCACTCACAATTTCCAAGAAAGAGCCTTTCCATAGCCTGTGGGAAAGCTTCATGAACCTGTTACACTACATGGTCCTTTACCAAGGAAGAAAAAAGACCAAAGCAAATAACTTTTTATTCCAGTTGTGGGTTGCATGCACTCTCTCTCTCTCTCTCTCTCTCTCTCTCTCTCTCTCTCTCTCTCTCTCTCTCTCTCTCTCCATTAAAGACCTTTCTGATCATGTCATTAAAGTATTGGGTTAACAACCTTTGGCTGCAGCAATAATTCAGTCATCATCATTTCTTGAAGAAAAGAAATATACGGGCATAGTTTAATTTGTGTGAGGATGCTTTTGGATTTGCATGTCTAATTCAAAGAAAACTCCAAAATGCCCCATTTGTAATGTTTGTGAGCAATGGCCTTTTGAGCAATAAATGAGTAAAGACTGATGTGAATCTATTAACATAATGGCCGACTTACTGTGTACTCTTTTTAAGGACAATATAAACTTTGTATTTGTTGTTTTGCATTTGTACAAAGGATATTTCATTCGAGCCAAGGAGATGGAGGCTGAAGGTGATTGTCATTTGAGATATTTGGTTTCCAAACTGTCTCTGGATTATTTAAAAAAAATCTATATGAAGTGTCTGCGGCCTGGTTGAGTAGTAAATTAATAATGCCATGATCTATATCTTACGGATCAGATCTTCAAGATGATGGCCGGATCTTCTTCTAAACACCCTTTCTTGTACCATGCATTATAGCTTCCTATTGGTAAATTGGGAGGGCTACAAGGACTGATTAAGCTTTAAAGGTTACCGAGTTCATCAAGGTTACCAAATCTGGAGGGATTTTTTTTTTTTTTTTTTGTTTTACATATATTTTGGTCCTATTAGCAATCTTACTTGAGTATTAAAAAGACTTGGAACCCATGTTTCTTAATAGCTAGGCGTATGAATAAAGTGGGAACCTATGTGGTCATGTGGGATCACCCAGATAGAGATAGGTTTTACAAATAGAGGCTCATATTATGACCCATTGTATATATCAGCACATTAGTTTTTTATTTTAGAAATCCTCAAGAATTTCTAGGATGAAATCTTTGTCATTAATAGTTTTTAAGGTGTTTTAGATGTGGATAACAATTAAGAAGAATGCATGCAATGTACACATATTTCCTACATGAGACTTTTCTTAAAAACATTTGTGCAATATTTTGTTCTTCTGCACTTTGTGGGGGGCACGCCGAAAATCATTTATATATAACCCACGATATCCCTCGCTAGTCCAGCCTTCGAACATTTAGCCCGATTACCGCAAGGGGTGGGAGTCGAACTCATAAAACAACAAATTAAATAGGCTCACAATGCTTATACTAAAGAAAGAAAAAGCTTGTAAGTGAGACAAATGTTGATTTTGTTCTTCTATAACGGTTCCTGAAGATGGAGAGGGAGCCTTGGGTTTGAATTGCGAGATGAGTATAAACTCTTTATTTTTATTTTTTGATCCCATCCATGATCAGTCAAGCTCCCTCAGTAACAAGCACCGACTCTCTCTAGTGCGACACCCATCCAACCTATACTCAACATTAGATTGAATATAAAAAATAAATTTTCAGAGAATCATTAAAATTTATGCCCATAAACTTAAGGGTCATGATAATCATATCAAGTTAATTTTTTCCACACCCCTAATCTAGGATGAGACCTCCGCATCCCTACCTGTTGTTACTAGAATGCATTTAGATTGTCCTAAAAGTTCAGATATGAGATCTCTAGATTGGTCAACTCAACAAAACAACCCAATAGTGTGCAAAAATAATAAACTATGTAGCGGAAAATAAACTTAAAACATATCACAAGGATATCAGATATAACGTGGAAAACCCAAATCATGTGAAAAACCACAAATCCGAACTTGATCAACAATCAAGTACTATGAATATATCGCAGTTACAAGAACTCACAGATTCCTCCCCAGATATCCCCTACCGAAGGACTGTAATTATCTACTATGTCACTTCATGCTTCAACGACTTCACACCGTTGATTGCAACAAACTCAATTATGCGCTTAACTCCTCGGATCTTCTACGCAAGACGATGATATTCTAAAAAGAATGTAGAAGAATTTGCTCTCTATAATCACTTTTCAGCACAACTCTCTTAATTGATCTTCTAGAAAAGATTTCTCTCAACTTGATCTTCCAACTCAGAATAATGAGAGACTTGTCTGTGTATCATAACTCTCGAGTCCTTTAAATAGTCTTTAGAACGTGCTTAAGGTTGCCTAAGATGATTAGAACTAAAACAAACAGTTTAGACACAATTAGAAATAGGCTTCTAATTTTCGTAGGGCTCTGCTGCATGGCCTGCTCAAGCAGATGGAACGTGTGCTCAAGCGCATGAGGTTCTGTCTCAGCATCTGGCGGCAATTCTGACTACATCTACTCGAGCGAAGTCAAGGGTGCTCAAGTGGACCCCATTCTGGATGATCCAGAAATTCAGCATACTAATTCTTCCCAGCTTTCTTCTTTTAAATCTATCAAACTTATTTTTATTTCCTTCAGCATACTTTTAACTCTGTCTGATTTCCCACTTCTAATTCTGCAATTTCTTCCTTTAGTCCTTCCAGCATTCTAACTTTTAATTCTTGTCGTCTCCTAACTCCTAATCCTTTCAGGCTTCTATCTTCATATCAGAAACACATTCCTTTTGAAAAAATAAAAAATACAACTCAATGGACCCAGAGTTTTGTCCAACCCATGAATTAGTCAACACTCAAAATCCTAACATGTCCCAGAATAATGGCTTGCAGTATGAATCATGAAGGCTGATTCACACTTGAACACACCCATATGGCTGAAACTTAGATCAAATCAGTTTTAAACTACATAACATGCTACACCTTCTATCATGAAGTCAAGCTCCTTAGACTCATTAAAACCTAGACTCATTTAAACCCCTTCCAAGGGATTCCAGAATGATTGAGATCTCACCACTTTCATTTTGTACCGACTTAATGTCTAGCATGTAAAAATCTACTGGAAGTAAAGTGCTCAGTTTGTACCAAAACATCTTCTATTACCCCTGTCGGTTTCTTAACAGATCGATAGGCAAGTTGAAAATTAGTACTTGTTGGTTTTAACTCACTAAGCCTTGGTTGCTCATAAACTGAGTATGGTAATAGATTTACACTCTCCAAGGTCTAGCATAGCTTGACCTATCCGGTGGTTTCCAATAACACATGAGATGGTGGGCATCCCGGATACTTAATTTCTAAGTTAAATTCCTGAAGTAGGAGGATCCATCGGATGAGTCTGGGTTTAGCATACCCTTCTTTGAGAGAAGGTACTTTAGCGTAGAGTGATCAGTGAAGACAATAATCTTGAATCCAATCAAGTATGGCCGAAACTTGTAAAGTGTGAAGACCACTGCCAGTAATTCTTCTTCAATGGTTGAATAGATGATCTGTGCCCTATTCAAGCTCATACTTAACCTTGGGCAACTAGGTGAAAATTGTCACTCCTTACCACTCGGGCAAAGGGCCGTTCTCAATAGAGTAATATAATAGAATTTATTTATTGCCCAACTCTAATCCACAAATACTTTTCCGCCGAGATGTGGGCCACTCAATATTTCTAACCATTGATTTAACTAAAGGCAACAAAGCCAAGGAGACCGGAATCCAATTGAAAGCCCGCACACATTGAACAAGTATCAACCTAGGGTGAATGCCAAGACGCTTGAAGTAAGTGCAAGGAGTTCAATTGAGCTTGTGTGCAATAGCTTACATGCACATAGTCCATAAGGAAATTTCTCCTATGATCATTTTAAATGGGACACACACAACCACTCCATGGATGTAACTGATCCCATGGTTTTTTGCACCGATACGAATGGGACTACCATTGAATTAAAAAAAATGATGTTTTCTAAAATTGTTAAACTCGATGACCACAGATCAAAGTGTTAGGATGACCTAATAGACTTTAAAATTTTGCACACAAGTGGGTCATATAGAGATCTTTTGATGCCTCTGTTCCATGAATTGGCGTGGGCCCAATTGAGCCCCACAAGGCTGCACACAAATGGCTTAGATAAGCACATGCCTAGCTGAAAGCCCTCATTCTCACATCGTTAGAGTGGCATCAACGCGACCAAGTCGGCAAGGACAAAGGGGGGAAGAACTACCGAAGCACTGATGGGCTACTTTAATAGATCTTATCTAAACCTAGAAAAGTTGTTTCCACTACATCAAGTGGGCTATAACAGATGCATTTGTATGGTACTTGGATAATGCTTCCCAAGTCACGAGACAAAAAGGCAACCCAGGGATTTTGAGCAGGTCGTTTGTGCAGGCCACCAAGGTTACACTCCCTTGACCCACTGTTTTGTTCAACTAAAGAGATTTGGTTCAATAATTCATCCTATATTATGTATGTATGATTTGTGTGACATCATACCAAAAACATGCTAATAAATATACACAAAATCAATTATCTTAAAGGGCATGTTTCTTTACTAGAATCCATACTTGAGAATTTAAGTTCTCCAAAAGCTGCCCCTGAGGTAAAATCTAGCATTATTCTGTGATCCAAACTTAGGTTATTTCCCTGAGCCAGTTCTACCAAACATGTAAAATTTTCCAAGCATGCGTCTGTCCCATTAATAGCTGATTACTCTTAATATCAGCATAAGCCTATTATCAAAGAGAAATGTGATATAGCCTAACGGTAAGGGCATCCCACTCTCACCAAAGTGCCAGGGATCGATCCCTCGCTCACACAGCTGCATAGCTATACTAATTGCGTAAAGATGGCCATGATCAAAAACTTAATTCTAACAACATTGTCTTCAACCAATAATCATATATAATTAGAGAGTGGTGTCAATGGGCCAGCCCAAGGCTCAAATAACAATCAAATATTTGATTAGCTGACCGGACCAAATCAAAATCAAGGCCGGACCAATTGATAATTTTATAATCAATGACATTTTATATGTGAAACCAAACTCTTAATTAATTGATTGGCAGAAAAGATTCTTAAAACTCCTCAAGTAAGTATATACTGATGAAGAATTCATGAAGTAAAGAAGCAATAGATGGGGTTTTGTATTGAAGATATAGAATCATCTTAAGAATTAGGCATGCACTTCACACATTGGACTTGCAAATACATACAAAGAGAAGAATAAGATACTAGACTTGCAAATACATCCAATCCACATTGGAGTAAAGAGAGAGACACATTTCAGACGAAACAACAGCAATACACCATGAAATAAGAAACAAAACGAAAACTAGAAGCAACACAAACTCCAAGCAAAAGAGAACTGGAAATCTAAAGGGATTCAAGATGTATGGAGACAAAGAACTCCATATAACCCCTTGAATTCCAACATCAAGACTTAGGTTATTACCATGGCAAGTTGGGTCATTTGAGAGCCAAAGTGCATGACCAAGTAGCTAGGTAGGTTGTGGACTTGTGGTGAGCGCATGGCTTAAACCCTAATTCTAGGGTTTCCATGCTGAAACCCATGCAACAGCTTCCTCCTTCCATGTTAGATATAGCCCAGAATCATCACCCTGGGCAGGCACAAAGGACCACCCTGTTCGATACCGCTTCAAGAGCGCCTTCACATCGTCCACCACATCATCACTATACCCGACTGGCGAAAAGCCTTCCCTAAGCCTCTCACACCACTGGCTCCCCTTCTCTCTCCTCTCACACTCTCCCCCTCCATCTCCATCACAGGCCAACACACTAAGTATACTCCTTGAGCACTTCCTCTCCAACATCAGCCTCTCATTACTAGTAGGCACAAAGCTCTCTTCTAACATTTCAAAGTACAAACTGTAAAACCTTAAGCATTCCTCAAAGCATTTGGTGAAGTCACCCCTTGTGCTTGTGAAATCTGCTTCATCTTCAACCACAGTCACCACCTTGGGGCGAAGTGAGCGGAGCATGTGAACAAATGCACCGCGCTCCTCAGTGGGCACTTGACAGAGGGCACCAACACAGTTCACCGCGACTGCCTCGTCCTCCCCTAGCCTGAGTTCCTCCTCAGTGAGCTCTGCCAATCGCGCTAGCCCAATCACCACATGGAATTCAAATGGCACCCCCATCAATCTAGCAAACTTCTCCATCCTTTGGCCTACCTCCCTCATCACTGATCGTGCCATGCCTTCTGTGACCACCACGGTTAGCCTCAACCGCGGGGTCTCATCATTCCTAGTAGCCAAGGTTTCTAGCAAAGTGGGCCATTGAGTGCAAAGTGTGTTACTAATGTCAATTATGTGTAGCTTTGACTCCCCTTCAAAGGCCTCCAAAATAGCCCCATTGGATGCTACATGACCAAATGTTGTCCAAGGGCTCACCTCTTGGAACTTTAATATCACCTTCCTAGCAGATTCAAATGAACAGCCCTTCTCCGCAACCGAAGCCAGAGTCTTGTAGCAGCGCTCGCCGGATTCTGTCGCCTTACAGAAGAGTGCTTGCAAGAAATGAGATGCCAGCTTCTGCTCACAGTCGCCGTAGGGGGAGGCCAGCTCGTTCAACATCCATAGAAGGTGGTGTATCCTACTAGAATCCTTTTCTGTGATGGCCTTTGCACACTCTAGAAGAAGCCTCGCCGCCCATTTCCCATTTGTATTGGGATCAATTGAATCCGATGAACGGCTTGATGATGTATGATTGGACTGTGATTGGCTGGATTTTTGCATATTCACTTGATCATGTTCTTGTTGATTGGAGTAAAAGAAGTGTGATAGCTTTGGCGCATAGAGGGTTGTATCCATTTTAGATGGCTCTTGTGATCTTGGACACCAAGTTGTTTTTATCCATATAGAGAGAGAGAGAGAGAGAGAGAGAGAGAGAGAGAGAGAGAGAGAGAGAGAGAGAGAGAGATGGAGAGAGTTTGTGTGTATTAATGAGAGAGATGACGACTTAATTAATCAAGTCTCTACTTTAATTACTGAGCAATAACAACAGTTGAATGTTAATAGTGTTACATATATTCTTTTAATGCCATTGCATCAGCAATGTCATCACACAAATCTGATTATTATAGTCCAAGGACTGGCAACGAGTACTAAGATGACAACAAAGTATTCTCTTTACTAATAAGATTTTCAGGTGCAAGTGGGTCTCCAATTTGAGATTTGCAACGCCGTTTGCATGGCCCACCTGAATGAAAGCCAAGTCAGGGCACAAAGAGGATTAGGGTTTTTTTTTTTTTTTTAAACTAATCTTAAAAGCGATTTTTTGAGGGTTTAGAGATATTTTATCCAACAAGAAGTATCATCCTGATAAAGATCAGATTTGGCCATGTAACATTTCAGAGGAGTGTTTGTGTTTCTGAAGGCGGGTCTGGAATCATCATAAGTGGAGTGTACGGATGCTTTCGTCATCTTACATTTCAGAAAGGGCTCATTTGCCTACTTTGTAATGAATTCCTAATAATTCATAACTATAAATAGTATTCGATGATAAATGAAAGATGCGAGGAGTTTAATTGAGGTGGGCATCTAGATGGAACAATCAGTTTCATCTAGATGGAACAATCAGTTTCTTAGAACTTGATTACTAGTGAGATAGATGTATAATAATTCCCAATGAAAAGGTGTAATTGTTCAGTGGCCCATTGTGGATCTTCACTTTTAATTATTCAGTTTTAACCCCCTTGATAGACAGATATTGCTTCCAAATCAGAGGAATCAAACACCCACCAAAACAAATGGGCCCTAAACATCATAATACACATGTTTCTATTAAGAAGTGAGCTCCACCCAAGGGGAAATATTGAAAAGTATTTTTGTTGCCTCTACTAACGCCTTGAGGTTTTCGTAGGAATGACTAGGTAAAGAAATTCAATATGATATCAGAGTCAACCGGTCATTAGTTCGAATCCTAGGAGGAACGACTCGGCGCAAAAAAAAAAACGTGTCGCCAAAAGTGCGTCAACCGGGTTCCACCGAATGGGGAGTATTGAAAAGTGAGATCCACCCAAGGGGGAATATTGAAAAGTCTTTCCGCTGCCTCTACTAACGCTTTGAAGTTTTGGTAGGAATGACTAACTAAAGAAATTTAATAGTTTCAAGGGATCAAACTAATTAAGTTTTCCCTCAAGGTCTATCAATATAAAAATTTGGCTGTTCAAAAAAGCAAACTTCCATTACTTAACCAGCCTAAATGTGATTTCTTAATGATCGCTGATGATATTTTAACTGAATTAAATAGTGAGTTTAGATTGTTCTAGTTTGTATCATCTAATACATCTTATAAGGTAGTGAGAGTGCATTCAATCCAAAGTACTCTCCAAGTGTTTGCTGTTGGAAGCAAGAGAAACCTCAAAATGCTGTAGGGAGAAGAAGTCAGGGGTCTATTAAACTATTAAAGTAGTAGTTGTCTGTGTAGGGAGAACAAGATCAAATGGTGTTTTACATAGTAATTAAAGTTTAAGATAAACTCAGGCATATCACATCAACAGTATGACAAGTTTCGATATATTCTAATCACATAAAACCACCATCTTCATTTAAATATACAGTAATCATTTTGCTCCATAGAGGTATATATGCAACTTGTTAGCCAATCACATAAAAGTTAGATGTCCATTCAATCCTTTTCATACATTTAAAAAATTGAGATTTAAAAATTTTAATTCAAGATTGCGACATGCATGAGAAATGATTAACAATATTAATTACGGAATCTTTCGTATACCCACTGCATTCAATGAGAATTACAAAAACCTCATCTTTGAATTTGGCAATCTCAATCAACCACCTTGACTCGCAGTTAGAGGCCAATTTTAGATTAGCAAATAAGTCTTACAAACTTTGTCACAGAAGGACCAAAAATTCCCTGAACCAGGTGCATTCGATGAGAATTACAAAAACCACATCTTTTAATTTGACAATCTCAATTACCACCTTGACTTGCAGTCAGAGGCCAACTTTAGATTACCCAATGAGTCTTAACAAATTTTGTCATAGAAGGACCAAAAACTCCCTGAAATATAACTAGTTGGAATAAAATTACCAGAACATTAACTTTGGCTAACTCTAGTTCGATAGTCTTCTTGTATTAACGCCTAGGCTTAATCCAAATCAGATTAGGTTAATGAAATCTATGCACTTCTACAAAAGAAAAGGGAGGAAAAAAAAGCACTCTGATTGTATCAAGTTGTTGAAAAGGGACTTTTGGACTGCCGAACTTGATGGTTCATTGAAATTGTTAGATAACGAAAGTAGTTAATTGTAATTGTCAAATTAAAGATAAAGGTAGTTTACCTATGGATTCTCTATTGATTGCTCTTTGCTTTCGCCTTATCAAAATCCTGAAAGTCTCACATATTAGACATCAATAAGCTATTTAATCACTTTTTAAGATCCACTAGTGATACACTAATTTAATCAAAACATTTTAGGGTGAAGACTAATTTAATAATTTGAAGTTGTATATGTCCTCATTAGGCAAAAAGATAAGTAAAAAAGGAGCTCAAGAAGGTTAATAAACAAATTAAGGGGTATCTAGATGCTGCTTATTCCTTATTGATGATTGGAGAAGAGGACAATAACCAAGCTCTAAGCTCCTTCCAATCATTGGTGAGATGTCATTTCTTCATCTCCCCACCTTGTAAGGAAAAAGGGAATAGAGTGTTCTTTTAGGGATTCCATTCATGTGGCCCATGAGACTGCATGAACACTTTCTTTTATATGTTTTCAGACACCATGTTGCTCTGTAGCTTATTATATTGGTGTGGGTATGCATTTCAATGAAACTTTCAAGGACATATGGACTATGACCCACATGTCTTACCAAAAGGGGAACAGTGTTAGCTTTCTTTGTGATGTTACATGCCTCCACTAGCACACATACTATAGACAAAAATCAGGAGATGGTAGTGTATAGACCTAAGCAATGAAAGGTATTGTGCCATTGATATCACAAACCAGTTATATTATAAAAATAGAAAAACAGAATATCCCCTTCAGGGTAGAAAACCTAGTGAGTCATTATCTATGTTTAGAGAGATAGAGAGAAAGAGAGAGCGTTATCTAGAGAGAGAGAGAGAGAGATCATGACCATTCATATATAAAACCCGAGAGGTGATTGCCCATCTCTCATGTGAGCTCATCATGACTATTCAGATATGCATGCATGTTTCTTTGTAAAGACCATTTTAAAAGCATATGGCAATGGCATATAAGGTTGCCATATAAGGGGCCTGTTTCAAAATGCAAAATGCCAAAATGGCCTCTCATGTGGTTTTCATTTGGATGCATGTTAATCATTAGAAGCTAGAAGGATGAAAAGGTCTATGTCTTATCTTGGCATGTTAAAAAATACAGGGGATTTGATATTTCAATGTCCCTTAAACACTCAATTTCAAATTTCATGACTAAAATTTTGTTACTCTTTTTTTTACTTTTTTGCCCTCGATCCTATGATAATATTATGGGAGTTTAAAAAACTGATGATATCACAGTTTTAGACTCCCTCAGAGAAATCAAAACTCTATTCAGCCCAACAAAGGCTTTTTTTTTTTTTTTTTGTAAAATGAAAATATATTAACCACAAAAACAAAAACCAACAAAAGGAACCAATTACAAAACAGCAAACAGATCAACCAACCATTGACTTCTCTTTTTCCTTCAAGCAGAGTGCCCAACAATGCCATGTTACTGTGGCATATACGGCCTTTTTTCCCCTAAAAAGGCACTGCAGATCGAAAGGCATTCTGAACATGTTCATTTCTCCTTTCCTGAAAATGTAGAAAGGCAATGGAAAGATGAAGGGACATCACTCAAGCCCAATAGTGTGATGCTGTTCAAAAGACCTGGAGATGAGCATGTATTTTTCTACTTAAAAGTCATCCAAAAGTAGTAACTCGTTTCACACTTTGATGCCAATGGGGTGTAATGTAACCACACCGAGCTTAGCTGAGCTCATCCTCAACTTGTCCTTACTTTATCAAGCTCGAGCTCCGCTTAAACATGATCCGAATGCTCAATTATCATCGACTCAAGCTTGATCTATGGGGGCTTGGGCGTGGCTGGTCTTTCTAACACCGGCGAAACCAGAAAATTTTCCTTGGAGGGGCCACTATGTTAAAAGAGAAAAAATAACTCTTGGTGGTGGCCATATGTATCAAGTGTCGTGTATATAAATGAGCCCAGTTTGAGGTTGAGACTAAACTTTTTTGTCTGTTAACTTAATTGAGCTGAACTTCAGTTTGAGCTCAAGCTTGAGTTAAGCTTTTTATAAAGTCGAACTTGAGCTGAATCGAATCGAAAAGCTCCCATGTTGACATTGGTTCATGAGTTAGTACACTCACATGACTGCACTCTGAGCTCAGCTCCATGTCAAGCTTGAAGCTTGAATCCAATCTCTACAGGACCTGCATGCTAACATGTCAGATATTTTTAACATTTGCCGTGTTTTACTATATGTGAAATGCACATGGCCTATCTAACATATATCTCCATGAAACTTCTTAGTAGCACCTTTCATATTGTGACGGTGGACTCGCCTCTTAACCCATCAGCTATTAAATTCAGGATATAACATGGGTTGATATATCATTCCGACTAGAGTCATATACACCATTGAAAATATCACTTATTCTGTGGAACATTAGTTTTTTGGCAATCTGTAGGTGTATTTTAGTAGTGTCCAACCAGGAGATCACAATCTATTTGTTTCACATCCTACCTTTTGCACCACATCCTCCTCAACTACAACCACCTTATTTTAAGTTGGGAAATCTACATATAACCTCTTATATTTTTGACAACTACAAATGATCACCTACATATCTTTTGCAAGGAAAGACTCGAACTCATACACTCTACCCCTCTAATAGCGGGTGTTCGGGGTTCCTAACCAACTGATCTTCAATAGAGGATAAATAATTACCTCTATTCGTTTGAAAGTCTCAATTAAAAACTTTGATTAGTGGTTAATGGCCAATTTTCAATCAATCTACAAGGTGTTTCTCTTCAAAGGGGTAAAATTTCCTTACTACTTATTGTCTGATTTGAATTATACTGAGGCCAGTAATGTGATACGACCTTTAGGTTAGAGTTAATCTAATCATGTTTAATACCCTCAGTATAAATTGAATCAGCTGGTTAGATTTAATAAAACAACCATTCTTTCAGGGAAAATACATTAGATTTCACTAGTGGATTAAAAAGAGACCTTTGAGTACGTGGGTTATCATGGTTAATCTAGATATTTGGATTGATAGAGGTGGTTATTTGTAATATAAAAAAAAGGACAAAAGTTTGGTGGTACTATTTCTAGTTGTCAAAAGGTATTAGTTACATGTAAATTTCCCTTGTACATCCATGTTTAGGCCATGATCTGGTCCGGGCTCAGGTCGTTTATTTATAATTTTATGGGCCAATATATTAGATGTAAATTAATGAGCCGAATTTAGCAGAGATTAAGTGGAGCTTCGAATCGACCTCGAGCTCAGCATGGACTTGAGATCAATTATAAATGAACCAAGCTCATGTTAGGGTTTAGAATCGGCTGGGCTTCCATTTACATGTCTTATGCATATAATCCTAAAGAGCCAAGCTTGGGCTTAGATTGATGCTTGTCTACATATACAATAGTAACTTAATTGAGATGAGCTCCAGGTCAACCCCTGTTCCAAGCTCCTATCAAGTCGAGTTGAGTCACTGGCTCATGCTCAGATCATGACCTCACCTCCAAATTGACCACACATTCACAACCCCCTTGAAGGCACTGAATCCCATGAATTTGCATCGATTCGGATGAACTGAACCGTTGGATTGAGGGTCAATTTTTCTTGTTTGATATAAAGTTGTTAAACTTGTGCATCATGGATAAAGGGGTTTGAGGTATTAGATTGACTTCAAATTTAATATGTAAGTCAGCCCCACTTAGATCTTTTGGTCCTCCTCTGTCCCATGATCAGTGGGACCTCAAGGTGGGCTCCACTAGGCGGTCAGCACCATAAGCTTGTGAGGACCATCCTTATATGATCGGTTCTACCTAATCAAGCCCAAACACATTCAAAACAAACATTAGGCATCTAATTACCCTTAATTATGCACAAATCTCGATCGAGGTGGGTCGGGATGTTACACAAAGATGCTTGGATTTTGGACTCGGGTGCATTATTTCAGATTTGCAAGGATAGGTTGTGTTTCTTATCACATAGAAATGTGGAAAACGACTTTGTTTATCTTGGATCGTGCTTGTAAAATTCATTGCAAGGGCGATATTGTGATAAAAATAGGTAGATGAAAATTAGCACATATTAAAAGATGTAAGGTAGGCCTAACATTAATCTAGCACTGAGACAAGGGGCAAGGGGACTTGGCTTGGCTCAGCCCTCAAAAGGCCCTTAAAATTGGGTAGGGTTGGGGGGGGGGGGGTTATTTTATATATATATGAGATGCTCCTATGAGAGATGAGAGATAAGGTGGGGGGCCTCACATCCATATCCAATGCCAACGATTTAAATGTGAGGGCCCCTACTCCTATCTTTCATATAAGGTGAAAGATATCTCTCATAGGAGCATCTCCCTATATATATATGTGTGTGTGTGTATAAAAATATATTAAAATGCCCTTATCACAATCACTTAGTAGTAATAAAAGGGGGATATAAAGGCAATTTGATACCCACCAACCCATTACAAAATGTCCGAATTAAGAATCCATACACACATGCTTGGGTCATTTCATCTATATTTAATTATTTAAATTTTAAATTTTAATTAATACATAAGCAATAAGTGTTGAACAGTTAATACTAATCCCTTTCTTCTAGTTTTATTGCTTATTAGGTTTTTTATATTCTCGTTAGTGCAAAAGGGGGTGCACTCCTTTCTATTAATAAGGACACACTTTTTCCTCTATAGAGTTACTTGAGATATGATCCAATTCATAAAAGTAGTTTGTATGTGCATGAGACTTTAATAATATGAAGTGACCCAAATATCCTTTTTATTAGATAATTATAACTCTTAATTTTTAAAAGTCTAAACCAATAGTATTTTTTTAAGTACATTTATTTTTGTGACTGAAATTGAACAACGCTTAATAGTCATATTAGTGTTAAATTGAAAATAATGTCAATTGTTAAAAAGTATGTGAATGTGAATAGTTCAAGATTTTAAAGATACGATACTACTAAAATGATTTTATTCATAGGTAAGACAGGTGTGAAATAGATCAGACTCTTTAACCATTTTTCTTCTTTGACAAAATAAATAAAACCATATATCTAGAACCCAAATCACTAAAGCACGTATGACTTTGTCTGATAAAATAAAGTTTTTAGAGATAACTTATATTCTCCAAATGTTCTCTTAATGATTCATTCGTAATTGAGGTTAGACACGATAAAGTTCGATTGACACTCGATTCTTTGTAACAATGTGAAAAAATAAAAATATATTGGTTTTCCTTTTTTTGAGGCCCTGAGCCCTACCCTAGACCGCTTTACCCTCAAGGGTAGGGTAAGTGCCTAGGTAGTCCAGCCCTCTAAGGGCTTTCACCTGCCCAGGCCTGACCCTGCATATATTGAAGGTAAGGATAGAACAAACACGGGCCTGGCCCGACCCTTTGATAACCCTTATGTAAGGCATGTTCCTGATGTTGGAAGTAAGTGGGTCTTGTGGATATATAGGTATTCAAAAACTTTTGACCCATTTAAAGCAGTGGTCAAATACCAATAAGACCAAAAACCCATCCCCAAGATCTAAAACCCTAATCTTATACATTAAGATCACAGGTCCATTAAGAAGACATATCAAGAAACAAATAAGCATAACAAAATCTACTGAAACAAATAGATAATATATCTATACCTTTGGAGCTTGGTTGCACTCAAATTGATTACTTAAAAACTTGATCTCTACGAAAACCCTTTTCGCAGATTTGATCTCTTTTGCCTTTGTGTTCTTCCACACTATAACACTCTTGTAGAGAAATTCTCAAAGAGAATTGTGGGATCTCTAAGTAGAAGAAAACCCTACCACTCTAGAAGGAAAACCAAAGGAGCAAGAGAGAGATGAGCTTATGAGATTGTGTGTGTAGATATCTCTAACCCTCTACTCTTATCTATAGTATATGAAGCACCTCCTCTTGGTCCAGAATTAAAAGTCTTGCTTTTATTCTTAGTATATATCCTACTCCTCCTTTCCTTAAGAGTTCCAATAGGATTAGTAACCTTCTCTTATTTGAGCTAGTCCCAATTAGGGATTCCTTAGAATCTGGCTCCAACTGGGAATCTGGACCTTACATCTCATGTGAACTACGGAACCACAGTTAATTGTAAATAAGTCCACTATATAAATGCAATTGCACTCCGGTCTTAGGAATAATCTTCCCAATTACTGCAAGTAGGTCTCTCTATCAATTATATCCATGGACATATTGGAATAAATCTGTCCAACCATATTTGATCAACATCTTCACTATAAGAAAAACTGCTTATAGCGGGGGCCGGCGGCCGCCGGTAAAAGATTTAGCGGCGGCCCCAGCGGTCGTCGCTTAGCGAGGGTGTAGATAGAGTGGGTATAAGTCTTAACGGCGTTTCGGTGGCCCCCCGCTAAATTTTACTTTTAGCGGCGGCCACTTGACCGCCGGTAAAAGTTTTACCGGCGGCCACTTGACCGCCGGTAAAAGTTTTACCGGCGGTCAGTGGCCACCGGTAAAAGTAAAAAAGGCGTCGCTATATGCCTGGCCGCCGGTAAAAGTAAAATCTTTTTTAAAAAAATACTGCTTTTACCGGCGGTCAGGCGGCCGCCGGTAAAAGCAGTTTTTTTTTTTCTCTACAAATATTAGCCACATCCACCATGGACGCCTTTCATGTATTGGTACTCTTCTTGAGACTTTTTAAAATATATAAAAATCCAAAAAAAACCCATAAAATGAGAATTTCATGTCTTGAGAATGCTATTACAACGTATATTAGTCATTGGCCAACTGAAAAAGTCCACTACTATTCTGTTCTGTGGATATGAATGGACCATTGCAGGTACTGTGTGTCACATATGCATATAAACAAGCGGCATGAAGGCAACAATTTAAATTCATTTTGCAATATCAATAACTAAATTTAGAATGCCAAACTTTCTATCTATTAGCAAGCATAGGTATTATTATTTCGAACATATTGCTAGAAGAAAAGACTATCTTCTTATCTCAATCAAACAGTAATCCCATTGAAAACCAGAAGAAGAAGAAGCCCATATGCATCTTAAACCCCAGCACAACAAATGCATCTTATACTATCCAGTCAACCGTCACTGGATTGAGGCAGACGGTTGTCTGATCTACCCCAGCGGTCCGGTTCTGGTGGAGGAGCCACACCAGGGCCTTCTGTCCTTTGACGAAGGAACTTGGGCACATATTTTCCAGAAGTGGGAGCAGCAGCAGAAGCAGCATCGGCCACAGGCTCTGATGGGCGGGCCCCATTGGCATGCTCAACCTGCCGCAAGGGCATATCCAAGGACCTTCCCAGTAGAGATTCTTTCCATAACCTCTCTTTCTCTTCTAGTTCCTTCTCCCTCTGCCTCTGCCTCTCAGCTATTTCATCTAGCTTTGCCTTTCGCTCTGCTTCTTCTTTCTTTCTCCTTTCAGCCTCTGGAGTGGGGTGCACCATTGGAATACCCAGCAAAGTGTATAAAATAAAATAAAATCAGATTGTGAAGAAATGATAGGTATATAAGAAAGGTCACTCCAAAGTACCAACAGTCATTGCAAGGTTTCACTCATGGTTTATAAATTTTTAGTTGCAAGAAGTATGATCTTGATGTCCATCAGATGTCATGGGTAACCTGATTTTCTAAGGCCCACAGAGATTCAGACAAGTCATCTGACGAACAACACCAACAATGGAGATATTCCATAGAAACTACGTAACCTTTCGCCTGGAAATAAATGGCTAAAAGAGAAAAAGGCTACCTATTATGTTTTTACAATCACCTCTTGAAATGGGACCATCACACTAAACTAAACTGAAATAATGATCTCACAGGGTACTCTATCAGGACAACCTGACAATGCTCACTTGCATTTCTTTGTCATGATTTGGTATGATCCTTTTGACTGCCTTTTCTACCTTGTTCAGGTGATGGTTGCAATTGGGAGCTACATCCCAATCAACTAGGTCTTCAATCACTTATTCTGAATTGCCTTTCATTAATCATGTTCCATGATTCCCCAAGGTGAACAAACAACATGGGTGCTTCTCATTGGAGAAAATATTTAAGATAAGAAAGATCCAAATCTAAGATAAGAATGCAATCCAATTCACCTTCACAAATTATATCTGTGATAATGTGTCTGGCCTTCCACAATGGTCCGGATTTTTTACCCCTTCAGTTTTCATTAGCATCTTATTCCCCTTGGCATATTCATATACAATTTGTAGCCTTTTACATTAATTAATTTCTCCAGGCAAAAAGGATAGAACAAGAAGTGGTGAAATATAGTTATCCTGAAATTAAGGAAGTAACTTACTGAGAAGTTATTGCAAGATGCATTACTCGTTGCTTCTGAAATGAACATTGTTCCACAAGATCCAAGGTGAACTCATCCTTCGCTCCCTGCAAAGTTTATAATACAATCAACAAGGGAATATGATGCAAATTTCAAATCTTAAAAAACTCAAGACAATTTAAACAAATAATACATGAAAATGACTACTCACATGTGGCCCATGGAAATCGAAAAATGAAATAGAATTGCAAATTTTAGTCCACAAAAGGTTAGCATATCCATCAAATTAAGTAAAAAAAAAAAATTGAAGTAGCTTCGAAACCCACAAAAGGTTAGCATATCTATCTGTTTCTTTGATAATGAGAAACTAAAGCAAGGGCAGATAAAAATAAGAGTAGTAATAAGAAAAAGGACAAACCGTAAGTTGAGAAGTTAAAACTAACTAGTCAGTGAAGAAATTTAACCATGACTCAAAAATAGAAGAACTAATGGATATGAAAGCATTTAATGTGATTCAAAGAAGCAAGAATGCCAAAAATGGAAGTGTTTCAAAAGAAAACTAATGCACACAGAGAGATAAAAGTATTAAAGCAAACACTTGGAATGCCATAAGACTTTCAAGCAACTAAACAGAGAAGTCACACAAGTTAAAATGGAGCCTTTTTCTATCAGAAAAATTATGCAAACTTAATAAATTCACAAAAACCCTTGATTCCAAATGTCTGTAAAATCCCTTTCCATATGATTAATTCTTGTTTGCATGAATTTTAAATGAAGCAGAATTTCGTCCATGTTCAATGTGGGAGACCTTTTAAATGATTTCCAAAATCATTATGCATCAACACATGTGGAAGAACACAATAAAAAAGACTAGGAAAGATAAAAGATGGCTTCACCATTTCACCTAAACTTCCGCAATTTATATTGATTATCTTCATCTGTTGTTGTTCTTTAAGTTCTCTGGTCAAAAGGCAGAGGAATATAAAGTTGTGAACATTAAAACCATTATCAAGTCACCATAATGATCGAAATATATTTGCTCACGAACAAGCTAAAAAACAGTGATGGCACTTTCTTCATCATTTTGATCATTGCACTGAAAAGAAAGTCAATCATACTCATACATTAGACAGGTCACGATCATATAACAGAATACTCCATACCTCAGGATTCCGAGGTTGAAAAAGTCCTGCACTGACCAAAAATGATAAATTTAAAGCAAGATCATATTTTTATACTTGAAATCTTTATATGCAGATAGCTAAGATAGCCTCATCTAATCCATCAATAGAGCATCTCAGAGAGAGAGAGAGAGAGAAATCTTACCAGAAAATCAAAGAGGAAGGCCAGGAAAATCTTCAGCATAGTGATTCAGCAACCAAAATTTTCCAGAATAGAAGCTTGAGTCAATGAAGACAAAACATCAACAAATGAAAATTAAAAATGAAAAGATAATCTGTTGACCAAGTGGAGAAGACAGAATAACTAATTCTGGAAAGCAATCCCCATCAACAAAATATTACTTTCCCTGTTTTTTTCCCTGTTTTTTTCTGCTAATAATATAGAGAAAATATTTCTAATGTAGCAGTATTTTTAATATACCACCAATATTTTTGACAATGAGACAAATCAATCATAAACAAATTCGATAAGAACATGCAATGCATGTGGAGATGAAACCCATCAACATTACATCACAAAGGCATGGACCAAAATGTAGGTGTTATATACTTCAAAAGGGTAGAAAGTTCCATTAATTACCCTTTGGAGGATGCATCTAGCTCTTTCTTGGACAAAGTGATTGTGATCATGGATACATGACGAGTAGTCTCAAGACTGCAACAAAAGCAAAATCATTTCACATATCATGCCCAGAACTTTTTTTTATAGACAAGATAATTTTATCAGACATAGACAAGAATTGTCAATGACGATACACATTTCACAAGTAGCATACCTTAATTAGTTCTGCAATCATCGCAGACCCCTGATACTTTCCATAGTAAGGCAAATTTGCCCAATCAGATTTCAAAGCTGAAAAAAAGAAGAAAGAAAAGCTGAATATTCTGAAGCATTAGCAGGAACTCTCCAATTTCCAGGATTGGCTGGAAAGAAAGTAAAAATTTAAGGTTAATCGGCAATTGTTGAAGGAGAAAACGATGATATATTAATAACCCACGAACAAATCTGCTAACTGCTGCATTTCTTATTTCTTTTTGCAAGTTACAATTACTGAGAAGCAGTTGAGGCCCTTTTGCAGAAAGATGTAAGAAGGAAATAATGATAATAAAAAGCAATAAATCTCATTCACAGGTAACAGAACAATAAATTAGCAAAAGAAATAAAAGCAAACGCATTTACATTCAATCTTCTAAGTACCTTGTTCTTATAGTAGCTCTTGACAACAGGTTCTTGTAAAAATCATCAGCAGAGCTCAAGGACTGCCCCTGTTCTCTTGCCAATACATATAGGGAACCCCTAAATCTTGTTGCAATAGGAGTTGCTCTCCTGAAAAGGGCAGCAGATCAACCCTGTGTAAGCACAACTTTTCAGAAATTTGAAAGGAACTACAAAGGAATGGAATAAAATAAATAAACTGGTAGCCATGTAAACTACAAAGGAAATCTTGAATGCCAATAGTCCAAACTCTGTAGGGGATTCCCTCAGTCTATTAGTTCCAAGATTTACACCCACTCCCTAACAGACTTGCAGAATGAAAATCTTGAACACCAATAGCTCCATCTTTCTTTGGAATCGAAAATAAAAGATGCCCCAAAGTCCTTTGAAAGCCGTCACATCATCTTTCACCACATCCCAAACTTTTTAAAGAATGCAATAGAAGTATTTGGGAACTAAAAGTATTTGTGAAGATATGGGTGGCCATGGGTTCAGTGGGGTTGATCATTCAAGGTAACATGTAGAGGCACAATCTGAACTGATCGGTTTAATAAGCAAGTTAAAAATGTCAACCCAAACCCATCCTGGACGTTTAACATTTTAAGTTAGGGATGGGTTAGCGAGTCAAAGGGATCAACCAATACCCTGAGTTGTAAAACCAAGGTACCATAGTGAGTGGCCGAATTACTTTTGCCTTTGAGGGAGTACTCTTTTTAAGGTGTCAAACATACAGCAAATAATAATAATTAATAGCTTATCCTTTGCTGTCAAACCTACAGCAAACATACACTGTCTCTTTTTCAGAGAGAGCTACAAAAGAGACCTAAAATGTGAATCTATCATCATCACACACAGGTCTAGAAGATGGCAACTAAAAACGAGTCTTTCTATAGAGTAGACCTTTTCTTTACCAGTTATATACAAATTAGTAATTATAGGGACCTGTGGATAAGGTCATTTCTACAATAGGCTTAACTGAAAATATGAAAAAGAAAGCTCCACAATAAAATAGTATGTCTATAATGGGATAGGTATCTCATCCAAAAACCAAACAAAAAGGTCAGATGAAGGGTTCCATCTATGAATAGATCCGAGAGTATAATTTGGTACAGGATACACGAACACAATCTTGTAAGGTGCTGAGCTTTCAATTGTGGTGGGGCTAATGCACATTTTATTTCTATGCTCCTTCTGAAGCAGGAACCAAAATTTATGTCAAGTGAAAAGTATATCTTTCTATCATTAGTGTCAGCTTCTCACGAAGGACCCATTTAGATGCTGGCGATCAAGGGAGGCATAACAACGAAAAAGTTTATTAGCAGATGAGAGAACTCAGCAAGTGAAATTTAGGAGATCAAAACCCTTGCTGTTGGACCCAAGAAGATTCCAGCTTTCAAAGCTAAGCACCCAAATCTATCAACCAATACAAAAATTGTGGTCTTGAATTGCCAGCTTTAAATTGCTAAAGCTTTTGATGCTCTTATTATCTACCAACCCAACCCTTTATTCCATTGGGACACCCTTAAAAACTTTTACATAGACTAAAAGGCCATCTACATCATCGCATCAACAAAGCAACCCTTGATACAATCCAATGGGAAAGTGGCTTATGTTCTAAAATTTTATTCTGCACATGCACTTCGTGAGAATTTCAAGATTGAATCAAATGGCTCTTGTTGCTTAGGAAGCTCCAACCATATGTATGGTAGAAGATGGCAAAACTAAAAACGAAAAAGATTTGCGGTTTCGTGACGAATTTTTCATGAATTGAAGAGAGGGAAAGAGAGGAACTGACCATGCCGAGAATATAACATGCTTCGATGTTGCCGGCTTCAGTACAGAGTTTCAAGAATCGATGAGCAGATTCGGACCATTTCTTCGCTCTTACAGCAAGAGCTTTTGGAGAAACCTTCCCTAACACGAGTGGATGCAAACCTAATCCATTGAGTCTCTTGCATCTGTTCCAAAAAAAAACAGAAACGAAAAAACAAATCAAATCAGCTTCTTTTCTTTCAATATTCAGATCCAAACACGGCCATCGAATCAAAACTAATTCGATCAAAAACGCTTGCTCAAGATCTAAACTCAAAAGCCGGAAAGAAAAAAATCCAGAATCGAATAGATAGAAGAAGAGAGCGTAATTACGTAATAAGAACATTGGTGAAATCCGACGGAGATCCAGCAGAGGAGCTAAGCTTGCGGTGGATGCAGACGACGAGATCATCCGGCAATCCGTCCAAAAAATCTGATCTTCCGGCGCTCTCCGGCGCCGGCCTCATCTTCTTCCGGCGGAGATTCTCAACTCCTCCTTCGCATAAATCCTTCCTCCTCCGCCTCTTCTCCTTCGAAATCATCATCTCATCCTCTCTCTTTCTACATATCTTAGGGTAACAGGGCCCTCGCCTCGTTCGCATCATTCGATTGCAGAAGCTACAAAAGAACAATAACAACAACAACAACCGATCCAATTTCAACCAATAAAACACAGTAAAAGCATCAGATTCCCCAAAAATCACTAAATCTTAACCATTTTACAAGATGAAAACAACGTCTTTTACAGGATCTGCGAAAGGTAAGATCAGAAACAGAAGCAGATATCAAGAATCACTAAATCCCAACCAATTTCAAAGCAAAAACAACAAAAAAAGATGGCGTGACTGAGATGAGAAATCCTAGATCGATGTCGATCGAGCTCCTTGAGACGAAAATGATCCAGAAACCATCAAGAAGTCGAGAATCGAGATCAGAAGGGAAGAATCAGAGAGGGAAGTGAGAAAAAGTCGTACCTTCTGGGAGTTGATGAGGAAGAGATACGAAGAGACGATAGAAAGAGAGAGAGAGTGAGAGTGACGATAGAAAGAGAGAGGTATCGATGAGGAAGACCTCAGATCGGAGAGAGTTTTCGGCGTCGAGCGGAGAGAGAGTGAGCAGGAGAGGGCGAGAGAGGGAACGTTGAGTGAGGAGGGAACGATGAAAACAGAGCGGACTTCATTGCATTTAAGTCATCTTACACCGTCTCATTTAAAAGGCCGCCGGTGTAACTTCGTTGCTGAATGCATATTTTCTTGTAGTGCTTATTATCCTTGTGACCTAATTAATCACAGTAATCATCAGTATCATTCAATAAACTCTTAATTGAGATGGGTGTACCAATGTTAAAAAAATCATTAATTGACACAAAGGGATATTTAGGGGATAAATTTCATCTTGAGAATTATATGTTCCCACGGCCCCAATACCATGTACCCAAGACACCGAGGTGTTGACCTACAATTAGCCTTACTCATTGATGACTCAAAGTAAATGCATAGTAGAAACTTGAGTCCATTAATCTCTCAAGATTAAAAGCCTATTACTTGAAAATTATGAGTGCAGTCCTTAAATCAAAGACAAATTTACATAAGGTGCTACTCATGGCCCTTCGGTACGTCCAATGTACTAGCACAACAATCCAGAGTCTTACATTCTGATAATTGAGACAAATCACACTATTTCATAGTAATTGCAGTGCTACAACCTTATCAGATGAGATGCACAGTCTCATCACTAATTATGAAAATATTTTAAGTATAAGATTTGTGATCGATTCTTCATGTATGTGAATCTTATCCACACACGTGGATTATATCTAATACACTTGTGGGCTCCAATTTATATCATGAACCATCATGTCATTTTGTATTGGTTATGTGCAATCATAAAATAAAATATCATTCATCACATGAATAAAGCATGAAAATATAGATTAATTAATGAAATAAATCAATCTATTCGGATCATCCACTGGATCGAGAACTTACAATCTAACACGTGAAATAACCAAGAATCTCATTTTGTCAGGACAATTGGATTACTCCCCATTCATAGTGACCTTTGGCAAAGGGTCATGGAAGATTTCAATAAGTTACATGAAAACTTTGAAATGGCAAAAAGATGGAAGTATGCATGTTCTTCATAGCACAACTCAAAAGAATGATGGCACTAAGGACATGGTTGCACATGGTTGCAACGACTAGCAAACGTAAGGATATTCAATTTTGGTATAGTCAGCTTGGTCATCTTAGTGAGTGTGACGTGTAGGTATTGCAAAATAAAATTTTCATTCCTACTTTTGAGTATTCTTTTCTTGAGTTTTGTGATCATTGCATTATGGGTAAACAACAAATTAATAGTTAGTTTCAAAAGAAACTAATCCCATAGAAAAAGTAAAACATTAGAATTTATTTATTACACTGTCTTGGGCCCTATTCATTTTAAATTTCTTAAATGATGAAATTTTTATACTACCAGAATGGATTACAAGTTCTATTTAACCAATCAATGCAACGGAAATAAATCAATCAGACAATATAAAACTAGCTATCTACCAATCACACACCACAAAAAGGCAGACACAATATTTAACGTGGAAACCCTATCTAGGGAGAAAAACCACGAACCAGAAATCAAGAGTTCACGAACAGTTACAAGATATACTCACAAGCTCTTTTACCTCAGTCTGTACCTCGACCTAAGGACTGTAGTTATTCTTGCAAAGAATCCACTGACACGACGTCCACCGCACCCCGTTCTCCTTACTTGATCTCCTCGCACCTTGTCAACCAAGATAATCAATCTTCTACAAGAAAAGTAGAAGCGGCAATAACCTTCTAGAGCAACCTTTCAGAATAGTCTCTCAATGGCTTTAGAGAATTAACTCTCTCTAAAATATCTCTGACTCAGATCAATGAGAGTTGTGATGGTGGTGATCTAGGGTTGAGAGAAACACCCTATAAATAGCCCAAAATTCGTGCCTTAGACTTAGTGCACAAGTAGGACTCAAACTGGAAAACAAAGTCTCAAAAGGAAACAAATTCGTATAGAAATTGGAGACTTCCCGAACTCTGCGCACCTATCCGATCGATCGGACTGTGCATCCGATCGATCGGACCATCCAAATAACTGGATGCCTTTTCTGACCGATCGATCGGTCTAAGGCTCCGATCGATCGGGCCTGAGGAATTTTCCCCGGTCTGCTCTTTTCTTCTATTCTTCACTTCAGCTCTTCCGGCGACACAACCACAGTCCATTCTAAAATAAATTAGAAAATACAACTCAATGGACCTAGAGTTTTGTCCGACCCATGAATTAGCCAACAAAAATACTAACAATCTCCCCCTTTGGCAATTCATGGACAAAACTCCCTAGAACAATACAAATGATCTACCCAAGAGAAAAACCCAAAATACATTGAATTTTAAAAAAAATCAGCATCTGTAGATCTTTGCTTGTTTCTCCCCCTGGCTTCAGTATTCTCCCCCTTTTTGTCCACAATTGACAAACAATTTTCTTCAAGCAGCTTCTGTCAATCTGGATTCTGCAGCTCCCCCTAAATAAACTCCCCCTCAAGATGAACTTCGTATCAGCACTGGGGTGGGGGCTTGATCTTGTAGATCAGGGGTGATGAGGCTTTGGCACACACACTTGCATTTTCAGATAGTTTAGCATAGTGTGTACCAATACAGATGGAATGTCTTCTTTCTTGACCGAGATAGCTTTGGTTTTCATATGTGACACTTCCTTCTGCTTTTTCCATTGCTTTTGGTTTGGAGACTTTCGCAGCTTATTGCAATGGGGTCGAATGTGTCCTTTAATTCCACAGTGATGACAAGTGGGTATACGTTCAGGACGTGGCACATTCTTCTTCTTGGCATCTGTATTTGTAACATGACCAACAGAATTAGTAACAACTGAATTTTGAACAAAACAATTATTACCTTTGGCTTTTGATGTAGATGCTCCGTCAACGTAGCCAATGCCATGCATGTTAGTCTTTGCCTTTTGACTGCACAGGATGTCATCAAGTTTTTTAGACCTAGTATTCATCCTGTTTAGGGAAGTCTTGCTTGTATCCAACTCAGAAAGAACAATCTTGAGTCTTTCTTGCAAGTCGGTATTTTCAGCTTTCAAGGCCTTCATATCATGATTAATCAAAACACACTTCTGTGCTTCAGCAGTCAACTCATCTGCCAATTTGTTATTTTCAGCCTCTAAGTGACTCACTTTTGTAAGAGCTTCAGACAATTCAGCCTTTAAAGAAGTATTCTGCTCTTCGGATTCTTTCCAGCTTGTAGCCACTTTTTCATTCATCTTGAGCATCTTCATGATCTTTGTAAACAATATATGATATTTAGCTTGCCAATCATGTTCTGTCTCTGACTCACTAACATCTTGATCAGTCCCTTCATCAAAAACAATTGGAGTAGCAGAAACTGATGTTGCCATGAATGCCATGAATTTTTCTTTGCTAGCATCAGGCTTCTTAGACTCAGATTTTTTATCATCTTCCTCAGAAGTATCATCATCCCAAGTCAGATTGAAAGCCTTCTTCTTTGGCTTCTTGTTAGCACAGTCACTAGTAATGTGTCCATAACCATGACACTCAAAACATTTAATCCCTTTAGAAGTTTTCTTCTTTACAAAATTTTTAGGGACTTTCAAATCACTTTTCTTCCCCTTCATAAAAGCTTGAAATTGTTTCATAAACGCAACAGCAACTTGGGGATCAATCTCCTCAGAATCAGACTCAGAATCACTAAGAATTTTCTTGTATGATTCTTTGGAGGCTCTCAAAGCAACACCTTTGGATTTTGATTTTCCATTGGTTCTTAGGTTTGCTTCAAAAGTTTGAAGGTTGCCAACTAATTCCTCAACTTTGAGAATATTCAGATTTTTATTCTCTTCTATGGCCACAACCTTTGCATCAAACCTTTCTGGAAGAGACCGCAGAATCTTTTTCACAATTCTATTTTCAGGAATTGGCTCTCCCAAAGTAAAGGTATCATTCACAATTGTATTCAGCTTTGAATTAAACTCATCAAAAGTTTCATTATCCTCCATCTTTATGGTTTCAAATGCTGTATACAATTTCTGAAGCTTCGACTGTTTGATAGTGTCAGTCCCTTCATGCACAGTCTGCAGAATATCCCACGCTTCTTTTGCACTAGTGCATGTAGAAATTCTACGAAACTCAGATATGCTAACTCCATTATAAATAGCATTTAAAGCCCTGGAGTTGCAAGTGACTGTCAATTCTTCATCCTTTGTCCACTGTTCTTCAGATTTAAAACTGGTTATCCCATCAGTAGTGACAGTGGGCAAGGAATAGCCTTTCTCAATAGATTTTCATACTTTCAGATCTATGGCTTTTACAAAGGCAACCATTCTGGCTTTCCAATAAGCATAATTAGAACCATCCAGCAGAGGAGGCTTATTGGTTGAAGTGCCTTCTCGATAGACATCCATTCTAGCAATATTTGGATCAACACAATAAAATAGTGCAACCCTCTCTGATACCAATTGAAAATTCTTATATGGGGCTACCAGAATGGATTACTAGTTCTATTTAACCAATCAATGCAGCGGAAATAAATCAATCAGACAATATAGAACTAGCTATCTACCAATCACACACCACAAAAAGGCAGACACAATATTTAACGTGGAAACCCTATCTAGGGAGAAAAACCACAAACCAGAAATCAAGAGTTCACGAACAGTTACAAGATATACTCACAAGCTCCTTTACCTCAGTCTGTACCTCGACCTAAGGACTGTAGCTATTCTTGCAAAGAATCCACTGACACGACATCCACCGCACCCCGTTCTCCTTACTTGATCTCCTCGCACCTTGTCAACCAAGATAATCAATCTTCTACAAGAAAAGTAGAAGCAGCAACAACCTTCTAGAGCAACCTTTCAGAATAGTCTCTCAATGGCTCTAGAGAATTAACTCTCTCTAAAATATCTCTGACTCAGATCAATGAGAGTTGTGATGGTGGTGATCTAGGGTTGAGAGAAACACCCTATAAATAGCCCAAAATTCGTGCCTTAGACTTAGTGCACAAGTAGGACTCAAACTGGGAAACAAAGTCTCAAAAGGAAACAAATTCGTATAGAAACTGGAGACTTCCCGAACTCTGCGCACCTATCCGATCGATCGGACTGTGCAAATAACTGGATGCCTTTTCTGACCGATCGATCGGTCTGAGGCTCCGATCGATCAGGCCTGGGGAATTTTGCTCGGTCTGCTCTTTTCTTCTATTCTTCACTTCAGCTCTTCCGGCGACACAACCACAGTCCATTCTAAAATAAATTAGAAAATACAACTCAATGGACCTAGAGTTTTGTCCGACCCATGAATTAGCCAACAAAAATACTAACAAATGAGCTGAATATTTTTGTTGCTTTTTTAGATGATCATTTTAGAAAGTGCTGATTGTATCCCTTGTCATCTAAGGACCAAGTTTTTGATACTTTTAAAATCTTTAAAAGTAGAGTAGAGAAAGAGACTGAAAGATATATTAAATGCCTGTAAATTGAGAATGGTGGTGAATATTGCTCTGTGGTGCTTGATTCTTTTTGCAAAGAGAACGAAATTCATAGGATAAAGAAAGTTCATAGAACGCCACAACAAAAAGGTGTCATTGAAAGAATGAATAGAACTATCTTGGAATGTGTGAGGAGCATATTGTCACAACTGGGCCTTAAAAATTCGTTTTAGGCTGATCATGTAAATATAGTTGTATACTTGATTAATAGATCACCAAGTGCACCCTTGAATGGTGAAGTACCAGAAGTTCTTTGCCGTGGTTGGAATATTTCTTATAACTACTTGAGAACATTTGGGTGGGAGGCTTATGTTCATGTACCAAAAGAGAAACTAAGATAAATGTCAAGTCAAGAAGGTGTGCATTTCTTGGCTATGATGGTGAAGACAGAGACTATAGGCTTTGGGATCCCAGTGCTATGAAGACAATAAAGAGCAACGATATTGTGTTTAATGAGGATGTGATGTTTGCACTCCCTTCCTCCATAACAAGTGCAAGAAATTCAACATTATGTTCAGGATGATGATCATGATGAAGAAACGGATTAGTGGAACATGACCATGATAGTTCCATTGATGATGGAGAAGGCTCATCGACTACACCTGTGCAAGAATTAAAGAAATAAGCATGGCCTCGCAAACCTGCACAAAGGTCTTTTTCTTCATTAAATTATGTTTTGTTTACTGATGCTAGTGGACCTAAATCTTTTGAGAAGGTTACAGATTGTAGTGACCTCGATAAATGAATATGAATAATAGGAGATGAAATTGACTCTTTGCATCAGAATGGCACACTGGAGTTGGTTAAACTTCCACAAGAAAAGAGAGTATTGAAGAATAGATGGGTGTATGTCATTAGGTAGGAGGCTAACGGCTCTAAGCAGTATATAGCTAAGCTCATGGTGAAAGGTTATGGAGAAAAAATAGATTTGACTTCAATGAGGTTTTCACTGATGTTGTTAAGCATAGCTCTATTAGAGTTTTTCACTCTTTGGTTGCAAGTTTGAATCTGGAACTTGAGCAACTTGACATTAAGACTGCATTCTTGCATGGTGACTTGGATTAAAAAATTTATATGCCTCAACATGAAGGTTTTGTCGACAAAACTAATCCTAACTTGGTTTGCAAGTTGAGAAGGAGGTTGTATGGATTGAGGTAAGCATCCAGCCAATGGTACAAGAAGTTTGGAAACTTCATGCAAGGTGAAGGTTAGATCAAGTGTGAATATGATCATTGTGTATATTTCTAGGGATCGGCATATGACACTAATTTTACTATTTTGTTGCTTTATGTTGATGATTTGTTGATTGCAAGCAATGTTGTGCATTAATTCAATAGCTTGAAGCTACACATGTCTAAATGCTTTGCCACAAAGGATCTTAGACCGGCCAAGAAAATCCTAAGCATGAACATTGAAAGGGATATAAAGGATAGAAAGCTTTGGTTAAGTCATTCTCAGTAAATTTCTAAAGTGCTCGAGGGTTTCAATATGAATAATTTTAAACTTGTTTCCACACCATTAATTGATCATTTCAAGTTGTCCAAACAAGACTCTCCAAAGAATAAGGCAGACAGAGTCAAGATACACAATGTCCCGTATACTTCTATAGTGGGTAGTTTAATGTATGATATGATCTGTACAAGGCATGATATTGCTAATGCGGTGGGAGTTGTTTCACGATATCGATCCAATCCAAGATGGGAGCGTTGGCTGGTAAAGTGGATTCTTCAGTATTTGAAGGGGATACGGGATGTATGCTTATGCTTCGGAGGCTTGCCATTGGAAGTTGTTGGTTTTGTAGATGTTGATTGTGCAAGTTGTAGAGAAACGCAAAGGTATACCATTGGCTATATCATCAAAGTACGTGGGTGGTGGTGCTGTTAGTTGGAAATAAAGATTGTAGGTCATTATTACATTTTCTACAACTAAAGCTGAGTATGTTGTTTTGATAGGAGAAACAAAATAAATGATTCGGTTGAAAAAACTGCTTGGTGAGCCTGGAGTGAAACAAGAAAAGTATGTTGTGCATTGTGATGTCAAAGCGCAATTGATATTTTAAAGAATGAAGTCTATTACTTCAAGATGAAACATATAGGAGTTCGGTATCATTTCACTCGATTGGCCTTAGAACATGGTGATTTGCAAGTAGACAAAATCCGCACCGACAAAAGCCTTACCGATATGTTGACAAAGGTTGTTTTGCACGAAAAGAATTGAATGTGTTGAACGGATCTGAGTATGGAAAAAAGACGTAAGCTTGGAGTTGGAGGATAATGCATGCTTGGTCATTAGCTTGATGGTTGATGATTTGCCTTCAAGTGGGAGATTGTTGTATGTATTGTGTGTGCGCAACACATGTGTGATGCCAAATCCTGTTTATTTGTTTTCCCCTTGTACTTTTGTCTATTATATTTTTACTCTCTTTTAACTCTTTTTATTATGAGCCATTGGATTGATTCAATCCAATGGTTGTAGAGCATGTTACCTTTTAGAAAGCCCTCAAGAAAAGAGAAGGGGCATTCATTTGCATCCTTGGTAGAGAGAGTATGGAAATTGGGAGAAAAGACGAGAAGAGGTTCTTCAAGAAGAACAAGGAAAATGGGAGGAAAGAAAGCTTGTAACTTGTAAGTGAGTTCTTAAAACTTCATTTGATAGTTGGCTTGTAATCTCCGTTAGAGGTCAATAAAAAACTTTTCATTGTTCTCCCGTAGATGTAGGTCGCATATTGTGATCGAACCACGTAAATCTTGTGTCTTGTGTATTTCTTATCTTATTTATATCTCTCTGCATGATGGTGATTTGATGTATGTTTGCCTTTGCATTGTAATATTATTTAGTTCATGATTGGTGTTAGATAATCAAATGTTTGTAGAAATCTCCCAACAATAGGGGGCATGAGAATTAGAGGTTCTATGAGTGAGGAATGGTAAGATGGTTTGGTACAAGGATTAGTGAAAGTATAGTTAAAGGCATATGATGTGGCATTTTTACTTCACCATGTTTGCGTAAAAAATGTGGATTGGAGAAGTAAACTTATGATGTTACACAACTTACATTTTACTCCTCCAAAAGTCTCTCTCGTTTACCACAAAAAGTGTGATAGGTGTCATGCAACAAACTTTACGAGAAAAAGTGCCTTTTTAATCTACTGTTCCTCTCACCTATGTTTTACCTCATATTATCCAAATAAGGATTTTACCACACCTCTACTTTTATTTTCACATACCTTGCCTTTGAATTTTTTTATGATTTGACTTCCAATTCACCTTTACTCCACACATGTAAATAAACAACCCCAATTCAGGTATGATTAGATAAAACTTAATAACGCAATTCAGGTACGCAAATTGCTTAATGACACAAATATCTCCAATAAAGCCATATGCCCTATTTGCACAAAAGCAAAAGAATCGGTGGAGCATGCTCTCTTTCTATGTGATCATGCTACGGCGGCTTGGTTTGGATGTAACATTGGAATGCTTTCACATTCCATAGATCTTACTACAATTAGGGATTGGTGGATTTCCTTTATGAATTTTTGCCAATCGATGAGCCCTCCAACCCATCCTCAAACTAAATCCTGGGTTTTGACTCTCTGGTGGGCCTTGTGGAAAACCAGAAATGATTTTATTTTCAGGGGCATAAAAATTAAGCCCATATCCACAATCCTATATGCTTGCAATTTGTTTTGTAAACCAATGAGCAAGGCTAAAGAGGATCATCAAGAATCCTCAAACTTTCACCAGGATTTGAGTTTTTGGTACATTACAGGGAAGGCTCAAGGGTTCACAGATACCTCATTTAGAGCCGCAGATGGAAAAGCAGACTTTGACTATGCTATTTGGTTTGATGGTTCTTGGGTGCATGCAAGATTCATCGATGGTCCCAAGGTTAACTTCCCAAAAGAAGCCGAGGCAAGGGCAATTCTTCACCCGCTAAAGGAAGCTACGTTGCAGGGTTTCAGCAAGATCCATCTTTTGTCATACGCCCGTGAGGTGATTCTAGCCATGAATGGGTTGTAAAATGGTTTTATAGAAACCAATGCTAATATTGCATGGATTATGGTTAACAGATCGAGATTGTATTTCGGTTTGGAATTATAATTGGATGCTGAGTCAAATTGAGCTTTAGGAAACTCCTTTCAGATGTGTCAACTACTCCTATCTCCTTGTCAAGGATCTTTTAGATCCTAACAAGAATTGGATTAAGTCTAAAGTAAGGACTTACTTTAAAAGGATGTGAAGGATATCATTAGAGTTTTTATTTCTACCAGATTCTTCTTTGGGCTTGATTATTATCTATAATAGTGACATTTTAGTGCAGGAGCTTTCAAAAGATCAAGTATATTCTCTTCCAAAAGAGGTAAAAGTGAGAAGGAGACTATCAGAGATTAAGGTCATTCTAAGATTTACATTTTGTGGGATGCCCTGTAAGATGTCAAAGCCATTAACCATAGCAATGAGTGGTCGAGTAGATCTGTTCTATTGGATATTTTTGAGCTTGCTAAAGACTTTGAGAAGATAGATTTTAATTTTGTTTCTAGAAAATTTAATAGTGCTACTCTTTCCTTAGCTAAATTAGATTTATCCCATGTTCATGATTGTGCATAGTTTGGTGATGGGATGGGACTTGGTTAGCCCCTTGTAATTGGTTTTGTTTTGGTTTGTTTTAACATTATTTTCCCTTAAATAAAAATGAAAAGAAAGGGTTCGATCCCAAACCAAGGTAAGCTATGCTAGCTCGATTCCTTGACGGACATAGTCTCTCATTGTAGTTCGGGTTCGGGCGTGGATACACTATCGATAGACTTGAACCCAAACCTAATCCGTTTCATTCATCATCCCTATGACTCATGGTTGAGTAGTGTTGACATCTCGGTATCACACGCATGCCCAGAATCAAACCTTGGGTATTCACGCTATAGTATCACTCCTAGCTGGCTGGCCAACTTAGAAAGAAAAAACACTTGAATTCCACCAATTACCTTCCACAGGAGTTTTGATTGAGCTCTTCATAAGGAAAGATCTAAAGAACAATCTCTCTTCAACACCTTTTTAACTATGGAAAGATCCATGTGGGCCACCCCAAGTATTAAGTCTCACCCCTATCTCATGCCCCTAATCCCTTCATCAGCGACTCACAAGTTTAACGGCTTCATATTTACAAAAAAAAAAAAAAAAAAAAAATCAACCCTTCATCCAACGGTCCATTCCATTTAGATGGGTGCCAAACCTCGGGATCAGTGACTAGAGAGGGGAGGGACCTCGGGATCAGTGACTAGAGGGAGGGGTGGAGTGTCTGGTGCATGGTTTGGATTGGTTGGTAGGTAAGCCCCACCAATAATTCTCACAAGATTATTTCCCATGCGTGAATTCATATTACTTTGATTTTGGTGCGCTTACTCTCTCAATGATTGAGGTTGTTTAAAGGCATTTTTGCATCTCTTATTCCTTTTCAATTGATGAACAGGAAAGCAAATATTTCTGTATGATGCCGTTTTTTTTGTCTTGGGTGGGGGCGCTTTTCTCTAATTCATCCACAAAATTGTCCCTTGCCAATGCATGTAAGTTGGTAGTGGGAATGCATTTCTACCTGATTGGAGAAATACCCAATGAACACAAGATAGTAAGATTATCAATGGGCATGAATCTGACCAAGGTTCGGCCTGGATCCAGGTCCATTATGCAGGCCTGGACATGCTTTTGGGTATATGATGACCTGGAAATGGATCCATGTTTAGGGTTCCGAAAGTTTAACTGGTAGGATGCATACCTAGCGTCCCAATTCCATCAGGCTCTTGTTAGGCCTGTTTATACTAATATATCTTAAATCAAATGCATAGTAAATAAAAAAACACAGCAATTTGAGCCATCCAACATATAGAGAGGGATTATTTTTTAAAATGGCTTTCTTAGCTTTTTTTTATGAGTTTTGAGACCCAGTGTCAAAATGGCCTTTAACCAAGCTTACTTTGGGCTTCCCTATTTCACAATTTGGCAGGCTCAGATCTGGGCTCCATAATCTGTACTGGAACTAGTGATCTACTACTACTACCACTAGGGTGCATTTGTGTAACAAGTGGATTCTACAGTAAAGAGGAAAATTGTTTTGATTTTCAATGCTACACATTGTTACATTGTTCGGTGCAACACATTTTCCTTACGCAAAAGGCAAAATAATAAACTAATTCTCTACAACATTCATGGTTGAGTGGTGTTGGTACCTTAGCATCACACGCATGCCTAGAGAGAGATCCTTGGCTCTCCAAGTGTGAAATATCACTCCTGACTAGTAGCTCCAAGTCAGGAAAGAAAAAGGTACTGATTCTCCCCGAAAAAGAGGATTTCAATTTCTTATGGGACCGGCAAGAACGCTGAATTCCTCGCACTGCATCTAAGCCCAAAATTGCCAGAAAGGGCAACCAAGTTGATTAACCATCTAACTCCTGCATCATGCTTCATCCACTTGGAGAATTTGCAATAGCTTAAGTGGTTTCATTTACATTGTTTAGTACTTTAATCAACTAGAGATATTATGGTCTTTATTCATTAGTTAATTGTGGATTACAAAGAATAAAACACCTAGGGTATTTGTGGTGGTGTGTTTTATTGGGTATTTGTGGTGGTGTGTCAATGGTCTAGATGATATGTGATATATGTTTGCTCTTAGGTCATTTTCTTTACCTATTGTTGGTGTTTCATTAGAGGAATATATTTATATATGACTGTTCTGATATGTTCCTTGGAGACATTTACCATTCAAGACCAACTAAGGAGATAATTTTGAAAGGAATTGGGTGTGAGGTTGGTTCTAAGTGACTTTATCCAATATGTAATTATTCAGAGTGAAGTATGAAAATTGATCCATCTTGCAGTGGTGTATCATCTTGACAGACCATTGAAGATAGGAATGCAGCTGTGTAATATGTGGAAAGGTTTCCATGGTCTATGAAAAATTAAGAAGGCTAGAGAAGTCAGTCTTTATTCTCTTGTTTTGCATGATGAATGCAAACGTTCTCATGAAAAAAAAAGGATACAGGTGAAGGAAATCTCACTTTTGGATCATAAGAACTAAGAAGTAATCCCTAGATTGTGCATTATGTAGACCACTGTGGTTGCAAAATGAATTTATGTTGTTTGATTTATTGCCCGTAAGAAGATTCTCTAACCATTTTGATTCATTATATGTGTAAATTGAGATTGGATGATGTCCTTCAGTCCTTGCCAGAATTTCATTGGCACTTGGCAACTGGGTCATGGTGGTTATGCAATTTTGACACAATTGAAAACCCTACTTGATGGCTGGTGGAAAATAGTCCAATGGTGGCTCTAGGACTTTATATGGGTTTGTGTTATGTCCAATGGTGGTTATCCAATTGTGTTATGTCCAATTGAAAACAGAAGATACGCAGAAGGACGATTATAGCGCCTATTTTCATGCTCCAATTAGCTTTAAAGGTCATTAGAACTTTTTTTTTATGAGTCTCTGCCCTCACTATGACTTCTTATATTATCATTCTGATTGCTTTCCATTTATAAATATTAGTAATAATGTCAAAATAAAAAAAAAAGGCAAAGTTCCTACCATTGCTGTTGTTCCATCCAATGAAAACATGTAATTTATTCATTAATTTATTATGTATTACATTCAAACTATGGGAGAAAATCCATTGATTTCTGTATCAGTACAAAAGAATATTATTCTTACACTGAACAAAAGTACAAAAGAATTTTACCAGGGTGGCGAATCTCCTTGTATAGCCGCATGAATATTCTACTTTTCTCTTGTATTATTGCCTTCCTGCACTTGTTCTTTAGCTTCTGGAAACTTTATTTTTGTTTTTTCCTTTTTTTAAATTGGTAACATGAAATTCATCAATATGAGAACATGTACAATAAAAAAGAAGCACTACAGTGTAAAAGGGATAAAATGTGTCATCTCTTTCCCCCTAACTTTCACCAAAATGATCTGTGGTGTCAGTAGCAGTGAGAGGAAAATAAACAAGAGTTACCAATTTGGATTTACACTATTCCCTTATCTCCTTCAGAAACTATGAGCCTCTCCTCCTCTCTGCATATATCCTCTTGCTGAACTTCCTTTTGGCCTGAGAGGCCAGAAGTTCTATATGCTATACATCCAGTTGGATCTTGACTAAATTTCCAATTTAGCCTCTGTGGGTCTGCCACCTGTGTTGTTCATTTCAGGCTCTAATGTTTCATTTGGTGTTGATTGTGGTTTCACTGAACCATCAGAGAAATGATTGTGTCCGTCATGATAGGCTTTTGTTGTCCATGTTAGAACTAGAAATACCATCATTGTGCCGAGAACTATCATTGCTGCCCAAACCATGCGAATGTATTTCTTCACTGGTTTACATTCTTTGAAAAGTATTATATCGATTGCATCTTTCACCATTTGACAATCCACCAGTTTTTCTGTGGATGGAATGGCATTCAATAAGCTTTGGATTGAGTTTGTGACATTTGCGATCGTGCTATAATTACTAGCAGAAATAAATTGCCCTTGTAGGCATGTTCCATTGTCGCCTGAGCAAGCAAATCCCTCCAGGAGCTTCATTAAAGAAAATGTGCACATCAGTTACTGAAGAGGTGATTGAGCAAAGAAGTGGGTAGTATTTGAATGAAGGGAACCAAAATGGCTTACCTTGGGAATATCTCCTATTTGAGTTGTATTACTGGAACAATTTCCTTGCTGGTAATTGTAGTCTGGCGGTCCAGATAAAGGGTTGCAGATGCGGACTTGATTGAGGATGGGTATAGCTGAAATGTTGGCATTTATCTGTAGTTTTTGAATGTCAAGTAAGATCATATTCAGCTGACAATAAATATGAATATGAACCTTGGTTGTTCAGAATTTACATGGTTGAGCTAGATGTGTGCTTGTAACTTCAATCAGTAAGTGAGGGGTCACACATTGAAAACCCATAATATCAGAACATTTTTTTAATGTTAAGATTATTACTTTGTACAAAAGCATTGGCTAAAGAAAACTGTGACTATATCAGCTGGTTAGGACTTGGGAGAAACTTCTGTCCAACCTCTGAAAGGCTGGAGTGGAAAACCAAACATTCTTAACTTGAAATATGAGCACAGGAGATTAGTCTACTAAAGGAAACCAGGAAGATTCATACCTGGTTTATGAAATCATAGATTCCTTCTTTTGCATCGAGTAGTACAGGTTTAGCCGAAAGCAAGTCATTACAGGGAAGGAAGCTCAAGCTGCTCTTAACGGGATCTTGCTTGTATTGCTCAAGTGCGGTACACGTGTCGCCAGCGAACCTGAAAGGATCATTTTTTCTCTTTCAACATTGAAAAGTGGAAAACAAAAATATTACAGCTTATCCATGTAGAAAGAACATGGCTTACTTTTCTATGAAGAAGTACGCCCCAAAATAAAGCCAACAGAGTACTGTGAAAAACCAGCACAGGATTATGAACCTGTCGGAATAGAAGAGGAATCAGATCATACTAAATTTAAGCCTCGACTGATGCATTTTTAATATTCTGGTTGTAGAAGATAAAATTTAATTTTGGTCAGATTTGAAACTTATAATGCATAATATCATGTTTAGACTTGGTTCAGTATTGTCTGGACTCAGCTGTATTTACGCGGATATGTGGGCCATAGATGGAAAGTGTTGTTTCATGTTTTAGTATCCTACTGGTAGTGAATTTGAGTTTATTATTGTGTTTTGAGACTCAACAGAAAGTTAATGTGTTTAAAGGATTCTTATTTGTGATGAAATTCCATAGCTAGAGCTTGGAGACACATTTTTCTCTATATTTTGGATCACCCGAAATGTTTTCCTTCTTTTGAGTTTGCCTCATACAGTTTTTTTGATCTGTCACAGAATTTAAATGATCACAAAGATGTGGTGATTCAGGCTTTATGCCTACCCATAGTCCCATGGGGCTCAAAGAATTAGCTGACAGATCCTGCCTTTTTAGTGGATTTTCAGGTCATAAGTATTCTTTTTCTAAATACATAGTAGCACCATTGATGGATTTCTCTCAATTGTCCATGCCTGGGTCCCTCAGCTGTCTTTTGCCAGATTTTGGTTATTGAACATAATTCTTGTCCATCTCATTGAAAATCATATAATTCATGTTTCTTCTACCGAAAGGGTAGCATATATTTCCTTTATTGCATTGAGGTGGTCTTTTGATTTCTGAGTTTTTGAAATTTTCTTTTTTCTGTGTTTTTTTTTCTCTGACTGGGAGACTTGAAAGTGATAACGGTCTACTTACAGGTAAAGTGCCCTTCTCGCCCGAAGAAATCCAGAAACTGCAGTCACACAGATCGAAAGAAAAACCAACCTTCAGTCCAAAGAGGGTGAGAGGGAAAGATATCATAAGAAACAAGACACGAGCATCATTAGTTAACACTCACCTGACAAAGCAAGAATAGCAATCAAGTTCAGTGAAAAAACCACAGCAGTAGTTGCATACCTGCAGGAAGAAACATGCCAGTTATTGTGGTGGAAATTTTGAATTGATTGCTCTGAGTTCTGATCGTGTTGATCTGAGACATTTTCAGCTTAGACTGTTTTGGTCAGTGATTCTGTAACAGGACTAACTACTTCTGGCCATGACCCCAAAACATCACAATTATTCAGCACCTTGTAGGATCTTACACCCCATTGAGCTACCACTTATCCCAAAACCAATTGGTGATGAGAAACGGCACAACAATGGTTTTATGGTAAGGGCGAGGGCTCGACCGCAATTATGACCGCTCAGGAGCAATGGTGGACGTTGACCTCAACAATCCCTCCCTCAACGGCACACCCGCCATGAGTCCTGTTGCTCAACTCGCAAAATGAGTCTCCCATGACTCAAACACCCAACCTACTAGGCTCTGATACCACTTGTAGGAACTTACACCCCATTGAGCTACCACTAATCCCAAAACCAATTGGTGATGGGAAATGGCACAATAATGGTTTTATGGTAAGAGCGGGGGCTCGACCACAATTATGACTACTCAGGAGCGAGGGTGGACGTTAACCTCAACCCACTTATTTGAGGGTATATGGTTGAGAGAGAGAGAGAGAGAGGATTACATTATTTTCAGGCCCTTGTCGACCCAACGCTTGTTCTTCCGGGCTTGTCTTTCTATATCTGCAGCTCCTCGGTTGAGCCTACGTGTGGTGGAGTTGAGGAGGCCAGAAGAGTCTTGGATCCCAGCACTATCTTGCATGGATTTTATGGCCCCTGTAACATTGTATATAGCCTTAGATGCATCTTCCGCAGTGTCTATGATGATGTTCCTCACCGTCCTTGCCCTCGAATGAAATCTTGAATTGCCGCCGAGAACTACTCCAGATGCAATTCTGCAAGAACAAGATTTGCCAAACAAGGCATAATGGGTACTCTTCTCCACCTCTAAGCACTATGTTTTGTGATACCAAGACTAATGCATTACTTATTCTTGATTAAATGTGATAATGCACAATTACTAATAAGAACGGTGATAGAAGATAGTTTCAATGATCATCTGCGAAAATCAGAATATAAATGTGCGCTTACATGGCGAGAAATGCGAAGAAAACTCCCAAGATAATAGGCCGCAAATAGCACTGCTTGGAGCAAGTTGATCTCTCTAGCTTTCTCCACTTCTTGTTGGTGCAACAAAGGGATATCAGCAGAAATCCGGCATATATTACACCAGCCAAAAGCCACAATGCAGCAACGCCGTATCCATATTTTCCGGTGAACGCGGTGGACTGAAAAAGAAGAGGAGAAATGGATTGGTCTACATTGATTGCAATGGAAATCCAACAGGCAAAATCAAATGGTGCAAGCATCGTCCTGCCAATGTGATTGTGGGCCATGCTGGATCCACAAGGCACCCTAGCTCATCTGGATGGCCAGGATCAATGTGTCCCATTGCCTTGTATATATGGTGGATCTGATTGTGACCCTCATCACTCATGGTTGGTGTAATTTCTCATTCATGGTTGCTTTTGTGCAGGTGAACATGACTTATTACTCCAGATAATTAAGGCTTTGATTAATGATTGATGATCATACTCATTCATAGGTTTCCATGCTGATATAAATTCCTGTGCCGTTCACTAATAGGCTAACCCTTTGGTGTTACTGGTAATCAAGATGGTATAAAAGCTGGAGATCGCGGATTTGAGACCACCGGGAGGCATGTTACCTCCATCTGGTTCTTTACATTCCAATGCATACATGTATTGGAGAGAGAGAGAGAGAGAGAGAGAGAGAGAGAGAGAGAGAGAGAGATTACACTCCAGTAATGCTTGTTTGAAATGTTGTAGCCTCCCCTGTATTTTCTCAATTTATCCAAAGGGTCCACCCTCACTGTGGCAGCCAAGTTTCTTGAAGCATTATTTCCTTCAAGCAATATCCTACCTAAGTAAATTAAATTGAAGAAATGAAAAATAAAACATGGTCAGTCTCTTAACCGAAAAATCTACACTTTTCCTACTGCTGATAATACACTCAATTCCTGCTCTATTATACTGATATAACCATTGATCTGAACCCCGAAATCTGATCTATGATCTGTTTAGTGGATATGGATTGATTCAATGGTATATTTATACATATGTGTATATGTTCTTATAGATTAACATCTCACCCAGTTCAAAGCGAGAAAATTCTGTGATATGAACTTCCTTGTGTAAAGCCTCTTGAAGGCTATCAGCCGTACTTCCTTCCAACATTAGTATTACTACAAATGCCAATAATGCAACAGATCTTGTACATTTGATTGAAAGGCCCATCTTTAAGCTGTCAAAAAAAAAAGAAAGAGGAAACTGAGTTAGAAATAACAAGTTCGCAAAAAGAGGATTGAAGAAGTCCCAGCAACAGAAAGCCATAGAACATTTTTGTTTAGAATCCTGTTATGAAAACCATGTTTTTTGAAGTTATACCAACTCATGTAACCTTACAAAGAGAGTTAGAATTTGAAAAGACATTCCACTCGATTTGTACTTCTCAATATTGGCATTGATGAGGATAACATCATTTTGACAGGTGAGGCCCCCCTTGCTATCCAACCCATTTATCAATAATCTTACTATAAATAGGACCTTTTATGATGGGTTCCACTTAGTATTTAATTGCATGAGACAATGGATGACATTGTATTTATCACTTCTTTTTTTTATCAAACACACAATTCAAAGGTGAAAAAACGCGGATTGATGTAAAATTTAAAACCACCTTTATGTAACTGGAGGGCGTTCATTTTAAGCGGTTTGGATTTCATTTAGGTAGGCCCCACTGTGGAGTCCCACTCCTTTTCAACCAAGGGTTTTTCTAGGCGAGAGCCTCAATTGATCTGGATTCAATTGGGGGATAAATTGATCTTCTCTTGAAACTGAAGAAACAATTAGGAAAGGAAAGCAGTGACGATCAAGTGATCCAGAGCCTTCTTGAGCTCCCCATCTATCATGGTGGACCAAAAGATAGGGGCCCCACTTTGGATTGTGTATGCACTGAATCATCTTGATGGGAAAATAAGAGCCATCGGATTGGCAGACATGTTAAATTAACCAACTATTCCAGCTACTCTAATATGGAATCCTGATTAGATGGCCCTGATCAAGGTGATTTTTCAGTCCATGATGGAGAGATCCATCATCAATCCGTCATGGTAGCACAGGTCGGCTCACATGATCCCAAATCACAATTCAATTGCATTTTGAAATGCAATTGAAATAGAAAGGCAGCAAAACTCAAGTCTCAATTGTGTTCTTATATCATAATCATTTGAAGAAACATATTATATTTCTGTTTTCCCTTGAAGGGTGATTATGAATTTACGTGTAAAAGAAGCATTCACTGAGTGAGAACCAAAAAACAACAGAGTTTTGATGGCAGTGTGCACATCACAAGATGAAACAACATCAAAAGGACAAAAAATAAAAAAATCCATATACAAACATACCAGATATTCTCCAGAGGTAGTCACTTGTTCTCGACCAAAAGTTGCGTGTGTATACAAAAAATAAAATCTTCTTGACTTTCTTCAGATCTTGATTTTTAACATTCCAAACTGAATTCAACCTTATAGCCTATCATAAACAAAACCCAATTCTAATCTCCAGTTTCAATTGCTTCTGAAGCTTGAACCTTCTCAATGCCAAATCCAAAAGCTAAAACAAGAAAAACCTTCTCTCCAAGTATCCAATATTAATGTCTGCAAACTTCTGCTCTCTGAACCAAAGATGAAACTCCACAAGAACTTCTGTAAAAAATCTCTCCAAGAGCTGAATTGCTGAAACTCCACAAAGCTTAGTTCCCAACAAGGCTTAAATGAACAAGTCCCATTAGAAACTTCAATTCTCAATCCCAGCTCTTATATAACTATAACCCATGTGAAAAGGCCTCAACATAAAAATGCTATGAAAGTCAAGATTTCTGTTTCTCAACTTTCACACGTTTGACCTACAGAAAGTTGGAAGGACTGCTATATTAAAAGCCTCCCTAGAACCTTTCAAATCTTCAAACAAAGAGAACCCCATGTCATAAAAATAGACATAAATCTCTTTTAAAAAAATCTTTCTAGAATCACACAGATTTCCAAAATCTCAGCTCAGAGGCTATATAGAGGAAGACCCGTGTCAAAGAATCCGGCAGATGAGATGCTCAGCTCTTACTTCATCCACCATTCATGTTGCGTCATCCAATCTTAATTAATGCATGATATGATAATCTATGTTTGTAGGATGGGGGGTAATGAATCTGTTTCAACAAGCAAAACCACCAGTCAAGAAAGACCAAAATCCTGTATTTTGTATTTAGCCATGGGTCAATGTATGAGCGTTCTACTCTTTCCTCATGTTCTTGCAACGGTGTGGAATTTGTGACAAAGGAAAGCTCTCGGCACAAGCCAAGGAGAGTTTATATTTCTGGAATTTACATATAACCACCAGTATTTTTAGGCAACTGCATATAGCCGAGTGTGGTTTTCTTTTCTTTTTTTTTTCTAAATTCACAGATAGCCAACTCTGTAATTGAAAACCTCTATTGCCAGCTTGACCATCAATCAATGACTAGTTCCCAATTAAAAAAAATAACCCTATCCTTTATTGTTTTTTCAATGAATAAAAATTCCTACATTGTTCTCCACCTCCCATAATTTTACTCAGCGCATGTGGCTAAGAGGGTTTGCATATACCTTTAGGGATTATTTCTCGATCATACAAAATTAAGTGTCCCTCGAACTCAGGGCCAAAAACTCTTGGGTTGGACGGGACAGGAGATACCCTAGGCATGTTCATTTACTAGATTTCCAAAAATTCTTGTCTAGAGAATTCTTGAATTCCTAGACAAGGTGGAATTCCAAAATCCTCCTAAGGGAGTGTTTGGATGTGTGGTGATCATGAGGTGAGGTGAGGTAAAGCCTCCATTATCCAGACAAGAAAAGATAATGGGTCATATCAAAAGTACACAATTTCAAAATTTCCTTCATCTTTTTCCAAAAAAGTCAACAACGCAACCTCCTTTCTCCACTAAAAGACAAAAAAGCTCCACTTTTCTATACAAAAAGTTAAGAAAAATTCCATATAAAATAACTAAAAATAAAATACCATCATAACACCTTATATTTTATTATCTCTTGATTTAATGCTTCACCTCACCATACTTCAATTCACCATATATCCAAACAAGCCCTAAGGGCATGAGCATTTTGGAATTCCACCAAAATGCAAAGTAGGCGGAATTCCAGGAATTCGTAAAAACTAATTGAGACTTACCATGTGCTGGAATTCATAAATTCTTATAAAGAAATAGTGGATTTGAAAGAGCAAGGGGACATTATGTCTCAAAAACCCCAATCACTGGAACTCTAGTAAACAAACGGGCCTAAGTTATCATAAAAGAAAGAAATGAATAAAAAAAAATGTAAGGTTCATTAAAGTTGAGTTGATTTAATGCAAATTAATGTCGTCAAAACAAATCGGATTCCTTCCAATGGTCAAGAAATGGCTTTTGATTGGAAGTCAAGGGTGTTAGATTAGTCAAGGTGGGTATCTGTAAAAAACACTAAAAAGTTACGTGCTTGTATGCAATTACAAAAATTTAAGTGGTCCCATGTGAATTCCCTTTTGATTCAACAAAGCCGGAGTCAAAATCGTGGAAAGTGGAGAGTCAAACTGTTCAAGCCATCGAGAAACAATCCTATCTGCCTCCATGCGTAGGGATGATGGCAGCTTACATATTTTGTGGGGCCCAGTTTAATTTTAAGTCTCCAATGCTTTAGAAGATGGCCCAAATCTGACACTAATCAAAAGTGTTTTATTCACCGTTGGATGTACCAAACTGCTTGCTGGAGCATTGTCCATATCATTCCTTTTCGTGTGAGATTTTTTAGTCAATTTCTACAATCCATGATAGTATGTAAAACGATCAGGTTGGAACAAGTAAAGTTGGGTCCCACAATCCATCATATTGACCTCGGCAAGATATCATTTATTCCAATTTATGGCGATTTGGGAATTTGAGATATTCATTTTATGGATCTGGGTATCGAGTCGAATAGGGGTCCGGACCAGCATTTGTTTACACTCCCTCTTCCAAAACGGCCCATTCCAGGGTGGGCCAGGTGTATATATAAATGCTAAGCCGTTCATCCGTGGCTCATAAGTACTTCGGTTCTATATCAAGAAAAATAAAAGAATAAAAAAAGGACAGTTGATCCAACTATCTAGTCTATTCAGATCGACCTAAAAATAAGTTTGTGACTATTTAGAGTGTGTGTGATCCATTCGGATTGGTTTCCTAAGACCTAAGGACAAGGTGTGCACATGAAAAATATCTGTCTCTCTCTACACACACATCCAATGTGCGACAGTGCACACCTTGAGTGGAGCTTACGACCTAGGGGATCCAAAGATCTCCTTGGGCCCCTCCTCTTTTCAAAGAAACCTGCCCCAACTGATTATAAAATCATCATCATTTGAGGCCCACAAATTTAATATGTACAATCTATTCGGATGGATGCAAACTCGGTGCGACCGATGAAGTATAGGGGGGATTTTTGTTGGCCCACTCGGTTGGACCCCTGGTGGGCCCCACCTTGCACACCTGGCGTGTGTGTGTGTGTATATATATATATATATATATATATATCCCTCCCCTCAGCTCACAAGGACAAGTAGTCATGTTTGCTCCGTTGCGTGGGGCTCACCTTTGTGTTTGGCAGCCATCCGGATAGACCGTATATTGTTGAATTGGTTGTACAACTCATTTTGAATTATGAAAGCTTTTAAGTCGTCGATCAAGGAAATAGAATGATCATCCGAGCCTATGTCGCCTTCAACGGGTAGGTAGGGGTGAGATCCCAGGTGGGCCCTGCAGTCATGAGTGGACCCGTCTGATCGAGAGTAGGAGCACATGGCCTGCCACTGCCAATAAAGAGAGCAGCCCATGTGCATAGTAGCACACCCAATGCAAACATGGCCTGCTACTGCCAATAAAGAGAGCAGCCCATGTGCACAGTAGCACACCCAATGCAAACATGCCCTACAATTGCCAATAAAGTCGCTTCTTTGGGCAAGTAAGTCATGGTCATAGTGGGCCCCATATGATCTCTAGAACATCTCAATGTTTGTTCAATAGGGGGAGATAATTAATATTTTTGGACCCTTCACATGAAGTTTATTTCTAATATGTAGTTTTCTTTTTTTATTTGAGAGTTTCCAATCTTTTAAGCTGGACTAATCCCTCCATCCTAGAGGGAAGCTGAGTAAACTCCCCTGTGGCCTGAGTGTGGCAGTGCTGTTTTGAACTTACAACCTCTTGGTGCAAACTGTGGTCATACACCAACTAAGCTACTCCTTGGGGTTTTCTAATTATAGGTGAGAAACCAACTCTTTATTTATTATTGCAACCTGTTGATAAGATGGGCCATGTCCCCAGATATGATTGTTTCAAGAGGACACTACACCAAAAATCGGAAATTGGAACGGAAAAGCGTTCCTAATCCTTCCGTTCATAATCCGTTAAAGTGTTCCAATTTCCGTTCCAATTTGGTACCAACCGTTCCTAATCCAAATTGGAACGGAAATTGGAACACTTTAACGGATTAGGAACGGAAGGATTAGGAACGCTTTTCCGTTCCAATTTCCGATTTTTGGTGTAGTGGGATTTTATCAAAATCTTGGTCACGGATAAAAAGAAGATAAAAATTCTAGTCTATTTAATAAATTAATTGTTAAATAATAATCATATTTATCGATTGGATTGCAGGGTAAACTCTACAAAAATTCAAAAATCATATTGATGAAACAATCTCGGTTGAGTGAGGACCACTGACCAAGTGGAGCAGATCTTGGAACATTTGGCCATCGCCTGTGCCCCAGCAAATGATGCCTTGACAATAGATTTCTCTAGTCAAATGGTCTTGTGCCTTGTTTCCATAGTTGTCTATTTCGTTTTTATCATCATTTAAGTATAGATGGAATCCTTTGGTATTTTGAAATTTTGGTAAAACTTTTGAGAGTAACTTTTTAAAATAATAAAAAAATTCAAAATATATATAACAGAAAATTAAAAATATATATAAATTATCCATGTTTCTTGATATGAATATTGATAAAAAAAAATTAAGAAATAGTAAAAATTATACTACAAACCAAAATGGATCGAAACATGAAATCGTAATCCACTGAAATTAACCGAAATGGCTAAAATGGACTATGATTCGAACTGAAATTTTATTTTTTTTCAGGCGAAGGACCGTAATACAAAATCTCGGCCATTCCACTCTATACGAAACAGAATTGTCTATATTGCTTGATTCTCCTTGTGCTGAAACAAATTGCAACCATCATTAGAAAAAGAGGATTTTACCGAAAAAATCCCCTTAGACTCATTGAGGATCAAAAGGGACTTAGAAAGTGTCCATCTACAGGCCTAATTTGATTTAGGGTTTTTTCAGTTTCCCTGAGAGGTGATATCGCCGCTCATTTTGCCCTTTTATAATTGATCAAAACCCATTTTTCCCATTTTTCATCTTCATCCTTTCCCTCACCTCCTCTATTGATGTCAACCCAATTGGTCGCAAGCGCTCCCCATCGATTGCAATGCTTCCTCTTCCACCTCTTTTCACCTTCTAGCAAGCTTGCAGAGATCCTAGTTGTATTTTTCCTTTTCGTGACCTACAACTCAACGGAGATCAAGGAGTGTAGAACACGAAACACTACCCTATTCCACTATTGTGATGTTTAAGATGCGATGTTTGGATTTGGGTTTGAGATTGAGTTGCAGTTGGAGGAAGAAGGAAGGAGGAAGATGAAAAACGAGACGATGAGGAAGGAAGAGGAGGAGGAAGAAGATGAAAAATGAGTAGAGGAGGAAGAAGAAGAAATAAGAACAGGGATAACTGCGGGTGAGTGGGGATATCCCCGCTCATGATAGGTGCAGCTTTTAGATGAGTGTGTTCATCCTTTAGAAAAACTATGTCATGGGTGGGGATATCGCCGCTCATCGCATATAAGCTTTATATATTGAGTGGAGATATTCCCTCACATAAAAGATTAAGCTCCTAGTTCATTCATTGGGAAAATCTATCATGAGAAGGGATATCGCCGCCTATCACATATAAACTTCATATATTGAGCGAGGATATCCCCTCACATAAAAGGTTAAGCATTCATATAAGTGTGTTCATCCCTGGAAAAAAAATCTATCATGAGCGGGGATATCGCCACTCACCTGCAATTGTCCCCGCTCATTTTTCTTCTTCCTCCTCCTCTTCCTTCCTCCTCCACTCATTTTTCATCTTCTTCCTCCTCCTCTTCCTTCCTCGTCCGCTCGTTTTTCATCTTCCTTCTCCTTCCTCCAACTCCAACTCCAACTCAATCTCAAACCCAAACCTCACATATTAAACTTCACAATAGTAGAATATGGTAGGGTTTTGTGTTCTACACTCCTTGAGATCCGACAAGTTGTGGGTCACGAAGAAGAAAAATACAACTAGGATCTCCGCATGCTTGTTAGAAGATGAAAAGAGCTCAAAGAGAAAGAATTGCAATTGACGGGAGCACCTGAAATCAGTTGGGTTGAGGTCGATGGAGGAGGTGAAGGAAAGGAGGAAGATGAAAAATGGGGAAAATGGGTTTTGATCGATTGTAAAAGGACAAGATAAGCGGCGATATCCCCTCTCAGAAAAACTGAAAAAAACTAAACCAAATCAGGCATGTAGGACCACTGCAATACATTGAGACTTTTTAATCCCCTTTTGATCTTCAATGAGTAGGGGATTTTTTCTATAAACTCATCTTAGAAAAACCTACAGATGTAAATTAGTCGCCTTTCTTCCGTACAAGACTACACTTCTAATTCCGTAGGCAAATTTGACACAGTCTGATTTCAACATGGGAGCTCATTTTTCACTGATGGCACACGAAAACACGACATGTACGAATTAAATGAGGAAGACGTTGAAGGATCCGGAATAATCTAGAAGACTGAATACAATGCAGGCATATGGTGCAGCTTCCTGGAGACAACCTTTTCAAAATCTATGCTGGTCATCTGCTTAAGACCCTTTGTAATTATTAGCCTATAAGTTGAAACAATGGCAGGTCCTAGTTTTTCATTGGAGTAGTGCGGGAGATGGTCTGTCGCACCCACATCATAACACTTAGGTCCACCCCAGTTTTCATATATGTAAAATGGCCATCATTAGATTAGACTCTATTTCAACACGTGATGAACTTGTCTTAATATTCTTTCATTAGGATAGAAATGGAATGGAGGGAGCCACTCATGTGTGATCAATCTAACACTTGGTTGGTCAACCGCAAGGAGTTGGTCAAGTGGTCAGGACCACGGTTCCTCTATCTTCCAGAAGTAGAGATTTTGGTATCGATCCTCAATTCCCCTCTTTTCAGAAACCAAATATTGAGTCTACTTGTGCTACCGTCAGAGGCCACAGGAGTTTTACCCGACTTCTTTCTGGATCTAAAAGGAATAGTCCAGCCCAAAGAAAAATGATTGGGAACCTCCGTTAGAAAAATAAGAAAAAAAATCTAACACTTAGTCCACTGAAAATTTCTTTGAAAGCTTGGGCACAATGAATATTATTTGTCCTATGGTTGATGACCCACTCATATGTTGAAAAGTTGGGCCCCACCATGCATTGAAGATGGCACATGCACCATTCTATAATGCACTGCATTGTAGGCTTGTAGGCCTGCCCTAATCTAGAACGTCTTTGTCAAAATGGAATTGTATTAAGCATTCCAGACCGATATGGATAAATTTCTATGGTATAGAAGAATTCTTTTCATCCATTTGAATGAGCGGCAAATGGACTAATCCCAACGGTTGTTTGTAGAGCAGAAATCATATGTATTTGTAAGAAAGTCTTTGAAGATTAGCAAGCACTCGGGTTGAGCCAATTGAAGAAGAGTGTTGAGGTAAATTAAACTATATATGTCTCTACTAAGCTTCTAAGATTTTCTATAATTGAGACTACCTTTTGCAAATCCAACCGTCAATTCAAACTTTCATCACTAATTTGATCAATATCTTCCTTTCATTATTATTATTGTTGTTGTTATATATGTGTCGTGCATGCACACAACACATGTGTGAAGCCAAATCCCCAATATTTGTTTTCCCCCTTTACTTTTCTTTATTCTATTTTTAATCTCTTTTAGCTCTTTTTAACATGCACCATTAGATTGAGTGTAGAGCTTCTTTATTTTTAGAAAACCCTTTCTATTCGTTGCAGAGATTGAGAGAAGGAAAGAAAGCTTTCAAAGCTACTACTTGTAAGTGGGTTCTTAAATATTCACTCGACAGTTGGCTTGTAATCTCCGTCAAAAGTAAAGCGAACTTTGCATCCGTCAAAGGTGCCAATGGTAAAGAGAACTTTGCATTGTTCTCTCAAGGAAATAGATTGCACATTACCAAACCACGTTAAATCTTGTGTCATGTATGTCATTTTGTCTTCTTTGATTTCTCTACATGATGATAGTGTGCTGTATGTTTGCCTTTGTTGCATTGCCATAGCCCTTGGTTCTTGGTGTTGGAAATTCATATTGCCTACCAAGTATTTATAGAAATCCCCCAACAATAATTGATGTTGCTACTAAATGAGCCCACTATGCCATATTTTGGATACTACTTTGAAATGAATGTTTATCCTTTATTTATTTATTTATTTATTTTCTAGATATCATGCTTTATTTTTGGAGAGCATGATATCTAGAAATAAGATAAACTCGTTTGAAATGATTTGAACAATTCTAAAGTAACACCAGTAAGCAAAAGTTTCTCTATTCAAGTTAATGGCCTGCCAAAAAGATCAGATGAAAGTGATAGCAATAGATTTGAAAAAAATGCAACTTATCCAAAAATTTGCCTCATCAACATAGTCTGGAGCTGCACCACACCTGCTTGGGATCACACCTGTTACACCCTGACCCGATTTAACTCTGATTAATACTAATTAAGTGCATTTAAGTAAAATTAATTGTGTTTAGTTATTAATTATGGTAATTAATGTCGATTTAACCTCTATAGACTGAGTTAGTCGAGTTTTGAACCTTGAATAAGTGAATTGAAATTGAGTTGACTTAATTGAGTTGAGTCAGGGACTTTTTCGTAAATATGAGTTTTTGCATTTTTCATGGTTTGCACATCATATTGACATCATCGCATGTATTTTGACGAGTATGTCAATTTTAATATCTGCCTTTACCTCTTTTGACCAACTATTAAGTGATTAGACCCTCATTTGACTCAAAATGAAAATAAACATTTGTGGACTTTCTTGCAAAATGGACATCTTATCTCTTATATAAAACTTAACATTTTCATTTCCTTCATTTCCTCTCTCCCTCTACTCTTCTTCATCTCTACTCCTTTCCTTCATTCCTTCTTCTCTCTTTATCAATCATCAAGAGGAGCCTAATGCATGTGCTTTGAGAACTAGGAGAGCACTTCATCTTCATCTTCCTTTCTTACTTGTGAGCTAGAAGTTCTTTCTACCATTTCCCATTTCTTACAAATTCAGAGTTCTTGATAAGAGGTAGACATCAAGCCCTTTTATTTAGGTTTTTGACTTGGAAAAGAGTCAAAAGACTCATATTTGGACCAAGCATGCATATTCATTTCCTTTTTCCATGTATTCTTGTGATTAGGGTTTGGATTAATTGAAGGTTTTGAGTTCTTTTGAGCCAAGAGTGTTTAGAGAGTTGGAAAGCTCAATAGAGGCAAGTATAAGCACTAATTTGGAATGTCATATTGTTATTTTCATTGATTCAAAGAAAATCTTTTTTGCATGACTTTATTTCTTATTACAAGTGGGTTTGAGTCTTTTATTTAGTTTGAATGATGAATGGAATGATGAATGGAAGGAAAAATTATATGGTGTTTATGTGGTGAATGGGAGCATGAAGGCTCCATTCTCTTTTGCAAGTTTAATGGTGGAAGGAGAAGTGGAGATGAATGAGGAATGAAATAGAGAAGAATTCTGAAGTCAGGAATTCTGAACAGTTCGCTCGAGCGAGCAAACTGAACACTTCGCTCGAGCGAACCTCCTTCTGAAGCTTGAGGTCGAGCAATCAAAATAAATCGCTCGAACGTTTACCTCTCAGGAATGAGTTCGCTCAAGCGAACCTGGGTCCGCTCGAACGACCTCACCCCCTGAAGACACCGTTCCAGCGAACAAATAAGACGAGCGAGCAAGTAAACCTCTAGAAGGGGTCCGCTCGAGCGAACCTGATCCTGTAACTAGGCCCTTTTTGACCCAATTTTTAGAGTGGATTATCACCCTTAACCTATCTTAACCCACCTTAAATGTTCTAAATTGATAATTAAGGTGCTTACCCTATTACATAGGAATTTAGGAACTCTTTTGATTCTTAGGATCATAAAATGAAACCATTAACCTTAATAATTGGACCAGTGAATAATTATTAAGCCAACATTATGCCATGAAGGTTAGTTTAGAAATTTCACGTAATTCTCTTAATTAGTGACACCGAATAAAGTAGTAATACGTTGACTTTACGAATTTACCTTGTATTGGATGGTGAAGGACTTAAGTCAATAGTATAATATTGTATTGGTTAGTAAAATACCTTGATTCCTCTATAGTTGTTGCATTTCATATTGGAGTACAATTTCATCACAAAAATCAAATCTTATTTATTAAATTTGTTGCATTATAATACTCCTTGAAGTCCAATTGTTTATATTAAATTCGTAATTTCAGTATGTCTACCAATTCGGTATTTGTTGAAAAAGAGACGGATTGAGTGAGTAGAATGATACGTGAATGTGATTCAATTTGATTATGGATAAGAGAATAGAAACTTACTCAAATCTGATTTTAATTTGGTTTATATTTGATTCGATCGAGTCGGCACTACTTAGCTTCGACCTTGTGATACTCGACAGAGTTACACTTGGTTTAGTTATGTGATACTACTGCAGTAAGTCATCTAGAGCACCGGAACTCCAAACCCAGATAGCCAGTGAGTCTATGGCCGGACTACTGGTGACATCCCAACTAAATTTGCTCTCTGATCGAGATGATGAGCTTAATGTAGTAGCCAATTAATGTGTTTTCATTTTAAATGATTTGAATTGCATAAATTATTCATTTTGCACAACTTGCCTAGTTAATACTTATTATTAGCATCTAGTAATTGATACATTATGTAATTTCCTATTAATGCTTATACTTTCTTAATTGTCATATTAATGGTACTACTCTTAGTGTACTACCACTTGGCCGAGTGGTCAGGACTACGGTTCCTCCCTCTTCCGGAGCTAGAGGTCTTGGTATCGATCCCCGGTTCCCCCCTCTTCAGGAGCCGAAGGTTGAGTTTACTTGTGCTACCACCTAGGGGCCACAGGGGTTTTACCCGGCTTCTCTCTGGGCCCGGAGGGAATAGTTCAGCCCAAAGGGTTGGGAACCCTCCGTTAGCAAAAAAAAAAAACCTCCGATCTCGAAGAGGTCAAAGAGGGAGCGAAGGTTACCGACGAGGTACCTTTAGGATTAGAAGAATGGCCCGAGCTAGGGCCAACATAGAATTCTCCTTCCTCGGAGCGCATAGATGAACATTTTGGAGTTTATTAGTTCGTGTGGCTAGCTCCTTTTTGTGTGGGCTACACTTAGTTTTAGTTATACTTTTGTTTATACTTTTGGTGATGCTGTATAAAGCTCTTTTCATACCCTCTTTTGTAAAACACTGTTTATATTTGTATAATCCTTTTGTGTTTAAACTTGAATGTTAAATGGACTGAATGGGAATTGATACCCTCACAGGAATGAAATATAGATTCCGTTATGAATAATTGCCATTTATGGGTCTTAGTGTGTTCTCACTCACCTGTATGGAAAGTTGTTTCCTCTCCTTCGTGTGTTGTTTCTGGCTCGAGACAGGCACAGCACGCGGGAGTACGTGTGACACACCTCGAAGATTACCCTAGGTCAGGGTGAATCCGGGACTGGAATAAGACCCAACCTATACCTGTTATTATTTCAAATATTTAGCCCAAAATCCGAGTCCTCATTTCCCAACCAAGGTCTAACATCAAGGAAAGGTTTGCTGCCTATTTCCCAATTAAATGCTGTAGTCTTGTTCTCATGAACTTATTTATATAATTCTGTGGACAAAAGGAAAAGAGAAAAATAAACCAACATACTCCATTAGTCTGGCAAGATTACATGATTGATATAATTTCTTGAGGTGCATTATCAAAGACTCAGTCCAGCCTACAGTGCCATCTTAGAATGCAGATCAACAGAGAACTAAACTCTAAGCAGGCATGGCTGAAAAGCATAATTCAACTCACCAAACCATCTAGGGAAACTTTATTCTAGAGCCTATTTTTAACCCTAATAATCCAGGAGTCAGGGACAACCCAGAGAAAATTTATTCCAGTGCCAACAATCTACACTAATCATTCTGTAATCAGTCTTTTTTTCTTTTTACAGTAACAGTAGATATGTTAAAACTATAAAATTAAAATGGCTTACACCAGGAGTTATTTGATAATTGTAACAATGTTTGGGTTAGTAACTGTACTAAATCTAACCCTTGTTAGGTTGATTTTGACCAAAAGGATCAAATCCCCTAGGAGATTTTCAAATTGTAGGGACTGATGGTTAATAAATACTTATAACACTTCTACAAAAAAAAAAAAAAAATCCTTCTGACACAGGAATATGGAACAGTTAGGGTAAAGGCAGGGACAGTAGAATAGTTCTTCCTTTGTTTCTTTAAAGCTTTTGACTTGTCTAAGTTTTTCCCTGACAAATAAAATTTAACATCACTAATCAAGAAAGAGCACCTCTAAATACACAGTACACTACCAGAATCCATTCAAACCTAAAGTCTAACCATTAGCGCCTACTACTGACAGAAGCCCGAATTCAGATTAATTGGAGATCTTAACCTCTAACTAATGGATATTTACTTGTATAATTATAGGCCAACAGTTGATGACATAATGACAACCTTTAAGTAGGAAAAGATAATCTATGAGAGCATCCAGAAACAAATTTATACTGTGGATTTTACTTGCTGGCTGAAACATAGATTGTAATATCGAATAAATCAAGCATCATTCGACCAAAATGCATTAGACTCCCAAACTACTAACAAATGACCAGAAAATCATGAAGACTCACATGCTTAGATACCAGCATTGATTAGCCTACATCCCCATAAATATACCAACCGGTTAAAAACTATGAAAAAAAACCCCACCAAGCACTCACCCATAATAGTTAACATATGCATGACACTTGCAACATGCTTACAGAGTTGTGCCTTGGGTGTGGGAAACAAAAAAAGGTCACAGCTTATCTACATACTCTGGTTCATCAAGATGGATCACCGATTTGCAGCATGACTGAGGTGAGGATTCAGCAACATTAATGGTTTCACCTACAGGAGGTAGACACCTTTTTGAGAAAAAGGTTGCAATCCCCTTGTTTCTCGAAATGCTCTTTTCTGTAAAACAGAGAGAGAGATTCACAACAGAGACCTTTTATTGCCTTGAAGAAGTGAAACATAGAAAGAAAGACTGATACCAAAAGCAATTGATTCTGGAATGTAGTTTTGTTTCCAATAGTACGAGTTTAAGTATAACAATGTAATAAATTATGAGATACCTGGAGATATTGACAACCCAAGCTTATCCAGAACCTCTTTCTTAACCTGCATACAAAAAAAAATTCAAATGGATTTTTCAAAATCTAATCGAAATAAATTCAAGAACTCCAAAAACCAGGTGAATTAAGTAAAATTCAAAGCAGTGTACCAGTTGAACTGTTAGTCAACATGGAACACAAAACCCATGCCAAAAACCAAAAGTTTCTTTTAGTTCACCTAAAACCCAAGCCTCCCAAGACCCAAAGCCCATGCCAACGTGGTCCACAAAACCCAAGCCTCCCGAGACTCATGCTTATCAAAAAAACTCTGAACAGGGAATGCATGACCATTTATAAATCCATTTGAGGCTAAATTGTTGAGTGGGCTCTTCCCAGGGAGAGTATTGAAAAGTATTTATGCTGCCTCTACTAATGCCTCTAGGTTTTCGTAGGAATGGTTAGCTAAAGAAATTTAAGATAGTATCAGCGCCAACCAGTCGCGAGTTCGAATCCTAGGAGGAACGACTCGGCACAAGGAAAAAAAATGCATGCAGCCAAAAGTGCGTTGACCGGGTTCCACATGAGGGGAAGTGTTTAGGAGTGGGCTCCACCCGAATGGAAGTATTGAAAAATATTTATGCTGCCTCTACTAACACCTCAAAGTTTTGGTGGAATGGTTAGCTAAAGAAATTTAAGATGGTGCTCCCCCTCAGGTGGAACCCGGGCAGGGCACTTTTGGCGACGCATTTTTTTCCGCACCAAGTCGTTCCTCCTGGCATTCGAACTCTCAACCGGTTGGCTCTAATACCATCTTAAATTTCTTTAGCTAACCATCCATACCAAAACCTCGAGGCATTAGTAGAGACTACCATCTTAAATCTCCTTAGCTAACCATTCCTACCAAAACCTCAAGGTTTTAGTAAGAATGGTTTGGCTAAAGAAATTTAATATGGTATTTGAGCCAACCGGTTGTGAGTTCGAATCCCAGGAGGAACGACTCGGCGTTGAAAAAATGTGTGTAGCCCAAAGTGCACTGACCGGGCTCCACATGAGGGGGAGTGTTGAGAAGTGGGCTACACTCGAGGGGTTAGCTAAAGAAATTTAATATAGATTATTGATGCCCGGTAATAATTGCAACAATAAGTTCAATAACCAACAAAGAAACCAGAACCATATCTGTGCAAACACTGATAGTTCACATTGCCTCACCTGCCAGTGGTTATCAACAAAAGTGGATACCTCCTGCACTTTCCTCCTCAAGTGTGCCTTCGCAACCCCTGGGAAGGTCCTTTGCAAGGACTGCACCACCCTTTTCATCCCATAGGGGCATGACTGGATGGAACATACCTGAAACCCAGTGCAAAAGTTGACTCCAGTCAGTTCCCAAGAGTAGTTATTTTGGGGTTGTGGAAACATATAAAAGGTTGGAATACATTATACAAAACAGTTTGATTGTTTCCATATCAAACAATCAAGGGAATTCATCATGCCAGTTTCAATGACAGTTCATGATAATACAAACTTACTACTTCACGCATGTCCAAATCCGGAATAGCTACCGCAGGCACAGCAGGTGGGGTGTTGGACTTGGTCGTTTCTTGTGACTGGCAGAACTCTTTATCCTCAGTTGATGAGACAGGATCTGCTGACAACTCAATTGATGTACCTCCAGGACACGACCGCATGCTCAGAGCTTGCAAGCAAATTTGTTCAAGCTTTAGATTACCATTGAGATCTTCGGCCATAATCAGTGCAGCTTTTTCATGCATTAGATTTGAGATAATTAATGGCTGGTTTCTTCGGAGAGCATGCTCAGTCAAATCATGTAGATACTTCTGCTGTCGGAGCAACACCCTGAATTCCTCATTTTCAACCTCTTGCATACAACTAGGAGAACTTCTAACCTCGTCATCTGCAGCAACAGATGCCATGCAGTCAATTTGCACACCCTGCATGTCAAACAAAATATAAACCACGATATTAGAATCTAATAATGCAACTGGAATAAGATAGTTTGAGCATGGCAACTGAGATGTTCAGTTGAGGGTGAGTCTTTTTTAACACAGAAATATGGATTTGGAGACTTTGTTGCAAGAGATGCAGTAAGGAAGAAAATTTCACAAAGAAGAAATGTCAAGGTTTTAAATCCCGGTGCTGGTCATCCTGCCAGTTGAGAGTGGGACAAGTCGATACTGCCCGTGCCACTTGTGCCAAGACTATTTGATCTAAAGAATACCAAAAATAATAATAATAATAGGAAAAGGCTAAAAATGTGCGAATATGATGATTTAATTGTATTTTGAATTAATTATAGAGATATTTAGACAATGTTCATCACTTCTATAGCAAATTGAAAGATCATCGTATACACATGGAGCACCATATTATCAATATATATCAACTGTTGGGTTTATGTCTTGTATTCCGGTTTACTGGAGTGGTCCATTGGGTTAGCCAATGACCGGGTTCAGGGTCAAGGGTATTTTGGTCATTGTAGCTTTCTTACGGGCTAAGAAAGCGGAGATTATATATACAATATAATCTATAACCCTAGACTCTAAAGAGAATAAAGATGTGAGTCATTGCTTTCTTGCCGTGGACGTAGGCGAGTTTGTCGAACCACGTAAAATCCTCGTGTCTCTATTGTGTGGCATGGTTGATCGATCCTAGGTTTCATGCCTCCGCACGCACACTCACAACAAGTGGTATCAAAGCCACAACAATAACTATTTATAATTTAACACTAATAGTAACATTTAAATAACAACCCATAAATCATAGTAATAACCAAGAGGTTGAGGCTTAGGGCCATGGAAGCAACCAATTCTTCAATACCATATTAAACTTTATGCTGGCTAAAACATATCTCCATCATCATAACCATAATCCCTACTCATTGAATAATTATAGGAACCAGTGGATACCAAATGCATCAAACTTCAGCTCCATGATCATTCTGATAACTCCCCTGTAGCATTGATCAGTAATTTCATACTGTGTGACATGCTAACAGTACCTGTAGTGTAGACCCATTATCCATATTGATAAGGCCATGTTTTGGGTGCACTTGTCCTTTCACTTCAAAATTAAAACCTAAAGAGGAAAAATGAAAAAAAAAAAAAAATGAATCCTGTATATATATATATATATTTTTTTTTTTATTATATCACTATGTGACAGATCATACCAGTCTCTTGCTAGTATATACTAGTTTGTGTATGTCTCATGTAATTCCAACTTGACGAAGTCAGTGCTAAATCAGTCAAGTTAGCGCTTTTATTTATGATCCTGGTTCCAGACTTGCACCAGACTACGATACCACCAATACCAAATCGACTTTGTGCAGAACAAAACTTCGAACCACAGGAAAAATACATCAAATAAAGCCAAAAACTGCAAAGGCTGAGCCCATCTTTCGACATGGCCAATGGAATGCAGTAGAATGATACGGCACATAAAATGAACTACTTACATTGCAGAAAGGCAGTCCCAAGCATGCCCTTACTGAGCAAATAAAGAAATTTGTAATCTTAATTAAGCATCCAATGATACTTCTTGCAAACAGAGACAAGTATATGTCTTCGAGAGTTTTTACTAAATGGAAGTTATGCCAATGGGAGAAACTGTAAGACTATTGTTGGTTTCAAATACTTGCCAAAGTAATGTGGTGCCATAAAAAGGGGTGTTTCATTTGTACAATAACAAGTGGGCAAAAGTTCAATCATGTTCTGCCAGGGTGAGCTTTAGCAGTAAGATACACTTAGGTCTCCTTGAAACACGAGCAGTAACTTCAATCCATATTGGATCACTAATCGCAAAGGGATATTCAAACTTTAAATTCTAAAGTGATGGTTGCACTCTATTATTACAGCTCTATAAACTTGAGCGTGCAAATTGAAAAACTTTGGCAAATCATAAACCAACAAAATGACCACCAAATAAAGGGGAAAACGTACAGATATAGCCAACACCATTTATCAAAGAAATTAATAGCATTTGAGCAATACCTCGTTCTCCGAGAGATAACCATCAGGCACCATGAAGCTGTCTTCACTTGCATCCTCATCCTCAGCTCTTTGATTTCCTTCCTCCAAGTTTTCTTCCTCATCATCTTTGTCACAATCTGAGAGACTCTCACCTGGATCCTCCTGCATAACGTGGATATTAGGAATGACCTCATCGTTCATTGATGGCATTGACCTTAAGATAACAGAATTTGCAATAGTACCTCTTCCCACTCCTCATCACTCTCAATATCATAGTCCAAGTCAGGGTCCTTCTTGAAAGGCTTTCGAGGTCCAACAACACCACTATAAAAAAAAACACCAAATTTAACAAATAATATAAAACAGATCATTAAAATCACATCTAAAAATAGAATAATTATAAGTAGGCATGCAAAATCCAAATATATGAGATCGAATGCTTGCCTTTTATTAGACAATGTTCCATAATATGCCGGCCTGTGACTCTTATCAAACTGCAACAGCTTCTTAGGTTTATTGCAAAACTGAGTGTTGGGTAGAGGAGTAGCAATATTATTATGGCATGAACTGTCATCACCAACAACTTGTTCCCATCCATCTACATGCTTTTGTAGGCTCAGATCATTTCTATCCTTCACTTCAGAGAAGGCATGTCTTATACACAGAGTGGTTACTCTTCCTGAAGGCTCAGCCTCCAAGGATGATCCTTGTAGCTTAAGTTCTGTGAACAATGCAACCTTGGGTTTACGACGAACACCCCACCGTGGTATTTTATGACAAATGGATTGACTCAATTTATGCCAGGCAACCAGGTGTGTCCTGTAAATGATTTAAAATCAGTTATCTGAAAGAGCCACGGGTGATGGATGAGTGTCATCTTCATGTATGCAGTGCATGTGAATGCCTGCGCGTGCGCGTGTGTGAGATAGATAGATAGATAGATATACATATATATATATATAGAGAGAGAGAGAGAGGAGGAGGAGGAAGGGTGGTGGTTTATAGGGTACCTGAGAAAATCATGGGTATCAATCACATCTTTCTGAGAAAGAGCACAATCCATTGACAAAGTAACTGGGTTAACCATCTCTTTATTTTTCCCATAAGAATCCAATTCTGAGGCTGTCATTGACAATCTTTTATCCTGACTACCCAAATAATCACTTTTACTTTTGAGAAAACGCTCCATGATTGAAACTTGCTTTTGTAAAGCAAGACTCCTTTTCAATTCGATTTCTTCTTTCTCCCGGCGACGACGATCCTTCTCAGCTTCTTCTTGTTGCCTCTTGAGCTGCTTTTTCAGTTCAGCTTCTTCTTTCTCATGACGTTTTTCTTCTTTCTCAGCTTCATCTTGCAGACGCTTTAGTTCCCTTTCCTGCCATAAGCTAACAAGTTCAACAGCAGTGAACAAATAAAAAACTATAACTAGAGGGTTTAGAAGAAAAGTATTGCTAATCAAGCTTGTCAAAATATATATATATATATATATATATATATCTAGTCAGATCCTAGAGTTCACTGTCTCTATCGACTAAAAAGTTTCTCTTGCACATATGCTAGTAAGTAAACAATGACTGACAAGCCATGCTGGCACTGATAGCTGCAAAAACAGATCACAGGATAGACATCATACTACAAAGTTGCATCCCCTATGTATGCTCAGAATGCTATCACCCTGCAAGATAACACCTGGCTTAACAAAGCAACAGAAAAAAGGGAAAAACTGGTTTCCACAATTCAGAAGTAGTTCATTGGATGTACCACAGACAAAAACTGGTTATTCTTTCATAACAATGTATAAAATCAGGAGCATTGGAAAAATGCACCTACACTTTGCCATTTCTCCTTTTGTAGTTCACGATCCATTCGTTTCTTCTCTTTCTCGATTTCTCGTTTATTTTTTTCCATTTCCTTGAGTAGCTCTTTCTCTTTCAACTTTGCTTCCTTCTGAACCCTATAACAATAAGCTACTAGTGTTAAAAAATAAAAAATAAAACCTTTCAGAGCAAACAAACTGCAAAAGGTAAAACCAACAGGAAGTTGCAATTAGTAGTTACTAGTTAATATTAAGGACATTTATATATATGCGCCTTTAAGCAAAAAGGAGAAAAAATGCCCACATACATATCAGTGTCATTCTTCTGTAGCAAGCTTTGAACCAAAGACCGAATCTGAACCTCATTTAATGCTTTCCCAAGCTTTTCTGATGCCTTTTTCAGATCGAGTTTATAGTTCGGATCACCTTTTGGCATTGATAGCATGGATATCATTGCTGAAATACATAAAAATAATCAGCGTCCATTTGCATGGAGACTAAGAATGAAACTATTGAAAATCAAGTATACAGTCACTGGTAAGGTAAAGTATACAAACTTCCAACTAATCTCTCATAAAAACACCAATATATATTATATGGAAATAATATGGTAACCAATCAGATGTAGGGTTAGCATCTAGTCATATCAATCAGCAGTAGAAGCCTAGGAAAACTACAACATTTCAAAACGAAAAGTGCAGCCCTATTTATATAAAGATTCTTCTTCCACATACTGAAGGAAATTAATTACTGGGTAGAAGTCCCTTTCAATTTTCAACTCACCGCGATGATGTCCACTGACAAATAGCATTTCTAATGTGTTGGGAAATGAATGCAAGGCATTCCTTTCAATACAGTGTGGTAGACTGGACACCAACCGAATCTCAAAGGGGGAAAGGGGGAAAACAAAAGAAAGAAAGAAAAGAAAAGGTTAGCTACATCAACAAAACTTATTCCTGAAGTGAACTCTGGTTGCTCTCATTCCACTCATATAAAAATTGCAAAACTGAAAGAACCCGTAAAGCACTGTCTTTGTTACAAGCTCATTGGTTAACTATTTATTAGACCATAGAGAACCCATCAACATCTCGAACCAGTCCATAAAAAATATTGTGACTTTTACTAATAATCCATCATTGAAATTCAAGTGTAGGTCTTGTGAAAGAAAATGCAAGTTCTAGCAATAAACAACACTCCAAGACATGTCAATGTGCTCAAATGAACTTATCCCCACAGGAAAGAGGGAAAGAACGTCTGAAAATGACTAATGAACAAAGAAGGAAGAACATCAAATGATGAACTTGGATGATCAAAAATGAAACAATGAAAAGAAAAAGAAGAGAAATGAACAATGAAATCAGATGCAGATTAAGATCACATGTGAAGGTTATGGGGCCAATTTCTAGAATGTCAACTAGTTCAATCACCAGTGCACAGCAGAAGTAATAAACCAAATCAATGCGAACTAGTAAAAAAATCTATCAATCACACACCACAAGAAGGCACGCGCAATTTTTTTACGTGGAAACCCTAACAGGGAAAAAATCACGATCCGGAAATCAAGCACTATTGCACAGTTACAAAATATACTCAGCTCCATTTTCCAATCAATTCGTCGACCTAAGGACTGTAGTTGTTCTTGCCCAACTCCCCGTTGCCACAACTCGCCGCGCACTGCTCCCTGCACTTGATCCAGCAACACCTTGAGAACCAAGATGATCAAATCTTCTACAAGGAAGTAGAAGCCACAAGCTCTCTGGAACAACTCTTCAGCACAATCTCTCCGTGATGGCTCTAGAGAAGAAGGAATCTATTGGGGTGTTCTATCCTCAGAACAATAAGAGAATTACTTATTGGATGCCTTAAGGCTGGGAAAAACACCCTTTAAATAGCCCATGACTCATGCCTTAGGGTTAGAGCACTAATAGAACTCAAATTGAAAATTTTAGTTGAAAAGGGAAACAAACTCATAGAACTGAATTGGAAAACTTCCACCATCCGAATGATCGGGCAGATGTCCTGATTGATCAGATACGAAAATAACTTATATCAGCCTATTAACTGAGAGCATCTCTTCATCCGATTGATCTGACCTTTATCCGATCGACTAGATATTGTGTCTTCCAATTTTCTTCTATTTTTCTTCTGTCTTCGCTTCTCGTCAGGTCTTCCGATGACACAACCACAGTCCATTCTAAAACAAATAGAAAATTACAACTCAATGGACCCAAAGTTTTGGCCAACCCATGAATTAGCCAACAAATGAAATTCCTAACAACATGTGATGATAAGAGGAAGAAATGAGGGATAAAAATATGTAACTAAGTTTACCGATCAAATATATGTGTTACTAAGTTCCTGATGCAAAGAAGAATGAAATTGTTTTATTTGAATGTTAACATGACTATAGCCAGAACTGGTTGCAAAAATGAGCAATTGTCAACTGTGCCAAAGGATGTAAGGATATTGGGTGTTGGCAAATTCATTGGGTTATGGACAAAACAAGGATTCACATTTTATCACTGTATTTATAAATGGACTACCCAGATCGAAGGTTTGAAGAGAAATCAAGAAGGGCTGAAAAATATGCTGGGCGCTCGAGCGCCTACATCAGCCCGCTCGAGGGCACCCCAGACAGAAGCTCAAGCACTCAAGCTCTTCTCTTATGCGCTCAAGCCTGACACATGATGCGCAAATAATTGGATGAAAATTCCAGGCACTTGAGCAGACCAAGTCATGCACCCGAAGCGTGAAATTAGATTTTTATGTGGAAATCTTTCCCGACTTGTTTCCCAATCCTTCCCAAACTCTGTTGACTTGTAACCCACGAACCAAAAGCTATAAAAAGCCATTCTCTCTCAAACCTAGGTACTCTGTTGAACCTCTCTCCCATTCTAAACCCTAGAATCCTTTTAGAGATCCATCATCTTCTCCAAAGCACTCATTGTTGCAAAGCTGAAGCTTCAAGCCTTGGAAACTTTTTCATCTACTTCACCTTGAAGAGGCATTCAAGGTGGTTGGTTCAAGCACAGTGAAGGTGTACGGCAAGTCGTCGACAAGATCACCACGGTCCTTTAAGTTGATTTGCCGCTGGGGAAGGGTCTGTGAGTACTTCTTGTAACTTTCGTTTACATAGTACTTGGTTTACCATAGCCCAGGTGATAGGATTCGTGGTTTTTCCCGAGCAGGCTTTTCCACTTAAAAAACCGTGTCTCCTTCTCTTCTTTGTGGATTGATTGATTGTCTGTTAGGTTAAATTTATTTACTCGTTTAATTGAAATCTAAAAGAGAAACTGATTTAGGACCGTAACCCGTATTAGGGTTTAAACTCGCAACTTTCACAGGCCCCTATCCAAGGAAGTACAAAGCATCGCTCATAAGCAGGCAAGTCAACATGAACTGAAACTTGAAAGTTACTGTTCACATAAAACATTAGTAAGAAAATCATTTCACCTATGATACATGGATATGTGTAGAAGCCCAACATATCCATGTTGGAGTTGGACTGATAGGACACACATATTGATACCTAATACCGCACCAATACTTCTAGGGTACAAGTTTATCATATACTACTTACTAAGTTCATTACTTCATATAGTTCTTTTAGTTTTCTTCTCAACATAAAAAAACGTTAGAAAGGAATGTAAACAAAGATGATTTCACTAATTCAAAATTGATCTAAAGAAAAAATTAGGACATCCACATCCGTATAATGGATTTTCAGGAGTGTAGAGTCGTATCCCCAATCCCCGTACCTGTGCCCGTACCCATATCTATATCGACCCAAGAAAGAACACTAAACAGCTAAGGGGAATGGTACTATTACCAACAGCACGCACATTCTCTTTCGTGCATCATTCAACCACATGATAAAATAGTATTTGAGTGAAGGCTCAAATCATATCATAAATTGTACGAATTACAACTTTTTATTAAGTTGTGTCTAGAGCTACAACTCGGGTCGAGCTCAACCTGTACCCAGCCCAACCCAATTTTTGGTTGGATTGGGTTGGTTACATTGGCTTAGAGTTAGGCTCGGGTCAAAAAATGTCAATTCACAAATTTCTGGATGGAATTGAGTTGAGACCTCGGGCAACTTAACCCCACCCAAAACCAAACCTTACATACAATTTTCACGTGGATCTCAATCTTTTGCATAAACAAGTTCTGGGCCTTTCCGTCTTTAATGTTAAAGGTTACTTCCCAATAAAGCACTTCTCTAAGTTTAAATTTCAAATGAATGCTTTTCCTTTCCATAAACCAAGTTCCGAGAGTGTATTAAGAAAAGCAGAACCCTCCTTTATCTTTTCCTGTATCACAAGAACAAGAAATCCTAGATCCCTCTATTGCATATCCTCCCCCTCTCCATGACCACAAAGGGTGTCTCACCCAACCATAATATTGGCAACAAGAAAACAAGAAGATTGAGGCTTGGGTTTCCACCTTTACACCATATGAGGATGATGAAGACTATAGAAGCCTCCTTTCCTCTCTGTTCCTCTCTCTTCAGTCTGTCTTTGAATGTAGTATCGGGATACAGCAAACTGTATGCAGTATATATATTTACAATTTAAAATAAATAAATACATAAATAAAGATACTGCAAACCTTGCATCTGAAAGTGGGCTGTTTTCATTTACACAATTAGATGGTTCTATTGTAGGGGTTCTCTGAGCCACCCAGCCAAGCCCCAACCAGAACGTAGACCATATTGGGCTGGGTTTGAGCCTATGATACCCAGATACTCATATAAGCCAAACATATTCATATCAGACGGATACAATATTTGTATTGATACTTAAAACTGCACCGATACTTACAGGAAACAAGTTTAACATATCCTAATTATAAAGTCCTTTATTTCATATAGTTCTTTTAATATTATTACTTTTTACCATAAAAATATGCTAGAAATGGACAAAAACAATGATAATTTCAATGATTCAAAAGTGATCTAAAGAAAAAAAAAAAAAAAAAATAGAACACCTGTTTCCATGTCCTATATTTTCACGTATCTCTGATCCCCATATCAATGTCTGTATCCATATCCGTATCTAAGCAACGTAGGTTTGGCCTGCCTTCACTCTGTACCCAATTAACATAATGTCAAATGGGCCGATCCCACTACTATATATAAGCTTCTAGGCCCAGCCCAACCCAACACATGAAATAATGAGTTGTTACAGTTGTATATACTTTTTTGCAAATGGGCTGAGGATGGACCAATGAGGGGATCCGGATTCCTTATTTTTAGGTTCATAGGCTGAATCGAAGGCAAAACTTTAGGCACAGAGAATAAATGCACTGGGCTTTGGAAAGTTCCAGCCCGGCCCATGAACATCCTTAATTTTTCCATGTCCTTTCGATTCTTCTTTTATAATGATGATTGTGTTGGAAAAATGGTTAGAATGACCCATTATTTTGATCATCTTTGAGCCAAAATAAACATGGGACCCACTTATCCTTTTAGGTAGGAATACATGGGAATGCAATCTACTCTATGAGTAGTTTAATAACATGTATTGGGTTGCTCTAATCCATTAAGATATGAATGAGAAATTGCCTCATTAACACCACTACTTGAACATGTTAAACATGGAATCAAAAGGAAGTGGTAAGCTTGCATCCCACATTGCTTGGGAGCAAAACATCCCTTGGGTATAAATATACTTACCTTGGTAGTAAAAGATGAGCCCCAAGGGGCACCCCACTTTTGTGGGGGAGGGAGGACCTAGATCAAGGTAGGGTCACCACCACCACGCGCGCGCCGCCCCGGGCCGGGCTTAGGCTTCACACGCGAGTTGGGCCTGGCTCGGCCCACTACCCATTTATATTTTTTGGAGAAATTTTCCTTTTTCAATGGGGTGTGTCCCAAGAGGTGTGTGTCCTTTCGTATATGAAAGGGTGTGTGTGCCCTTTCATATATGAAAGGGTGTGTCCCTAGTCCTAAGAGGTGCAACCCCACCATGAAGAGACCTGTTACAAGCTATAAATTAGCATCTTGTCCATGCAATTTCGATCATCCAATTCACTGCAATTGCATAGCATTTTCGAGTCATCTTCATTGTCAAAGAGAGAGTCCTGCTGCTGCACTTTTGGTTCGCCTGTCACACAGTTTGTAGTGCTGTAACTGTTGTGAGTCAAATCATTGTATCCTGGGAGACAAACGCCATTGAAGCTCGTAAGCACCATTGCGGGGGCGAATTTTGTCTTAAGGACATAGTGTTTTCACACTAGCCTTGATCGATCTTCCTCTGTAGATTCCTGTGGTGGTTTACTTCAACAACAGAGTTCTGTTTTTTCTGCCTACAAACAGTAAGTTCTTTTACATTCAAACTGAGTACTGTTTTGTTTCATTTTTATTGTAAACTGTTCTCCTAAAATACTGAAGTAGTTGTACTCGAACTTACAGATTGTCGAGGAGATGGCGAAAATGGAGGATTTCCAAATAAAGGGCATTAACTAACTTCCGTGTAATGAGTGAATGGGGCTTTTTTCTAGGACTTACACTAACATAACTTTTGAGATTTTGCCACATTTAAGATTCGGTTTCAGAAATTTTGTGGACTTTGGGAGTACAGGAATTTCAAACCTGCAACTATGTTTAATTTTCCTCCAGTAAAAGAGAGACTTTTGGCGAAGCACAATAACAAGCATGAATTATGTTAAATGATGGATAAACATGATTCACTTCAATTTTTATCAAACAAAGTCAAAGTTAAAGTCCTGATTATAATAGGTGGTGTGGTGGACAAGGGGACAAAATGGCCATCTCATTTCCACCATTTTAAGGAGAAACCAATTGGAATTAATCACCTTCTATTCTAAAAGTTAAGTTGATGCAAGGTTTCAATCTTTCAATCAATACATGCTATAAATTATTAGAGTGCTTAGGAAGTCCAGTAATGAGCTGGAGGTCCTGGATTCGAAACTTTTGGGGCTTTTCCGGTAATGAGCTGGAGGTCCTGGCTTCGAAACTTTTGGGGCCTTACCCGATATATAATGCAAGTGGATGGTGTTGTGTATCCAGGGTTTTACCAATGATCGACCACAAGGGGGTCTACAAGGGGGTCTGCTGGTTTCTCTCAGTAAAAAATAAAAAATAAAAAAATGTAAACAGGCCCATAAGTGCAAACAAGTAAAGATGTATGCTTACATGAAAGAGCAGTAATCCTTTCATGAATTTTCTTTCGATGAATGCGGCGAATGTTCAAAATCCCACGCTGCGCTTTGGGTAACAGCTTCATATCTCGCGTCTGAACCGCAGAAGTCATATCATAGAAACATAAAACAAAATGTCATGCACATGAAAATCTTTAGCCTGAAATGAAAGAAGGTTTAAGGTTAAAATCTCACCTCCCAACACCAGAGGCACGATTCAGAGTCATCTTCCAACACATCAGCATCTGCATTGCCAATCCCATACATAGATCTCTGCCCAACAAAAAGCACACTGCTCCTCACAGAGGCCAATGTGACCCCCTCCTTCAACTTCAACTTCTCATAAACATCATCCACCAATTTAGAGAATGGAAGACAGCTCTCTTCAAGCAAGCAAGCAATTACTGAATTACTCGAGGAATAGCCAATGTCCTCCAAATGCACTTTCTGGGCCAAAACATCCTTGAAATATCTGAATAAATCAACAATCTCTTGGCGATATCCACTAATTACTGATTCATTCTCCTTCCCATTCACGTTCTCATCAAACAAAGCCCTCTTTCGCTTCAATGACTTCTTGACACTCTTCACACTGGTTTTTGGGTCCGTTTCCGGGCGCCTCAATTCATGAGCTGGAGAGCCATCAATAACCACTAAATCCACCATTGCAACCTTTAGAAACACCAAAAGAGTAATCAATTAAAAAAAAAAAAATGTTGGAGAATAACAGAATCTAAGTCCAATGCTTGACCAACCAAAGAAGAAGAAAAAAATTGAGAACCCTGAATGTATTGCCCTCCAAATTTGGGTTTTTTTAATAGCAGTAGAAAGGGAGGATATGACTGCAAAAGAACACATTTTTTATCCTATTTTCGAGGTTTCTACTGTTGGGTATTGTAGAATACCTACCAAAACGAATCTAAAAGGAGAAGGAAATGAAATAGATGCAGAGTAAAAGAAATCAAGAGTTTCTGTTTGCAGGAAACACAGACATTGCATAACCAAAAGAACCCAAAAAGAAACGGAATTGAAAAGGAAAAAAAAAACAACAAGTTCTCGCTCCAAATCTAAGTTTCCAGACAGCAGAGAGCATCATTTTCCTTTCAAAAACCAAGAAATCACATGCATTTGGTCGCTCTTTTCCTCCTCTTCATAGGATTCCAACGATCAGACACTAGAGGAGCAAAATCCGAAACCAAAAGGGGGGAAAAAGTGATTTCCGACTGAGCAAACGTCATTTTCCTCGAAATGACCTGCATTCAGTTGCTCTTTTTCTCATCTTTTCAGGATTTCTACGACCCAAGAACTAAGAAAACTAGAAATCGAATAAAAAATCCTCTTCCATCCAAACAAACATCTTTTTTCCGCTCAAAATCCGCGCAATGACATGCATTCATTCGCTCTTTTTCTACTCTTCTCAGGATCTCAACGATCTGTAACTAAACAAAACCAAATCTGAACCCAAAAAGAAAAGAAACTATCTGATCGAAGCAATCGAAAACACACGCAGCCGTAACGATCAACGGTTAGCATTTGCAGAGATTGCAGAGTCGAATCATTACCATGAAATCGAGACCGTCGATTGATGAGATTTCACTGCCTGAGAAGATCTTCCAAAACACAAAGCTTGCATGCGACGATTCGAGATTTCAGTCTCTGTTTCTCGCTTTTGGTTTCTTCCTGGAGAGAGAGAGAGGCTTAGAAAGGATTGGAGCTAAAGTTCGAGCGCTTGTTTAATTTGCGGACGGTGGAGATATGAAAATGCTCTTGTGCTGGTGATTTAGGACCGTTGGATCGAGGAAGATGTTCGGAATTTAGCGGGTTTTTTTTTTTGAATCTCCCGCCAACTGCAGTGCTTTTGCCTCCAAAGAATCTGTCAAATTGGCGACATCTTCGGCTGATCGGCTGGGAATTGGGATATGGCAAAAAAAAAAGTGGGACAGCGGTGCACGTGAATGTGTGTCGTCGCGGGTTGGATGGGGGATGGGCTTTTGATGTTGCCTGTTGGTGAGCTCAATGGAATCATTTGTATATTTTTCAATTAAAACCATAATAAGAAAGAAATAGGTAGGAAAGATTTTTTCCTTTGGACACGCGCTCGTATAGAATCCCTTCCTAAATTTCACCAAATCCTACATGATGGATTGTGACGATGCACAATGCACGATGCCCAGTGTCGATCATGGGTTGTAGAACTCGACCGAGTGTAAATCTAAGATGTGAGTCTGTAATATTCGGGAGAGGCTTGGATTAAGTGTATAAGCCCAAAGCCTAACCTGACACAGCCGAAATAAATTGTGATTGTAGTTGCCAATACGCTCATGATTGAGTTGTATTAGCACCCTATATTCACTCACACGCTCGAGGATCGATTTTGGGCCTTCAAATTTAAAGTATCACTCCCAAGTCTTGACTCTTAACCGATACTTTGCCATGGCAAATTAAAAAAAAGGTAGCGGGTGTAGTTCAGTGACTCATTCGACAGATCAAGTGATGAAAAAATCCTCGTTACGCCTGTCTCATCAACCTAAGGGTGTATTTGGTTAAATTTATTTAAAGCCTACTATGCTTTTATATAAGTAATTTAAGAAAAGTGACTTCTTCAAGGCAACTTTTTTATTGTTTGGATAGCCGAACTTTTGCACTTTCTTTTTAACAGAAAAAAAAAAAAGCATCAAAACTTGTTTGGTTATGTGTGTGTGTGTGTATATATATATATATATACATAAAAAAAACCAACTTTAGCACATAAGAATTAGATAATTTATGTTAAATATCATAAAAAAAATAATTTATATTAAACTTAATAAAAACTATGGTAAACTTTGTAGGTGAATAGGATCACCCACATAAAATGGGAGATGTGCCAATTTATGTGGACCTTAACACTGACCAAATGAATAACAATCTCTACAAATATAATTTCCAAAAAGATTTAATCAAATGAATATTTTTCTCAAATAAAGTAAAGCATGCCCCCACCACGCTAAGTATGTGCAGCAAATATTGCATCAACAATGGCATCCCTCGTTTCCCACGTCTATTGTCCTTTATCATCATGTGTTAGGTCCTCCCCCTGTTCACCATGCATTAGTTCCTCTTTCACTTCATTTTCGTCATAATCATTATCATCATCAATAATTATTCCCTCCTCATCATGTTAATTGAACAAGGTATTAATTATGAAATTATGCATCGTCATTGCAGGACAACTATGTGGAAATGGGTAAGGTGTCATTTCCCTCGATACTGGAAAGCGTGCTGTTAGCACCCTGAAACACAGCTCAGTTACATTCGAGGAATGATAGAAGTTTAAAAGCTCGTCTTTATCTCTAGGTCTAGTATCACAGCTAGAAGTCTTGAATGTGATAAGGACGATTGCTATAAGGCCGAAGGAAGCATGTATGTTAGGATACCCTACGTCAACAGCTTAATATTTACATACAGAAGTTTTTCTAGGACTTTGCTGCAAAAATCATCTTAGATGCTAACTTCACTAAAAAGGCCCTATTGGTTCTCCCCTTGCACAAACCACTTATGTTTTTTAGTTTTTACATTGTAGAGAAGCACACAAAGGGAGCATTGATATTGACTCCTCATGTTACAAAAAAACAAAAAAGCTGCACCATTTCCCCCTTTCCATCTCGCGTGAGTGTCTCGTACCTACTCTCTCCTCTTCGTCTCCCCTGCCATCTCACCCTGCCGAGCCCCATTTGTTATTGTGACCATGCATTAAGTTACTGCAATCAGAGGATTAAAAAACCAAAAGGAAGTTTTTGCAGATAAGCATTGCTCTATGACTGTGGAAGGCAAAGTGTTACTGTTATACTAATCTCGTGACAGTTGATCTTGCAACTTCCATTATATTTCGTTAACCTTGTGTGGTAGTGTAGGGATATAAATGGGTACTTAATTCTCCGATTACCCGGAGGTTCCGACCGTTAAAACCGGATTTGAGTCCTTATTTAGGCCCCACTGAGTAAATGAGTCCAGGTCCTTTTTTAGACCCTTGATCTAAACTAGTTCGATTCCGGTTCCACATTGGTTTGAAACCGTCGACCCGAGACCCAACACATTATCTCAGCTTTTGAAAATCTCTCCTTAAAATTAGAAAAAAAAATTCCCCATACCATGCTCTGTCTAGACCCGAATTCAGGCCCGGACCCTGACCCGGACCCGCCCCATATATGGTTCTGGTTCCGGGTCCGATTCCACCTTCTTCGGAAATGGGTCCGGGTCCACCATAGACCCAGACCCGAACCAACACGTTTACATCCCTATATCTAGTGCTATTAGGTGAACTCTTATGTGGAGCAACCTTCAAAGTTCAATCCCAATCCAAAACTTAATACTGTAATTAAGTTTTCCTCTTGATGTTAAGTCTAGTCCTTTGATTTTGTTAAGAAAAGAACTTCAGTTGAACATGGACACTTGCCATAGAAGGCGCCCATATTCTCCCCCTTGGTTTGGAGATCGCTGCCCACCAATGCGTGGAGGATGTTGTGGGGTGCGACCTCAATGGTGCCAAGCCCATCTCAGTCACGCTCTTGTCCAACGGTGCGCATGCAGCCCATGAATGGCTCGACCCTTCTTCGCACCAGACACCATCGGATTGTACATGAAGTAGAGGTTCAAAGCCATCTGTTGTCATGGCCCGAGCCACTCTTGGCTAATTTGTGGTTGATGTATGCAATTTGAGGTGGGAGGTGAGCATGGATAGTGATTTTTTGTTTTTTGTTTTTTTTCCAAGAGGAGGGTTGAAATCGACGCTCCTTTTGTGTGGCTCCTGTGCGATGTAAAGAAGAAGAGAAAAAAACAAAAGTGGCCCGTGCGAGGGAAACTAATAGGGTCTTTTTGTTGCAGTTTGCATCCAGTAAGATTTTTCCAATAAAATCCTTTCTTTTTTTGTTCTTTGAAAGGTTAAGCGGTAAAATATAAATTAAGAACAAATAAGAATGAAGACGATTTTTAATATAAAATTCACATGGTGAAGCATGAGGAAAATCTCACTTTGGATTATATATAGTATATGTCATAATACGTAAATCATTTGTTGTACCTTCTCAACTAGCATAAACAAATAGTGTAAAACACATGTTAAAATCACATGTAGCCATAGCATTCTGAGCACATTCTCCCTTTCTACCAAATCGATGTGATAGTTGTTTATCTTGAGGAGTCACAACACTAACCATGGGCAGAACCAGATGGGGGCTGGCAGGGGCCATCGCCTCCCCAAAATTTCAAAAACCCCCTTTTCTTTACAATATTTTTATAAATTTTTACATATGCCCCCGCCCCCAAAATAAAAAAATAAAAAAACCCCCTATATGTTTTAAAAACTACATTTATTTTTTAATTGTGGCCTTCCCAAAATAGTTTACCTACATAGTGGCCCCTCCAATGATGAATTTATGGATCCGCCCCTGACACTAACGCGTGTGCCATTAATTGCACCAGCACAATCCCTATAAATATAAATACAAATACAAAAAGGAGTAAATCAAGAGAGTTCCTAAAGTATTAATAGTAAGTATAGAGTTAGCTAAAAATATTTAAGTTGTTCATTACCTTGAACAATGACCAATATTTATGGTTTTCGCTAATATAATCTCATTGAAATAAGACAACTTTATCAACTCCATTGAGAATTTAGGCACCGCCATCAACTCCTTATTAAAGTGTCAGCTTATTGTTTAACCTGAGTGTTGAAACTGCTCTTGTACCATTTGGTTCCTTTCATTGTGACCAATTGTCATCAGGAATATGACAATTTGTTCTTCAATGTCCTTCAATATGCTTCTATTTTTACTAACAGTATATGAGCTAGAGAACACATATTTCACTATGTGAAATAATTCATAACATCAAGTGGACTCCCATTAAAAATATCTATGACAAAAGATTATTTTATGTATATAAGTCATCTTTGAGCATATACAAACTTCTATATTAGACAACTATATGCGTTATGATAATAATAATGCTATCTAAACTATCTGGGTCCATCTGTTTTGTCAATATGATAAAAAAAAATAAAAAAAAATAGACAAAGTTATTATAGTGACATACATATAAACATACAACATCATTGCATGTAGCCATCAACACTCAACCTCTCATCATTAGAAAACCATATAACAACCATGCACAATGAACAAACACTAAATTTTTTTACCATGCAACCTATCAAACACCATGTCATATAAAATTAAATAAAGGTCCAACATCAGTCTAATCATCATCAATATATATCATATGCGAAAAATAAATAAACAATTACATAAAGAAGTACTCCTTAGTCCAAACTAATATATTAATCCACTAGCACATTATTATATATGTACAATAAAAAATCATGGGCTCCATGGTCTAGCCCTAGATCAAAACCATAGGGCACGTTTTGTAACTCTACAAATTGAGTCAAGTTAAGTAAAGTTGATTTTGAAGAAAGAATAAAATATAAGTGAGTTATGATGAAATTTTGTTTTTAGTTGTTTGTTATGAAACCTTTTTGACTTTTTGTATGGAAAAGTGGAGTATTTTTGTATTTTAATGGATAAAGGTAGTTGTTTTTTTACTTTTTTTATGAAAAATATGGGGGGAATTTTGAATAAAGTGCATTTGATGAAACATCTTGTTTAGAAAATGGAGACTTTACTTGACTTGTATTATATTAGTAAAGTGTCAAACGTGCCCTAGAGGAAATAAAAATACAATAGACTCCAGTACCAACCATCACTCTAATGGATGTTCAATGCATACATCCATTGTAAGCACTTAAGGCACACATCAGACGTTTTGGAAGCCATGAAGGTCACACTATTGTTCTCCTTTTGAAATAGATCAGCCTATATAAATATAATTCACTTCCTACTTTCAATTGGTCCACTTCATCAAAAAGATGGATGTATTCCTTGATGGTACTGTCAGGGTCATAAATGCACTACCCTAGTGATGTCAATTCTGTGTCAAATCTAAGACTTTGCATATGAAAGCATAAGATAGGAAGATCAAGTTCAGGGCAAAAGATCTAGCTTTGGAAGGGCTGTAGTTCATGAAGTCAAAATCACCATTATGTGCCAATAGAAATGTAAACAGATTCGTTCTGTATAGAGAGCCGTTAAAGAAAAGGTAGACCCAAACGCAGAACCGTATCAAGGCCAGTTTTTTGGTTTCGGACCCAAAACCATTAAGGAGAAGGTGGAAGCAGACCCAAAACCAAAACCATATATGGGACGGGTCTGGTTCTGAATCTAAGTCTAGGTAGAGAATGGTATGGGGAAAACCATTTAGTTTTAACGAGAGATTCTCGAAAACTGAAGTAATGTGTTGGGTCCCGGATCTGAACTAATGTGGAACCGGACCCGTTTAAATCACGAATCCAAAAAAGTGATCTGGACCCATTTACTTAGCGGGGCCTAAATAAGGACTCAAACCCGGTTTTTAATGGGTCGAAACCTCTAGGTAATCGGAGAATTGGGGACCCATTCACATCCCTATGTGCCAACCTATTTAGGTAAAAAGATCTTAGGCAAACCAATAATAGGTCCTTAGAACCCTCTTCCCAATAGGTAGTTTAATAGGGTAAAAAAGGACAATATTAAACACATGCATGGTTCGTGGTCGATCGTGAAAGGGCGCGGTTGACCATGAAGCTTACCTAGGTTTGTTAAGGATTTTGTATGTTGCAATTTAATAGATACATGTTCATTTTATCTTCATTTGAATTTTCACATATGCATTATTTTTTAAAAACTTGAAATCTTGAATTTTATCATGCATGGTTTTATAACTTTTAAAACTTGATTTTTTATGCATGTTTTGGATTTTAAAACTTGGATGCATTATATTGAAATTTTGATTTTGATTTTGATTTTTCATGCCTTATTTTTATCGTTAGATCATCTTAGGCATATTGATGATTATGATTTATAAGCAAATCAACTTAGGCATTGAAAGGTTCATGTTTTGAAAACACCGTTGGATTGATTTAAACATGAAGATAAGCATGATTTTCATGGACCTTAAAACCCTTAGTTTTATTGGCAAATTCCATAGGGTTTAAACTGGATTTTTGAGCAAAAGAATATGACTCAATTTAGTTCAGAGGGTTTACTAACCAAACCATGTCGGTCACCTCTCGGTTCCCATATATGGACACTCAATTGTTGGTTTTACAGAGTGTTTGTTTTCGGTGAACCATTTGGTCCATGTTCGGTCAACCGAATTGGCACAAGTCGGTTACTCAAACCTTCACCAAATCCATTTCGGTTCAAATTACCGAATGCTCAAAATTCAATTTCTTGATTAACTAAGTTTGGTGAACACTTCGGTTCAAGTTTTGCTAACCGAACTATGGGAGTTGGTTAACCAACACTCAACTGAATTTCAAATAATCGATCGTTGGAAGTATTCGTTGAGATTTCGATTAACCGAACATGGAAGGGGGTTAACCGACAACTAGCCATTGGCAATATATAATTTTTTTGTAAATACTAGCTCATTCCAATGCCAAAATTGAGGAACCAATATTGACTCGTTGAAGTGTTTTGAGGCCAAATAAAGGAGAATAAGCTAAGGAATACTAGAGGGTCAAAAAGGGAAGAAGCTTGGAATCATAAGTTAAATCATTACAGTAAGCTTTATTTTCCTCACCATATGCTTTCATACTTTATTTAAGTTATTGATAAATCTATTTTAACATATTAACTATGATTTGTTGTATCCTTAACATAGATAGCATTGTTAATTGATTTATTATTTTGTATGCTTCCCTTTGATTCATACCAAGTTTGACTCAAATTGGTACATCTTATTGAATCATGCTTTGTAATCATCTTTGAAATCACATGTAGCATGATTCATATATATACTTAGTTGAGTTTTTTGTTGTAGTCTTTTATCACAAGAAAATCACTTTCAATCTATCTTATATTTTGGATTCAACAATACTCATAAATCACATATATTAGATTTTAAATTTTCAGTCATATCATTTTCAAGTAGTTTTTAAACGACATGTGATTTGGTTTTACTTCAATTAAATCTCTTTTTGTGATTTTCACTTTCAAATGCTTTTACCATACATTCATGAGCTACATCTTTAAATTTGATTAAAGATCTCATGCATCACATGTTTGGGTTTTGAAAATTTACAACTTGCTTAGACTAGATAGGTATATCTTTTACAAGTTATTTTTAACATGTGATTAGCATTCCAACCCCAATCAAATGCTTTTATGATTAAAATTTTTAAAAGCCTTTGGGCATACATTTAAGAGCTTTCATTTTATACTTGATTGAAGATATCATGCATACACATTGAGCTTTCATCTTTGCATTCATAGAGTGTATGTGTGACTTATATTATCACTTTTATATCCACCGATTGTTGAGGCATTACATTGAGCCCAAATTGTATCTCTTTAAGTATACTTTAGACACATCTTAAAGAGAAGAATGTTGGTTGTAAAGGTTATTGCTTAGCCTATAAAAATGTATTGTAAGGTTATTGCTTAGGCTTTTAAAAGCATATTGTAGAGGTTATTCCTTAACCTTTTAAAAACATATTGTAAAGGTTATTGCTAGCATATTGAAAAACATAAATTGCGATAGTAGAAAACCTGATGGGGTGAAAGAATACAAGTCGGTAGTGGATATATGCATTGAGGCTGAACCACTATATATCGATGTGTTGTGGTAATTTATCTTGATAGCTTTCGCATTTTATTTTCACAGAATCATCACTTGTGCCCATTTGTTTTAAAGGAGTTAAAATTTGACATGATTGGCATAAAATTAACCTCACCTTATTCACTCCCCTCTAGTGCTCAAACCCGGACTTTCAAGGTCCCCCATGACTACATTTCTAGAATGGTGTTTCCCAGGGCCTTTTGAACCTCGATTGCCCCGCGGTTGATCGTGGAGTCGATCGCGGCTACTAAACAGTGGCGGATCCAGGATTCAAAATCACTGGGGGCAAGTAGTAGGTGGTCCGGGGGCAACGGCCCCGGAATTTTTTTTAAAGGTTATTTATATGATTGCAAATGATTTTTTCTTCTTTTTTTCTTCATGCTTGAGAAGAAACAATACAAAAAAAAAATAGTGGACCTTTTACATACACTATCAGTAACTAATACACTGAAAGGTGCATTCAAAGACAGATAGTTTGTAGATTTCCACTGCATTGCAAATCATGCCTAACAAGGACAAATAGTGTGCAGATTTACCCCAAACCTTTTATATGGAACAAATATAATATAATAATTTCAAACAATAAAACAAAACATATTTATTTATCACAATTGTTCTCTACGAGTTTTCATTAGGGGGCCTGGTTCAATGTCACTGGGGGCCTAATTGATTTGGGCCTAACTTAGTATACATAATTTTTTTTTCCCAAAATTCACTGGGGGCCTTATGGAAAAAATTAATGGGCCCCACCAAAATTAGTATTGAAACTTAGAAATCCACTGGGGCCAGGCCCCAGTGGATCTACACTCCATCCGCCTCTGCTACTAAATAGCCAGTTTTGACTACGAGCCAAACTAGCCATTGGGAGTCCACGACTAACTGTGGGTTAGTCACAACCTCGATCAAGTTGATTTACCATCTTTGCACCAGTTCCTTTTGCTTCTTTCTTACTCTTACGAGAAGATTAGGGTGTAGGATCCATTCACCATTTTTTGTTGACGCTCGATCTTCTACGATCGTCATCACCCACCTCCACTTCATGGTTTTGCATCATTAAGAGATGCTAATTAATACTTAGTCAGACTTTGAGAGTATGAGTCTGGGTCCCTATCTAGTTGGGAAATGGGTCTTGAGAATCTTGAGTGATGTTACTAACATCCACAATATCATTATGAATGACACTAGCTGATGATACCCATGCAATGTCTAGCTGATGATGCCCATGCATTGTCCCCAGTCAATGTGGTTCCTCCAAAAATAATATCGAATTCATCTACAAACTCTATCAGCAGAACTTGTAGAAACTTTCGGAATTCCTAAATATGTGAATTTCTCAGGTGTTACCAAACGTGCTTTTAGAGAATTCTCGGATAAAGAGAAACAAAATCGGGTATTAGACAACTTAATAATGGAGAAGAGATGAAGAGTGTTAGCGGGGAGGGAGGAAAAAAGAGGAGAGAAATAAGAAAAAATATAAAGAATTAAGAAAAAAGACGAAAGAAAGATCATCTGGTTCCCAACATGGCTTTGTCTCAATCGTTCAAAGCTTTCCGCAAAATCAAACAAGCCGCTCTTCCGACATGAAGTGCTTTCTCGCCTGCTTCATGGCAAAGGCGCATTTTGACTTTTACTTTTCTAAAGCCCTTTTAAAATTGTAAAAAACAAATATGTTTTTTTTTTTTTTTTTTTTTTTTGTACTTATGGCTTTGAATAATCATAAGCCCTTCCCGTTTGGCACTTTACTATTTTAGTAAAAATTAAGTAAAGCCTCAATATCTCAGACAAGAGGTCACATTAAAAGTACACTTTTTAAAAATTCCCTTCTTAAAAAAAAGTAAAAAATCAACCTCCTTTCTCCACTAAAAGACAAAAAAACTCAACTTTTCTATACATAAAGTCAAAAAAATTTCATACCAAATAACTAAAAACAAAATACCATTATAACCCACTTATATTTTATTTTCTCTTGATTTCATACTTTTACTTTATCATTATTTTACGGTAATATTACCAACCCGGCCTAAGGTTCTTATCCAGCCAAACCAAACGCAGCTGAAATGGGCAGTCTCAGGCCTAACAATAACATGTTTTCAAGCAGCGCTTGGGCCAAACACTTACAGTCAATGTGTCCAACAATACCATGAAAACTCCTAGCCTGTATAGGCATAGGCATTTCCACTGTGCACTTCCACTAATGATGGAGGAATTTGTCTATAAGAACTTAAAAAAAGAGTGATGTGTAAATTACAGACAAATGGTGTAGGTGATCCATGCACGACCAAAATTCAAATCCGACTCGGGTCAAAATCTACAACCATACCCACTCCCAACCCGACCAAATCACTATAAAGTTTGCCATGGTAGCAGGTCCAGGCGGGTCCCTAGTTTCCATCCAACTGTAATCTTCCGAGCAGCATTTAACCTTTACATATAATTGCTATGGTCATTCCCGCATTGATAGAAACTTTGGACCACAGAGACATCATAGCATTTACAGTAAATGGATGGCAATTCCCTGTGAACTACTAACAATCGATGAAGAAGAATCTATGAAGATAAAAGAGGGAGGAGAATACAGTAAAACAGATATGGGGTTTAACAAAGAGCCATGGATTGCATCCCAAGGTCATGATCATTGGTAAGGATTTGGCTATAAAACCCTCTGGAAAAGCTTATCCTCCCAGAAATCCTCAAGTGCTAAGGACTGATATCTTTCTGGATTTCCTGTTATTACGGTTATATGAATGCTGAATTTTTTCTTTTTTGGTAGAAATGAATGCTGAATGTTAACAGCCCGTTTGTTTGAATAGAATTGAATTCTTAGGATTCATGGTAACACAAGTTCAAACAGAGGATGATTATAGAGGCAAGGGGTGAAGGATAAAATGTGGAGATATAGATGAGGATCCAACTTTCCTAGATTTGATTTACCACGGTGATAACAGAGCATTCATTTTGTCTCCCCTTAATTCATTTTCCATCAAGGGGAGATTATTTTTGGCCATTTATGGATCTTTGCCTTTGTTTCTTCAATTTTGCCTGCTTCTAAGAATACATTTCTTAGAATTCCTAGAGACTCAATTCCGAGAAAAGCATACAGGCCGTAATGAATTTCCAAAGATGCACTATTTCAAACGCAGAACTACCATCAGGAATTCAAGGAATGTCCAATAGCCAGAATTCTCACAAACAACAGGCCCTCAAGAAGAGAAGCAAGTCAGATATCCCTATTTAACAAAGTGAGAGAAATCATTAAAGAGCACTGTATAATGAAAGAGTCATATTTCAAGGAACAAATAAGTGTAGCTTATAGAAAACCAAAATTCTTGTGAAGAAATATACATTTCAGATTCAAAGCTTTAACAACTACAAACACACTGGACATATATTTATTAACCTCTCAAGTTGGTGTACATACTGGGCTGGACATAGCAAATTGCACCCCATGATACCCTCAAACAGATGCAACTTACTATGTCCACATATACATGTGTATAAATATACATATCAACATGAATGGTGTTTCACAAGCGCCCCCTCCCCCGCCCCACCCCCCTTCACAGCTTCTACAATCAACTACCATGCAGACTGGAAATGAATCTCAACTCCAATCCAAAACCCTAGTGAAAGAATTTACAGATATGAGCCGTCTGGCTGTGGGCCTTATCCCATGATGGACTCCTACGACCCCGTCAACAGGCAGTTACTACCAGCAGAACTTACCTCAGCACATGCTAAATCACGGACAAGAAGCTTAACACTGCGAGATCCGGAAGTCTCCACAATATCAATGCACTCCATCAAATCAGAGTCGCTAACCAACATAACCCACTCCTCTTCATCATCTAGATACTTGAGTTGGAATGCCCCGGTCGGCAATTTGAACCTCTTACCAATTTCTTCAAACAGGTGAAAACAACCCATGGACGGCATGAACTTGAACCTCACTGTATCTTCTTTGTAAGTAGCCTTCACAGTAACCACAGAGCTGCCATCCTCCAGGTACATCTTGCCATTCCACCTTCTGAAGGTTGGGGAGCTTGATGCACTGCAGTTTATCATTGAACCTGAGCCATTAGAAGAACCTGTTGTGCCTGATGAGGAGCGCTGGTTGTGGTCTAATATGCTATCATCTATATCTATTGAAGTATCAATTTCATCTGCAGGGTTCAAGCTCCTGGATGTGACGTGACAGTCAGAATTCTCTAAGCTCAAACCCCTTCTAGAATTCAGTGTTTTGCATCCCTCCTTGGCAACAAATGGACCGTGCAAAACATCTTTTGAATATCCACCCTGCATGCTTTCAAAACAGACCTGCAGAGACATTCCACTATTTGGAGGAATACAGTCTTTTTCCCTCTCATATTTTTTATTAGAGAACACGTTGTTACTTAAGGGCTCTATTTGCGACACACTTACATGAGTGTCATCTCCTTCCAACTTCACTGAAAACTGTTCACTCTTAGTAGCAGGGATAGGAGATTTTCCCATAAGATCTCGAGCTTCTGCCTCCGGGCTTTTAACAGCTATGTTCTTTTTGGAGGAGAAAACACCACTACGATCCTCAAGATCTGGGGCAACAGAGGCCGCAGCAACAAGACTTCCAGAAACAGGGTCATACTTCAACATTCCATCCACCCCTTGCACAGATTCCATCACAATCTGTATCTTCCTCAATGAACGATTTACCTTGTTTATTTTGCGAGATGGCCATCTAGAAATCCCATGCTGTCTGCATATCCTTTTCAATGTGGTAGGACAAACTGCCCACATAAAATGTCCAGAATTAATAAACAGACTTCATCATGAATGGATATTTATGGAACAAATGGGCCCAAGTTCTAAAAGTTTCCACGATGGGAACATTACTATTAGTAGGAAATTCTTTGGTGCACTTAATAAGTAACCATATAGAAAACAGCTTGAACACACCCAATAATAGAAGTGATTCTGTACTTCCACCATAAAGGCAAAGTGGAATGGATAACCATCCATAAAGACAATATATTCGAACTGATTGTGATTTGAATACATCTAAAGCATTCTAAAATGCGGAAGTCAAGTAAAGTTCAACCCTAAAAGAAGTATGTGAAGACAGAAGAATCTTACCCCCAATACTTTTAGCAGCATCCTTGAGACTCCCAGAAAAATGTTGCTGAAGATCGCTTAAACTAATATTCTTCTCCATTGTAGTGCGCTTTTTCTCTGTTTGCCTGGAATTAGATGATGTCTGTAAAATAAATACAGATACCGTCAGAGTAACTCAATCAATTGAAAACCTCAAACAGTCTAAAAATCATATAAACATTCAGACCAACATGTTATAGAAATTGAAGGAGTAAGCACAAAAGTTTATATATATATATATATATATATACATACATACATATATATATATAGGGGAGTGCTACACAGCGCCCGGGCATTTTTTAGGAGAAAACGCCCCTCTTAGTTGGGCCCACTGGGATGCATGATAACCATGGAAGTCTGTTGGATGGAAAGATCCATATGAGGCCTACCTATATGCAAAATCTTGAGTCCATAAGATCATCCCAACCTTTTGATCCATGGCCCTAAAGTTTAATGGTTTAATGGCATTATTTTATTAATATTTCAATCCAATCGTGAGGCAAAGTTGGATGAGTGTCAAATTTGGACTTGTGATTATTCATGGTGAGGTAGTGTGTGTGAGAAGACTAGATTGACTCAACATGGCCCCCATGACCAAAAAAAAGAGGGGCGGAAAAAGAGCGTTTTTAAAGTGGGGCATTTTTAAGAATCTCCCATATATATATATATATATATATATTGTCAACACTATTAAACTAAACTGACAAGAGCGCAAAGCAGAACCGGATGCAAAGTTCTAAGAATTATTCAGTTATCACTTATCAGACAAGAAAATTTATAAATGTAACTGAAAGCAAGTTACAGTAAATAAAGTGTGGTGCATTCTCTCTCTCTCTCTACTGGAGAACTTAAAGACTGGTAATACTCATAAGTACATCATTGTGTGAAGCAGGATGCCCCCTTCGGTTTTCAGATATCTCAACAATGGCAAGGGATTAAATCTCATAGGCTAGGAACTGATAGAGCAAAAAAGGAAAGAGCTAAAAACTCACATGTTCGAGTAACATAATCAAACTTTTGAAGAGCTTTATGTCTCATGTTCACCATATTATATTACAACTTACAACTCACATGCATTGGAGATGTGGGACATTTCAACTACAGATCCATTAGGCCACATAGTTGAACAGTAATCACTGACAAAAAAATCAATGATCCTGACTTTCTGAAAATGGACCTTTTGGCTTTTCAAACATGGCCAATCTACGAGGCAGCAACCAGCTTGAAAGTTCAGGTCAATGATTCATTCACTTGTCCAATAGTGTAATATTGCACAATGAGTTGCATCTGAATAGTTTTGTTTATATTATATATAGGGAAATGCTCCTATGGGAGTAACTCTCACACTACTATTAGAGTAGAGGGGGGCCCCATTGGATCCATATCCAATGCCAACAGCCTAAATATGAGGGTCCCCCCTTTTACTCTCATAGTAGTGTGAGAGTTACTCTCATAAGAGCATTATGCACAGCTTACACTAGTCATGAGTGAAACATAAACTGCTTTTGTTGTGCATGTGAAGAGTTTTTAACTGGAAAACCAGGTTAAAAAAAAATAATTAGTGGAGACTCCTGTAGAGATAGTACTAGAAATACTGTTGCACCTAATACCTATAATTATGTAGATTGCAAATGATGTGATCTAAAATCATTTTGAGAAAACCAGGTGACAACTGTGTAAGAAAGTCATGTGCCAACCCAAAAGCTTAAGCTGATAGGTGGAAGGCCCCAACAGGTATATTGAGCCATGTCCAACTTAGGACTTAGGCGATGCGGGATGTGGGACTTCCCAATACTCCAACAAATTTCATGTACGGGCCTGCCACATGGGCCACACAAGAATGACAGGAGCCATGTGGGCTACGCAAGAATGACGGGATCAAAACCCGCTCTAATACCATGTAACAAACCATGTGCCAACCCAAAACTTTAAGCTGATAGGTGGAAGGCTCAAACAGGTATATGAAGCCATGACTAGGCGAAGTGGGATTTGGGAGTTCCCAACAAACTGAAATAAAGTGTTGTTCAAAAGAGGGGAAAAAACAATTTGGGAATTTATTTCCAGGTTCCAATGTTGTGTGTGCTTTCAGCATCCATCCATCATAAGAAGGCACAGCAATCCGCTTCACAAATGAAAGGTAAATCTAGGATCAGCACCTTCTCCTGAAAGCTATCCGCTTTACTTCTACCAATCCCTGGATTTTGAATCTTCACAGCCACCTTTTCACTGGATTCCAATTTGGATAAAGTTGGTTGGAAGCTTTTCCCGGACATGTCTGTTGGCAAATTAGATTGTGCTTCATTCTGTATGCCTACATTTCTGTCTTCACCTCCAACTAATTCTGCATCCGAAACTGTCCTTAAACTCCGACAAATCCTCTGCATTGTAGTTGAAAGGTTGTTTAACAAAAGCTGCTGCTCTGAACGCCCTTGGCAACTGACTGGTAGAAAGAACTCCAATATGTAGTCATCACTGCCCGTATATGTACTCCTTAACCTGATTGCAACTGCAGCATTCAGACCAAACTTCCTTGCATGATGCACATGTGGATACTCTTGAATGCCATATACTTTTACATCACAGGAGAAAAATGGGTGATTTGATAGAAGTGCTTTTCCAGCAACACCCAGCCCTTTTTCCAGATGATGTTCTTGACATGCATGCATGAAACCGTGCATCTTTTCATCATTCACATAGCATGCTGACTCCTCGACACGTAGGATGGTTTTTTGCCCTGGACTTGTATCAACCTCTCCAGTAGATGTTATTGTACTTTCATCACTGAGTTCATCAGGGTAGCACGGAATCCATGTCAGAGCCAAGGGTAACCTATGTGCATGACAAACAGCTCTCAGAACATCAACTATCTCAGCAAAGGCAGCCCTCTGATCCTTTGAGAAGCTCTGTAAATATGAAAAATGATTATATGGTAAGTGCAGTGAGCATGAACAAAAACTAAACAATTAATAGCTAATGCATTCACTGATTTTTTTTTTTTCGGTAACATCATGAAAAATTAGAATGTATAAGAATACCTGTGCACGAGCTCGAGTTTCTGAAGTCCTTAAGTTCACAGCCTGCAGATTCTTACAATGTTAGAGAACCATTTGCAACCATTTTCAGTGATATATGATCACGCGCGCGCGCACACAAAAAATATATGCATATGCATGCATACATAAATGTATAGAGATTTGTGTATGAATCTATGAATGTGGTGGTGTCATGGTGATCATTCAGAAATTCAGTAACAGGACGTATTTGTTATGGTGGAAAGGCCAAGGCTCTTAAAGGGCTGGTGGGCGGTTGTCATCACCATAATATTAGCCTTATCCGATCGATTTATGGCGGGTTAACTGTGTTCTATTCAATGTCAAAAGATAAAACCTATCATTCTAACAAAGTTGTCCAAGATCCATTTGGTGGTGGTTGCCATTGCCATCAACACCACCACCACCACCACCACCACCACCATAATATTAGCCTTATCTCATCGATTTAGGGTGGGCTTACTGAGTTTTACTAATAAAATAAAAGCTATCATTCTAATAAAGTTGTACAAGATCCCTCCCTTCCTACCTTTCTAACAAAGTTGTCTCTCTCTTGCTGTGTTTGAGAATGAATAAGAAAATAACAAATAAAGGGTCCACGAGCTCAACATAATCACCCAAACAAGGCCTGGTTTCAACTTTTTAGGGCTGCCTTCGTGAGTTTAGCTTTCCCACTCAACCAGATTCTTTATGTCTATAGTTACTCCATAATTTAACGTGTCTTTCCTCACTACTTCTTCCAAAGTCTTAATTAGTCTCCCCCTTCTCCCAGTTCCTTGAACTACTAACCCTTCAACACACAATATCCAAGCCTTTTCTGCACATGTGCAAACAATCTTAAACTGTATTCCTTGATTTTCTCTTATTGAAGCTACCCGCAAGTTTTTTCTTATGTTCTCATTCCTAATTCTATCCTTGTGACTCAACACATCCATCTTAGCACACATCTCAGCCACATGCACTTTAGTTTGTCCATTCTTGATTCCCCATCATCCAACTCCAAATAGTAACAAGGGTATGAATCTCTTTCGGCTGAAGCACCACTCTATGGGTGCATAGCATTGCACTAGCTTGCCTCCATATAGTCCACCCTATGCCGATCCTATTCACTATATTTAACTTGACTTAAACCACCCCTTCAACCCCGCCGCCCCCCAGACCCCCACCCACCCATGCATCCACCACACACAACTTACACACGACCCAATTATGTTTTAGGATTGACCTTAAATGCTAAAATTGATGCAGATTTGATTTTTGATCAAAAGTTCGAGTTGGTAGAATCCTTCATGGAGCAATTTAAGCATCTTAAGGAGGCCTGCAAGGATCCCGACAAGAGCTGATGAAGAATTAAGGCCCCAAATAGTCCGATGTATGGAAGAAAATTAAGTGTCAAGGGCTGTTCTGCTATAACAGGGAGAAACAGGAGCTTACTTGCAAATTTCCTAAAACATCAGAACTTAAAAAAAGTTTCTCACGTTCAGCCATCTTTGGGCCTAGTTTTAGTGGGTCCAATAAAGTCCAATTCACGGGAACATGACCACAAGGGTTGCCCAACACTACACTTCCAATGTTGGTTTTGTTTCATCAAAAGGGTGGGCCAGGTGGGTCCCACAGGCAGTCTAGAAACAAGAGGCAGAGACGACCCAGATCCTGGAAATTTTCTAATTTTCTTTATTTTTCTTAGTAATTTCTGGATTTTTTTCAATCAGAAAGTTTTCTTGTGAATTCTATTTATATTAAGATTGAATGGGGGTTTTTTCATGTATTTTGAGTGCTATTTAAGCACAACACTAGTCACCATCACTGTTCATGCTACAACACCCATGAATAGTATTTTGCAAACACAACAGTTGCTCTTTATTTTATCCCTCTCACTAGTGTCATGTGGATACTAAGGTGATTGAGAAGGCTTTAAGGTCAGTTGTGGTTGATTATTTTGCTCCTTGTTAATCTTATTTGATTGTTGGGATTTCTACAAATTCTACAATTCTATGTATTTTCTTGGCTTTGGTCAATTGGGCCCTAGCATTCTGATTGTGTCAAATCGGGACTGCAAAAAAAATCTATCACAGTCCGGTGCGGTGGTGCCAAGTTATCATTTCAGCCAGCTCATTTTCTCTACTTCCAAAGCCACTAACTTCTGCTCTATATATTCTGTCTTTAATTTGCCAACTCTCAGCCCACTAACTCAACCACCTTTTGTCACAATTCTAGCTTGCCATTTACTTGCCTTCTGGTTTGACTAATGAATATCAAGTACATGCATACAACATACACCAGATAATTTCATCCTGATATTTGTTGTTATGGTGTAATAGTACATGTTTTGTATAACATCAAAGTAATCATTAGGAATACCTTTTCCTTCAAGATTTTGATGGCTTAGCCTGGAGGCCACAGTGAAGATCTACACCTCCGACGGTGAGATCGAGTCTTCCAACTCAAGCCCTAAGATCACTTAGGAACAGTAGACCAAGATAACTCACGAATCTGAATTGTATTAAAATTATAGCATGAACATAACAATTAAGAGCTTCTCTAAATATAGAGTAGCATTGATCCTAAATAAGCAATAAAGGAAATAACTAATCCTAATTAACATATAAACTAGAAAGGAAATCTTCCGAAACAATTAAGCAACCTAATAATCTAGAAAATATCTAAACTAATGATAGGGATCTCAATTTAGAGATCATGTGGACCCCATCAAGCGGGTCCATCAGGACCTGCTAGCCCTGGCCTTTGATCGGCCTGCATCATATTCTCCAAATTAACTATATTGGTATCCTATTCTAAGCCTTCGCTATATAAAAAAAGGCAATATGTAAATGTTTCTTTTGAATTAAGGTGTCGTTTGTCTTTGACACGTGGGATGTGAAAAACGGATTTACATATGTAAAAGTTGCGTGCGTAATTTACACATGTGAAACACATTGCCATCTTTTTATGGAAACACCATTTGGGTTGTTTGGATTGTTGTCAATTCCGTTCCAGTCACCGTTCTGGTTGGACCTTGTAGCGGAACGTTTCGGCATTCAGGTCAATTCTGATATTCCGTTTCGGAAAAGACGCAACTGACAAATGAAAAAGAAATAAAAGAATACATAAAATTGAAAAAATAGTTAATACCAAAACTGCTTACTTCCATCACTTAAATTAAACTACACTCTACAATTGACCATTCTCTAGTTTTCACTACATATGAATGGAAGTATTTCACTACATATGAATGGAAGTATGAAACCTTGGCCAGAATGGGATGGAATTGGGACCAGAATGACCGGAATGGACCGGAAACTTTTAGAGGGGCATTCTGTTCCACACATTCCGGCCAATTCCATACGGAACGGAACAGAATTGACAACAATGGTTGTTTGGCAAAACCACATGTGATAGGAAAATGATTCACACGTACAAATGATGCACAAGTATTCATTTCCATATGCAATTAAGTACCATGGAAACACTTTCCATTGTTTGTCATTTTCACATGTGAATCTCAATGGAACCAAAGGTTCACCATTTTTCTCAAATTTCTCAAAATCTTATAATGGGACCACCTAACTCTGTTTCCATTTGCAAGGCATTATACCGGTAACTAGGATTTTTGTCAAACAGTTTAGTTAGGAACTCAGTCCCAATTTCACCCAGTGAGATCCAAGCATTTATAGGTATATTATTTGGTCCTAGTTCTCTATTTCTCTTCATCCGAGTTAATGCAACCTCTACTCTCACTATAGATACTTTGTTGACCACTCCTTGAGTTAGTTGTAGATGATTATTTATGACACTTGCTATTGCACGTTTAAAATGTCCGTAAAATGTCCCCATCCATTTTCTATCTCTTCTTCCTTTACTAGGATCCTATCATTTTCATCTTTAGTACACCTTACATGATTAATAGTCACATGTATGTTACGAACTCGCTCTATGTACTTAATGTGACATCCACCATTACGACCATGGTTTAAAATCGCGGCATTGGTTGCAGTATCTTGACCCCAAAAAACGATACCGTATTGGTATTGGTAGCGGTTCGCTGTTGTCTCAGTGTTAATTCTTTCTTTACCCCAAAAAAATTGAAAAAATATCCAAAAATTTTAGAATATTGTAGAATGCTAGAAAACAATGTTTTTCCCCATTAGTAACAACTATAAATCAAAATATCGGTCTCCTAAGTCATGACATTCTGTATTGTTGTCTAATTTATAAAAATTAATTATATTAAGTTTAATGAGTAATCCTTGGTCTCATCCATGGAGTTTCTAAATCAATCAATGTAGTTCATATCTAAAATCCAAGCCACTTAAAATAACTACCAATTTGAATCCAATAAAACATCGCCCATTATTGGATTGACCACCATAAAAATTTGAGCTTTTCTTAAAGTTTTGCTCACATTTTTTTTTAAGCGAATAATCAGATAGCAGACCAACTCCAACTTGACTAAAATTTGTCGAGGCCCCATTTAATAAGGGACATATATTTTGAATATTTTGTGGAGCAATGTCGAAATCCAAACCGCTTAATAAAAATAGCCTCCAAGTATATATTGTATCCTAAGATTTACTTCAATCCACGATTGGATTGATTGTTTGATGGAAACCGTGATTAAAAACAATCTTATGCACATCATGTTCTTGGGCCCATTTCCTGTTAAATTAAACTTTGGCTCGAAATGATACACAATGGGAAAGTAATGGTTTAGATTTTAAAAAAGTGGGCCACATTGGAACCCACATGGTGTAAGGCTCAACCACACCGACGAACGTTACAATGTAACGTCAGAAACCCTAAAAAGGCTCTCTTCCCACTTCCTAAACTGGAAAAAATGGTGGGGGAAAAAGTAAAAAAATGAGGGAGAGGGAGGAGAGGAGGAGGAGGAGAAGAGGGAAGAAGAGAAGAAAATGAAGGAGGAAAGAGAGAGAGGGAGATATGAGAGAAGAAGAGGAAGGGGGTTGCGGCTGGTGGTGGTTGCAGCAGCAACAGCAGGAGCTACGGCTGGCGGTGGCTAGCAGTGGCTCGCAGTGGTTGCAAAGCAGCAGATAGCGGTTGGCGGTGGCTAGCGGCAGCTCGCGGCAGCTGAAGCAACACTAGGCAGCGGAGCTCCAAAGCCCATGTACCACCTCTCTCTTTTACCCTTTTTTTTCTTCTGTAACTACATGGTATCTTTTTTTCTTTTTTTTCAAATGGATCCACTCTTCTCATCCTCCACTTCTTCTTCTTAATTTTTTTAAAGTTTCTGTCATATCGGCCGTTACGGCCGATATTTAACCGATATATTGGCGAAACGGGCTGAGACGACACCGATACCGATATCCCAATGTTATCATTGCAGTCTGGGCTGATACCGGTAGGCAACGGCCGATACGTATTGATATTGGCCGATATTTTAATCTCTGCCGTTATCAACTGCAAGCCACTATAGTTGAAAATGCAGCAGACAGTCAATTAATCCCACTGGAATTGGGAACACTGAGAAGAAACTCAGGCTCAAATCATATGTACAACTTGGATGAAATAATAAGGAAAGAATATATCGAATAACAATTAACAATCTATTTGCACAAATATAGTATGAACAGCTGTCTAATATGAAGGCACAAAAAAATAGAAACATGGTTTTAAAACTTGGCTGAAACCAGAGATACCAATGTTTTTATGGTATCAATTTGAATTCAAACCTCTATTACCTGCACCATTATATGATAATCTAACACCATTAAAAAAAGAAAAAAGTTCTATGATAGTCTAACATTTTAAGGGTGTTTTTTGTTTTGGTGTTTCATAAAATTATTTAAAATATCTTTTTTAAGCAAAAAGGAATCAAGAGGACAGGCATTTTAGTTTGGATCAATCTACAGGTCAATAGCCATCCGTTTTAATGCTGACTCAAACAGGAGTGAAAACATGTTTTAAAACAATAAATGAAAACTAACCTGAATTGCTTGGCGGACATTTTCCATCTCTGAATTAAAATTGGGCTTCTCCTTTGCTGTTACTAGTTCGAACACTGCACAACATGACTGCTCGCATCGCTCAAAAACTGGCATCGCAAGAGATCCACAAACTTTATGGTTGAGTGCGTGATCCACCCGCAAGTACTCGGGCTTGCGGTAATATACTACATTCGAAGTCCATTCCGGCATCTTAGATATAAACACACGCCCAGGGAGACCAGGGAAAGAACCAGGTGTTTCCCTGGCAGCAAATGTAAATGTCCTTGAAACTTCACGATAGCCCGCGAGCATTTGATCCAGTAGATATGGCTGCTCGCAGGTGCTTAAGAAAGGCACATTTCCATGTTCAACAGGCACCCAAACTTGTGCAAGAATTCCACCACCAGCTGATTCCTTAAACAAGGACAATGCCTTGAGCAACTTCTCAGGAAGTGTCCACCCTAGGGACCTGGGAACAAAATTCTTCTCCTTATCCAAGGCATTAAGCAAAGAAATAGAGTTACCAATTCCATTGATAACTGAGTCTCCCACATTTGAGGAATTCACTGGAATACCAAACTGGTTATTGTTTCTCTGCTGTAATATGGGTCTGTCTCCGCAATTTGAAGAAGAAACTCCAACTGAATTAACAGAAGAACCACTGTTGTTTAGACAGAAGATATCAGGACTTTGTACTGTCAAATTCAATTGTGGAAAAGAAGAATCAAAGCTGCCAGGCAGTGTTGATTGAGCTGCTGACAATCCAACACCCGTGATAACTTCCTCTGTTGTCAAAGGGTAGCATAACTCGTGGTAGTTCTCAAAATCCATGAGCTCAGAGAAGCTGTATAGATCCCCTGCTACCAAATTTCCCTCTGCATCTGATGACATGAAACCCTCCATCTAAGCTGGAAAAGAAGCCCAAGAACCAATTGCTCCTACTCCCCTCTTCTCTAAAGTGAATATTCCACTTCAAAAACAATCAGAAAACAACCAAACACTCAGATCTTTTATTAAAAGGATAGATCTCCAATTCTCTGCTTCAGGATCTCACCATCAAAAACCCTATTCTTCCACAAAATTCACATTCCCAGTCAGTGAATCTCCCCTCTCCACAATCATTCATTCTCCTCCTTCATGAAAACCCCCCAAATCTCTAATTTCCATGTATAGAAACCCAGATTCATCACCAAAATCCAATCTTCTCCACACAAAAAAGACTCCTGTTTTTCTTAAGAATATCCAAAGAAAACCCTTCCAGGGCAAGGTTTTCAACTCTATCCTACTAAAAAAAAAAAAAAACAGAAAACAACCAAAAGCTCAGACCTTTCTATAAACAGGACATAAACCCAGACCCCCAATTCCTCACTTCAAGTCTTCACCATAAAAACCGCAACTTTCCACGAAATTCACACTCTCCGCGATCCTTCATTCAATCTTCTTCATGAAAACCCCCAAATCTCCAATTTTTTTCCAAGATTGGAAACTTTTTTCATCGAATATCACCAAATCAAATCCTTGTACGAGTCTATTTCCAGCTCTAATTGAGATACCCACTGGCACAAACCACAGCAGCTGTTTCCAACCCTAATTTAGAGAGAGAATGTCTCATCTGACATGAAAATCCACGAATTGCTAAAAAAGGAGAAGATTTCTACCTTTTTCATCATGAATCCGTATCCGAAAACGAAGCCTTAGCTCAATAGAGCAGGAACCCTAGATCGATTGACGCAGAAAAAGGCTACGGACAGAGAGATTTTGGAATTTTGCTAGAAAAGGGGGCAAAACCCTAGATCGTGTGGTGGCAGTGATGCAGATTTTGTTTATTTACAAAACAGCCATGGGAGGAAGAGAAATCAAACATGATCAAGCAAGGGCCATTTCGGGATTTTTGAAAAAGAGGAATCTCTAAGTAGCCGACAAGCTGCTGACACGTGGCCATAGAGGGTGTGCGTGCATTGACTGGGAACTGGATCTGGAATCTGGTCTGCGGGAGTTAGCTGAGCATCAGATTCCGTTGCATATGCACCGTGCACCTCCGGAGCATTGTTTGGAAGATTGCAGTACAAGGTCTAGAGTCTAAATAGGCCAAAACCTTGGATCCTCTATGAACTTTGGATCCTTCTATTAGAATATAGGCAACAAAAAATTATTTTTTCATAAATCTAGAAGACTCGAAGTGAACTCGATTCATCCAAAGCAAAAAAAAAAAAAAAAACGACTTAAATGGAATCAATGCAGAAACTAATGAGAGTCATGTTTTTTATTTAGATAATTTTAAAAATATTTTAAAATGAATCAAGTTCTTACATCACAATCATGATAATTAGTTTAAATTAATAAATTCATATTGTAACGAAAATACTATAACAGTGAGAATAGAAGAAAAGCACTATATATTACGTAATTTGTTATTTCAAATATCAATAATAAGTTTTAAATTACATTTCAATCATTACTTTTAGATTGCTAACTCCAAACATCACAATCCGAATGGATAGTTTAGTTGGCCTACGATCACGGTTTGTACCTGAAAATTGTAGGGTTAAAACTGTACTGCCATATTGGGGCTATAAGGGAGTTTACTTTAAGCCTGGAGAGATTAGTCCAGATCAAAAAGTTGAGAATCCTCCGATGGCAAAAAGAAAAAACGCTCCAAACATCACATGTGATAAATTAAAAATAAATATTAATTTTTTTAAATCGGATTTGCCTATATTAAGCTCAATTCATCGTGAAAATGAGAAGACTCGACTCAAAAGAGTCAAGAGCCAACTCGACGTTTGATTACGCAGTTGGATTTTTTTTTTTCCCCGGGAGAGGGGGTTTTTTTTATCTTTGTGTTTGACGTTCAACAAGGGGCCCAAGTCCTATGATCAATCCATCCCATATCTTCTTAATGGAAATTTGAGTGGTCATGCAATGCATGGGTTTTCAACATTCACTTTCTAAACGGTCACAGGACATGATAATTTTATAAGCGGAAGAAGACGATAGTTCCGTTTTGCCTACTTGCGTCCCAGGTCACAGGTGTCAGGCGTCAGCTAGCAGAATACTCCCAAGCATTTCTTGGCACTTGATGCTAATATGCGCCAGAACCTTATCCAAACGTGCGCATGGGCAGTTACTTTGACTTGGGTGGGGCCCACATTTGCCTGGTTGAAGCCTTTCATCCACTTTGGATCAATTGGCACTTAAAAAGCAGGGACATGGATCAATATTTGATATTTTTGGTTTTTTTTTTTTTTTTGGTTAACCTACTTTGATGGATCTGAAATTTGAGCTTCCATTAATTCCTTTAAAAGGGTATGATATGGTTGGCTTAGATGGAAAAATAAAGGGAAATCTTCATATAAAACTTTTGCCTGATTTTTAAGAAAGTACATGAAGATTTTGAGTATTTCAAAAAACTATATAGAAAAATTTTCTATATTTATTTCAATCAAATACTCACCAGAAAAAGTTTGAAAAGTGATTAAAAAAAAAAACCACCCTTATGTCAATTTCAGAATTCCTCTTTAATAAGTCATTTAAGAGAAATGATCAAGTTTGACCCAAATGACCTAGTGGGGCCCATTTCAGTAGCTTTATGCATAAATGCTTAAAAAGGGGGATTTATATGGATTCTAAATGACTGAAAAAATTAGCTTCATTAAATGGTTATGATCATCAAAATAAAAAAAGTATGTTTTGGGAAGAAAGAAGATTAAGAAAAAGATAAAAACATGTAAGAAGAGATAGGGTTTTTTTTGTTATTTTTCAAAAAAAGAAATTTTATGCAAAGGAATTGATTAAAAGAATTGTGATCGTTTTTCTTTTTTTTTTAGATATTCAAATCCTCATGTACTTTTTTAAAATGACTAAATGAGCCAAAGTTTTTTTACTTTTTTTTTGGAAGATTTTCCAAAAACAAAAGGTGGTATCTACGTTCAATCACTAGTACGTAAATTTCAATGGAGGATCATTCTCATCTTACAATACTATGTTGGGAAATTTTTTTTATAAAAAAAGCCTTAAATATCCCCATATCTCGAAATTGATCCTCAAATATACATATTTTCAAAATTGGTGCTTTCCCATATCGCCACCCTTTTTCTGAGATCGAATTGCCCTTGGCTCACGAGTTTGAGACTTGACACAACTCGTGTATTTGATTTATTAGAAACTTCATTCCCAAACTTCTACCTTCCTCCAAGAGAATAGAAAGCAAGCAAGGGTTCTCAACTCATTCGATCCAAGTGGTACTTCTCTACTTTCTATATTGTTATTGAGGTTTAAAGTCGCCCTCTACCTGTTAGTTTCATTTTCATAGATTTTGAGTATAAAAAGAATATAACAATCTATAAATCTAATTTCTTGTTCTTCTGTGGGCCCCAATCCACGATCCAAACTATCCGATAAATATCCTTGTATTGATCGCACAAATCAAGAGGTTTAGTTTCATATCTTAATTTCTCATGGCTTTTGAGAAACTAAAAATGCCCAAAATATCCAAATATATATAGTCATTGGATGTACTCATTTACTCAAGTAAAAATGATATTTTAACAAATACGGTAACTTATTTCACATGTGTAAGATTTGCATATGTGACATCTACATATGTAAAACCCATTTCCTATCATATGGGTAAAAGGCAATCAATCCAAATCATAGGAACTCAGATCCTATAAATTCCTATGCAAATAAACACACCCTAAAGAGCCTCTCTGTTGAATTTTTAAATCTTTGGACATTATGAAATTCCTGAATGCTCTCTTTTGTTTGAACATTCAGAAATTCTACCAAGAAATAGAGCGGCTGTAATTCCTGGAATCCCAAAGATTATTTAAGACCTTTTAGGTGGTTGGAATCTAAAAATGTTTGGCAAATGCGAGGAAATAAGATATCACATCTTATCCAAAAATCTCCAGCATTGTAAATTCTTATCGAAAATTATAGTAAAAAAATAGTCTCTAAGGGGCTGTTTCTTTATAAGCATTTCTGACAGGAATTCAAGTTGTCTTGAAATTCCTAAATTCCTTCCAGAAATTCAATGTTTACTTATGAGAATTCCCAGCATTTTAGAATTCCAAAAAGGTAGCATTCTCAAATGCTAGCCTTTACTCTAGCATTTACAAATCTAGTCATTCCGGGAGATTTCTTTGCAACCCCAGCCATTCCGATAGAGATCTGTTGCAACTCCGGGTCTCCCCAACGGTGGAATGTCATATTCTCTTCCACCCAACTGCACAAAAATCAGTCTCAATCATCTTCTTCCTTTGCACTCCTTTTGCCCACCTGGTTTGTTTATCTATTTTTCTCCCATCTTGTTGCATGCTTCCTCTTCTTTTTTTTTTCTTTTTTCTGAAGTGTTTTGATGGAAAGGGAAGAAAATGGTTTTTAGGGTTAATTTTGATGGAATGAAAAATAACCCACCCTTCTCCTCTCTATCATATACAAGAAAGAAGCTAAAGGCCATAGATTTTAGGTTCTTCCACTAAAGTAGATAGCAAATCTATCATAATGGGATCTATTTTGGTTCGAAAGATGATTGAACCAGGGATGAGAAATCTGAAATTTGAATCTTCACAAGAAATAGAAAACCCACCTTGTTTAATTTCTTCCCTTGAAAATCATTCCGAAGAGGCCAAGGAGACACCAATGACGAGATTGTGCTCTAGTTTATAATCTTAGAAAACGTTCCTCCTTGTAAAAGACAGGAATATGCTATGTGCTTATTACATTGTCCGACATTTGTAGTCTCTTCTTAATTCTCATCTAATAAGCCCTTTTTACCACCCTATAACAAAATTTGCATAAACTTCTTTACCTCATTAACACAGAGGTCTTATCATGAACCCCAGTTCTGTGGGGATGTGTGAGCCTATTCCATCTAGCATTAGGTGTCCCAAATATTTATAAAATATTATCTTTATGTATATTTTAGCCTTATATTTGTATACAGATAATGCATAATATGTAAAAAAAAATCCGCTTAAGAATTCAAGTAAGTATAAAACAGTGAATTTGTGGAATTCAAATTGGATGAAATTCTTAGACAGGAATTTCAGCATGAACGTAACAGAGAATTTAGGAACGTCAGGATTCAGCAACATTTCAGAATTCTAGCATTTCAAATTCTACAAATTTCAGCAGACATAAATTCTAAGAATTTTTGTAAAGAAACGGGCCCTAAATAATTAATCTTGAGAAATTTAAGTGTTAAAACAAACTTTTGAGGTTAAGGTGGAAATAGGCTGGAGTTTTTTATTTTTTGGTAAATGGAGGAGTTGTCGTCACATGATTTGCGCCCAAGTCACACATCCATGTGTAAGTTTTGACAGGAGTACTCCAAATGTCCGACAGAAAGGGTAGTGAGGAATACTCAATGCCAAGGATTCCCATGCGGAGACAAATTGAAGAATACTATAAAATATTCTCTAAGCTAACTCCCAATTGTGCCTACCTTTTGACTAGTCTGGCACCCTCTTCCAATCTACACTCAGGAAAAAGTCATAAAACTATTAAGATTGAATTTTTTTTTTTTTATAACATTGTTAAGATTTAGTTTTTGAGACCATAAGATACAGGGACAAGAAAGTAGGGAGGAGATTTTGCACTTTGCACAACTCTAATCCATGAAGGGACCTTCAGTACACCCCCTGCACCCAATGATTGGCAGGCTTTTTGTTGGTCTCCTCATATCTGGACCACATGTGACAGAGAGAGCATCAAGCCATCAACCATTCCAATGCAACATTCTCATTCACAAGGCATTTATATTGTTCTCGGGTTCTATGCATCCAAAACTGAATAGTAGGATTAATAACAAAAATGAAATTGATTAGGGAATCACAAGGTGTTTAAAAATTCCCTCTCTTGAGCATTGGGCCAACTAAAAAAAAAAAAAAAAACCACTTAAAAAAACTTTAGAAAACCTCAGATTAGTAATAGATAATCCCCTTCGGCTCTGTAACTCATCGTGGTCTCTCTCTCCTCCTATGCATATCGGTTTTAAACAATTTATAGCTTTTCCAGGGCTGTTTGGTTAGGTGATTTGTCTCAAAAATATTTTTAAGAATGGTGACATTAGAAATTTGAAACTTCTGAAATCCTCCATCTTTTGAAAATCCCCATTTTTTTAAATTGGTTCTCTTGATTCATGAAATATTTTTTTAGAAATGGGGGATTTTTGTAAAAATTCCCATTATTGATATGGGTTCTCTTGATGGAGTTGGATTTGATTTCAAAAAAAAAAAAAACACTAAGCAAATATTCAAATTAGAGACGGGGAGGAGAGATGCATTTAATACGTCATTATTGATTTTTAAATATTGATGCATGTTATTGATTGTAAACAAATTTTAATTCATTCTAATGCAATATTTAGTTGTTTGTTGTTGTGATTTGTGTTAAGTCTATGGACCACCACAAACTCCACATTGGTATGATATTGTCCACTTTGGGCCTAAGCCCTCATGAATTTGCTCTTGGACTCTACCCGAAAGGCCTCATACCAATGGAGTACTTAGTCCTACTTATATGCCCATGATCTTTCCCATTTTTAGCCGATATGGGACTTTGGTTGCACATCCCCAACAATCCTCCCCTCAAACAAAGGACCATATCTCTTTGGATATTTTTACTGGGCCTCCCCTTAAACGATCATCCATCCGTCCGCTCCATCGAGGAGAGCCAACTCGAGAGCCTCATCACGGATCCACCAATCGTGAGTACCGCGCTTTCCCTGCGCTGCGCATCACTGGGGCCCACCACCTTTGCTCGGCAAGACGAGGATTCTCCTGACTAAGTCTAAATCTGATTTCCGGAACTTCATTGGACCGTGTAGGTTATGAGAGTTACTTCGGAAATGGCAGGTGGAAACTCACTAAAGGGTCTCTTATTATTGCGAGAGGGAAGGCGTGTAATACGTTGTACAAGACACATGTGAAGCTATGCAAAGGTGTGTTGAATGCTGTTGAAGACAGATCCTCTCCAAATCTGTGGCACAAGAGACTGGGACATATGAGTAAGAAATGACTGTAGTTATTGGCAAAGAAAGATCGTATTCATTACTCCAAAGGTACATCCCTTGACCCTTGTGATTATTGCTTGTTTGGTAAACAACATAGGGTATCTTTTTCTAAAACATCAACGATAAAATCTAATGTATTGGATTTGATATATTCTGATGTTTGTGGTCCCATGGAGGTGGAGTCATTGGGTGGAAATAAGTTTTTTGTCACATTTATTGATGATGCATCCAGGAAAGTCTGGGTTTATACGTTGAAATCGAAGGATCAGGTGTTCCAGGTATTTCAACAGTTTCATGTCATGGTTGAAAGAGAAACAGGAAAGCTCTTGAAATGTCTCCGCACAGATAATGGTGGAGAGTACACATCTAACCAGTTTAAAGGCTATTGCTCAAAGCATGGTATTCGACATGAAAGAACAGTTCTTGGTACTCCACAGCACAATGGTGTGAAAGAGAGAATGAACCGCACTATTCTTGAAAGGATGAGATGCATGATTAGAGTGACACAGCTACCCAAGCCATTTTGGGGTGAAGCTGTCCTGATTGGCGTTTACCTGATTAACAGGTCTCCCTCAGTTCCTTTGGATTTTGACATTCCGGAGAGAAAATGGACAGGTAAAGATGCTTCATATTCTCATTTGAAGGTATTTGGGTGCAAGGCTTTTGCACATGTACCAAAGGAGCAGCGTTCAAAGCTGGATGATAAGGCAGTATGTTGCATTTTCCTTGACTATGGTGGAGCTGAGTTTGGTTACAGATTATGGGATCCAGAGAAGAGGAAAATTATCAGAAGTAGGGATGTGGTGTTTCATGAAGACCAGTTCTTTGGAGATATTGGGAATACTGAAAAATCTAAAGAAGTTGTTGATGGAGTGGTTGATCTCACACTGACACCTTCTCCAGTGCAGACTACAGGTGGAGAAGGTGGACAAAACGATCTGGATCATGATGAGGCGCAGGGGTTGCCAGATGAACAGGGTGTTGAGCAGGGGGAGCAGTCTCCTCAGTTAGAAATCACAGAACCTCAAGTTAGGAGGTCTACTCGAGAGCGTCAACCATCAACAAGATATCCTGCAGCAGATTATATTTTGCTTACTGATGAGGGGGAGCCAGAGAGCTACACAGAAGCAACAACTCATGCAGATAAAGATGAGTGGATGAAGGCTATGCAGGATGAGATGAGTTCTTTGAAAAAAAAACAATACTTATGAGCTGGTAGAACTTCCAAAAGGTAGGAAAGTTTTAAAGAACAAATGGGTGTTCAAACTGAAGAGAGATGACAGTGGAAAACTGATAAAGCACAAAGCACGACTAGTGGTCAAAGGCTTTGCGCAGACGAAGGGTATTGACTTCGATGAAATCTTCTCTCCAGTTGTTAAGATAACTTCTATTAGAGTTGTCTTGGGTCTAGTCGCCAGCATGGACCTTCAGTTTGAACATATGGATGTGAAGACTGCATTTCTTCATGGTGATCTGAAAGAAGAGATCTACATGACTCAGCCGGAGGGGTTTGAGGTAGAAGGAAAAGAACAGATGGTTTGCAGGTTGAAGAAAAGTCTCTACGGGCTGAAGCAAGCACCAAGGCAATGGTACAAGAAGTTTGATTCATTCATGGTGAGTCATGGGTACCGGAGGACAGCTGCAGATCACTGTGTTTATGTTCGTAAATTTGGTAATGACAAATTTATCATCCTTCTTTTATATGTATATGATATGCTGATAGTTGGACATTATAGTAAGATGATTGACAGGCTAAAAATGGATATGTCAAAGACTTTTGACATGAAAGACTTGGGACCCGCACGACAAATTTTGGGAATGCAAATACGTCGTGACAGAAATACCAAAAAGCTGTGGTTGTCATAGGAGAAATATGCTGAACGGGTGCTAGCAAAGTTCAACATGAAAGATGCTAAGCCAGTTAGCATGCCTTTAGCCAGTCACTTTAAGCTCAGTAAGAGACTATGTCCTACTACAGATGAAGAAAAGGAACGGATGATGTTTGTTCCATACTCCTCAGCAGTTGGGAGTCTTATGTATGCCATGGTGTGTACACGGCCAGACATTGCTCATGCAGTGGGTTTAGTGAGTAAATTTCTTTCTAATCCTGGGAAAGAGCATTGGAAAGCAGTGAAGTGGATCTTCAGATATCTGAGAGGTACATCAGATTTTTGCTTGTGTTTCGGAGGTTCAGAACCAATACTTGAAGGCTTTACAGATGCTGATTTTGCAGGCGATCTTGATCGTCGGTTGTCTACTTCTGGATACTTATTTTCTTTTGCAGGGGGCGCTATTTCCTGACAGTCTAAGTTGCAGAAGTGTATAGCATTGTCTACAACCGAAGCAGAATACATAGTTGCTAATGAAGCAGGGAAGGAGATGATTTGGTTGAAGGAATTTTTTCGAGAACTGGATTTGAAGCAAGAAGAGTATGTAGTCTACTGTGATAGTCAAAGTGCTATGGATCTTAGCAAGAACGCTACATACCATGCCCGCACGAAACATGTTGATGTGAGATATCATTGGATTCGTGAGGTCATCGAAAAGAATCTCATGAAGCTGGAGAAGATTCATACTGACAAGAATCCCTCAGACATGATGACTACGGTCGTGTCTAAGGGAAAGCTAGAGCTGTGTTCAGAGTTGGCAGGACTGGACTCCTAGTAAGGGGGTTCAGAGGCGTCTTCCCCATGGTCTGGACGGGGAGATTGTTGGCCTAGTGGGTCCAGACCAATTGGGTCCAGGGTCATGGGTATTTTGGTAATTGTACCGGGACTTTCTTGTTGACTAAGATAGGGTTTCTTGGGGGATAAGAAAGAGAGCATTATATATTCATGTAATGTGTAACCCATGAGATACTGTACTGCATATCATACAGAGAGTGAACACAAAGGAGAGTCGAGTTTCTTTCCCGTGGACGTAGGCAAGATTGCCGAACCACGTAAATCTCTTTGTGTGTGATTGCTTGTTCTTGTGTGGTTGATTGATTGCTCGATCGCTGATTTGTGTTAGGGTTTTAGGAAGGAGTTTTAGATTGGATTTTAGGGAGTAGTTTTGATTTTGATTTGAACAAATAAATGAATGAAGATCAAGGATGTTTTGGTTCCAATTCATTTCCAATCAAAGTGCCCAAACATCAACGGGTCAAATCCATGAAGTCCTTTGTTAGTTATTCTTTTTAACGGACTACATGGATTTGTTTTTAACAATCTTTTTAAAGTTTTACAAGAAAAAAAAAACAGACTTTTGCGAAGTGCTCAATCTCTATTTTTTCTAAATGACAAATTAGACACTTGATTAAAAAATAACAAGAATAGAGGTATATTGTAATTTGACACCTTTGCAATAGAATTGCTATATATACCATTTGTCTCAAAAAGAAAAAAAAAGTGTTGCATATCATTTTATTATAGGGCAGATGCTAAACATAAGTCAATTAAGAAATAGGGTTTTATCATCTAGGAATTTTTAACCTCTAAACTTGTCTTTGCTTTTAATTAGAAGGAACATCTCACTTCTCAATTTTTCTTGTTGCTAAACGAACTCTAGATTCTCTCAGGATAACTCTCGTGTCACAAAAATAAACATAAATACACAATTGACTTGTTTCCTCTTTTGTCATTAGTAATGTGAAGAAAGTACAATAAAATAACGATTAACATTTTTAGTTGACTATCATCGGCCCCCGTCAAACGATAATCAGTGGCGGACTCACAGACAAGGGGCTTGGGGCGTCATCCCCCACCGGCTTGGAAAAAAAATACCATTAGGGTTATATAGGCCATCTATCCCAGCCCCCATCTCAGTCTCTCCCCTCTCTCAAGTAATTCCAACGTAAATACCATAACGGATAGTCCTTTCGTCATCTCTCTCCCTCTCTCTATCTAGATCTCCCTCCCTCTTTTTCTCAATCTTGTCTATCGATTCACCTCCCTCTTAAAAAGAGCCGTAACACATCCCTTTTCTATTCCCTCTATAGACTTTACAAATACGGTGATGTTGAACATAATGTAGAGCCCTATGTAGGATTCGAGAGCAGTAATCTCAAATCAAGCCTTTCTTTTTAGTTTGAACTGGGAATTGAAAGAAGATTGTTTGATTGTTACTTCTCCTGACTATTTCTTTTGGTAATGTAATATGCATTTTTTTTCTTTGAAAATTTTGGCCCATGATCATCTACTTTGGAATTAAAAACATGTACTTACATCTAGATATTGTTCTGAGACTAAACTTTGATGAAATATGTTTTCTCATGACACTACTTAGCTATGTAATTTAGAGTTGAGCTTATGTTCTATTCTATTATTTTCTATTTTTAATGGAAGATTATCTTTGACCTAACTGAATAAAAATAAAATTGAAATAACCTTACTGCATGATAGCACCCAAGAGTTAATTGAAAGGGTCATAGCCCATTTTCTAATATAGGAGTATTTGTTTAGTCTTTTACTAAAGGAGATAAAAAAAAAATCTAATGTTGGTTTAGCCTCTTTTTATAGAAATTTGATGCTTAGAAAGTCCAAAATTCAAATACCTTAGGGCCTGTTTGGATATACAGGAAAATAAAAGAAAGTCATATTTTATGAAATATAATCTTTCATTTTCTAAAGAAAGAATTTTTGTGCATTTGGTAATCCAAGAAAAATACAAAGAAAAATATCATTTTCTTTAAAAAAACTTAAATTTTTTTCCTATAGCTCTCCCCTATAGAAAACTTTTTACAATATAAAAATCTTTCAAAATTAGGACTATAAAATGGTAAAGTAAAGTAAATAACACCACCAAATCTATCATGATGTACTTATTTACATATATGGTAAAGTAAAGATAAATTTCACATCACGGTAAAGGTGAGGTAAAGTAAAGGTGTGATAAAGAATATGGCGAAGTAAAGTAGGAGAGAGTGGTAAAATAATTTCTTTGTGTTTGACTTTATTTTATCACACTTTACCGTAGTTATGGTAAAGACAAAGTGACTTGTGATAAAGTTTATGGCAAAAAAGTGGCGGCTAAACCCTACTTTACCACACTATTTTTTCATCTAAGCATGGTGAAAGGATAATATGTAAGTACATTTAGGTCAATGCATGTTTGTTTGTATGCATGGTAAAGAAAAACAAATATTGATGTCACATCTTCATGGCCAAAGATGAGGTAAAGTAAGGCAACACAAAGTATGTGGTGAAGTAAAGTAAGTGAGAGTTGTAAAGTAGTTGTCCTTTGCATTTACTTTATTTTACTACACTTTAAATAGTTTTACGTGATAAAGAAAAGTGACTAAATATAAATAAAAAATAAAAAAAAGTAAAAAACTGGCAGCTGAAATTCACTCTACCACACTACCTTTTAATCCATACATGGTAAATTCCATATAAATTGAGTATCTAATAAAAAGATTATCGTAATAATAAACTTTACTATAATTAATAACATTAACATGTTATCTTGGATCTTTTAAATATTTATTAAAATTATATTACCTTCCAAGCAACTCAATTTAAAATCTGTAATATTTTTTAAAAATTGTCCAACAGCAAAAATATTATAATATTCTATTCTATGCTATTTCATTCTTGTAATATTTAAATCAACAAATATTGTATTCTATAAACATCCAAACGAGCCCTTATTCACGAAACTACTTTACAGAGATGATACTTGAGGCAACATTGGAGGAGAATACATTCTCTTATTGCAATGACTTGCACTGAAGTATTACTGATTTTAAACTTCTGTTCTCTTATTTCCTTTCTCTTTCCATGGCCATCTGCTTGACTAATTTAATAGTTCAATGTTTTGAGCCCGACACACAAAATCACCAAGCAAGTAGAATTTAATAATTTCAACAAGAAGATAGCTATAATCTGTTGTATACCAAACTATTCCTCTTGGAATATATTCAGGGGATTTTTTTTTTCAAAACAATGCAATGGGATTTTCCCCTCACTTCCCTTTGGTCCCTTCATGAAATTATTAATTTTTTTAATTAACACCCCCCCCCCCCCCCCCCCCTAATGAAAATCTCGGGTCCACCACTGGTATCATGTAGAACAGGATTTGGGTCCATTCTCCATTTTCTTATGCAAAATTAATCATTCACATGTAATAAGAAAACTAAAACATGCAAAAGATCAAGAAGAAGAGGAAGAATACTAAAAAAAGAAGGATATCTACTATATACTATATATATATATATATATATATACATACTATTATAAAAGAGAGCAAGATGCACAACTTTTTACTTTTTTTTCACTACATACTTGCCCAATCAAATGCTAGATGTGGGCCCCACTTAAGATAATAATAATAAGATTATAAAAGGAGAAGAACTTGTGTGGGCTCCACATAGATAATAATAATATAATCTATATATTATTATTACCCTTCTAAAAGAGAAGAACTTGGGCCCCACTTATGTAATAATAAGATTATAAAAGAGAAGAACTTGTGTGGGCCCCACCTATATAATAATAATATTATCTATACATTATTATTATTATTACTATTTCTCTATCTCTATCTCTATATCTATATCTATATCTATACATCTATACCCTTATATAAAAGAGAGTAAAGTATAATACTTTTTCACTACACACCTGCTCAATAAAATGCAAGATGTGGGCCCACTTAATTAGTATTCTCTATTTCTCTATCACTATTTTTCTATCTATCTATCTATCTACTCTTACAAAAGAGAACAAAATGACAATGCTTTTTACTACACACCATGACCCACTTATAATTTTCACTAAAGTGTAGTACTTTTTCACCAAACACCTGTCCAATAAAATGCAAGATGTGGGCCCCACTTAGTATGATTATTTTTCACTACAAACCTGCCCGATAAAATGCAAGATGTGGGCCCCACTTAGTATTATTATAGATATATATATATAGATATTCCCAATAAATTGCACGATGTGGGCCCCTCTTAGTATAATTATTTTTCACTATACACCTGTCCAACAAAATGCAAGAAAATGAATCAAGTGTATTTTACTTACTACCTTTTTGGTGTTCAATACTTATAATTTTGTGGGCACTTTTAAATACTTCGCCATTAGCTTAAAAATCAGTTTAAAAGTCGCGACAAAAGGTATTAGCTAGCTTGCTACTTTTGTTATTGTTGCTGGTGGCCAATTGGTGGTTGTGTTATAATTCAAATATCAAATTGACTACACACGAGAGAATTAACATTATCTTTTTTTTTACCTGAAACAATGCTAATTGTGCAAATAGTTTTTATTTATTTATTTATTTATTTTTATTTTTATTTTTTTGTGGAAGTAAAAGATACTTGGGTGGTATTTGTATTTGAAATTTGAGAGTTAAGAACATCAGAGAGCTCTGGGAGGTTTCCAAAAGATATGAGATTATTTTCTTTGTACGGATGTAACCCTTTGTTATTATTTTTTAAACATTAACCCTTTAATCTTTTGTGCACTAACTTTAAATATTTGTAATTTGATGTTCCTTCAGTTGTATATTATGTATTATGGCCTTTGAAAAAGGTATAGGGACCTCCAAAACTTATAAGCAAATCCCATATATACAAGTACTACATTTGCATTATTGTTTTATGTTTAGTTTTTTCTTTTTCTTTTTTAAGAAAAAAGCAGCAACTGACAAAATATCATAAATAAGAAAGTGAAACGTACAAACTTAAACTCATTTTATGTCCGTCCTGTCTTTTTCTCTCTTTTAATGAAAGTTACCATGAAAAAAAAAATTAAATATTCTTTTTCCTTTTGCTTCATGTATTTGTATTTTATTTAGTTAGAATAATTGAGTTTTCAATCTAACATAATGTTGTATTGATCTTGATTTATACCCCTGTTGGAAGAATAATCACAAGTTGGATAATGTGATAACTACTACTAAATATTGGTTCTCTTCTAATATTAATGATTGCTAAAGATAATTCCATAAATGCAATTTAGTGGTAGGTCTTATAGATTGCTATCATAAAATTATTGTTGTTCTGTACAATTTTTTAGTTTCTTAATATATAACTTTTGTGAATTTTTTTATTATAAAAGGGCATTTCAAAGGCATGAATATCTTATTTATTATTGCTTATACTCATGAGATTTAAATTGAAAAACTTTGATCATTTTCTAACACATTTATTTCTTTCATCATTGCAAGCTTCTTCTTCTTCTTCTTGTTCTTCTTCTTTTCATATATTTCAATGAAGCGTCATGCATTTCCTTAAAGGAAAAACGAGAATATCATAGAAACTGCTTGTTATGCTAGCTTTACTACTAACTTCAGAGTCAATGAATAAAGTGATCGTTTTAAGTGTAAACAACTAAAATAAGTATTTGATGCTGAACTGCAACAAATTCAGTTTGTCTTTATTCATTTCGAATTTTTCTTACTTTGATCATCACTCTCATCCTCTATACAGAACAGAGCAGAATAGTTGATCTAGAATACCTATGTTACATTCTTATGCATTTCTTAAGAGGAAGGTCCAATTCTTTTGCCAGATTTGTATTTGTAGTTTTTTGTTTTTTGGTATTTTTCCCCTATGGATATCTCTATTTGTAAGCTTCCATTTAACTAAACTTCTATGATTACTTTGTATTATTCTTTTCTTACTGGGTATAAAATATAGCACTTTATATCAAGTAAAAAGAAGATGCTGACTTTTGGAGAGGTTTTGTCTCTTTTTACCTGATAATGGTCTGTCTTATAAAATAAAACAACGCACATGTTAAATACTAATATTTATCAACAGGTGCTCTACAAATCTTGCTCGTCAGAGTTCATATAATAGTTCCACCATTGTTGATTCTTGTCGCTTGAGGACAAGTCGGATCACTTCATTATTTTTTATGATCTGTGTGAGATGTTATTCTTTATTATAAGTTAAAACTAAAACCACCATCTCAGTTTTTTTATTCTGATGTCCTTAGGTAGGATATAATTATTATTTTTTCCTTAATAGAATCTGATTTTGTAGTGAACATATAATGTTCATGGTAATTGGTTTAGCAGGTCAAGTCTACCAAGAAACTGATAAGTCGACCTGATAGATTAAATAAAGTAAATTTAAATTTCTTAGTACACATTCATGATAAAATATCTAGAAATATGTGATTTATATCCTCAAAAAGTTATATAAACTCCATATCGATGGTCTTTTGAGATCTCATTTTTCTCACTATATCATCGTTTTATTGTTTTCAAATGTATATGAAAAAAGTATTGTCAGCTATATTTGGACATTGCATGGGCCTTGCAATTTACAATCACTCATTTTCTGTTGAAAGTTGATTTTTAAATGTATTTCAGCTTCTACTAAATTTTTTAAAAGCTTTATTTTTAATTTTTTTTTAATAAAACTGTATGTTCGGTGCACGTGCATTGCACGTGTTGGGCTTCGCTAGTATATATATATATATATAGAGAGAGAGAGAGAGAGAGGGGAACCAAGGCCGGATTTTATAGTTGGCTCATGGCAGAGATTGCCGTATCGGAGCTTCTCTTCCTCTACCTATATCTATCTTGTTCCCATCGATGATACTCGCTCTCTCTCTCTCTCTCTCTCTCTCTCTCTCTACAATCTCTCCGTCGTGTTTGATTAGCCAAAATAAATGATGAAATACCTGAACAAGTGATAGAAGATTTGGCTGGGCTCAACGTGCATAATTGACTAAATGAGTGGGTTCGAGCCAGACGTGTTTCAAGCAGGCTAAGCTCGGACCAACAGCCTAAGTCGAGGTTGGGCCGAATTTGTGGGCCACAAATAAAGGGGTTAGAGGCCTGGGATTAACCCCAATCTTGATGATATATGAGCCCATCCAAGTTGTCTCTTTCCATCCTCTCTAATCCCATGATCAGTAGGGCCTATACACACACACACCTACACACATATATATATATACCTCTTTTGGTATTCCCAAATCCGAGCAATTTCACATTAACTATCTGAACCTTCCATTATCGCCATATGCTTTAGTTACAGATTGTCCAATTATTTCGATAAAAGATCAAATAATGAATACATTATAAAAAAAAATAAAAAAAATCATGATGCAAGGAGGCCATGCCCACGGCCCCCATAGACAATCTGGTCATGTACTTTGAATGAATATGATGAAAAAATTATCTCGTTGGGGTGAGAGAGGCTCGAACTCTCGACCTCAGGATAACTCAATAAGATGAGACCTACGCGCTAGCCAACTGCGCCACCACCCCTTTGGTGCTTAAAATTTTATATTTAGAGTTATTAACTATAGGTAGTGGATTGCATCATTTCACTATTTCTAATGGATCCGCCTGATGCATGTCATGGCCAGAATTTGTTTGGTTACTGACTTACTGCAAGAGTCTCTGGTCCTATGCTATGAAAAATCCTGGATTGAATTAGCCATTTTCAGATTAAGCCATCCTCTTTGGCATATCCATTTGTTTCGGATATTCTATTGAACAACCTAAAAATTAGACTGAAAGTTTCATTTCCTATTTTCATCATAACTAGCATGAAGGCCTTGTGCATCGCACAAGTTAAGTCTCGTGCGACCTGAATAATATATTAAAATTAATATTATTTTAATAAAAATCTATTTATAACAAAATAATTAATAAATTCAAATGAATTAAAAAAATATGAAAACCAAATCTTTCTTCCCTTAATCCATGTCAGCATACACATGCATTTAAGCTCATTTTAAATACTAAATAATAACTTTTAAAATAATCTTAAATATTTGTAGTGTAGAGTTGAAAGGCATCCCTTGGAATTGGGTTAGATCCACACAAATGGCCCAATAGACATTTTTATTGAAAAGACACATATGTAGAGCCCAAGAGACACATTAGGCTAAGAGGCACGTTTTATTGAAAGGGTACATATTATGTATTTTTTAAAGGACACATCCACAAATGAACCCTAAAAAGTTGATGGGCTTATTCTAAAGCCAAAATTGAATTTTTTTTAGGGTTTTTTTTTCCAACCACTATCCAGCTTTAAAGAGATAGTGTGACCTGAGTAATACATTAAAATTAATATCCCTTTCATAGAAATCTATTTATAACATAATAATTTAAAGAGAAAGTGCGACCTGAATAATATATTAAAATTAATATCCCTTTCATAGAAATCTATTTATAACAGAATAATTTATAAATTCAAATGAACCAAAAAATTATAAAAACCAAACCTTTCTTCCCTTAATCCACGCTAGCATACACATATGCATTTTTGCTCATTTTGAATACTAAATAAAGAGTTTTAAAATAATATCAATTTATAGAGTTGTAAGACATCCCTTTGAATTGGGTTAGATCCACACAAATGACCAATAGACATTTTATTGAAAAGACACATATGTAGCCCAACAGACACATTAGGCCAAGAGGCACGTTTTATTGAAAAGACATGTATATAGCCCAAGAGACACATTAGCCTAAGAGACACGTTTTATTGAAAATGAACATATTATGTATTTTTAAAATGATACATCCACAATCCACAAATGAACCCCAAGAAGTTGATGTGGCTCCTCCCAATGCCAGAATTGAATTTTTTTTTTTTTTTTGAGGTTTTTTTCCAACCACTATCCAGCTTTAGGGAGAAAGAATGTCATATACCAAACACAAGTGTAAGAGGCCCGTGAAAAAGAAGGAAAAAACAGAAAAACACTAAATTAGAAAGTAAAATACGGGCCAAAAAAGGTATTTAATTTGAGGAAAATATTTAAATGCACTATAAAAAAAACTAAACATCATATTAGTAAATTGAAAAGATATAGTTTGTAAAACTAAGAACTAAATTAAAAAAGTAAAATAATCCACCCGTAGACTTTCATTAGAATATATAAAAAAATTATTTCTTTTTACGTTCAATCTATAGACTCAACTCAAGAAAGAAATCATTTATGGTAAAAAAAAATAAAAATTAGACGAATATAGTCCGATGTACAAACCCTTTAGCTGTGAAAAAAATTGATAAGTTGGAATTAGAGTGGGCGTAATGTTCATAGAAACACCCATCAAAAACAAAAACAAAAACACAAAAAAAAAAAAAAAAAAAAAAAAAAAAAAAAAAACCGAAATAAAACAACGTCAAGACTGAATTTAAGAAAAAAGAGTAAAGTCCTTACTGTTTGATCAACCCAAGTTAAAAAGGTTAACCCAAATGAGAAACAGGAGATAGCCTTGTTACAGGTAGATTTGTATGCCACTCATCTATCTCACAAAATAAATAGAATGAGTTTAACCCCAACAATGGACTATCAGGCCTGAACCAGGTTTAGGGTCACTCAAAATGCAATGAGTCCAGGGTGGATTGGATGGGCAAGTTGAATATCAAGGAGGACCCAATCCGAACCTGAAGGCCAGAAAAGAATTTGGTTTGCTGAGTCAGGGGTTCGGACCGGGTTAGTGGGTCCGACTCCAAATCTAGAAACATTTGATACTCTGGTGACCTGAAACGAGACATTGGACAAGTAGAATCCACCCTTTTCCAGATGGTCTCAACCGTTTATCAAGAAGTTGCATAAAATAGTGACAGGTTTGATGGACGGCTATGATCATCAAATCAAATATCAAGGCGATCCATGGGTCATCCACGGGCGGCTTTCTTATCCAACGGTTCCTATCCAGCAGAAGATCCACTACTACCACAAGCTACAAAACTACAAAACCCACCCTCTTCTCTTGAGTCTTGACTCTTGAGTAGGGTTGCAAACGGGATGGTTTTGGATCGGAACCATAGTGGAATGAGACCCGGATCCATTTCTAAATAACGGTTCTGGTTTCAAATCCAATTTTGACTCGGAACCTGTTTGGTTGGTTCCAGACCCGGTTCCAATAGGAAAATCCGGAACCGGGTCCACTCAGAGGACTGAAATCTAATTCTAAAATCGATTCTAATTTTTCTTAAATAAGTTTATTATTCAACTTATATAAGTGCATCAATTCTACTACCTCCAATATTATTATTATACATAAAAATGTAAAATAGGAGAGTAGATTTTAAAGTATAACTAGCAACAAAAGTAGGAATATATTTAAAATTAAAGTAAGAGAAAATATATTATTTAATTGAAATAGAGAGTCTCATATAGACACTGGTGCATAAGTATAGTTGCACATAATTGTCACCATGATAATGTAATATTAAAGAATATATAAACTAAAAGTTTATGAAATAAGTATGTTTATGCAAAATAATAAATAATGAATTCTGCTTCAAACATAAAGGTGAATTATAAATAATGGGAGATGCTCCTATGAGAGATAAATTCCCACTAAACCATAACAACATTTCCAAAAATAAATTCAACATCAAACCCAAGAAAAATCTAAAAAAGCATAAAAAAGAATAAAAAAAGAAATAGGTAATTACATTGGAAAGTGAGCTCCTCCTTATCTACATATATAACATTGTCTAAAATATTGTTCTCGTATGGCTTTGAAAAACTCAAAACATCAAATTCCCACTCTTAAGTCCAAACAAAATTTGTGTGAAAAATTGCATGTTTCTGTATGTGCTATTCAAATTCCCTCCTGCTACAGGTATATTGTATGGGAGTTTTGTTGGACAACGTACTACTGTATCGTTTATTCATTTATCATATACATTACCAGTGTAAATTTAACCAATCCTTTCCCAAAATCATCCCTAACTAAACAATGCATCATTATCATCAATTCATCATCTTAGCCTCATCCCATTCTTCAGATAATATATTATTTAGAATTGGTTCCGACAATATGGAGATCCCCGGTTGACTTGGATGACACCAGGGGTGCAACTCCGAGTCGGTTAGTATTGGATCCATCCAAGTTCGACCTCTATTTTATGCAGGTAAATTTTGTGGGGATCATCATGGGTCACCACACTCTGGCTCATTTAGCTATTATGTCAAAATATAAAGCAGATTCAGTAAAGATCCAACCAATTTACAAAATCTACAAGCATACAAGGGCTTTTCTGCCAACTATGTGAGGCTGGGTTGAGCATTTTAAGCATACATAGAACGAAGCCTGGCCTGTTAGAGTGGTAGGGCAAGAGGATAAGGCCAGGTTTACTCTACAACCACAATCACAATTTGGACTGGGCTCATGTCAAGCTCCAGTTGGGCCCTCTCCTGTGCACACCCTATGTAGATTGGAACTTTATCCGATTTAGATTATGTTGTAACACATTTTATCTCAACTCAAGTGGAACTGTAAATTGAGTAGCAGGAAGGACTCAGCAATTCATGAGCCTACTTCAAGGAGAAAGAAATATGTGCATGTGCCCTGGAAAATAAAGTTTATAAAACAAAACAAATAGAAAATGAATGGAAAAGTACCAAACTGTTAAACCACCAAATTGTTTAAATGGGTTTATGTATGCCCTGGAAAATAGAGTTTATAAAGCAAAACAAATAGAAAATGAATGGAAAAGTACCAAATCGTTAAACCACCAATTGTTTAAATGGGTTTATTATGTAGGTGGGCCCTAAACCAACCCATTTAAATAGGTCAGGTGGTTGTGTGAGCTGACCTTAACTGGCCCGTTTTTATTGGGGGTCAGGTTCTCTTAACCCATGAGAGATTTCAGGAAGTATTAGAATAGTGAGAGAGATTTTAGGGCATGCAAACCGTTACCCATGAGAGATTTTAGGAAGTATTAGAATAGTGAGAGAGCTTTTAGGGGATGCAAACCGTTAGAATAAGGACAGAGATTTTAGGGGATGCAGATCTCTTATCTCTTAATGAAAAGATAAAGTTTTTAGGCTTTGATGAAGGGGGGAGATTTTAGGAGATTGAGAAAGGGATGCAAACCGTTAGAATAAGGAGAGAAATTTTAGGGGATGCAGATATCTCTTATCTCTTAGTATGAAAAGAGAGAGTTTTTAGGCTTTGATGAAGGGGAGAGATTTTAGGAGATTGAGAAAGGCACCAAGCAAGGCCCCACTTGAAAAGCAAAGGCTCTCTCACTATTTTCTAAGTAATTTTTCTTAAAGGAGAATAATTGGATGCTGAGGCGGCACCCCTCACAACCCACCTCTCCTTTGCTTTAATATATATAATTAGCAACAACGCCCCTTGCTAAAAGGTAAGATATTACATTTTGAATTTATGAGATATAAAAAATAATTATAAACATATAAGCATATATTCATGCATATTTATATAAAAACAGTCAACACAGCTTCAATCACAAATACAAGTGGTCAACATCAACAATAAGCTATTAAAAAAAATTAAAAAATCCATTCAACAACATAAAAATAATAATAACAACAATAATTACTAAAGAAGATATAGAAAAGTGGGTTTTATTAATATATATATAATATTAGTAATAAGAAATGCATTCAAGTTTTTGTTACCCATTGATAATTTCAAAGCCCAATAAAACAAAGCCACCCCATTTGGACTTGTTTGTGCAACAAAAGGATTCTAGTTTACGCAACTTTTTATTTCTTCATGAGAATAGAATTTTGTATTTTTGTAGAAAATCAAAGTTCTCTCTATTAAGGAAAAATTATTCATTTTTTCCTTCTATGCAAGGAAAATACATCACACCAAATCATAAAAATGTGCAATCCTCTCATTGCACAAATGCACCATTTTTTTATCTTCACATAGGCCAATGGTCATTTCAATCCCTCCGCACAAATTTCTTCTCTACCCCAATAAAGTAGCACAAATACCATTTTAGAATTGATCAAACTGTTTTTTAGCTCTAGATTTTTAAAAAAATGTATAAACATCTTAACTTTAAAAGCCATAAATTATGAGACTTTAAAACCACATGCTAGTTCTATTTGATCCTAGTAATAATTGGCCCACCTTGGTTCAATGTATATATCTCTTAATAATGAGTTCATGTGGGCCCACGGAAGTGTAATTTATGGTGGGCCAAACCTAGGGTCATATGTCTATATATATAATCAGATCATAAAAGGATGCCTATAAGATTCAACAAAAAAAACACCAACCTCAAAACATTTTTATCACAAGCCCATCCATGAGTTGGTCTACCAAAAGGTCGGGTCTGATTTTCCTTCACATGTGACAATCTTTGAATAGAGTAGAGCTCTATTTGGAAACTAAAAGAAAATGATATTTTTAATGAAAAATTTATCATTGTGAATTGTTGAAAGGTGGGCCCCAAATATTAAAATAAAAATATGACAATCTTGAGAAGATGGAATATAGATGGTGTTGAGAGAGAGAATAACTGTAGCAAAATAGAGAGAATTTAGGAGATTGATTGAGAGACTTTAGGAGATAGAGGATATGGATAAAGAGATTTTTTTGGAGAAAAAATTGTGGCATGTGATGACATGGCACCTTAAAGCACTCTATGTTTTTTCTTCATATTTATTTGAAAGGAGAACTCATGTGGGTAATGACAACGCCCCGTGCTTAGCACAGGGCAAAAAGTAAGATATTACATTTTTAATTTATGAGATATCAAAATTAATTATAAACATATAAGAATATATTCATACATATTTATATAAAAACAATTACCACATCTTCAATCATAAATACAAGTGTTATCTTCACATAGGCCAATGGTCATTTCAATTCTCCTGCACAAATTTCTTCTCTACCCCTTTGAAGTAGCACCAATACCATTTTGGAAAATCGATCAAACCGTGTTTTAGCTCTAGATTTAATATATATATATATATATAAACATCTTAACTTTAAAAGCCATAAATTATGAGACTTTAAAACCACATGCTAGTGTTATTTGATCCCAATAATAATTGGCCCACCTTGGACCAATGTTATGTCTTTTAATTATGGGTCCATGTGGGCCAACGAAAGTGTAATTTTAGTGGGGCAAACCTATGGTCCTTTATCTGTATAATCAGATCAAAAAATGATGCCTATAAGATTCAATAAAAAAAACTCCAACTTCAAAACATCAGTGGGGCCCACTCTTAGGAAAAAAGGGGTTAAAAGAAGGCCATTGAGATTTTATCCAATACTGGAGTCCAATTTTGAAATATATTTAATACCAACTGGTGCCCATTACTGGATCCATCCATTTAGGGAAAAAAAAACTAAAAGGAGAGTAAAGGAGCAACAGTTTGGATTTCAATCATTGGTAGGGCCCACAAAACATATTTAACATGGGACCCATTAATGATTGAAGATCTAAGGAAAAGAAAACAAACCGTTGATGATTGAAGATCTAAGGAAAAGAAAACAAACCGACTGTAAGAGAGGTTTTAGGAGAGAAAGAGTAGCCCTCTTTGAAAAGAAAGACTTTTTAGGGATGATGTGGCACCACTCAAAACCCAAAGAGACTTTTTAGGGATGAGGTGGCACCCTTCGCAGCCCACCTCGCCCTTTGCTTTAATATATATAATATATATAATATTGAATATGATATAAAGTTTGAATTAAAGAGAGAGATTGATATAAGATATCATAACATATAAGAATAATTATTAAAATTATGAGTGAGATAAGGTTAGAAAGTGTAGATAGAGATTAAGAAAAACCGCTAAAATTATGCATGAGATGAGGTATGAGGTTGGAAACTTTGTGAATGAATTGGTAGGTAATTATATGAAAGATTTTGGAGAGGAATATGTGAAATATTTTTTCCCCTCAAATGAACATGGTTTAAAATTGCTTTAACAACGGATGACATGGAGAACATCCCTATCCAACTTAAGTTGGCTGCCCCTAAACATCTATAGGTGGCTCAACCCATCTTGATAAATTGAATAGAAATCAGTCTAAAAAAACTTCAAATTGGTTTTGCTTGGGCCTGACATCTAAGATCCATAGGTGGATCTTGGCGTGAATATTATTGGGTCAACTTTAAAAAAATCTTGGGCTTGGATGTACTTGGGTGCAGTCCACCACAAAATACGATCAACCACAGGTTAGGTTATTGAACATGTAATGGATGAATGACCATTCAAGATGGCAAAGCCAACTTGCATATTGGGTTAATGTTCTCCTTTCTGATGCGCTATATTATGAGGGATACTTTACAATTTGTTGGTTTCACTTGATGTTACCACCAATCTAGGGTAACAAAGGGAGAGGGAATGTCTATGCATGGATAAGGAATCCGCCAAAAATCAGTGTAGTGGATTTTGAGAAGCTATAATTTTTAAGACCACACAAATCAATAGGGAAATTAAAGGTTATGAAGACAATTCATGGAAGTATTATAGTGTGACTCAGTTGGATTATTCGAATGGGTGCTCTGGTTGGAAAGTGAAATTTCAACCCCTAAAAAAATTGTACTTATCCAGTTGCAAAAATTCTTGGTTCATAAAATATAAATAAAAGATAAAAAAGGAATGAGATGGAGAGATTTAGGGAAGGAATTTGGATAGGATAATTGAAGTGGAGAGATTTAAGGAGGGAATTTGGATAGGATAATTGAAGTGGAGAGACTTAGGGAGGAGATTTGGAGTGGCCCACATTAAATCCAAAGCTCTCTATGTATTTTTATAAATGTTTTTCTGAAAGGAGAAATTATGGGTGATTACGTGGCACCCCTCACAGCCCAACTCCCCCTTTGCTTTAATATATATAACTAGCAATAATGCCCCGTGCTTAGCCCGAGACAAAAGTAAGATATTACATTTTGAATTTATGAGATATTAAAATTAATTATAAACATATAAGCATATATTGATGCATATTTATATAAAAATAGTTAACACATCTTCAATCACAAATACAAGTGGTCGACATCAACAATAAACTATTACAATGATAAAGCTAAAAAAAAAATCCATTCAACAACAACATAAAAATAATTATAACAACAATAATTACTAAAGAAGATATAGAAAAGCGAATTTTGTTAATATATCTAATATTAATAATAAGTAATGCATTCAAGTTTTTGTTACCCATTGATAATTTCAAAGCCACCCCATTTGGACTTGTTTATGTAATTTCAAAGCCCAATAAAACAAAGCCACCCTATTTGGACTTGTTTGTTCAACAAGAGGATTCTAGTTTATGCAATTTTTATTTCCTCATGAGAATTGAATTTTGTATTTTTGTAGAAAATCAAAGTCCTCTCTATTAAGGAAAAATGATCCATTTTTTTTTCTTCTATGCAAGGAAAATACATCACACTAAACAACATAATATTGTTAACAATGAAAATCATAAAAATGTGCAATCCTCTCGTTGCACAAATGCACCATTTTTTTTATTTTCACATAGGCCAATGGTCATTTTAGTCCCTCTACACAAATTTCTTCTCTACCCCTTTGAAGTAGCACCAATACCATTTTAGAACTGATCAAGCCATTTTTTAGCTCTAGATTTTTCAAAAAATATATAAACATCTTAACTTTAAAAGGCATAAATTATGAGACTTTAAAACCATAGGCTAGTGTTATTTGATCCCAGTAATAATTGGCCTACCTTGGATCAATTATAAATCTCTTAATTATGAGTCCATGTGGGCCCACGAAACTTTAATATATGGTGAGCCAAACTTAGGGTCATATGTCTATATAATGATATCGAAAAAGGATGCCTATAAGATTCAACAAAAAAACTCCAACCTCAAAACATTTTTATCACAAGCCCATCCATGAGGTGGTTTACCAGAAGGTTGGGTCTAATTTTTGTTCACATGTGATAATCTTTGAATATAGTAGAGTTGTATTTGGAAACTTAAAGAAAATGATATTTTTAATGAAAAATTTATCAGTATGAATTGCAGAAAGGTGGACCCCAAATATTAAAATAAAAAGATGACAATCTTAAAAGGATGAAAGATAGATGGTGTTGAGAGAGAGAATAAATGTAGCAAAATAGAGAGATTTTAGGGGATATTGATTGAGAGACTTTATGAGATAGAGGATATGGATAAAGAGATTTGTTTGGAGAAAAAAATGTGACATGTGATGATATGGCACCTTAAAGCATTCTATGTTTTTTCTCCATATTTATTTGAAAGGAGAATGATTGGGTTGCTGAGGTGGCACCCCTCATAGCCCTCCTCCCCCTTTGCTTTAATATATATAACTAGTAACAAACGCCCGTGCTGAGCCTGGGCCAAAATAAAGATATAGTAAATTATTATAATAATTAAAACTATAAAAGAAGAATCCACTATTATTATTTTTAAGAATTTTTAGAAGAAAATAAAGTGGAAAAAGACCTTAAGATTTTATGGTGAAAGAAAAAAATTATCGTGAAAAATAATAATGAGAATCTTGTAATATCACACCTATAAAATCTTTGTAAATTGAAAAAAAAATGCATGGGTTGAAAGTCCCCACTAAAAAAGAGAAAATTCTGGATGGAAGCAAAAAGAAAAAAATGTTACCATTCAAAGAAGGAAAAAAAATGAGAAAAGAAAAAAAATATGCGTCCATTAATATTAGCCATAAGTAATGCATTCAAATTTTTGTTACCCATGCTAATTTCAAAGCCCAATGAATTCAACTTCTTTGATGATAGGATCATTGAGACATCATAAATGGAGTTCTTGCTGCCGTCAGATTGATTATGTCTGAAATAAATAATAAAAATAAAGAAAATAGTAACATAAATTTCAAACTTTATGGTGGATAGTACTCTCAAACCCATCATCAAACCCAAGCAAGACGGCCTATTTAATCAAAGAAATTTCAAATGTCATCAGTAATCAAAGAACATGGGACCATTGCCTACTACCGTCATCCAAATGAAAATCGATGCCCTGTGTTGCTGTGCCCATGGAGGCCCATCGGGCCAATTTAGCATGCATGGGCAAGGTTTAGAGCTTTTTAATTTATTTGAAATTAGTTGAGTATTTTACTTCAAACATTCTTTTAAAATTAGAAGAATAAACCCATAATAAAAAATAAAATTAAGAAAAACACCACAAAAATACAGCATGAAAACATAAGTGCATAGACAATCCAATGATAGAAATAGTTTAAATGGAGAGATTTAGGAAGGAGATTTGAGAGGTGTAGTGGCCCGCATTAAATCCAACGCTAATTGAAATGGTTCCATGGGGCAGTTAAGATCATACACATCCGCATATCAATTGCTGGTCTGAGAATTAATAGATCCAACCCTAACTTAATTTGTTGCCGCTCTAAACTCAATCCATTGCCGGCATTAGTACTGCTTGGATGATTTTAGTAGGTCTGTTGATTTGTTAGATAGCTTAAAAGAGTGATAATTTTTATTCATATCTGCTAACCCGATTCAAACTTGATCCATAATTCAGGTTTCAGTTAGTTTCCCTATTGAAAGATAATTAATGGACTCAATCTTTAATGTGGACTTCACTCAAAGATGCATGAGTTCTAAACTGTACAACTAATAGGAATATGCATATTAACAAGGACAAAAGAGCTTTAAATCAGGCATATAGTTTGACATATATCTCTTGAAAGAACCCAAAATTAAGAAACAAAAAATAAGTAAGCAGAATAAAGTTATCCCTAAAATTTATAGGCATTGCTACAAATGTTTTGCATTATAGTGCCCCACAATCTCTTTGTTGAGTCTAGCGTCTTCTCATTCAATCTTTATAAAATTGAATGAAATGGAGAGATTTAGGGAAGTGATTTGGAGAAGAGAATTGAAATGGAGATTTGTTTTGGATGAGTATAGTGACCCACATCAAAGCCTGAAGCTGTATATTTTTTTCTTCATATTTTTCTAAAAAGAGATACTTTTTAAGGATGAGGTGACATCTCTCACAGCCCTCCTCCCCTTTTGCTTTAATATAACTAGCAAAACCCCGTGCTATGCACGGACCACGGAATTACCAAATGCACAGAGTAATACAAATTATTTTTAATAAATTTATTAATTAGTAAACTTGTGAGTCTTTTTTGTTGCTAATTTGATCTTTATGTTTTTTTCCAGATATTTTATTCTTTAGGTGAGATGTAAATGAAGTTTGATGAAGCTCGGGCACGTGCACAAAAAAAATAAAGAAAAAACATATTCACAATAAAACAAAAGAATAAAGCAACCAGATTTAATTTGAATAACACGGGGTTCACAATATCCTAAACATGTTTAATTTCAAACATTTTATTACACATCCAAACAGAATCGCTGATTGAAAATGATGGGATCTCCTTATGTTTTCTTCTCCCTTCTATATTTCTCTCCTTCTCCTCCTCTGCTGTCACTCAATTTCTTTTTTTTTTTTTTATTCTCTATAATTGGAGTAGTAGATAGGAGAGCAGTTACAAATTGGGAAGTTGGTTCTTTTTGGAGGAATTTGTGCTAGTCAGTTAGTGCCTAGCAACACCCCGTGCTATGCACGGACCACAAAACCATTAAACGTACAGACTAAGATGTATTATTTTTATTTAATAATTTATTATTAAAATTGTCTAGTCATTTCTTTGTTGTAATTTTGATTTTTATGAGTTTTTCTAGATGTTTTATTATTTACATGAGGTATAAATGGAGCCTGTGAAACTCGTGTAATGAAATTAAATGAAAGACACATTAAAAGTAAAACAACACAGTAAATGAGAGTAAATGTAATTTTAATAACACAGGGTTCACAATATAAACATTCGTATGAATTTTACTGTGTATTCATCATAATTTTTTACTAAAACCCATAATTATATGAGCTGGCCTAATATCATGCATGGGTTTCTAATTATTCACAGGCTTGCAGATAAATTCAGTTTAGAATTCCTTAACTTGTTTTATTTGGACACGCTCCAAATCCAAGAATCTCATAATATAAATTAATAGCCCTAATATAATCATTTGGTATCTAATTAATCAAACGCTTGTAGCTAGACCCACTACCCAATCCCTTTAGTTGTTTTAGTTTGAATGACACTAAAACCTCTGACATTTTTGGTTTATCAACAGTAAACATTTAGCAAACTAAAGCTCGAATTAGGATGAGTTCGAGAGCTATTTTTTTGGAGTCCATGAAATTAAAATTTATAATTCACAAACATCATCATGGGATGAAGTTTTAAGAAATACACACTAAGAAAGATAGTAAAATTTATTCTTTAGCCTTATATCATTTTTAGTGGGAATAATATCATGGTTGGGTCTCTTAATAATATCGGGCCTGCAGTTAGACCCAGCACCCAATTCAATAATTTTATTTTAATTTTTAATGACGCTAAAACCAAGTATTTAAAAATATAAATTAATGTCCCTAATATCATAGTTAAGTCTGTAATCAATCAAAGGCTTGCAGTTAGTCTCAGTACCATATTTTTTGAAGACACACTAAATCCTAAACTTTCAGAATAACATTTAGCAGATTATGAAACATATTCGGGATAAATGAAACAAATTAAGTTGAAGTTGAGAGAGAGAGATGCCAACATGACCCAATTCAATAATTTTATTTTAATTTTTAATGACGCTAAAACCAAGTATTTCAAAATATAAATTAATGTCCCTAATATCATAGTTAATTCTGTAATTAATCAAAGGCTTGCAGTTAGCCCCAGTACCATATTTTTTGAAGACTCGCTAAATCCAAAACTTTCAAAATACAATTTAGCAGATTATGAAAGTTGGTATTTTTTTCTTATACTAAGAAAATCCCAGTACCATATTTTTTGAAAACTCATTAAATCCTAAACTTTCAAAATACAATTTAGCAGATTATATAATTTTTAGTGGGCATAATTTCATGGTTGGGTCTCTTTTTAATATCGGGCCTACAGTTAGTCCCAGCACCCAATTCAATAATTTTATTTTATTTTTTAATGACGCTTAAAAAATAATTTTTAATCATAAAATAATTTTATTTTATTTTTTAATATATCTCATTGGCTAGGCACTTACCCAACCCTTGAATGCTAAGACAAGACAAAAAGAGTTTTTTTCTTCCTATCCTAATGCAACTTGTTCTTGATAATATGGTGGGGGGCCTATAATCAAGAGCATCGTAGACCCAGCACCCTCGCTGCATCATTCTCTTCCATTGATCTTTTAGATGGGAAGCAGGTGAAACTCCATAGCAGTTAGGAGGAACCGTTGACCCCCTCTCTTCAGTTCATGTGGGTCATGTCCCACATCACTCGTTTGTTCTCTTCCTCTCCATTTCCATTTTGGTTCTCTTTTTCTTCTCTCCCTCTCTACCTCTCCAATTCCATGCCTCCTGCGTTTTCCTCCCCCCTCTCTCTCTCCACCGATGCTCTACCCACCCGCTCTCTCTCTCTCTCTCCACAAACCGAGCCCATCTCACTCTCTGCCATTCTCTCTCGCTCTCTATCTCTCTCTGTGCAACCTCCTCTCCCTCTCACTCCGCCCCACCCTCTCTCACTCTCTATCTCTCTCTCTGCAACCTCCTCTCCCTCTCACTCCGCCCCACCCCCTCTCACTCTCTAACTCTCTCTCCCTGCAACCTCCTCTCCCTCTCACTCCGCCCCACCCTCTCTCTCTATCTCTCTCTCCCTGCAACCTCCTCTCCATCTCACTCCGCCCCACCCTCTCTCACTCTCTAACTCTCTTTCCCTGCAACCTCCTCTCCCTCTCACTCCGCCCCACCCTCTCTCTCTGCCCACTCTCTCTCTCTCTCTTTCTCTCTCTCTCTCTCTCTCTCTCTCCACAAGCCGAGCAACTCTCCCTCTCTTCCTCTAAACCCATCTCTTTCTCTCTCTTTCTTCTCTCCCTCTCTTCCTCTCCAACTCCCTGCCTCCCTGCCGTTTCCCTCCCTCCCTCCCTCCCTCCACTGCTGCTCCTCTCTCTCTCTCCCCCCCTCTCCCTCCACAAACCGAGCCCATCTCACTCTCTGCCATTCTCTCTCACTCTCTATCTCTCTCTCTCTGCAACCTCCTCTCCCTCTCACTCCACCCCACCCTCTCTCACTCTCTATCTCTCTCTCTGCAACCTCCTCTCCCTCTCACTCCGCCCCACCCTCTCTCACACTCTAACTCTCTCTCTCTCTCTCTCTCTCTCTCTCTCTCCTGTAACCTCCTCTCCCTCTCACTCAGCCCCACCCTCTCTCTATCTCTCTCTCCCTCTCACTCCGCCCCACACTCTCTCACTCTCTAACTCTCTCTCCCTGCAACCTCCTCTCCCTCTCACTCCGCCCCACCCTCTCTCTCTGCCCACTCTCTCTCTCTCCACAAACCGAGCAACTCTCCCTCTCTTCCTCTAAACCCATCTCTTTCTCTCTCTCTCTCTCTTTCTTCTCTCCCTCTCTTCCTCTCTAACTCCCTGCCTCCCTGCCGTTTCCCTCCCTCCCTATCTCCCTCCACTGCTGCTCTCCCCATCCCTGCGCCCCATCCACCCTCTCTGCCCACTCTCTATCTCCCTCCCTGCCACTCTCTCTCTACCTCTTTCTCTCCCACCTCCTATCCTCACTCCGCCCAACTCTCCCTCCATCTCACTGCCCGTCTCCCTCTCTGCCATTCTCTCTCTCTCTCCACTGCTCCTCTCCCTCTCACTCCGCACCACCCTCTCTCTGCCCACTCTCTCTCTCCCTCCACAATCCAAGCAACCTTATTTTCTTCTTTTTTCTTTCTTCCTTCTCATCCTTCTTTCTCTCATTTTCTCTTCCTCCTTCATTGCTACTCTCCCTATCACTACGCCCCACCCACTCTCTCTGCCCACTCTCTATCTCCCTCCTTGCCACTCTCTCTCTCCCTCTTTCTCTCTCACTTCCTCTCCTCACTCCGCACGTCTCCCTCCTCTCCCTCTCTGCCTGCATCATTCACACTCTCTTCTCTCCACTGCTCCTCTCCCCCTCACTCCGCCCCACTCCTCTCTGTCCACTCCCTCTCCCTCTCCCTGCCACCTCTTTCTCTCTCCCTTTCCCCACTCTCTCTCTCATTGCCCGAATCCCTCCTCTCTCTCTCTCTGCCATTCTCCCTCTCTGCCCTTCCTATCCATGCCCAATCCAACACTTGCACAGCGCAACACACAGATCCGAGTAATGAACAGATTTCAAACACATACATGCATAGCACAACACACAGATCCCAGTAATGAACAGATTTCAACAGTAATGATTCAGTGAAAGAGAGAAAGAATGAAACAGTACAATATCATATTGATAAGTCCACAAAATTGTAGTATTTATCATCATTTTATGTTACTTTGTGGACTTAATTAGGATAATTTGCACTCAATTTCATAATTCCATGCATTTGAGCATTAAAGTTGAATTTTACTCAAAATCATCAATATTGCATGAATTTTATGAAATCTTTGGTTTACATCATCTTAGTGTCACACCAATTAGCTTTTTGATTCTTGCATCAAAAATCATCTAGTGGTGCATTTATGTGCTTGATCTCATTTGGGTCCCATGCATGCCATTTATGAATTTAATTTATACATATTATTATTATTTTTGTAGGGAATCTTCAGTTAATTGGGACCCGCCTTGAAAAGAAATTAAGAGAAGAAATTTACAGAGAATGTCCAAGCCATACCACTTCAAGATGTTTGCACTACCCATGTGGTCCCACACCATTTGCCAAAGCTTTGCTACAAATTCAATTTCAGATTTGAACTTATCAAAGAGAGTGGGCCATAGCATGAGAAATTTCCAAGTAAGAGAAGAAGAAAGAACCACATGCCCAAGTTGGGATGTTTCAAGGTTGCACATATCTAGTGGGACCCACATGTGTTTCATGATTGAAGAGAAATCCAAGTTTCAAATTTAAGATTTTTATTAAAGAGAATGTGGGCCCAAGTGAAGAGAATTTAAGAGGAAGTCCTTGTTGGCTAGGGAATCTAACTAAGCAAGTCTTGTCCAAAAAGTTAATATCTCTCCAAAAGTTACTAAGAAACTCACCTTAACTTGGAAAGCAAGAAGAAGACTTACCAAAAAAGGAAGATTCTTTTGCTAAAAAAAAGGATCTAGAGAGAAAGAATAGGGAGCTCATGCCCTATTTAAAGAAGGCTTTGGATGTCCAAAAAAAAGGAACCCCCTTCTCCAAAAAAATAATCTCACGTGGAACTCTCTCTCTCTCATATATTCCCTTCTTTCTTTCTTCTTTTCCATTTTTAGCTAGTTTCTTTTCTCTTTTATTCTTTTGGTAGCCTTGGGCCATGTCCAAGGATTTATTTTGAAGGAGAATCTTTGTGAAGGAGAAGTTGTAATTGCCATGAAGTATTCAATGAAAATCATATCTTTTGCAATGGAGGAGTAAATTCTTTTGGATCGGAGCACAAAGCGAAGTTAAGTAATTTTATTTTCGTTCTATGTCTTTAATTTAATTCTTTTGTCCTTATGATGCATTATTTAATAGAATAATAGATCTGCCTTCGTGCCATAGGCAAACCTCCTCTTTATATTTTTAAATAAATTTCTTTTTTATCAGTTAATCTTTTTTTGATAGGATATACTTAGGTTTTTATACCTTTGATATTTTATGCTTAATTTGTTAACTGACGCTCAAAGTAATTTATGTTTTTATGAGGTGATGGAGATCTTGGGTTCTTCTGCTTAAGAATTGATTTTTTTTAAAAAGAATATCTTCCGGATCAGAAACATTGAGTTTGTTTCTGATCTGAGTTATTTGCAAGGCAAAAGACAAAATTAAAGTTTGTGGTTTGAGAATTAAAATTAATTAATGGATTCTTTGTTGCTCTGATCTACCTTTATCATTATTGTTATCTGTTCATCTTGCATAGTAGCCTTATCTCTCATTTAAATCTTGATTGATCATTTTTTAAAAAAATTCAGATTTTTAAATTTTAACTTAGTAGTGCTCCTTGTGGGATCGACCTGTAATTGCCACTATCTCAACAAGATAACTGTGCACTTGCAGTAATTTTAATGGATTGATTTAATTCACATCACATATGCAGAGAAGCTTACCTATGTCAGAACATCTGATGCAAGCTTATTCTCCCTACTGATTGAGATCTATGTCATGCAAGAGAGGTTCTGGTTTGAAGTAAATCCCAGTAGCAAGCCGCTCCGATTCGTAGACGCCTGCATATGGGAACCGCGGTATTCTGTTAAATGGTAGAGAAGAGAGAGAGAGAGAGAGCAAGTAGTAAGAAATAAGTTGTTGCCGTTTTTGCTCCATTCAGTTGGGTTTAGTTACGAAGAGTGGGGAGTGGTGGGGAGTGGGGATGAAGTAGAGGGATGTTGACGTGGGTGTGACAACTGCTCTTTTGTTTAGGAGAGGGCAGTGGATGTTGGATGGACACCTATCCAAGGTGTCCTAGAAAATTAGGATTGTTAAAATGGAGGGAAGTGATTAAACGCACGAAAAAACATTCCCTTAGTATAATAGATTTGCGTACCAGGTCAACGAGTTGGAACTTATAAAGTCTCGGAAGACCCATTTATCAATCAAAATTAGGTACCGAACCTGTTTATGAATTAGAACCTCCGGTGCCGGTTATCCGCCGGTCGGAACTTTCGGATAACCCGTGCATTGGGTTACGTTTGCGACCTCACTCTTGAGGCAGAAGGGATAGATAGAGAAACCGTTTGTCAAAACCCAAAATTGATTTCGCGCTGTTTTCTTGAAATCGAAGAAGAAGGAGGAGATCATCATCAGCAGAGGGAGATTTCAGGACTGGAGGCCCCAACTGCAGGTCTAAGAACTGGAAGCGCAACGCCACCATCGCCATGATTTCCGTACAGCTCGAGGTTCTCTTCTTCTTCTTCTTCTGCTTCTTCCTCTAATTGTATCCAAATTAGGGCTAGATCTAGGGTTCATAAGCATGCTTTTAATTGTCTTAGCTCTAGAAATTTCTCATACCTTAGAGGATATCGAAGGTTAGGGCATATTTGGTGGATCGATCAATTCATGCCCTAATCGCAATCGAGCCATGTGTTTCTGTGTATTGAATCAGATAGTTAATGCCAAGATTGCATTGTCAATGCCCAGGAGTCGATCTCTGGGCGCATGTTGGTAGTATTCCCTCGCACTAATAGTGACCGATCTAGTAAAAACAATGGCATAAATTGCATTGCTCCAGTGCTATCCGGATTAGACCTTCGAAACCCATGTGTTAATGGGTTGAATTTTATTTTATTGTTTGGATGGTAGTAAGACACAAGGTACATCAAAAGGATTTGTTGGTTGGTTGTAATGCTGACTGCTTCTCTGTCTGCATTTGGATGGAACAAGTGCATGTAGTTGACTATGAATGCTCATGCTCAGAGATTTTAGAAAATTAATTTGGGAGTTAATTGGATAAGCTTTCTACATGTGTCATCTCTGAGGTTTTTTCATACTTGTGACTTCTGTGCTGGACACATCTGACTTTATATGTTACATGCGAGACGGATGCATGGACATTCTCATGCAGTTATGCAACTCTCATTTTTTATGTGTAGGCGGTATGTGTGTTATGAGGATGCTGAAGGTTACATGTTTATCTTGACAAGATCCCATAGCTCATTTTTGGAAGGTGCTTATTGTTGCAATGATGAGATTGTGGGTTTGAGTCATGTTACCTATAAGAAAAAATAAACATGTTACCTTTTCTGATAGTTTTTCTCATCCTTTATGAGTTTATCATAGGTTTTCATTTTACAAAATTACAGAGGGTACTAAATTCTGACTAATACCCAACCGAAACCGTCGACTTGTGGATTTGTTTTCATCTCTCTCTTTCCAAAAAAATTTCTTTAAAACCTCAATGGCTCCAGCCAAGCAAGATGCATTTCTGGAGTTCGATGGAAAAGATGAATGAAAATTCCCCTGTATTGTAACCTACTGCAAATGGATGTTGAAGGATATCTCTCGAGTGGGTTTGAAGTTTGAAACTTCTCTTTAAGCGTGAGATTAGGGCCAATTAAAAATTTTCCAACATTAATCAAATTCAATTTGGCTCCAATCATGTCACAACTGGTTCGAAGACCGCTGTGAGGTATAAACATTTCCTCAAATACGTACAACACATAGCGGAAGCTTCAAACATACATTTGGTATCTAAAGATGTATAGTTTAGAGCAAATACTGAAATTTCAAAACTGAAGCTAAAGTTGGAAACAATTTAACCAAAAGATGAAACTAATAAGATAAGGCATGAAAGCTGTCATGTACGGGGACAGTACGGCTAAACAATGCCGTCCCTACTCACATTGAGTTGTGGTGGAGATATAAATAGTTGGGATCACACCCCATTCAATCAGAGTCGATACCACGTTGGCATCTATAGGTGTCCATTTCACCTTGGTGTCCATTACACCAACCCGAACTGCAGACGGTCCTAAGTTCAAAGTCCTAACACAGGTGGTGCCTCAGCTGTGTTGAATATTAACAACTAAGTGGTGCCTGACACAAAGAATCCTAAACAAACATCAGTGAGGGGCTAGGCTTTCTTGCGTGAACAAGATTCATCAAACAATAAAGAAACTACTTTGCTTCATATCAAATCAAACTTCAATAGCAGTTCTCTTCAAGCCTTATAATCAAAGTCACATAGCCTCGACACTTCAAACAAACCTCAGAACAAACGGAACATCAAAAGGGATCCTAAGTCCATCATCTAAGTTCTTCATGTGATCCCAAACAAAGTAAAATAAACAGAGCTAATGAACATGTTTGTTACATGTAGATAAGTACCAGATGGTACAATTCAGAATCATAAGCGATAGACAATCCAATCCTAAGTACAATGTTAATCTTGAAGTATCGTACAACCTTACTCAGTCAACGAAAGGAGTTAGGGTTTGCAATACCTGAATAGATAATTTTCGTTCATATAAATAAAGAAGGTATCCCGTTGTCCATACCGTTTAAGATTAAACTAGGTTGAATCCCGATACAACTGGAATAACCGTGAGAAAACGTCGGCTGAAAACATTCTCACACATAGTCAAATGAGTCCTTAAAAGGGTAGCCTAGGTACATCCAAACTAAGTCTAGAAAACCCCCTTCCCAAAGGGATTCGAACTAAACATAACAACACTGGCATACTCTGTAGATGTCCATATAGAGTCCATACTTTGTATTTTCTATACAAAGGAAATTAAAAACTTTCAAAAGATTGACAAATTAAATCATGAATTTACACCATTATATTTTCTATAAATGGAAAAATCAACCATAACTTCCACCAAAATTAATCAATCCAAATAAGTGTAAAATAATAAAGAAACTCAATAGAAGAAACACAACTATATGAACTGAGAATTGTATTGCATTCTTCTCAGAGATTTAATTCTATCGTTTTTCACATGTAGAAGTCATACTCTTCATAGTAAACCTTTGTTGCTACAATTCTCTCACTCATCATGTGGTGTTCTCTCTCATTTATTCATTTTCACGGGATGAAAACATAAAAAAATGTATTTGGTTTGACATTTTTAGGAGAAGATTTTGAAATGTTCACAAATTAGGGATTGGCGGAATAGAAATGGTGAAATGATTTATAGTTGGTTTTTTTTTTTTTTACCTGAATGAAACGGCTCCTTTTAATGGGCCTATTCTTTGCTAGAATTTATGACAAATTTGAGGCGTTAGGGTTTTTTTTTTTACATGATGTTAAAGTTTGTCCCCTAGCATTTGCGAATCTAAAGAATTGCAAAATATCAGCCTCTTAAAAGGTCTTAAATGCCCTTGCAAAATTTTGGGACCAGTGAAAATACTGGTATTCAAGACTTCCACCATGCTGGGGTTTGTGGAGGCATGACTTCAAGTGTAAAGAAACATGCCTATAATATATCCCCTTTCATCCTTATTTCCCATGATCTCTCTCTTTTATATATAGGGAAATTTTCAGGTACGAGGTTGCTGGCGGATTCAATATGGGCTGTCAGATTTGGTTCTAGCATCCGACAGGTCACACTGCAATGTATATATAAAAATCTGATGCGGATACTTGACCTTTTCTCGTTCATCTCCCACCTAACCTGATGTCTCTCTAGTTAATCTCCCACATGTTGTTGCCGACCCTCTTTGTCATGCACTGTCAATCTCTTGATGGGGTTCTCCTAACTCTCCCTCATAGGATCTCTCCCAGCTATCTCTATTCTCTTTCTTGTTTGTACTGTGTTTTTTCTTCATCTCTTCCTCATAAGCTCTCTCTTACCCATCCACGTTTCCATAAATCCAAAATTCAAAAGCCCAAATTCCAGCACCGCTAAAAAGCCCCAAAGCGCTGAACCAGAACCCTGTTTTTTAAATGATAGCCCTAATTTTCTATCCAGAAATCCCTGATCCTATAACTTGATCCGTATTTGATAGCGCCAAATCCCTCATCCTCATTTAAATGTTGAGATTCTCCATATTATTTTTACAGTATTCTACACCCTCTTTTTTTATCTTGTTAGATGAAGTAATTAAATTTTTTTTTATTTTTTTTAACCATATTAGCTTTGTTTACCACTTGGAACTATCGCATTCAATGTTTTCTGGATTTCTTTTGTCACAAAAAGCCTTGCGTTGTGAAGAAACTTCCATCTTTTGAGTGAATATGCAAGGTGAGGTGTAAGGAGCATGGAGCAGAATTTTCGAAGGGCTGCATTTGTGTAATCCGTACAGAAGTTGAGATTGTTGTAGAGAGATGGGTTTCCATGGCAGCACGTTCTAAGCAAAGCGAGAGAGGGAGAGTGATCAAAGCGGAGAGGGAGATGGAAATGCGGTATTCCGGGAGAGGAACGGGGAAGGAGACGAAAAGGCTTTTTTTTTTGTTTGTTTGTGGAGTGTCTTAAATATCACTGATTCGAGTTGTGCTATTCAACCTTAAATTTGACGGCCCATATTGAGTCCGCCAACCACCTCGCAAATAAGGCGTACGAGGAAGCCTTCGCACTTGAAAATTTCTCATATATACATATATATATATCTATTAAAGTACTCCTTGGGACCCTCTTCTTTGCAAAAAATCAGCCCCAACTGTGGTTTTTATTATCTTCATCTGGGCCCTAAAAGTTTAATGGTTAACAGTTCATTCGGATCGGTACACAGTTGATCCAACGGTCCAGTAAATTCGGATCCGACTGACAGTTGGTGGACATGTTTAATTCAGGGGGGTTCTGTGTTTGGTCCATTTGGATTGACCAAGGGTGGGCTCCAACTGTGGTTTCTATCATATCCATCTGGTCCCCAAAAGTTTAATGGTCAACGGTCTATTCGAATCGATACACAGTCGATCCAACGGTCCATTAAATTCGGATCGACATGAGGGGTCGTGTTTGGTCCATTTGGATGACCAAGGGTAGGCCCCACAAGCATGAGCTTCTCGTGATTTCTATCACCTCCATATGGCTCTTTGTGGGGCCCATCCTTGGTCCATCCAAATGGTCTTTTGGTTCTAGATGGAGATGATAGAAATCACAGTTGGGGCTGATTTTTACACAGGAGTAAGGCTCTCATAAGCTCAAGCTTAGGATAAAATTTCATAAGCTCACGCTTTTAGGGCCCACCCTTGGTCCATCCAAATGGACCAAACACACGACCCCTTTGAATTGCAAATGTCCACCAACTTTCAATCAGATCCAAATTTGCTGGACCGTTGGATCAACTATGTACTGATCTGACTGGATTGTTGACCATTAAACTTTTAGGGCCCAAATGTCGATGATAGAAATCATGGTTGGGGCTGATTTTTTGCAGAGAGGAGAATCGCATGGAGTCCTTGAAATCCCTCATCCCCATCCCATATGTGTCCCTGATGCAGAGCAGGCTACCACTCCACCAATGGTCCCACCCAGCATATTTTAGTAGGTTCCTAATTTTATTGTAATTAGGATTAGTATTCTAATTTATTTTGTTTCCTAGTTTTATTAGGATAGTTGCTATTATTAGATTAGGTTTTCTTAGGCCCGAAGTTATTTTGCCTATTTATATTACATTGTAGAGATATTAATCTCAGATTTGGAGTTGAATAAAGATTGAGATTTTCCCTTGGAGAGGTTTTCCTCATGTTAGAAATCTTTGCGGAGATAATTTGAGGTGTCTTTGACACGTGCTTCGGCATCTACGCAAGCCCTAACCCTAGGGATTGCATCAATTGGTATCAGAGCAAAGATCCACAACGCTCCGATCACCCTCCGGTCACCGATCGGAGACTATCCGTCCTCCATCTTCGCCATCATCTCGATCAGCGACGAACCGGGATAAAAACCCCACTTCAAGCCATTCGCCTTCCTTCCACAGAAAAACCATCCCAGCCAAAACCCACCCAAACTCCATCGTCTTCATAACACCCATCGTCCACCATCCATTCCATAGCCACTGCCATCGTCCTTCACAACCAGAACCCCTTCACCACTGTCGAAGCTTCTGCAACATCCAGACCCCCACTCGATACCCACACCTTCCGAACCCTACTTCTAGTCGCCTCCCCTCTCTGATAGTCCATCCCCAAACCCAGCCAGCACCACCACTCCCTTTTCTCTCTTCCCAGTAGCCAACGAGCCCAGCCCATCCACATCCCTTCCCCAGCTCTCTGATCACCCATCCCAAGTCCCAGAAGAAAAAAAAAAGGGTGAGCAGAGGAGAAGAAGGAGCAGAAGGGTACCGTGCACCAACGTCCTTCTCGCCGCCCTCGCTGTTGTCACCATCGCAGCCATCGCCCCGCTGCCTCACCACTCATTTTTCCCCTTTGTTGGAGCAACATGAAGGGTTTCCTTTTTCATCCCTTTTCTCCTCGTTTGGGCACCAACATCGAGGCAGCAAGAACAAGTTTTGTGGGCCTTTCCTTAGTTTGGGTTTGACCTGACCCAAATTGTTCCACCATCTACTGACCAGCCAGTTCAGGGCCCAACCTGTTTTCCAAAGCACAACAGTTTAAAGAAAAAAAAAAAAAACTAAAAATTCAGGCAGAGGGCAGACATCAGCATAACTTATCAACGGCAGATTTGACCAAGATCAACCGTTGGATCTTGTTTCAGCACTATCATAACCATCCGCCGTCAGATTTCAGATCCGTTTTTGCCAGCGTGATCGTGGAGCGCAAATCTAAACATCAGGTCAGTCAAAATTTTGAATTTGCATAAACAATAAAAAGATGCCTCCCAAGAAGCAAGTAGAAGTGGAATCTTCCTCTCACAATCATGATGAATTGAGGGGAACCGTTGCGGAATTATCAACAAATGTTAATCAACTATCCGCAATGATGATACAAATGCAAGTCACTCTTGCAAGGATTGAAACCCGATTAACTACTTTAGAAACTAATCGGCGTGAGGATAACCATCAAGCTCATGGAGGACATAATCGGAATCAACGAGATCCACATGCAGTCAATGTTGATCCTGATTTGGGCATTAAGCTCGTGATTCCCGAATATGATGGAAAGTTGAAACCGGAGGAATTTATGGATTGGTTAGTTTGTGTTGAAAATATTTTTGCACACAAGCCAATGACGAATGGTCATAAGGTCACCTTAGTGGCAACTCGATTGCGCAATTATGCTGCTATTTGGTGGGCCAAGTTGCAAAAGAAACGAAGAAATCCAAATATTGACCCCGTTGAAACATGGACCGAGATGAAGAATTTATTGAACTAAAAATTCCTCCCTGTGAATTATTCAAGAGATCTTCGTTCAAATTTTCAAGATTTAAAGTAAGGTTCCAAAACTGTTATTGAATATTGTGAGGAGTTCCTAACCATGCAAGCTCGTTGTGGCTTGAATAAAGATGATGATGTGTTGGTTGATCGATATTTTCATGGGCTGCGTATTGACATACAACATATTCTTACATTCAAGAATTTTGATAATGTTGATGAAATCATCCAACATGCCATCAAAGCTGAGGACATTGCTAATTATCAAGCTCGAAAGTTTAGTGTGTTTAAATGGCCTGCACAAAAGACCCCAGCAAAGCCAAACTTCAATCCAAGTGTCGGTTCCTCAGAAAAGTTTTCCTCCAAGTCTGAAGATCAGAACAAGTTCACATGTTTTCATTGTAAGCAAAAGGGTCACTGTGCGTTTGAATGCCCAAAAAGAATAAACTTAATCGAAGGTGCACCAGAAGAACCGGAAACAAAAGATGATCCTAAAAGTGAAGACTCCGATGAAGTGGAGGACATTTCAGCTGACACAGAGGGTGGACTTCTCTTGGTGCAACAAAAGTCATTTCCCACTGTTGAGAAGAAATGGTTGCGGAAAAATATTTTTCATTCCACAGGTACAATACATGGGCAAAATTGTACAGTTGCAATTGATGGTGGAAGTTGTGAGAATATTATCTCTCAAATTCTTGTTGATCGCTTGAAGTTGAAGGTTTACAAGCACAATCGTCCCTACTTTGTCAAATGGCTAATGACAGGTGATGAAGCGCAAGTGCGACATACATGCCAGGTTACTTTTTCAGTTGGTAATGATTACAAAGATACAATTTGGTGCGATGTGACACCAATGGACAATGGAGATATCCTATTGGGTCGCCCTGGATGTATGACAAGGATGGCACTCATGGGATGCGCAACAACACGTATACCTTCATACACGGTGGACAAGAAGTTACTCTTCATCCAAAGAAGCCAGAATCACCGAAAAAGAAATCAAGGGCCCCTACTACAAAGGAAGTGCTTCACGTACATCATATATATAGAGACAACATGAAGAAAACCCGAGTTCGAGGTCGAACTCTTCTTTCAACTTGGAGGGAATGATGCAGAGCAGGCTACCACTCCACCAATGGTCACACCCAGCATATTTTAGTAGCTTCCTAATTTTATTGTAATTAGTATTAGTATTCTAATTTATTTGGTTTCCTAGTTTGATTAGGATAGTTGCTATTATTAGATTAGGTTTTCTTAGGCCCTAAGTTACTTTGCCTATTTATATTACATTGTAGAGATATTAATCTCAGATTTGGAGTTGAATAAAGATTGGGATTTTCCCTTGGAGAGGTTTTCTTCGTGTTAGAAATCTCTGCGGAGATAATTTGAGTTGTCTTTGACACGTGCTTCGGCATCTACACAAGCCCTAACCCTAGGGATTGCATCAGTCCTGGGTGGTCCTCACCACACACTTGAGCTTACCTTATCGTAAGCTTGTGCATATATGTGCATGTGTTTAGAATTCTAGCTTTTATCTTGGCAATCGCTGCTGCTAATAGGAGAAACAGCGGATTTTTTAATTTTTTAGGCAATGGGAGGAATTGTAATGTGGATTGAGAACTTGCAGCTGATCAAGTCTATTTGGTCATATACTGGGGCATTGGGTGTTGACAAAACTGATCCATCCTTCTTTTTTTTAATTCATTTGGATGAAATCTTGGCTTTTTTTTTTTTTTGGCCATACCTGGTCCATAGTTAAATTTGGCTTGTTTTCTTGGTCTGCCTTGGTTTTCACCTGGTTAAACCCAGTTAAAGGTTTAAGAGGATGATCAGTGGACGACCTCTACTGACTTTTAGACTTTAGTAGAACTGTCCAGGTCCTTGTCCCAGTGCCAATTTCGTAATACGGAAGGAATATAACATTCAGACTTTTCTGGGTGCATCATCAGGGGTAACTGGTGTTAGTTTTAGGATGTGTTGTGTTGTCTGAGCATGTTAGGATGTTGCACCTTTTTCTTTCTACAAGATACTCGCACTTGCACATCCACGCACACTACACGATGTCCCCAACTGGCTTAGCAGAGCTGGAGAGGTGAGTTGCATTGTTTTAGATGGTGTCTTTGCCTTCTCCTTTTTTCTTTCTTTTTTCATTTTCTCACGACAAAAAGCTGTTCTCACCCTTTTTTACTAATTCTTTAAATCCATTAAAGATATGCTGAACTGCCTTGCTGTTTAGAAAGTTCTTCATCTGAATGTTATTTCATGCAATGTTCTAGGCTTCTAGTACGCTGCTGAGAATGTTCGATTGTACTTTAGCTAAAGGACTTGAGTTGAGGATTAGAAGATCACTTGAAACACGAATTGTTGAATTCTTAAAAATGACCTGGTCCATTGTTCTAACTTACTAATATTTAGGATGAATACTTAAATCCGTGTCCAAAAGCAAGCTCATGAAACCATTTATACCCACGACATTACAAATGGATTTACTATTTATGCTTGGGCACAACTGAAATAGCAGGATGCATTTTATTGCTTTCTGGGAAGTTACAAAATGGTTATTGATTGGATCCACCAACTGTGGGAATCAGAATAAAGTTATCATTTCTTATGTTTGTCCTACCAGAAAAACAATCACCGTATTGGCTGAAATATAACCACTGATTCCTTTGAGCTAATATGAATGGAAGGAGAACAGCTACACCATCAATGGTTTTGGCTATTACTTGTTATATTAAGAAGCACACACATGGAAATTCTTTCTAGACAAAACCCGTTGGAAGTTATTCTAGTCTTTGACTGAAAAGACAAATGAAACAGTGGAAAAGGCAGATCTACTTATTGTGGTTTCCACTTTTTGCACTTCCCCAAATTTACTGCTTCAATCCAGAGGGTTACCCCTGATCCTCCAAACTTTGGTTTAGGCTTGCATCTGGATGCACCGATATCAAAGAACTTTGAGCATCACTATAGTTGTTGTATTTCACTGGCTTAGCTTTTATACTTTTGTGCTCCCTTCTATTCATAGGTTTTTTCGCAGTAAGATAAATGAGCTATTTTCTGTCTTGCAGCAACGCCACCCTCACCATCCTGTTCGCTCTATTCCCTCATAGCCTTGGTGCAAAAATTTTGGAAAGAAGGAATATTAACATGCTTTGGATTACTATATCTGTTGTGGTAAGAACTTTGTTTTTTCTGTTACTCAAGTGGCAAGGTATTTTTGCCATTTCTTCTGTGGATGTGTTTATTTTATCTTGGACTGATGGTTGCAACCCATGTAGGTTCCATCTTCCCACCTTGACCCAACCCATGATTGTGAGCCCTAAAAAAAAAAAAAGGGTTCGCCCAGGCCCAATAGGTGTGCGAGAGACATCCGCAAACATTTTACAGAAAACACTTTCATCCCTCCATTGAAAGCATGGCGGCTTCTTCCTTTCTCATTTCCTCCCCTTGCAAGTCCTTTGCATCTCTTCCTCGCCTTCGAAGCAGAGTTCCCAACCCTTCAATTCCGCCATTAAAGCTCACCCAAATCCACCTTAGATCCTCTCTCCGTTTCAAAGCCCCCTTCCCCCATTATCTCTTAAACCCTCCAAAATTCCAGCCCACCTCCCTCCGCCACCAGCCCCATCACAACCCCATCAAATCTCTCTTCACCGGAATTGTCGAAGAAATGGGCGAAATCAAGCATCTGGGTTTTGTCGACGACGGCGGATTTGTCATGAAAATCGCTGCAAAAACCATTCTTTTCGACGTCAAGCTCGGCGACAGCATCGCCGTCGACGGAACTTGTCTAACCGTAACCGATTTTGACGCCACCGCGTCGGAATTCTCCGTTGGTCTCTCGCCAGAGACCCTCAGGAAGACGTCGCTGATTGAGCTCCAACCAGGTTCACCCGTCAATCTGGAGCGAGCCCTCCAGCCGTCGACTCGAATGGGTGGGCATTTCGTCCAGGGCCACGTCGACGGCACCGGGGAGATCGTCTCGCTCGAGCCTGAAGGCGATTCCTTGTGGGTGAAGGTGAGGACAGCGCCGGAGCTTCTGAAATTCATCGTGCCGAAGGGGTTCATAGCCATGGATGGGGCAAGTTTGACTGTTGTTAAGGTTTTTGAGGAGGAGGAGTGCTTCAATTTCATGCTCGTCGCTTATACGCAGCAGAAGGTGGTGATTCCTCTGAAGAAAGTTGGGCAGAAGGTGAATTTGGAGGTGGATATTCTTGGAAAGTATGTGGAGAGATTGCTTAAAAGTGGGTTCAGTAACTCTGTTACCTCTTCTTGATCGGAGGTAAAAGATTTTTTTGCTTCAGATTAGATACGTTCTCTTTCTTTATTGTAACTTGTAACTCCTTTCTGGTTTTTTCCTTTGCATGTTTATATGTAAGGTAGCTTGAATGTGCACTGTGTTAATTTAAATGACAGAATGTTTTAGCTATGTTTAGCTCGAATTAGGCTGATCTAAGACAGTGAAATGGATCACATTGACCAACGGTGATCATTTGAGGTCCGGCAATATCCAATTGGACTGATTTTTATTAGGTGTCTAATCATTAAATCCACAAATCTTCTTCTATCTGGTGGGTGGAGTGAAGACCCTCAACATGCTAGGTACCTACCTTGCGCAAAGATGCAATATTGTTTTATCATTTTTTTTCTTCTAAAAATTGAGCTTAGATTGCAGGTTCATTGTGCTCAATAAACCTAATTATTGAGTTCTTAATAGTAATGCAGTTGTTATGAGTGAGTTGATTAAATTGGTCATTAATACTGATTTTTCGGGCATGGAGGTAATAAAAAAGGACTGTTTAAAAGTTCTTAAGCAGGTAACCTTCTTGCATGACTCGCTCAAGGCACACATTAAACTGCTTGTGTAAACTTCCCTTGACAGGTTGCACCTAATAAGGTAGACTGCTTTCTAGTTTGTTTATCATATAAGTGGTAGGGCGTCAAGGCAGAAAAGACCAATGAGAAAAAGAAAGGCAGAAAGACTGGAAACCATCTGCCTTTGTGGTTGGTATAACACCAGCCAAAAAAAATGAGAGTGGAGAAAATGGTTGTGGGTTATACTGCAGACTGCAATGGCTTATTCCAATACGAAAAGCACATTTTTAATTGAGTTGAGGAAATTTTGTGGCCTCCGCTTGCGTTAGTGTTCTTTGTTCTGTCATTGTTAGAGGAAAGTAAACTCACTGTTAGTTACTTTTATTGCTTTTTACAAATTTGAGCAATAGCCCATCCAGTGTTATAGTTTTCTCCTCCTTTGCTTAATAAATTTTTACTATGTAGATTCCAGTTATATCCGGATGTCCAAGTAGAAGTCTCCTGCATTAGGGTAAGAAATAGGTGTTATTGTTATGAGCTGATCAAACAACCTTGGCCATGGTAGTGCTTTCAGAGCTTCAGGTATAGAAATATGGAGAAACAAGTGACTGGGTTATGCAGAGTGCTTTCCTAGGGTATGCTGAGCATTGCAAATTTGTGCTAAGTCTCTATGCTTATGATTACTTATTGTTGTTTATTGGCTGCCAAATGCTTATCTGGCACAGTAACAACCTGCATACAGTAATTTCTAGACAGTAATTTCTAGGATGTCTGAGTTAATATGGTTCCACTACACCAGAAAAAAGGTGAATGCAAAAAAGAAAAAAGATAAAAGAAAGAGCAAGTCTTGACATAATGTCTACAATTGAGTTACACATAAGTCAACTCAATCTACATTCATGTTACCCAATGATATTTTTGCTTCTCAATGATTATGGTTGTTAGTTGTTACAATCCCATCATTTCATTATATCTCAAGCTTATGGTTTCATGTTAAAAAATATATTAGAAGAGTTCTCATGATTTTCAAGCTGTGGAAAGTCTTCTTCATTGTCATTGTTAGCATCTACTGTTGCAACTAATTTATTCCTGTCATTTGGGTAATTTACAGTTTAAGGCGGTTCTAGGTAATTATCGTCATCGGGTAACCGTTCATCAAATAATTAAGATGACCTGCAGTCCTGCATTCTGTTCTTGGCCTTTATTTGCGATATTTGGTTTTCAGTTCAGGAGAAAACAATGAAAGATATTGTGAGAAATATGGAGTAACATGGAGTATTATGCTCGGCTTGACACAACCATTTTCTTTTGGGTGAAGGATTGGAGTTAATCATCAGCATGATCTTATAAAAAGGGTTTCAGAACGAGGCTTATATCAAGCTCATTTGGCTATTTCTGAAGTAGCCATGTTCTCTGCTTTGGTGAAAGATTGGAGCTAATCTTTTGCATGATTATAGAACAAGGTGACACAATTCAAGACTGTCAAAAGCCATTTGGATTGTTTTTTTGGCACACTAAAATAATCAATAGAAGCGTAAATCAATAGACAATCACATGCAGACAATGAAAAAAAGGTGTTGGTTCATACACATTACACACCATCAAAATTCAAAATGGAACATGACAAACCTTAGAAATTGATGAAAGTTCAGAAATCTAAAAAAATAATGAAGAATGTAATAGTTGTCCTGTCCTGTTATTGAGTTTTAATATTTAATTATTTATAGGATCTTTAGCTTTCCATCCTCCCTAGTCCCATGATCAGTGGGGCCCTATATATATATATATATTATCTATCCCATTATTTCCCATTCAGCCCCTCTTAATTTCTGCATCTTACAATTACAGTCTAAAACGCATCATTTTCTTCTCAAGGTCATTATGGCACATTGAATCCTCTTTAATTGATATCACGTTATGATTTCTATTGCGGTTACCATATGATGCAATATCATTAAAATCCATTCATCATTATCCCCTAAATTCTCTCCTCTTCTAAGGCACAGCAAAAGCAACAGACATGACAGGGTTATTCTTTTTCCCTTGTAATATCTCTCAACACAAGTGCCATTGCCCACCTCCCTGTTTTTATATATATATATATATATATATATATATATATATATATAATTGAATAATGTCATACGTATGTTCTATTGTATTGAATATTTGTTTCATTATTTAGTAATTAATTTTGTTTGGTTTTTAGGAAAGCATGTTTGACTTTTAATAAGCCGAACTAAAATCAATTTGGTAGTGCAGTTTTCAATCTACAACCTTCAGGTGCAAACCATAGCCCTTGGCCAACTGAGCTACCCAATAGGATTTGATTGAGTGTAGCAACTGAGGAGCCTAAACGAGTTTTATAAATTATAACCATGCATATGAAATTCAATCAATATAAAATTCCATCATGTGGGTCCTACAAGTCATCTCAAACATATATATATATATATTATATATAATTATAAAAGTAGATTGAGTTGTTTGGGTTGGTAAGAAAGCAATCATTTGAACCTAACAAGAAGGAGATCTTTTTAATTGAATTGTCAACCACGTGCCCCATCGCCACCATTTGACAAAGCAAAGTGTCACGTCATAGTAGTTGATCATATTAAAATTACACCCATTGGACCAATTCCAACAGTTGAATCCTAGGATTAACCAAAAGTGTGGTCCATTCCTTTAACCATGACGTTCTTGGCATTTACAAAGATAGGCTTCTATCATAGATTGAGACGCAAGAAGAGAGGAAAGAATATATTATAATGAAGAACTGTAGGAAGACCCGCTCTCTGTGCAAATTTTTTCTTGGCACTTTGTCATGATTTTAGATTGTCCACTTACTCGGGAGTGGTTGGTGGTTGGATATATCAATCGAAATTATTTGACTTTTGGATGGAAGAAAAATTGTTCATTAGGAGCTGGCCATCTCAATGAATGAAAATGGATGGTTAAGATCATTCTCAATTGAAAATATTTGACCTTTGGATTGAAGAAAATTGTACATTAGGACCTGGCCATCTCAATGAATGAAAATGGATGGGTAAGATCTTTCTATTAATTTTTTCTTCTACTCAGCAAAGGGGCTGGGATCCATATTAGATACCCATCTCTGGTAGATAATACATGCTCCCATGGTGAGAAACTATGAGCATGTTTGGTACTGTTATCAGAGAGGAATTCTCTCTGAGTTTCTTTGATTCTGAGGAAAATCCAAATTTGGATGAATAGAGAAAAAGTGAGAGAGGAGAGGATTTTTCAAATCCTCCAAATCCATCAATAATTCTCTCTTCCATTGATTCATCTGTCTCTACCGCACCCCATCAAATTTTGTAAATCCATGGTGGCAAAGAAGCACCTAAATTACAAAGAGTGACTTCTCCTTGGTATTTTGCAAACCTTAAATGCAATGACTCCTTAGAGAGGATAGCATGGTTCATAGGGAATGAAGGAATCCTTTAGACATCGGATTCCTGTCCTTTACCAATAGTGCCCTACATCTCCAGAGATAATATCCGCTTTCGCGGTAAGAAACTCCATCTCCATGTATATGACATGACTTGCTCCCACCAGGTAAAAGCAGGTCCAATTCCTAAATGCTAAGGTGGTTCCGTGTACAACCTTAATGGGAATGTAAAATCATTATATAAAGGAAGGGACTAATTCAAGAGAGGACAACTAATTCATTCTCAATTTATGAGATCTTTGTTCCTTCTTACCATTCCACGAAAATGACATTGGAAACACCACGACATGCTCCAATATATACAAGCTGCTAAAGTTATTGATGCCCTCAATTTTGACGAACTTGAAAATGGATGAGGTTTGAATCCGAAGACTAGCTTCAAGTGGGCGGGAGATACACATTGGGGCTTGCATTATGATACATTGATAACCCGATCCTCATGTTCTCCTCTGTGGGTGATGCGCTTGAGATAATCTCAGATAATAATACAAGTGAACACAATGGTTCTAGCAATAACCTATTGCGTGTATTGGAAGATTTTGATTTTGCATTTAAAATGAATTTGATGAGAGATGTATTGGGGGACCACCAGTGAATTATCAAAGTCATTGTAGTAAAAATATCAAGATATTATCGGTGCCATGGAACTAGTGAGAATATCAAAGCAATGATTGCAAGTGATGAGAGCTGATGGGTGAGATTCTCTCATATTTGAAGTCTATTATTTTTTGTGGTAATTATGAAATCATCATTCCCAATATGAATGATATGTTTATTGAACGAAATCGATCACTACAGAAAGCCGAATTGACAAATCTACATAATTTTCAAGTCGACATATGTATGCCACTATTGATTTGCAACTTCAAGAGCTCAATGCTGCTTTAATGTTGTGAACACTAAGTTGCTTCTTTGTGTGGTATATTTGGATAAAAGGGATTCATTCTCTACTTCCAATAAGGAAAAATTGACCCATCTTTTTCAATAATATCCATATGATTCTTCTTTTTTAGATCTGGCAAGACTTGATAATCAGCTTGCTATTTATATCATTGATATGCCCACCAATAGTAAGTTTTTTTTTTTTTTGCCTTCCTCAAAAAATGGTTGAAACAAAAAGAGACACCCCACATCCTTTAGTTTTTTTTTTCTTATTTAAATAAGCGCTAACACTATTAGTTACCACCATTACTGTTAAGAAGTATTTTCTGTTATGAAAATTGTAAAGAATCAACTGTGCAACCGAATGGAAGATGAGTGGATGGATGATTGTTTGCTTACATATATCGAAAATGACATATTCAATAACATTGACACTGAGACAATCATGCAACACTTTCAAAACATGAAGAACAATTTAGGGAAACTGTAAAAACGTTGTTTTAGAGTCCAGATGACTTTTGATGAGAGAAATATATGTTAGTTGAATATTTTGAGTCGATTTAAATGCAATACAAGGGGCAAAGATAAGAGCGTGGTTGGTGAGTATGCTCTAGGTTCATGGGTTCCGACGCAAAATAAAAGAGGAAATTTTGTCTAGAATCTAGAGGATCAGGTGGGCGCAGAAGATTGCCTTGGGAACGAAGGTGGTGATAGGGCATGGAAGGTGAAACAGAGTTTCCTTGCACCGCCATTACTCTTTTCAGGGATTGATCGTAGTTATGTTATTGGAGTGCACTTGTTTTGAATGGCCCAAAGGCCCGTCGGGCCAGGGTGATATTCTTATATTCATTTCCATTAGCAAAAAGGTTGTTTGATGGGCATTTGTAGATCTTCACCCTTGTTTTAGCCATTTTGATATAAATATATATTTTTTATAAAAATCTTATAAATCCAATTTCAGGAAAACATACTACCCTGAAATTCTGCGGTGCTGCGTATAACTTCTCATAGGAAATTATTTTTTGTGCGGCGTCCCTATTTGTTTATTAATTCTCTCTCTTTTTGCCTAGAAAAGCATCACAAGAAATAACAAAGAAATGCTTTTTTTGGTATAATCAACGAATCCTTGATATTGCACAAGTGCCATACATTCTCATCCCTCATGTGGAAAACTAAAATCTTCTATCCACATTTTCTTTTCACAAAGAAAACAAAAATGTTGTTACAAAAGATGAAAGAAACAATGAGATGCACATATAGGACTTTATGACTTGTTTGGTATCTCTGCTCTTTTTTTTTTTTTTATAGATCCACATACAGGACTTGTTTATGCAAGGAAAGGATTCCGTCGTCTAGGGATATCAGTTTCCAAGTGAGAAAGGAACCCTATATTCCTACTCCTCCAATAAGAAATCAAAATCCTCTTTTCTGAGGAAAATAAGTTTAATTTTTTAATTTCTTTTAGGGGCGTTCATGGGTTGGGTTAGGCCGGGCTGAGGCTTATCCAGGACCCCCCTGACTATAGAAACACATGTCCAAGCCGCCTAGGCCAAAAGGGCCATAAAAGTCAGGCCCGAGCCTTGCCCATTTAGTTAATCGGGCCTGGTTGAACCGGGCTTTTGGTCAATTTTGTGGGCTTTCTAGGAGATGTATGGCCTAATTAAATTGAATAACATGCACTCCTTAAAAGGGTTGGGCCAGGCTTTGGGCTTAATCCAAGCCTAGCTCAATCATTAAATGGGCCCAAATTACATATCCAAGCCCCACCTAAAGCAGGCTTGGCCCGGATCAGGCTCAGTTTGGCCCGACATGTGAAGACCCATAATTTTTTAAAAGAAAAACAAGCTGAATAAATTTCATCTCTATTACGGGCTCCTCTCATTTCCTACACATAAATGTATTTCAATTTACCCCCTACGAATCCCACCAGTTATATGTGAGTCATGTTCCAAATGCACAGATAACCTAAACCAATTTCCTTCCTCGGACTCCCACCAGTTGTACATGATTCTAGATCCTTCATGATATGATTGATAAATAGGACTAAAGACATTTGAGTACTAATACATTAAAATTATGTTAATCACATTATGAGTCATACCCACTATCCAACGGTGGGACAAACTCCACGTTAAATTTGATAAGATATCACTTGAGGGGACAAGATTCAAGATCAACGGTCGAATTATCACCATACGGGCCCCTAAATTGGAGTTTGGAAAGCTCCTCTTATGCAAAAAACACACGAACACACACAAAATCCACTTTCATGTAGTGGGGTGGGGCATGCGGGCCCCACATGCCACGTCTTATAACTCCCCACACTCTCAGAACTCAAAATCGCCGTGTGCGCAGCAGCACCAGACGTCATCTACAAAATCAACACACACACAATCATAAATAAACGAGTCCTCTCTAACTCTTCTCTTCTGCAGCACAAATCTATAAAATCTTTCTTTCCTCCAAAACCCTAATTTTCCTGAATCCTAATCTCTAATCTCTAGAACCGATACTCTCGGTGATTCGATTGATTGCATCGGTAGATTTGTTGTGGAACTTGATATAATATAGATTTGATTTTTTGCTTTCTTAGGGTTTTGTTGTCGATCATATTCTATTACGGTGTGTGGTGTTCGGAATAATGCATTTGAATGGATGGTTTTTCAGAGGGTAAGAAGAAGGATTTGGGGATGGCTTTCAAGAGAGATGTTAAAGGATGCTACTGTGGAGGTGGTGCGGTGAACCTGCTCCAGATTAGTTCTATTGTCAGTGAAATTAGCCATCAGCCTTGCCTTAATAACTCTGCAATCAAGGTAAGTTTATCACAACAGCTAGAAGACGCCAAAAAGATGATACATGTTCATGTGTGCTTTGTCCTTTGATTTGATTTGATTTGATTTATTAATCTGGTTTGGGTTTTTGGTTGTCTTTTGATGAATCCGAACTGAAATTGATTTGAACACTTTGGGAGAGTGATCTGCTGTTTTGGGATAGTGACCCAAATCATCCAAGACTTGCCCCACAATTAGATTGATGATGTGTATTGTGTAAAACACAAAGTTAAAATGAAAACCAAAGTAAAATCTCATCTTCTACTGGTGATGAATCTTAAGGTAGGGCCAGCTTTGGTTGGAGTTAGATGTGGATCAGTTCTAATACATAGGTGTGCAATGCTTTTCAGTGACTTGAATTTTTAGTTAGGCATGAATAATGGATTTATAGGACTTGACTTTGATAACTATGTGAGATTAGTTCGCCAATAGTTTGTGATCGAATGGCAAATTATTTGAAATGAGCTATTCTCAATCCGAAGGCCTTCGGAGTGAACTGTGCATCTGTGTTCTGGACTGAATTACATGGCACATTATCCACATAGTTCATGCTAATTCCATCCATGGGCAGGTTGTTGTGTCATCAGTCATGCATAGTTTTCAGCGCAATTGGTAGATTGTTTCTGAACATGATATTGGATTTACTATCTGTTTTTAAGAGACTGGAAATGGCATTACACTATGTGAATGGGTGACATTTGTATCTCACTCTATTCTATTGAGTCGAAGTGCAATGGACATGCCATGGTTTCTTCAATGGAAGTGAGTGCTAGTACATCGTTAATCTGTTCAATGGTGAATACAAGGTCAATTTGAGAAGGTTTTCCCGCCCTTTCTTCTGCTTCTTCCACTTCTTCTCTTTTCACGAGCCAGCTCCATTTAGCATATCTTGTTTACAAGTTGGTAGATTGATTGATTGAAGGGGGCTGAGTGTCAGACTCTTGTGGCCCTTTTCTTTTTTATTCTTTTTTTTTTTTTATCATCGTGTATTAATAATATAGTATAATTGGCATTTAAAAAAAATAATTAAAGCTTAAGTGATAATTATTTTATTTAATTAGTTGTTAGATGTCATTATCCAACAATATTGTGCCATTATAATCCGAGTTGCCCTTTTCTTTTTTCTTCTTTTTGTTTATCGTCATGTATTAATAATATAGTAAAAAAAATTAAAACATAAGTGATAACTATTTTATGTAATTAGTTGTTAGATCATTATCCAACAATATTGTGCCATTATAATCAGAGTTTTTTCATTGTCATGTTGTTCATTTCAAGTAGCTTCTCCACATCTGACTGGTTGCTGGAGGACTTTTAATTACATGCTAATTCAAAGTTGATGCATCTGGTGAACACATTTAAGGACATTCCTTGTCCTTTTTTCTCGTGTTTTCAGTGTGAAACATCTGCAGTTGCTTGGTTTTAGTTGATCCATCCCATTTGTTGGTGCCGGGAACATAATTGATGGCATTCTTTGTCTGTACTGTCACCTGTAGATCATGTATAGTTGCATTTCCTCACCACTTATAGATCTTTTACCCTTGGAGGCAGTGATAAGTGACCATGGGAACATGATAGTTGATCCCTTAATATGGGCCAATCTATGGTGGGAATACTGCCCAGTATTGAATTTAAGCCAGTCTGTGGCAGGTAGCAGAGAATCTTTTGCAGTACTTTCTTTATTTTTGTGAATTTCAACATGCCCGTTAAGACCTAGAATGTCTTTAGTTATCATATTGTGACTTATTTTGTTTTAAATATTAAGATGTTTGGATTGATTTTCAACTATGGGAACTTTTACCGCATACACTCATTATCTTTCTGTTAAATAGAGCTCATACATGGTACATGTTTAGGATCATCCAAATACTTTTAGTATTTCTTGGATTATCTGAGTGAATGTGTGTACCAGTACATCCACACTCTGCGGAGTATTATCCTGCTGTTATCATGTAAATGTCTTATTACTATTTAATTTGTTTTCTTTATTTGTAATTTGCAAATACTTTTGAAGTTATGAGTTCTATAATCACCTGTCTCCTTTTCTATAATGGTTCAGGGAAACAAAATGCTCAAGCCTGAGAAGTGGCAAGCTGTTTTTGATAGTGAGGGAAGGGTTTCTCGTTTTAAAAAGGCACTAAAATCGATTGTTTTGGGTGTAAGTTGTTGCATAACCATCATATTCTTTCCATATGATGGATCCCTTTATTTCGTTCATGTGCTTTTCAATTCAATAAATAGGCCGGTATGCATGTGATTGTATTTTTATACATCAATTTTGATTTTATCTTTCCTTTATGTGTATAAGGATTAGGGCTGAGTGCTTAAGTTGCTATTGAAAGTTATTATGATTGTTTTAACTGCTTCTTCTTCTCTTAATTTATTATTATTTTTTGATATGGTAGTTGATGATTTCATTACTTATAGAAAAATAAGATTCAGACCCCAACAAAAAGAAAAAGAACACATCCAGCCACACACACACACACAAAAAAAAGGGTGAAAAAAAAAGAAAAGAAAAAGAAGCCCTACAACCATTAACTAGAACAAACCAAAGAACTAGAAAACTTTAGCATCATCATACTAGGACTCATAGTCAAAGATTAGAGATAGAAAATCTGCAAACGATTCAGTAGCTGTGGCCCATTAGACTATCAATAAGACAATAACGATAACACTGAGCAACAACGTACTGCTAAATAAGCCAAATTGTGAAAAGTCCTGTTTCTCTTTATCCAGTGAGACCAAAGAATGGCTACCACCTCATAATTCCACAAAGTAGCTCCTTTTTGAGAAGGATAACCAAACTGCTAGTTTTCCATAAGAGCTTTCACCAATTGGGGCATAACCCATTGCAGTCGAAATATGTGAAAAAAGAAACTCCATACTGCTCTAGCAAAGGGACAGATTCTGAACCTCCCTTAAGCACACAATACATCCATTGACAATCGGCAGTTTTCATTAAGCTGACAAAGATTATGAATATTTTGGAGAAGAGCTAACAGCTGAAGGCACCGGATTCACTTAGTTTCCTACTTTCAAGAATTCTCCTTTGCTTGGAGCACAAAGCAAAGTTAAAAACAAGGCAAAGATGAATGGTTGCGAACACCTTTGTGGGTAAAGATGTTGATAACAATCACAACTTCATAGGCTTTGATCAGATCAAGAACAATTACAATGAAGATAAGAGTTAGACGGAAATTGACACATTCATGCTATGTTATCCATGCCGGACACATCTTCTATGGAACATAGTTATGTTTACCATCTGCTTTCCTTTATATATATATATATATAAAATATGGCCATGATTGAAGACAAATGTTGTGTGAGCCTTACAACACTGTCATACATGCCATCTTACAAAGAAAACAAAACATAGATTTATACAAGCCAGTATTGGTTCTTAATGCAGGGATCATACTAAGATTTAAGCATTTCTTTCCTTTTTTTTTTTGTTTGGTAACAATAAATTTTATTTAAAAAAGAAAGAAGTACAGTTCAGCTTAAAAAAGACAAAAAAACGCCATCCATAGTGGAACTGGTACAAGAGAAATGAACCAGCCACACACTACAATATAGAGGCACTTAAATTACAAGATCTATGTACTCCTTGTTTTAAACAGTCTGCCATCCCCTTTGTAGATCTACTAATGTGTTGCAACGTAACCTGCAAGTCAGAAATTAGATGACCAATTTCATTGAAGAGAAATTGCATTTTCCATGGGCCCCTCAAAGATTTCACCTAAGAAATAGTGTTAGCCAAATCACTTTCCACAATAAGATAATTATGAAATGAGGTATGAAAAATACGAAGAGCTTCTAGGATTGCTGGAACTTCCGTCATTAGAGTCTATGGTCCCCACATGTTTAGAGAACATAAACAAAACTTCCCCCCTTATGATAAGCATTTCTTTTTTAGGCCCCCCCGTAGTAGGTAAACTAGAAGGGGAGCGTAGCCATAAAAAAAATCCTCTCTTAAATGGTCTACTTTATGCCTTGTTCAAAGAAATCCGATGCTTTGAAGGTTGAAATTCTATTCTTCAAAGAGGTAATAAAGTATCATGGAATGCTCGCAAAAATAATATCGGATTGATATATGAAATTCATTCTACTAAACATTCTCATGTAAGACAATGGAGAAATAAGTGTAGTTTTCGGGTGCCTATAATCCACAAACAATGTTATCAAATTGTAGCCTTACAAATCTGCTATGATGTTTAGTTGGCGATATGTTGCATCATGGGTTCTTATGTTATTGATGGCCGAGTTTGTCGATAACATATTGGTCCAATTATGGATTTATGGTGCATTAATCTAGACTTGCATGGGTATTGTTAACTAATAGAATCACTGGAGTTGAGTTTGCTCCATGGTTCAAATTATTGGCCGATACCGGTTCGTACTGGCCGATATGTACTGGAATGGGCATGCGAATTGGTCGCAGTCTTATCTTGGGAAAAAACCCCCAAATTGTTGGAATTTATCGGCCGATATTTTAAAATATTGCCCTTCTGATATACCGGTCGATATTTTCTCGGCCGACAAAAGTTCCCAACCCTTTGGGCTGGACTAATCCCTCCAAGTCTAGAGGGAAGTGGGATAAAACTCCTGTGGCCCCCAGGTGGTAACACAAGTGGACTCAACATTCGGTTCCTGAAGATGGGGGAACCGGGGGTCGATACCAAGACCTCTAGCTCCGGAAGAGGGAGGAACCGTGGTCCTTACCACTCGGCCAAACCCTTTTTTATTTTTATTTTTTTTCATTTCCTCTCTTGTACTCATTTTTGTCGTCCTTCCAAACATATTAGCCACTACCCTTCTTCTTTCCCAACATCTATTTTACTTCCAAGCCATAAAAAACTCTTATTTTTTGCGGATTTTATTTGGGAAAATCATATACAACTCTACCAAGGTAAGTATTATGAGCTATGATGCACATATACGGCATGGATACAACAAGGACACGCCATAGACACCGCAGGGACATGAATTTTACATATAAAAAGTGAAGTATCGGATACGATACGACACGATACGTTACCCATTTTGAAGTATCCGTGTATCATAGATTATGAGTATGGACTTTAGCGAGAGAGATTACAGAAGGTCGGTCCTTGTATAATTTCTAAAGAGCAAGGAGTCTTTGTGAAGGGCAAACAAATTCTAGATGGAGTCTTGGTGGCAAATGAATGTGTGCTCTTGTTGAATAAAGAGAGAAAACCAGGGTTAATTTGCAAGTTGGATTTGGAGAAGGCCTACAATAGAGTGGATTGGCAATTTCTACAATATTTGCTTCGAAGAATGGGTTTTGGGGAGAAATGGAGAGGTTGGGTTCAGGAATGTGTGTCTTCAGCTTGGTTTTTTCTATTATAATAAATGGATCCCCTAAAGGTTTCTTTCCTGCTGAAAGGGGTCTTAGGCAAGGTGATCCTCTGTCTCCGTTTCTTTTTGTTATAATAGCAGAAGCTTTGGGTAGAATGGTGAACAAGGCTGCAACGGAAGGTCTTCTAGGAGGATTTAAAGCAGCTGATGCAGTCCCTCTGGTCACTCACTTGCAGTATGCAGGTGACACTTTGATTTTCTGCGAGGCAGATGAAGATGAGAAAAGGAATGTCAAAGCAATTCTTCTATTTTTTGAGGTTGTGTTAGGCTTTAAAATTAACTTTCTCAAAAGTGAGCTGATTGGGATCAAAGTCGGGGAAGCACATCTATATCAATATGCATATATTCTGGGATGTAAGGTGGGGTCCATTGCGGTTTCTTATTTAGGCCTGCCTCTGCGTTTGGGTTCGGTTAGAAAGGATGTGTGGAATCCGGTGGTGGAAAGAGTTTAGAGAAAGCTATCCATATGGAAGGTAAATTACTTATCCATAGGAGGTTGAGTCACTTTAATCAAATCTGTGTTGGCAAACCTTCCGGTGTATTTTCTATCTATGTTCAAGTGTCCAGTTTCAATCATCAGTCGAATTGAGAAGCTGCAACAAGATTTCTTGTGGCACGGAAGGAGTGATTAGAAGAAATTCCACTTGGTTGAGTGGATCTCGATTTGTAAATCAAAGGACGTGGGAGGGTTGGGGATAAGACCTCTTAGACAAATGGACCAAGCTTTACTTGGAAAGTGTTTATGGAGGCTAGGAGATGAATCAGATGGTCTGTGGAAGTAATTATTGATTAAAAAATACAGTATTTCTAGAAATGGATGGGATGTTCATGATGTCCCATATAAAGATTCGGCTATTTGGAAGGGTATTCTCTCCGTCAAAGAGAACTTCGTGGAGAATATTACATATCGAGTCGGTTCGGGTGAGAAGGTTTTATTTTGGCGTGACAGGTGGCTTGGCCATTGACAAGGCAATTCCCAGACATCTTCAATTGCACTCTCAATAAGGATGCAAGAGTTCATTGCTATTTTCCGTTTTTTGGTGAGCAGAAGGTAATGCCCAATTTTGAGGAGAAACCTTAAAGAGCATGAGGAAGACCAATTTATTACCATAGTCAATCTCTTAAGTGGGGGCTTATATTGCAAGAGAGGAGGGGGGGGGGGGGGGGGGGGGGGGGGGGGTGTTCCGAGGATGGAATATTTTCAGTCTCTTCTTTTTCCTTAGCCTTAGCCAGAAGGGTAGTTTCAAAAAGCTCCGTCGGTAGAATTTGGAAAATTAAGGCTCCGCCTAGACCTGAGGTCTTTCGATGGATAGCTTTTCGTAAATGAATCCTTACTATGGACAATCTAAGGGGAAGATTGTGGTCAATTGCTGTCCCATGTGCTTAGGGGATGAGGAATCGGTGGACCACCTCCTATTGAATTGTAATATTGCTCAGGTGATTTGGAGATCGGTGGTTGACTGGTTTGGGTGTAGTTGGGTTTTCCCAAAGTGCATCCTAGAGCTTTATCAAGCATGGTCTTCTCCAATAGGATCGCCCAAGGGGAAGGAGTTGTGGAGACTGTCCTTTTTAGCAGTTATTTGGATCTTGTGGAAGGAAAGAAATTCAAGATGTTTTGAGGGGAGGTTTGTGAGCTGCGGATCCTTGTTGGAAAAGATTAAGTTCTTGGTTCCATCTTAGGTAATCATTAATCAGCATTTCAAAGGCTACTCTTTGGATCGAATTATGCAGAATTGGAAAGAAGTGGCTCTCTAATGCGGTGCCTTAGTTCGATGTTGTTTCCTGTTGTCTTTGGTGTTGTGTTTGCGGTTTTGATTTTCTCTTTTGTAAGCTTGTCAATATAGTCCTCTTTTATTGCTTGCTTTTAATGAAAAGTAACCATTAAAAAAAAAGTATTATGAGTATTTTTTTGCAAATTTACTTAAAATAGTTTTTTAGAACTAGCTTTTAAATGAGAATTTTAGATAATTTGAAAAAAATGGTTACTTAAATTTGTTTAGATTGTGTTTAAAATGTTTGTGGCTTCTCTTAGTTTAGGATATATCTATTGAATAATAAGTAAAAGCTTTAGTTTCTTAAATTTAACGCTAATATTCAATAATTATGATTGAGTTTCATTGAATTTATGATGTTTCAACTTATTTTAGTATATACATGTAAATCTATCTAATTGAAAATAAAACTTATACAATTTCAGATAAGATGTTATTACTTAGGGGGATATTTTGATTTGTAGTTGTTACTAATGGAAAAATCATTTTTTTCCAGCATTTTACAATATTTTGGATTTTTTGGAAACTTTTTCAAAAATTTTTGTGGTAAAAAAATAAAAATTCATGCTGTGATGACCGTGACAAATTGCGACAGATACTGATACCATATCAGTTTTTCAGGTCAGCCGATACTGCAACTATAATGCAATTTTAAACCATGGTTCGTTCTAGATGGGGAGAGATGATGCTACATCCATAAGCTATTATTAAGTACACAAGATCAGAGAAAGGGCTCCCCACAACACAGCCAATGGGCCCCATTTCATAGCTGAATCTTGCATAGGGTTGTTTTATTTTGCACACAACAGCCTTAGGGTTGGATGAATTTCCTTCTCTCTTTTGTTTAATTTTGTTAATAAGTCTAGTGTAACAAGTGTGTGAACCACGTATGGTTGACATCTGAGTTGGCAGTTGGAGTCGGATGGCATCAAGGATCTGCATTGATCCTGTATCTGTTTGCCTTGGTTAAGGACAATGTAATAACATAATGTAGTTTTATTGTGTATGGTATCTGCCAGATGATGTAGTACCAACTAGTTAGAGAAGGAAGCAAGCAAATGATAAGTTGGAACTCTGGTGAAAGGTGCTCAGGTCAAATGGGTTGAAAATTATTGGATAAAAAACTGAATATATGAAGTTCAAGTGTGGTGGACTTGAGAGGAGAGAAAATGAGATGGTCAAAACTGATAACAACTTATTGCCTCAGTGTGAAAGATTTCAATACCTAGGAGCAATTATGGAGTAAAGACTAAAGTGGATGGTTTGAGCTTTAGATAGAGAGAGAGTAGGATCAATGACAGTTGTGAAAAATGCAGACAAGCTAGTGGAGTTGTGCACCATTTTGGTTGAAGGGACATTTTTATGATGACAGATCTATTGTTTTGTTAATATTAGGCAATGAAGAAATGAGAAGTCAAAGCACGTGTGGGGTTTCAGGAGAGGATAAAATTAGGAACATGGAAAAGGTATTCTAGAGGTAGCTGCAATAAAAGACAAAATAAACGAATATTGTTTTGAGATGTTTTAGGCACAAGACCAAACTAGCCTTGATATTACTAGTTGAAAAACTAGAAGGGGGAGACCAGTGAAGACCTTGAATCAAGAGGTGGAAAAGACATGTTGGAATGTGGAGTTTCAGAGAGCATGGCTTTGAATAGGAAAAGTGGAATAGAACTCACGAATTGTGGCCCTAACTAGAAGAAATAATTATGTTGACAGGTGAAGTTGTAGATCCCTTGATGTATAAGTGGCTAATCTGAGGCTAGTTCATTGGACAATGTTTTTAGCGGCATATTTTGTAGGATTTTTGTGTTTTCATATTTAGTGTTTCCCTTAGTTAGAAACAGAATTCATGTAGCCAATGATGATGATGATGATGCTGATGAGTGTTTCCTTTAGTTAGAGAGGTTACTAGTTTTAGAGGATCTTTCTTTCCTTTCCTCATAGATGCCAATTAGTCTCTAGCACGCTATTTCACAAACATAAACTGAGCTGGATAGGCATAAACTTAATCTCACTGCACCTTAGATGAAATGTAAATTGACTTGGTTTTTCTATATTTATATAGAACCCATGAAGCAGACTGGATGGAATGAGCCAATGAGGCTAAAGGTGATGATACTGACGATGCCGATGAAGTCAAGAGGCCTGGTTTGGTGGTAGTTATTCTATCTCAGGACTCTTAACTATGTGTAGTTGTCAAGTTAGTAGGGGTGGGTGTTGTTAGAATCTGATGGTCATGCAGTGAGAGAAGAGTTTGGAGGAAAAGTTGATACCTCTACAGAGGATCGACCAACCATTTTATAATTGTATTTACCCCAATTACAAGCTATTAATTAGCAGCAATTACAATCTAATTACAATTAGAAGTTAAGGAATAAAAGGATTCTAATCTCTATATATAGAAGTATATCCATAATACAAGCTGTATGAGGTTTATCCCAGTCCCACACGTGGGATATTCTACATGGGCCTAGATGGGCCAAGATTAGTGTACATGGGCCTATTCATGAGTTATCTTCTACACTCCCCCTCAAATTGATGTGGTAAGGCAGAAAACATCAATTTGGAAGTAAGACCATGATGACGCGTTTTGGGAAGAGCCTTGGTGAAGATATCCGCCAACTGGTTAAGAGTAGAGACATGAGGAAGGGATATCTTCTCAGTGACGACATGCTGACGGATGAAGTGACAATCAATCTCAATGTATTTCGTCATTTCATGAAAGACTGGATTGTTAGCAATTCTGGTAGCACTAGTGTTGTCACCATGAAGAGGTGTAGAACGACCAAGGAGAACACCGAATTTACACAAAAGACGGCGTAGTCAGATGATTTCAGCACTAACAGAGGACATTACCCGATATTCTGCCTCAGCAGAAGACTTCGAAACGGTGGTTTGCTTCTTGCATTTCCACGAAATGAGAGAATCCCCAAGAAACATACACCAGCCAGTAGTAGAGCGCCGAGAATCGGGACAACCAGCCCAGTCGGCATCAGCATAAGCAGATAAGCACAAAGAAGTACCCGAAAAGTAGAATAGACCATGGTGAAGAGTGCCTTTAACATAGCGGAGTATGCGTAAAGCTGCTGCAATGTGAGGTTTGTGGGGATTGCTAACAAACTGGCTAACCGTATGAACAACATGAGAAATATCCGGCCGAGTCATAGTTAAGTAGAGCAAACTACCAACTATCTGCCGGAAAATAGAGGGATCATCTAGGGGAGGGCCATCATTCGAACTGAGTTTGCTGTTCAATTCCATAGGCGTATCAACAGTGTGAGCATCATCAAGCCTTGCCGAGTTAATCAAATCTGTAGCATATTTGCTCTGATGGACTCGAATGCCAGATTTGTTACGCACAAATTCAAGCCCCAGAAAGTAAGTGAGAGGACCAAGATCCTTCATTCTGAAGTGGCGAGTAAGATGAAGTTTGAGATCCATAATGCCAACAACATCATTGCCACTAAAAATCATATCATCAACATAGACTAAGAGAAATGTGTAGCCTTTCGGAGTCCATCTGATGAAGAGGGAACTATCATAGTGACTCTGGCGAAAGCCAGCTTGAAGGATTGCTGTCCAAAATGTATCAAACCAAGCCCTGGGAGCCTACTTAAGCCCATAAAGAGCTTTCTTCAATTTACAAACATGTTGTGGAGGACAAGCATATCCCGGAGGTGGTTTTAAATACACAGTCTCACGCAAGTCGCCATGAAGAAAGGCATTTTTGACATCCATTTGCCATAGGGGCTAGTTGCGGGCTGCAGCTACACAAAGGAGAGTGCGAACAGTTGTCATTTTAGCCACTGGTGCAAAGGTCGCCTCATAGTCAATCCCATATTCCTGCTTATAACCTTGTGCAACTAATCTGGCTTTGTAGCGGTCAAGACTCCCATCAGAGTGAACTTTTATGGAATAGATCCATTTACTGCCGATTACAGATGCACCTTCAGGGCTGGTACCAACTCCCATGTTTTGTTTGCTTCTAGAGCAAGCAACTCCTCAGTTATAGCATCCTGCCAGTAAGCAATCTTCGAGGCCTGTGAATATGAGGTGGGTATAGGAGCACTATCCAAAGAAGTGAAAAGAGCAGGAAAGCCATAGCGGTCAGGGGTAACTGAAGGACGACTAGAGCGTCGCAGGGGTATGATACTATCAGAAGAAGCATTAATACCTGAGGGTGCAGTAGGTGGCACGGGAAGAGGATCAGGAGAAGGAGTCCCCACAGGAGCAACTGTGTTACGCCGGACATAGACATTGGTGATAGGAGGTGGAGAAGTTGCAGGGAAGTGCGGCATATAAGACACAACAACAGGGTGATTATCCAAACGCAAAGAAAAGAAAGGAATGTGTTCCAAGAAGATCACATTACGAGATATGCGCATGCGTTTTTAGGATTGATCATAACACAGAAATCCCTTGTGTTCAGTACTGTACCCTAGAAATATACATTTGGCAGCCTGAGGAGACAACTTAGTGCGCTCTGTAGGTGGAAGATGAACAAAGCACAGGCAGCCAAAAACTCATAAGTGAGAATATGAAGGGGCATGACCAAAGAGAGTTTCATAAGGAGTAGTCTTTCCTAGAACAGAGCTAGGATGACGATTGAGGAGATAAACAGCAGTCTGTGCAGCATCACACCAAAAGGTGGGAGGAACTAAGGATGCAAGGAGGAGAGAACGAACAGTTTCAAGAATGTGTCTGTTCTTCCTCTCCGCAACACCATTTTGCTGTGGAGTATGCGGGCAGGATTTTTGGTGAAGAATTCCTTTATCAGAAAGGAAGGCAGAAAAATCATGGGACATGTATTCTCCACCGGAGTCAGACCTAAGAATTTTTATTTCTTTTTGAAATTGTATTTGAACCATTTTGTAAAACTTTTGAAAAAGAGAAAGTACTTCAGATTTGAAGCGCATGAAATAAATCCAAGTGAAACGGGAATGATCATCAATGAAGGTCACATAATACTTAAAGCCTGTCCTACTCAAGGTGGGTGTAATACCCCAAACATCAGTGTGAATAATATCAAAAGATGATAAAGCATGAGAACTATGAATAGGAAAACGCAAGATATGACTCTTACTCAAACAACACGTTTCACACTTAGATTGAAGTAAAGAGGACATCATTTTATTATCAAAAGTGGGTTCTAAACAACCAATTTTAAATAGGGAAAGTAAAGAAGCATTGTTCACATGACCAAGACGACTATGTCACACTGTCCACAATTTATCTAACTTAGGAGAATAAGAAGAAAAGAGCGAGTGATGTCCAATGTCCAACAGAAACAGTCGACTATGTTTACTCCCCGTTGCGATCATCTTCCCAGTTTGCCGCTCCTGTATGACACAACCAGTGGAAGAAAAGTTAATATGGTACCCATCATCAATAAGTTGTCCGACAGAAAGTAGATTGGCTGATAATTTGGGAACAAAGTAGACATTAGGAAGGTGAAGAGACTGGCCAGAGACACCAGATAAAGTAATGATACCAATTCCAGAGATGATTAATTGGTCTCCATTAGCAGTGGTGATTTTGTCTTTGCCAAGGTAAGGGTGAGGCTGTAAAGCTACTTTCTACAGAAGTCATGTGGTTCGATGCTCCTGAATCTAGAAACCATGTGGATGGGGTGATGAATGAAGACAGAGAGACTGAAGAATGAAAGGCAGGGAATGCTAGAGGAGAATGAGTATGATATCGACCACCATGAAAGCCCATAGATGCGTAAGCTGATGTCACTGTGTTCTGAATTGGTTCTTGAATTTGGGCTGCAGTCATGGAGCAACCAAGGACTAAGAGCAGCATCAGCAAAGAACAAACAACAAACAGCAACAACAATAGCAAATATGCACACAGCAGTGATGGCGCAGTAAACCCAGCATCAAGTAGTACCAAGAAATATAATAAACAGTGAAGCAGAAGGCAGTAGACAAGATGAAGTCTGCTAAAAACAGCAAGGGAATTTGCTGTAATCTGTGTTAATTTGATTGAATCTGCTAGAACCTTGCTAGAAGCGTGCTAAAACAACAGAGGAGGTGTCTGATGAGCAATCCAGCAGCAGACAGCACAAACAGGACCAAGAAAGCACCCAGGCGACCTTGATTTTGGAGGCAGGAGCTGTGCGTGGGCCCCACAAAATGATCTAATCACAGATCATGTTAGAATCTCTGGAAGGAGTCCAAAAGTACTTCCTCTAGTCCAAGGGTGATGAGGATTGGATAAAGATCCACAAATCTGGACGGCTGTGATGAAATCTATTTGATATAGAAATATCAAAATCGACAGAGGAAGAATGGGATGAAACCTACCTCAAACGGTGAGAAAAAAATCCATAAAAATCCTTAGAATACTCCTTAAGGACTGGCGATCCCAACTGTGGAGGCTGCTTGGTGATTCAAAGTTGATCAGAGGTGGACCACAATTGATCCGAGGCACGTCAGGTACTATTTAGCAGTTTCAATGGTGCATCAGAGACACAAGCAGAAATTTCAACAGTGCAGTAGTAATATCCAACACAAACTTGTAACAGAGCAGTAGTAACAACCCAACAATATAGCAGTAAATGTCCAAAACTCCAGACAGTGCAGAAACTATCTGTAAATAGTTTCACAAAAAAATATAGGTCCAGGCGACCTGGATTTGGACCTCTAAATCCCTGCGTGTGGCCCACAGCTGGATCTGATTGAGAATCAGATCAATAAGGTTCAAGGAAACTCAAAATATCTTTCCAGCAAGACAAGATTCATCAAGATCCATCCACAATCCAAGATTTTGTACGGCTGTGATCAAAACTATCTTAAAAAAAACTGGAAAATCCCAAATCGGGGCAAATGACCTACCTCTGATCTTGGAAAAATGTTGAAAAAATCTTCAAAATTACCAGGAGAGAGAGTCGACCACTACTGTGGGGAATTTGTGACATGCCATGATGATCGCAGGTGGGCCACTGGTAATCATATCGTCACAGACGTCTGTTTCCTCCGTCTGGTTGCTAAAAGAAAAGCAGATCCCTGATCTGGTTGATTGCAAGATTACATATCCTTGATCTGTTAGCTTTTCCCAAGAGTTCTCTCAGAACAACTAGTCTTCAATAATTTCCCACGATCAGTATAGGCTCTGATACCATGTTAGAATCTGATGATCATGCAGTGAGAAGAGTTTGGAGGAAAAGTTGATACCTCTACAGAGGATCGACCAACCATTTTATAATTGTATTTACCCCAATTACAAGCTACTAATCAGCAGCAATTACAATCTAATTACAATCAGAAGTTAAGGAATAAAAGAATCCTAATCTCTATACATAGAAGTATATCCATAATACAAGCTGTATGAGGTTTATCCCAGTCCCACACGTGGGATATTCTACATGGGCCTAGATGGGCCAAGATTAGTGTACATGGGCCTATTCATGAGTTATCTTCTACAGGTGTAACTGTAAGGGGAGAATTAGTTGAAGCTGTCCTAGAATTAGGAGATGTCTTGACTTGAGATCCAGCTCAGAGAGTCTTTAAATAGACAATATTGAATGTTCCATTGATTTAATGAAAAAGCTGACTATTTCTCTCTCTGAGTTTTGCTTGGTGAAGACTCTAGATGTTCCCAGTGATGAAGACTCCAGATGGAATTGAAGTCCCAAGTGCTGACTCATAGGATCAGACTGCTTCAATTTGTGAAGTAATATAATAACATGGCATCTTGAATTCTATGTTAGGAAGACCAATACTGATTTCTCAAAATAGGAGGTTATGTCTCAAACAGATAGTTCATAATTTCATTTCATCCAGATATTACAAAAAAGGGTGGAAGACATAGAGTTTTTTTTATGTGTCTCTCTCTTTCTTTTGATTCTGTCTTTTGAACCCTTTTACCTCTATCATCAGCTACAAAATTTGCTTCTCATGATCAGAACTTCAATCATGGTGATCGATGTGCTTCGGCACCGGATGTATGTGTACACTGTACCTCATCGTGGGAATGGTTTCCTCTTAACTGTCTGTATTTACTTCTTTTTTGCTGTTGAGGGTTTCCTCATGGTATCTGACCCGACAGGACGAACCCCCCTTGTGCTGCAACACACGTGCACCAAGTAAATCTGGGGGGTGTTGAACACATGATGTGAGGAGGAACCCACGCCTTATGTCAACAAACCGACACCCAGACGGGTGTCTGTATTTTCTTTACATGATTATTTCATGGTAGTTGCTTCTCACTTGATGTGCTTTACATGATTATGGTCCTGTTATATTATGCTTGGGTCTGAAATTAGAAAATGCACTGAACAGCAGTTCTTATGGGCTACATTACCAATGAAGTCAAAAGAGAAACTGCCATCAATGATTTGGTAATTCACAAGACCAGTTTTCAGAATTTTCTGGGGATGAATTTCTGTGATTAACACATTTATAGTGTATTCTTTTATCTAAGAACTTCATGGCTTTGTATATTGTTGTGACCAATGACCATAAGAAGGCGACCAAATAAACTTTTTAATATGAGAAATGGGCACACTAATAGTTAGTATCCCTTGAAAACCTTTTGTTGCAGCCTCATTATTGTATTGCACAATCTTTTCACTTTGGATATTTTAGAGACAAAGCTTAATTGTTATTGTCCTCTCTGTGAGTATTGTGGTCATTTGCTTAATTTTGGATATTTTAGGACAAGATCTTTGCTTTTGCATAATCTTATATTATCCTTGCATGTGATCCATGACCGTTATCCATCTAATAGAGAAGTGGAGTTGATTGTTCTTATTGTTTGATTGTTTACATATCCTCCTAAGTGTTTTTAGTGGAGCATCCAACATTAGGATTTATATATTATTATTAAACCCTAAGTTAATGAAGCCTATTATTATTATTATTATTATTATTGTCTTATGAAAAGTCCTCTCTTTCAGGGGAGGCATTTTGATCATTTTTTAATTGGTATGCATTTCATGGTTACTATTTTCTGATAATTTGGTATACACTTTATTTCCTTTGTGGTTAGGGTGTGGATCCTTCTATAAGAGCGGAAGTTTGGGAATTCCTTCTTGGTTGTTATGCCTTGGGCACCACCACAGAGTATCGAAGGCAACTTAGGATGGATCGTAGGTTTGTGCTTGTTATTTGCCTCTTAATTGCATATCGGCTGATGATAGTTCTAAATTATTTACTATTACAATATTTTTGTGTGTGTGTGTGTGTGTGGTTTTAAAAATAAGAGGGGTCTTATTTCCGCCTTAGTTGAGTCCTATGGGAAAAAAGGTCAAAGTTGATATTTCTGCCCTATTTTCTTGTTGGTAGAAGATGTTGGAGGCTTTTGTTGCTTATTCTAACTGATTTTTGGTAGATCAAAATCACACTTTGTCAAAGCATTTAAAGATTAGAGGTAATGTTCATTGGGTTGAATGAAAATAAAAGTTTATCAAAATAATTAAAATACATTTGGCTCAAACTCAATAGAATATCATTTCTATTTAATGTTTTTTTTAATTGTTTTTCGTAACTTTTAGGGGTCGTTTGTCTTTTATGCATGAGATGTGTAACTGCAGTTTACATATGTAAATGTCCCATATGTAAATCTCACGTATGTAAGCTTTACACATGTGTTTCAGTTTACAACTTCTGTCTACTGATGCCATTTTCACATCATTTACTCGTGATTCATTTTACTGCGTTTGTTTGAACTACAAGTGAAAATGTAAGAAATTCTTTTTTATAAATTATATATATATATATATATAGATGCTTTTATCTTGATATGTTTTTACAATAAATTATTTTATGTATTCCATATCCTTGGAAACAAACATGCCCTTTTTTAATCAATGAACTCTTTTTATAGTAATTTCATTTAAACAAACAGGTCCTTTTACAATGAAGGAGAACGTATTCCTATTCCATGGCAACAAACATGCTCATTTCATGAATTCAACCTTTTTCAATGGATAATCCACACTATATATCAATATGATTAATCTACACAATCCATGGATCAGAATAAGAAAAATGACAAAATCAGTACATTATAACATTCATAATGAATGTAGCCACACAATAACATAGATTCAATTCTAAACATATAACGTTACCATTTCAAAAAGATACCATGACAGAAAACCGGACCCCAGTCCTATCTTATTAAAGTATTTTTTTTTAATAACCAACAATCCTAAATAGAGCCACTCAACTCCGCCATGAGCCATGCACGACGTCGATCCTTTGTTGAAAATGCAAGAAAAAGACTGGCCACTGGTGGATCCTTCAATAGCTCGAGAGCCCTTACTTCTAAATACGGTCTAAATCCAACTCTTCAATGGCAGCAACAAAATCAGCTTGGCTTGGGCCCTGATTGGGCCATCTTGTCAGCATGGTAGATCAAAGTAGTGTTTATGTCCTTAATAGCACGTGCAAATTCATACTTGCTTTTAGCTTCATCTTGCATGTTGCGCTGAGAACTAGCAATTGAGCATTTTTTGACACGTGGCGCTTCACAGACACCCTCATCCCTCTTTTTAGAGCTACTTGATTCTGCTGCCACATCATGGATGGATGCCTGAGGGGCTTCCATCGGATGTGGTGGGCATTGGTTAGTCAACATCACATCTCTTCCATCAGTGATTGAATCTCCATATATTATAGCAAACTTTTCATAGTTGATTACACTTCTTCCTTGATAGTAATCATAGTCAGGGTGTGCCTGAATTAGACAAATGTGATCAAAATACAGTGACAATCATTGAGTTAACAATGTTTGTCAGTACATATTAATAACTACTCACCGTGATATAATTGTCCCACACTTGGTCATCAGCAGTAACCCTTTTTTTAATGTCATCCCAACCGAAACCACTTAATCCGATGAGAGTCTTGATGTGATTGTAATGATTCTTCAATGTTCTTAGGCGATTTCTGATTTTAGCTTTATCATATTCTCTTCCAAACTTGCATTTCATCTTTCGTTCGATCTCCCTCCGCCCTTTTGTAGTCCATCCACTTCCATCCTTTCACCCGAGATTGATTTGTTCTATCAATATATCTGCTAAGTGGTCATCTTCAGACTTTGTCCATGTGGTATTCTTCTTTTCTCTCTTACCACGCTTTCGTCTAGAAGTTGAATCAACATTAATGCATTCAACATCTTCGACACATATTTCATTATCCATTTCTATATATAGCATAAAGAAGTTGATAAGAACCAAAATCCATAATATCAACAATAGATGATTAGAAACTTTTACTATAAAAAAAATAGCCAATGGTTGTGAAAATATATATGTTATAGCATCCCAAATCTCTAATGATACAATGCCACAAAAATAAAACAAGCATCCTCAACCAAGGGGGATACTTTGTTCACTTATTTGTGTATCAAGTGTGGAGTTACTTCTCCCCCAAGTACACAACCTAGCCCAAGATCATTAGCCTAAGAAACTTTTCTCTCAATCTATCCACCTACTCCAATTCAATATGGCAAGGATTCAAAAAACAGCATTAAAGGGGTATATATGATCCCTTCTTGACTTCATTTTTCCTTTCCCAGTCTGTATATGTTGGTTAAGTGCACAACAGATTGCACTAATACATGTAAAAGGAAAATGATCGTTTTGCATATGACTGTGAGACAATCCTACCACTCAAACTCATACTTGTTTGTGCTTGGAGTATCAGTTGCGATTTTAGGTGTGAGACAGAGCAATTGTCAATAAAAAGGTTTGTTGGAGAGCACACACAGTTCTCAACCCATACCATTATATAATAGGTGGCTATGGTTGCCGGGGAAGAGTAAGAAAAAAAAAAAAAATCCAAGTCTCACCATTGGGACTTGAACTACTCCATTCCAACTGGCACATGCAGATTGAAAGAGTTTCTGGAATTTTTGGCAAAATCCTTCCTATTTTTAATAACATAAAAAACATTCCTATGTACAGATCACAAGACCTGATAGACAACTCATTTATAACAACACTATAAGCCTCTCAAAAGAAAGAGTATCATCAGACAGAGTCAACCTTGTCATTTCTATATCCACATTCAATCATCAACATGAAATAAAGTTTAGTCATAAAAAATAAAAATAAAAGCTAGATAAGAAGTTCATCCCAACATAGATAGAGTTTGGGGGGGCTATGACTTGCCACCTGTTCAATTGAAAGAAATGATGGCTAAATGCAAACCAGAGATCAAGAAATGAAAATGGGGCATCATATAAAGCTCAAAACAACCATTCAAAAAAATTAATTAATAAATAAATCTCAAAACAGGGAGAACAAACGGCAAGCCAATGTGTTTGGACCATGGAGTGTTTTTGAGAGAGAGAGACAGACACACACAGAGAGAGAGAGAGAGAGATTTTTATTCTTTGTCCAGATATCTTTATGCCTACAGCTCCATGGGGCCACACCATATTTTCTATTTTGGGTAACTTAAAAAGGGGGAGGAGAGAGATCGAATGGTGGGGGGGGGGGGGGGGGGGGGGGGAGACACAGAGATATTGAGAGATTAGGGATACAGAAAAGCAAAGAGGGAGAGACGCTTGGGAGAGGGGGGAGGAGAAAGATCGGAGAGTGAGGAGAGAGAGCGCCATACCTTTGAGAGAGATGCAGAGTAGGTTTTCCACCGGGCTTTTTTCTTGGAAGAGAAGTGATAAGTGAAAAGTGAAGGAGAACAAATATAAAAATAAAAAGTGAGCAAGATGGGTTTTGAACCTGGGATACTTCGTGACGGAACACATGCAGGATGCAATGGCCGCGTTTTGAGGTGTGGTTTCGTTGCATACGTGAAGCGCATGTGATTCATTCTACCATCATCCCAGGTGCGTAAAATTAGGTGTGGAAATGAGCAAATTTACATGCTATTTTCATATGCTATTTACATACATAATGTGTAAATAATTGCAAACAAACATAATGATGCATAACAATTACGCATGTGAACCATTTACATACGTAAATGACCGCAAACAAACGACCCCTTAAGGTTTCTTGGGTTCTAGGGTACAACTTGGTGCGATTTGGCAACATGACTCGAGGGTGACCATGGTGCCCCAAAGTCTCAATTTTAAAGATTGGAATAACCCCTACCGTCTTTCCATTCCTGCATTTCTCACTTTTTGCATAATTATTACTAACCCTTGCCTTTTCATGAAATCTTCAAAACCCATGTGATTATTGCTCAGACTTTTTCCAACTGGTTTTTGATCATGTAGTATCTTCATATGCAAAAAAGACTAAATTGACCTTGTGAAGATCTTCCTGACCATGATAGATGTATTGATAATAGCGTATCATTTTTACATTTATTAATAGTGTACCATTTTGACATTTATAGGTTACGATAGCTGATGTTGATAGATCTTAAGTGGGAAATGCACCATCATCATCATCAAAGCCTTGTCCCAACTAAGTCGGCTACATGAATTTTGTTTCTTCATTCCAATCTGTCCCGAGCCAATACCATTAAATATATATATATATCCTAAGCCAAATCCTCGTATATGTTGCTTTTCTTTAGATTTATCTTTACTACTCCCATCGATACCCTTTTCGGCCTACCTGTTTTTGTTGGTGGGCGATCAATCTGCATTGACAATCTTTTCCTGCAATTGCCGGCTTGTGTTGGATCTGTCCAAACCATCTCAAACTAGTCTCTCTTAATTTATCACGCTGATGCTACTCCTAAATGCTCCCGAATGTGCTTATGATGCAAGACAGACCCATGATCCATGGGTTGACCAGCCCTTTGGTCCCATCCAATATTCAATTTTATTTAGAGTTGTTTATTTTTATGGCTTATGTTTTTAGTGTGGATGGTTTAATTTTGACCGTAGCAATGTTTAGATGGTTGAGATTAGATCTAGGGTTATTTCTTTTCCTATTCAATTTGAGTGCTATCTGCTCTCTCTTCCTTGTGAAAGGACTGGTGTGAGGCCTATCAACTTCGTATGTGAGGCTCGAGCTACCCGGAGTTTCTTCAATCTTCCCCTACCCACCTGCAATCTTTCCTAGTTTACTTTAACCACACATTCACCTCAACATTCTCATCTTTGCTACACTCACTTTATGCACGTGTTGCCTTTTGATTGCCCAACATTGTACTTTGGTCATAGCTGCTGGTCTTCGAGGTTGTTTTTTATGCGTGGATCAAGAAGATCTCCAAAACAAGTCTCCACCTCAGCTATCTAGCTCTTATCCCATGTTCGGCATCTTCCTTAATCTCTCCAGTCTCCATGCTTACCATTCTTGAAAACATATGTATATATATTTTACACAATTAGTATCAAAATGTGATTTTCTTTTCTTTTTAATGAAAAAATGACAATGTTAGAAGGATAAAACTAAAAAAAAAAAAAAACCCATCACTATTACATTTAGTGGGGCCCATCCGTGATGGATCCAAACCCTCCTATATAACTAATGGGTAGTATGCTTGCTGGTTAGGCCAATTTTAATATGCCTGCCCCACAATGAGCTGTATTTTTTACACTTGTGATATGGAAGTGGGCTTCTTTTTTTTTTTCCCTCAAGAAACAGTTACATGGTTAGGTCTAGGCCTTCATATGCTTTATGGTTGGCTCTGCCCCACTTGGCCCGATGTGTATTTAGTAAGAAAAGGGACTTATTGTCATTGATAAGTGAAGTTGATATTTTTGAAGTGGATGGTATCAATAATATTTTTTTTGTTTACCTTTATTGGTACATATTTTGACTTTTCCTTTTACAACAATGGCAAAGATGAAATTCCAGAAAAATTGCGCTTGTGTCCAGTTCTATTTTGTAGATGGGCCCCTTCTATGATCAAATTAAACTCTTTTACACCTAAATATCCATGTGAAATGTTACCCATCCCAATTTGATGTTGTTCATACCAGTATCATCATTGTGCTAAATATTGAAGCACAGCACATTTATATTGTGCCTATATTCAAGCTCAAATCCTGCATATTGGCCATAAACTTAGGTTTGAATCCAGCCAATTAGTAAAATACACATGCACATTTGAGCTAAATTGTCAAGCCAAGGTAACCTCTAACCATACAAAACCTCTACCCAGGGATGCCAAAGACTCCGATTACACGAAGGACTCGACTCAAAAATCCTTTCCATGGACCCTTTTTAGACCATGATTGATAATCACATGAGGGTCTGGATCCAAACTCCAAACTAAGGTTTGGTGAAACAGGTCCAGGTCCAATTGTGCCCCAAGTATTGACTCAGGTACCTGTCCTCATTATCTAATAACAATCTATATATCATTACATTTTTCAAAAAAAAAAAAAAAAAAGAAAAAAAGAAAGAAAAAAACATTTATATAAGCTGATGTGCAATCCAAGTACATGTAATAGGGGAAACTTGATGTGCTTAACTATTACTTATTTTGTTTTCCTTTACTTCCAAATGAAACTACTCATATCTTCTCTAGCAATGATACTATGAGCCTTGCAATCTTTATGACCAAATTAGCCATATATATGAATGACAGCCAATATACTTATTATGTTTTACTGTGTCCCAAAGTAACTACTGGATATTCTTTAGCTGAGTAGAAGTGACTCATGGGATTTTTTAATGCAGGGAGAGATATAAGGATTTAATCAAGCAATGTCAAGCTATGCATTCAAGCATAGGCACAGGCACTCTTGCTTATGTTGTTGGCTCCAAAGTGATGGATGTGCGTACTGTTTCTAAAGATAATGGCCACCATGAAGAAGTTGAAAGCAGGGGATCTTCTCAAGATATGATGAATGATATGGAGGCTGATTGTGATTTAAAAAACTATCATCCAGAGTCAGTAGATGCATGTCAAAGAGGAAGTTCTAGTGATTCAACTGATCTTGTCAGTGTCAGGGGCAGCATAGATAGTGTCACCAATGGTTCTTCATATGCTTTGCCTCCATCTGGTCCATATAATGGCTTCTCCTCAAAATCCCGGGAAGAAATGCATGAATCACAATATGTAACTGATAGCTATTTTAATTTTCCTCCTCTTCCAGTCACAAATTTATTTAAAAATAATGATGTGGGTGACATAGAAAGTGAGGTGCGTGATGAAAGACCATCCACAGACCGAAGATTGAGATTGGAAGATCAACCCATGCATAGTTTCCAAATTGATAACAATGTAGATCTAATTATGGAATCAACTGCCTTACCATCTACTGATTTCTTGAGTGGAAGTAATGGCGAGAATGAAATGTTTAATTCCAGTATCCAAGGACCAACAAAAGAGTCAACAAACTTGGAATATTCAACTAAAACAATAAACAGACACAGAATATCAGATGTGCCAGAAGCGGTCATGATAAATGCAACATCTCATGTAGCGACAGCTGATGAAGAAAGAGTTTCTGAATGGCTTTGGACGCTTCACCGGATTGGTAAACGAAGCATTTTCACATTCTCTCATATGCTAGTAGCGAACATTATATTGCTTGTTCCATGATTAAGCTCACTTCATATATTTCAAAGCTGATAAAAATGCATTTGATTTCAGTTGTCGACGTGGTAAGAACAGATAGCCACCTTGAATTTTATGAAGATGCTAAAAATATGGCTCGAATGTCCGATATTCTTGCTGTTTATGCATGGGTTGATCCTGCTACTGGATACTGCCAAGGTTATTGCATTGTCTCTTCTCATAAACTTTTGATTCTTGTATCAAATGTTAGTTTATAAAGATTTTCTTTATGAAACTCACCCTAAAGAAAGATGCTCCGAGCATATCTACTTTTAATTTCAAGCACTTGAAGTGTTATGTATCATAAATGGAAATCTGGTTTTAGGTATGAGTGATTTGCTGTCTCCTTTTGTTGTCCTCTATGAGGATAATGCGGATGCATTTTGGTGCTTCGAGATGCTTCTACGGCGAACGGTAACATGGGAAAATAACAGTGATTTATTCTTCCATTTTTTTCCCATGACCTGTGTTAAATCTTACAGTAGCATGTCTTGCATCTGTTCCAGCGTGAAAATTTCCGGATGGAGGGACCAACTGGAGTAATAAAGCAGTTACAATCATTATGGAGAGTCTTAGAACAAATCGATGCTGAAATGTACAGACATTTGTCACTTATTGGTGCTGAGAGCCTACATTTTGCTTTCCGTATGTTATTGGTGCTTTTTCGCCGGGAGTTGTCTTTCAATGAGTCCCTTCGTATGTGGGAGGTCTGTATTCCTCTTTTTTTTTTCTAATAGTATAGTACACTAAATACTATGCAAAAATTTTACATGTCTGAAAACCTGAAACTTCTTATTGATGAATTTAAGTGTCCAACTTAGTAGTAAAAAGAAGTTTTTATTTGTTATTTAATTTTTCAAAATAAATGTCAGTACAGGAGCAGTTATGAGGCAGTTTTGCATGATGCATGTTATTATGTATGGGATGATACACAAAACTATTTGATAGTTCATGAACTTTCCCAATTTTGAGCACCGTAATTGATATAGAAATTGTTTTTTATTGCATCAGAAACAATGCATCTTGCAAAAGGAATTAATGTATAAATTGTTTTGTTACTGTATTTTGATTTGAAACCTCTTGTGCCAGCGATTTTGTATTCGATTCATGGTATGTTTATTTTAAAAAAAATAGTGATGTACTGATTATCTTTGTTGGAGTAACAATCACTAATGCTAACATGAGGCACATTGTGTCTTTTTGGGTTGCTCCATAATGGTCCTGAAGCTAGGAAAAAAAAGTGTTGCTTGTCTAGATGGGGTATTAGTATGAGCAACTGAAGTAGTAGGGCGGTAGGTAAGAAATTTCTGAAAAATGACCTGAGTTCAATATTTTGGTGCGAGCATTCACTTATATATCACCATCTGTTTGTGCATGTGCATTTGTGTGCTTAGGTGTGAAATGTAGATATAAAATTGGAATGAGTTCACTTCTCACATGCTCTTGGCCATTATTATGTTTTCTCTTCTGTGAAATCAGTGTCATGGCTTTTTCAAGAATAATATCTTTTGCAACTCTCTTATAACTCTTTAGATGATGTGGGCTGCGGATTTTGATGAAGCTGTCACACAAAAATTGGAGAAGAGTTGTCTTGAACCATTGGTTTTACATCTTCCAAGGGATTTAAATTCGGAAAGAATAGAAGAAAGCACGGAGAATGGCAAAAGAAACTCAAGGGGCACACAATCCCAAGATGTTGGCAATGCAGATGTTTCCAAAACTGATAGTAATG